>CM053510.1:21507101-21908358 GCA_028627145.1 Eidolon dupreanum
AAGCTCTCAACAGTGTTGCTGAGCATTTCTGCCCCCTCCTTCAGCATCAGCAAAGAACCTCACAGGGAAAATACCTGTAAATGCAGAGATTACCTTCTGACCTCCAACTACTTCCTGATACTTGCCTATAATTCTTCAGTCTTGTTAGCTCTCCTGTGCCTTCAAGCACATGTTTTTTATATTTCGTCCAGATTTTTTAGTTGCTTTCAGTAGGGAGGTTGGTCTGAATTACTTAGATCTCTATTATTAAGTTCCTTCTGTTATATTTTTACATTAAGATGACAGGAAATTTGGAGATAAATAGAAAGATGGATGAATAGATAGATAGAATTTTTCTTTAAATAAAGAATTAACATTAGAACTGACCTAGGTGAGATCTTTGGAAAGAAAAAAGATCTTTTTTCAGATTCTCTCATACCTTTTGGGCCTTGATTTTTTCCATATAATATATTCAAGATGTTGGAGAGGAAATATGGTTTTAACACCAAGATTGAGAAATAATGACCATCTGCTGTATTATAGTCATTATTCCTTATTTAAAAATCCATATTTCACTTTCAGTGTAATTGCACAGACTATACTTGTCAACAGTAAAACAAAACATTTACTTGGTTCTGAATTCCTTTTCATAGTATTTTCAAAAGGAAAAACTTGAAATGTTACATTATAAATATGTATTTTCTTTTGAAAATGTATCAGAAGGTGGATTTTGTTTTATGTTTCTTCTTAGTTTGTTGTTTCAATATTTTGTTCACATGATTTTGTAGACTATTTGCTTAGTATGTCTTGTCTATTCCATGAATTATGTATGTTGTATTCATTATGAATAAAGAGTCAAAGATGAAAAAACAGAGAAGGGGTATAAAGTGAGGCTACTTATATTTACTTTTTATACTCTTAGAATATTGAAGTTCATTTTAAAAACTATAAGTAGTGAAATTTACATTTGCATTTCTGAAGACATAAAGCAATAGCCAGATAGCATCTATTGCTAAAATTATACTATAAATGATAGTCTTAACACATTTTAGAAGTAAAATTGAAATGATTTAACTCAAGCAAAACAAGTCAGAGGTGTCTCATTCATCTTAAACTTACATATGTATTACTGGCCTTTTCTTATGCTCTTATAAACAGGTAATGTCAAGAGGTTTTGTTGTTAAATTTCAAAAATACTAAATTCTGTGGGATTTGATTTTTTTCCCCCGATGCTGTAGGGACCTTTAAAGAATATTTACTAGCTCAACTGAATTCTTTGTATTTAAAATACACACTGTGTTTTTAAAAGTCTGATGAGAGTAACCATAATTAATTTATTCTATTAGACATTTAGGTTGTTTAATAAATTTTTATTATAAATAATATTGCATTATGCAAATATGTGTATTTATCCTGGTGCTCATGTTTGATTATTACCATGATGAAGTTTTAGAAGTGGAATTTCTGGCTGAAGAAATATGCACATTTTTTTAAAGTTTATAAAAAAGATTGCCAATATGATTATACCAACTTTAATTCCCATCAGTAATGTAGGAAAAAAATGAGCTCCTTTCCCCTCAGCCTCACCAACTTTTGATGTTAAAATATTTTTGATTTTTAATTTTTAGAAAATCGTTTTCAAATACACATTGAAGTCCAAAGAATGCTATAATGAGCCCCATGGACCCATCATCTAACTTTAAGAATTATCTTACGGCTAGTCTTGAGAGCCCTCATTTGCTTTCTTCCACCCCATCTGCATGTACACTGGATTATTTTAAAGGAAATCTAGACAGCATATCATTTCTTCCATTTGCATCTTAGTGTCCCTAAATGAAAACACAATGCCCTCTTCATACCTAATGTCATCAAATATCTACTCAGCATTCAGAGTCCCTCATTGTCTCATAAATTATTTCTCTTTACAGTTTTTTCATATCAGTATCCAAATAAGGTCCATACCTTGTCGTTGTTGATGTATCTATTAAATCTGGGATTCTCTCACTCTCTTTTGTCTTTGCTAATTACTTACTAATTCTTTGCCAATTTAATAATCATAAATATTATCTAATTTTCATTTTTCCTTTGTTTACTAATATAGTTCAACTTTTTTTCCATCTATTTATGGGTGTCTTTTCTGTGAATAATCTAGCCATCATTTGAACATTTTTCTGGCATACTCATCTTTTGTAAAAATTGTTACTTATTTACAAGAACTTAAAATATGGATATTTATTCATTTATTCAACAATTTTTATTTAACTTTTACTATGTGCCAGGCACTCGTGTGATGCTAAGGATACATCAAAGTACAAAGCAAACTTCTTCACTCTTATGGAGCTTATTCTAGTGCAAGGAGAAATACAATAAATATAAGTAAATTAACAGAATCTTTGAACATAGTACGTGCTGTTGAAAAAGAAATAAAGGCAATTCAGGAGTGGGACCAGCGAGAGGTTGCTACTTTAAATAGCATGGTCAGGGAAGACCTCACTGATAAAATTTGAAGGAGTTCACAGAGTGAGTTAGCTTTGTGGATATCTGGGAGAAGAGTCATTTTAGAAAGAACAAGCAGTGTAAAATCTTTAACACCAATGTTTGCTTTGCATATTCAAGAAATGGCAAGGACATGTAATTGATGGTACAGAGGAAAAGAGAAGGAAAGTAGAGAGTGATGAGATCATAGAGATAAAGAGAAGGAAGGCAGGTTACTTCGAACTTGGTAAGTCATTATATAGACTTAGGCCTTTACTCTGAACAAAACAGGTACCATGGAATGATCTGAGCAAAGAAGTAACATATCTCTCATGTTTTAAAAACATCCCTCTGGCTACTGCGTTGAGAATAGCTCGCAGTATGGCAAAGGTTGAAACAAGAGACTACTGCAAATAACCCAAGTAAAAGATGGTGGTGGCTCAGACCAGGCTGGTAGCAGTAGAAGTTGGTGAAGTGGTCAGACTCTAAAATATTTCGAAGAGAGCTAACAGAATTTCCATACGTATTTGATATGGGATGTGAGAGAAAAAAAAAGATCAAGGATGACTCTAAGATTTTTTAACTTAACAACTGAAAAGATCAAGTCATATTGAAAGAGATGGGGAAGACTCAGGCAGAACAGTTTTATAGGGTGGAGGTGGTAGAAGATGAGGAGTTCAATTTGAGGCAATTAAAATTTGCCTAAGATACATCCAAGTGGAGATATCATGTAAGCAGTTGGAAATAAGAATCTGGAGTTCAGGGAAAAGCCTAAATTGAAATATAAATTTGTGAGTTGTTAACATTTAGATTCTATTTAAAGCCATATAACTGGATGAGATCATCAAGGGATATTAACTCTCTTCCAAGATGCATGTTGCAAATGTACTCTTCAAGTTTATCATTTACTCTTTGAGATTTCCTTTTTAATACTGAAATTTTTAAATTTATGTAATCAAATAGCATTTTCTCTCTCTCTCTCTGACTTTGGAATCATTCCTCAAAATGCCTTTCATTCATAAGTTTTTAAATCTTCACTGTCATTTTCTCCTAATTTATTTTAATGCAAGATAATAGGCAAGAATCTAACTCAATTTTTTCCAAAGTGCCTGTCATTCTTGTCTAATATATTGATAATCCATCCTTATGGCACCTGCGTTTTAATATATGCTTCTGTTTATTGGATTTCTAACCTATTATTTTGCCTTTTGGCTATCCTAGAGCTAGTAGTTATTATTTTAATAACTGATGATTTATAATCTTATATATAGCAGTGCTTAGTCCCCCTTTGTTATTCTTTGTTTTTAAAATGTTCTTGGCTAATCCTAAAAACCTTACAGTAATTTTTTTCCCATTCTAAGGAAATAAAATCTTTTTTTAAATTTATAAATTATTTTGTCTTCATATTTTTCCATATGAAATCTTCTCATTCCCAGTTTGTCTCTCCATATTCACATCTTCTTGTATATTCCTCAGCAGAGTTTTACATTTTCTTCATATATATCTTACATTTTTGTTATTAAAGATATCCCAGGATATAATATTTATATTTTTGTTACATAGACTATTTTTATTTTTCTAATATTAATAACACTTTATTCTTATTTAAGAAGAAACTAAATTTAAATTTTGTTAATTTTACTACTTTACTAATGTCTGTACTTGATTTTGGGATAGATAGTTGACTTGAAATCTTTGCCTCCAAACTACATGTTCGTTGATTTGAGATAAGACATGCACCTATTTTGGGTCTGGAAAACAGAAAATGCATTCACTGAGTGCCATGCAGGATGGGGGTGCTGGCAGCAAGATTTATTTATAGAACTGATAAAATTTCTGACATTAAATGAAAAGTCAAGATTTCCTCATTATCCATCTGGAAACACAGTTAGTAATATTTCTGTCCCTAACCTTTCCTTTTCCTAAATTTTGCATTCCATGTCAGTGGTTTTATCTTAAAGTACAATAAAAGAAAAGATACTAGTAGAACTATAGTACAGGTAGTCTGATTTAATATAGAGTTCTAATGTAAGTTTAAGTTTCCCTTAAAATTACTTGAATATGAGGAAATTTCATTTTAAAAAAATAGGAAATCGCAATACTAATTCTGTATATAATAAGTATGAAGCAGCAAAAATGTTTACGAATTAAAACTTCTGTATATTTTCCCACTTGGCAAATAAATTTAATCATTACCAATAAACAACAGAAGTCATACTTGTAGCCTAAATACATTTCATTTGGCCCTTAGTCCTCTTGTACACAAGACCATGTTCAGTTATTCATTTGTAACTGCAAATGTTGCTGTAAATTAAAAAGGTTATTTACATGTCTTTTTTTTCCCCATCTTAAATAAGCATGAGTACTATGAAAGTTAGACTGAGAGAAAACATATATATCTGCTATTTCTCACAGAGACAAGTATCAGAAAGTTGTGGTTGATTTATTACCCAGAGTGCTGAATTAATTTAAAGGATCATGACAATTCTTAATACATGCAAACATATATTCTCTCTTTGTAATATTTGCAAATAACTGATATTGTCTGTGCAAGTATTAATACTACAGTAACCACAATAGTGTCTTATGAATGCATAATAAAATGTTTATTTGGTTAATTCAGTAGTACCTTAAGGTTACATATCTTTAAAATAGTTAAAATTCATTCACCTGTATCATTTACAACTATTAATTCCATGAGTCACAAAGCTGTTAAAAAGAACCCAGATTTATGATTAGTACAGTAATTGTATCAATCATTTGTAGCCTAGAAGTGTTTATTGAAATGAATACATTAATATTTGATTTCACTTTAGAACTTTGCCAACTAATTTTAATTTAGCATAGTTTCCCAAAATATCTCCTCACTCACATATTAATATGAGTGCTAGCAAAAGAAAAATCCTTGCCATCATTTTGTACCAAACCTCAATTAGATCTCATCCCATTCATCAATGTCTCCCTGTCATGAACCCTACTTTGCAGCCTGTGACTCATGTTTGCTAAATACTGCATTCTGCTTGTTACACTAACATACAGCTCTGTAAATCTTTTAACATTTGCAGTCTTAAGCTTTTGATAAATTAGTTCCTTTGGTTAAATCATTCAGGACACATAATATGGCACATCAAAAGATGACCCTAGAAGGCCTGCCCATTTTTTAAGAGCGGGATTTTTAACTCATTTGTGATAAATTATCTAGTCTCTTTATTTAAAAGAAACATCTGTGGAGTGTTTCAAAGAGCTAAAAAATAAATATAGACCCCCTCCTACCTGCAACCACATGAAATTGCCCGTTAGTACTTGTATTTTAAAGATTTATTTAAAACAGAGAGAGAGACAGAATAGAATGTTTCTTAATTCCTTTATTTTAAAACATATTGAGATAATTTGATTTAATAAATTAATAATTTCCACACTAGTTCTATTTTTCATCTATTCTCTTTAAAATCTACCCTTCACACTAAAATGTCCTCCCTAATAAACTGCAGACCCCTTACTTAGGAGAGCCTTCAAAGGCTGTCCCAGTCCAATGCCAAGATTCAGACTCACTTCCATATGGCACTTAGTGTCCCTGTCTTCTCTTAAACATGTTTTCTGTTTCCTTGCCTCTGTAGTTTTCAAGCTTTCCCCTCAATTTTGAACATCGCTTTCTCTAGTTCCATCCCGCACACTAGCCTATTAAAAATCCTTATCCTTGTTAAGGATACAATTCAGATACTACCCTCTTTATGAAATCATTCCTTTACTGAGACCTCTCTCCTTTGCCCACACATACTCTTTTGCATTTCCATTGTATTTTTTTTGTTCTACTATTATAGCAAGTGTATCATAACTTACCTTTTCTCCCTGCAACAAATTATAATCTTAACAGTTGAAAACATTTTTTTCAAGTTTATTATACCTTTATTGTTTTAACCTTGCTATTATCTTAGCAATAAATATTCATTTATTTTAATTTAAAAAAAAAGTCAAGCCAAACGAAATAAGATATTTTTCATTAACTTCTATTAACATTTTGTTTTAATAGCTTACTAGACATTTTTTTAAGCATGCATATGTATTTTGGTTTTTTAAACAAAAAAATTTTAGATGTCATACATACAGTTGGTAATGAACTGTTTTCACTGAACCACTTGCTATACACACATTTTTCTATCAAATATGAATGTAAGTTATTTTAATAGCTATATATTATATTTACCTAATCCCCTACTAATGAACATTTGACTTTTTTTCAACTTTATTGCTGTTACAAGCAACACTCCACTAAACATTTGTGCATGTTTACATATATTTTGCAACATGTCTAATTATCTCCTTAGGCCAAAACCCTAAAAAGTAGAATACCTAGATTAAGGGGTATGTTACATTTTTAAAGCATTTGATATTTATTGACAAGTATTCTCCAAAACTGTTGTAACTGTATAGCCCTCCACCATAAATGGGTAATGATAGTGAACATGTTTTCATGTGCTTTTGTTCAGTTGTAGTTCATTCTGAATTGGTTATCTGTTTATTTCCTTTGCCTTTTTTCTGTTATTTTTCATCTGTCTTATTTATTTTGTAAGAGTTCTAGTTAGATGATGATGATGATGATGATGATGATGATGATGATGATGATGATAGATAGATGGATGGATAGATAATCTGACCATACACATACACATACATATATACATACAAGAACTCTAAACCCTTTGCCATGTGTGGTACTTTTTTCTTTTTTTCATTATGACTTTTAATTTTATATAACCCCATTTAAATTCTAAAGGTATCCATTTTTGTGCACATTTATGTTCTCTTTCTAGTAGTAGTAGTTAGGAGATGTAGCATCTGTTTGCCTTCTATTCATATTTTGGGGGTTTGTAAAGAAAATTTTATACTTTTAAGTCTTCATTGTAATTATATATGTTGTTACTTTGCATGATTTGGTTTCTTTACCTGGTTTTCCCTGGTAAATTGGCAAGAACCAACAGCAAATATGATTGACATTATGACTTTGAGCATGTCACTTTCTCTCTGTGAGCAACAAATTATAAAATAAGAAAGTTGAAATGACTTTTAAGATAATTTAGTACTAAATTCTGGTTCTTTGTATGAGATGATCCCACTGACTTTCGCGGTGGTCTGTAATTAATCGGAAATTAGGGCCACCATTTTAAGGTGGGAATTCGATTAAAAAATATATAGATCGCTTTGAACTACATGATTTCTATGACATAGAAATGTCATAGGTAAGTAAGTAAGGGTTTATATTATTTAGACCTTGCATTTTTTGCTACTAGAAAACATCGATGTATAACTTTTAAGTTGTTCTTCCTCTGTAATAGGCATTTGTTTTAAAATTATTTGGATGTGACTTGTCATTAATAATTTATTGATTTAAAGACATTTCTTTTAATAATTAAAAATAACTTGAGGTAAAAATATATCAACATTTCTTAAAACTACTGTTAGGAAAATAAACATAAAACAAGTTTGTATTTTCTGCTGAAACACATACTGATGACTTATAACAAACTTCTAGTATTTACCTAATATTTCTAAACAGTAGGCTTATACTGCTGTTTCTTGAATCATGTTTAGATGTTAGCAACTTCTTATTCTAAGAGATGAAGATTTAGCTTGTTTACACCATCACTTTATTTCGTCTTCCCTGATTTGCTAATGTACCAGGATATTATATTATTACATATTAGTTATATTAGCAGGATCAGTATATTAGCAGAATTATGTAAGAAATGGTATATATTATATGTATATATAATGTTATATACATTAATATATATGACATTTAATCCCAGGGCCTTTTTAAGGAAAATTTTTATAGTAAATAAAAAATAAATGTTAATTTTGAAAATCTTCTAAAAGTAAGACTATACAGACATTTCTTAAAACTAGTTTTGGAAAGATAAGCATGAAACAACTGTTTTTTTCTACCGGAAACATTTCAGAATCCTTGGCTAAATCTGCGGGATAGACTTCTTGGAGAAATGAAATATTTGAAAGATGGAAATAATCAAATAGGCTAAATTATGCTCACAGGTAGACTTAAATTGCTTAAAGAACAATATAGCCAATAAATATATTTTTAGATGTTTCTCTTGAAGGAATAGGCAATTTCTCTAATGTCTTTTTCATATACTTCTTCCTGAGACTCTCCAATATTTCATTAATAAAGTCAAAATATCCAATGTATTGCTTTTATTACTATTGCTGTTAGTTGATCATGTTCCTTAAAAATCCCAGTTTGATAGAAGAGGTGTCAGGTGCCATAAACTTTGTTTACCTTTTCATTAACCACTTAATCAACATCAAATATTTAGTCATAATTTCTTTCAACCACTTAGCAAACTCAATTCAGTGGTTCAGGTAAATTAATTCTAATTTCATTATAATTTTCACTTTGTTTTAATTTTAAGCTGTACCTTATATTAATAACATTTATTCTATATAATACTGCACAAATACTGCACAATTGCTAATGTGCTTACATTGTAATCCAGGTAACATTGTGTTGGAATCTGGACTATTACTGATGTGAAAATTGTATTTTTCCCTCCATCTAATCCACAACTTTAGTGCTTGCATTTAGAGTTCATTTTAAAAGCAGTTTTAATACTTAAAAGTCTTTTGAAAGGCTTCTAAAACTTGGCAGTCTCAACAAAATGTTTTTTTCTGACTTCCTTTTTAAGTATCTCTGTGAACTTACAGTAAACAAACTTTTTAAAGCGGGAATCTCTAGCCATAATGCAGGAACAGATGAATAGAACACTAACCACTTTATTCTGAAATGCACATTTTCAGTTGTATATAAGATGCCTTAAAGCATCATATAAATATTTTAAGATGTTTCCTAAACTATTAATGGATAAGTGTTACAAAGACTAAGGTTGGATTCATTAAACAAAACTTATTGTAGGGTTTAGAAGAGAGGCTCTTCTGTATTTTCAGGATCCCTATATCTGATCAGTTTTAAAATCTTGGTTTGAATTATAACGTAATTTTGAAAGTTATATTATTTAATCATATAACCTGTGCTACCTACCCTCTTCCCTAAACTAGGTATTTATCAATAAGATAATTAAAGTGACATCCTCTCTGTTTGATCATCTGAATATTTTTCAACAAACCTGTAAAGAAATTAAAGGACAGTATATCTTGCCTCCATATAAAATCTAAATGTGAAGGTAAAGTATAAGAAATATAACTAAAGTTGGAGATCTTTAGGGCACAGAATACCTGAACACAAACTGATTAAATCCATGTCCTTATATAAAATGTCTTTTATTTCTTAGAGTTTTTGCTATCCTAAACTTAATTTTTATTTCTACTCTTATTCTCTATAAACATTTCAGCAAATCAATAATTACAAGTGCTAACATTCACATTGCACAAGTGGTTTACCTGTTCCCTGGAGGAATTTTTTTTTATTCCTGAGACTCATAACCTTAAATCTATTCTGTTCATTTCTCACCATATTGGATGACATATTTCTGATGATTGATTGATTGGCAATCTTTATTATCCCTCTTCAAATCTACCAGGTATATAATTGGCCTGCCTTTCTGTTACATGAGTAAGGGAATGAGGTGGTAAGCCAATGGATATCGGAGCTAAATTTTAAAAAATCTCTACTGCTTTCCTTACAGCTAAAATAGTTATTTTGCTCTTCTGTTGGATTGCCTATTCCATTTCATGTCATTTGCTTGCACGTTTCTATTAGACAGTTGGATGTAAAGCTTCATAATTTTGGCTAGTTTGTCTAGCTGTCCCAGGACAAGCAAGCAATATATTTTGGTCTGCTTTTTTTCTTTATAGCCCCAAAGTTTGATTAATTTCTTTTCATTAAAAGTCCTTGCATGTATATGTGCATGTGTGTCTCCCTCACCCTCTTCCTTTTCCTCTCTTTTCCCCTATCCACCTCTACCTCCTTTTAAAATTTAGTTTATATATTTTTTTAAATTAATACCTATACATAGTTTAGAAAGCTAGCAACTACTATAATGTTTGTGGAAGTATTCCTCGACTTGTTGTTACCTATTCCCAATTTTTATTTCCCTTTTAGCTATTTCTTCTGGGTTTTCTTCTTAATTTCTGAATTTTAAATTTATACTGCTAATTCATATTTATGTTTTTCCAATTTTAGATATCTACTTATGTTATGATAAGTAGATGATCATAAGTTATGATCATCTACTTATCATAAGTTAAGTAGATGGTTTAATTTTTTTACATTGCATATACATTTAATTTTTTTTACATTGCATATACATTTCCTCCCTTTTCCCATCTTGCTGGAACAGTTTTTAACCTTATTTTAAAATTCTAGAGTGTTTTCAAGTAAATATTGTTCCCTATTGAGCTAAGAAGTGTTAGATTTTATTATACAGCTTTAAGGTTTCTGTATGTAGTATTTGCTTTTTTCTCCATCTTTCTCATTCTCTCTTATTTTACAGAAATACATCCTTCAATAGATTCTGGAGATAATTGGTACATAGGAAGTAATTTCTTGAGACAATGCATGTGTGGCAATATCTTTCTTTTCTGTTTGCTTGACAAGATATAGAATTCTAGGTTGAAAATAATTTTTTTAAGTACTGTGAAGACGTTGTTTAATCGATTTCTAGATTTCCGAGTTGCTGGTAACTGTCATGCCATTTTTATTCTTTATATGAAAGTGTATATCATGTGACTTTTTCTCCCAGGAAAATTATAGGATCTTTACTTTATCTTTAGTATTCAGAAATTTCAAAATAATATGCCTTGATGTTGGTCTTTTTTAATTCATTCGACTAAACAGTCCATGGACCTTTCTCTCTAGAAACCTTTATCCTTTCACTCTTAGAAATTTTCATCTATTTATGCACATACACATACATACACTACAAATGCGTACATACATATACCTCCATTTGTACTTTTCATCCCTTCTATCTATTCTTTGAGACACTTATTAATTTGATGTTGGATCTCCTGGATTGATACTCTAATTCTGTTTTCTGTCTTCTGGTATTTTGTTTATTCTTTTGTTCTGGTATTTTTATTCTGGTATTTTGTTTATTCTTTTGTTTATTCTTCTTTCTGGGAAATGTTATCAACTTACAACCTTTATTTTTATTCTTTCCTCATATTTTAAATTTCTAAGAACTTTTTTTTGTAATTCAATGTTTCTTTCCATAGCACTTTGTTTTTATTTCATTAATATAATAATTTCTCACCTCTCTGAAGATATGGTTATTCGAACATATTCTTCTACATTATCTCTTTTTTTTTCTCCTGTGTGTAGCTTATGTACTAATAATCATGTTGAAATGCATACCCTCAAATATCTAGTGACCATGATTGTGTTCCATATACACAGTCAGGTCTTTCAGTTAATGAGTTTTGCTTTATGATGCCCTCCAGAAAATTGTTTTAGGGAAACCTAAAAATGTCAGTACCTAGATCTTTTTTATTGTTGGTTTATCTAAAAAGAACTCTTTGATTTCCATTTAAGGAGTATTTAAACATGGCTACCAGTATTTTAGGGAAGTTAGATAAAAATCTGTGTCTATTCATTATTGAGAAATTATTTAATCTCCTCGCTATCAACTGTTGGTCCCAAGTCTGAAACCTGTCCAAAGAGTAAAATCTTATGTCTTTTAGCAGCATGATGAAATAGTAGCCATGTGGTGGTATAGTTGATGGTGATGGGGTAACCCAACTACTTCCTTATGTAGGCTTTCAATTAATTCTATTTTTAGCTCCACCCTGTGCTTTCAGAAACAACCTTATACCTCCAATTCCTGAGACTTTCTGAGGCTATAAAGAGCTGAAAATTTTTATTGGCTTCTTCCCTCCCACACTAGATATTGCTCTTTTTTAAATTTTATTAGATTTATTGGGGTAACTGGTTATTAAAATTATACAGGCTTCAAATGTACAATTTTATTATATATCATCTGTATATTGCATTATGTGTTCACCACTCAAAGTCAAGTCTCCTTCCATCACCTTATATGATGACATTGCTCTTCTTTTAAAAAATATTTTTATCATTTATAATTTTATAGAAGCAGTATATTAAAAAGTAATCAAATGTTTAGAGAAGAATATAATATCAGTCAGAATTTTTCCAGCCATAACCTCTGCTAATATTTTAATGAATTATTCCATATTTCCTTCTGCAGTTTTCTGTGACTTCCCCCCACTCCATTTTTTCTTGTGGGGTCTGTGTTAGCTTTGATTTGTTTTGGAGGGATTTTTTTTTTTTTTCAAATTAGTTTCATGCTGTGTATAAAATTTGTACTTCATTTAATGAGCATTTCCCTATATGATCAAATAATCTGTAATATGTGGCTTTAAATCACAGTGTAATTGTGACTGTCTCACATTTTATTTTGCCATTATCCTAACTGACTTAATTCTCCCTGTGATAGAGACTCGGCATTGTGTAGTGTTGAAGAACACGGCATCTGGGTTATCAGAAGGCTTGAGTTTGTATGCCAGCTCTGCCATTCCTTTATATTATCCTTTTACTGATCCAGTGAAAGGATATTATTATGAGTAATATAATAAAAGATTATAAGTAATCTTTTATCCATAACTCGCTGATAATCAAGTCAAAATTAAGATTTAGAAATAGGGGGAAAATGCATTTCTTTTCATGGCTCTAACAGCGCAGGGAGTGTAGAAAAGGAACCAGGGCCACAGGTAGTCTCAGCTAGAAACTTTACCTCTTTGCCCATTTGGCTTCTCATTCATATGTAGTGGCCACCATGTTGGGAGCAAGGCCCACAGGGTTGGGCACTTTCTGTTCAATGTTCCTTTCTACATTGAGATAGCTAGGCCAGGACCAAGTCTTGGGCCTGTTAGTGCTACTGCTGGTATTCAAATATTGATATTTTGCCTATACCATAGCCTTGTCTCACCCTTTCACCTCCTACCTCACCTACAACCCTCATCCCTGTTCCTAATTCAAAGGACTTTAATAATATTCTGCCAGTGTCTTTTACTTAACTCTTAGGACAGCACTGAAGGATGAAGTGAGGGGTATTATAAGTTATTTTCCATACCTTCCTTTATTTCAGTTTTAGCCACACAACATCCTTTGTGAAGTCTTCTGGTATCCTGGCGTGCAGATGATACTCTTCCCTTATTGACAGCATTAGGGCAACTTTTCTCCTATATCTACTATATGATCATTTTAAAGGGACTCTGAAAGGGGAGCTAGATGCCTCTACTCAGGTTACCATCTTGGCTAAAACTGGCTGTCTTTTTCATAGTTAACCTTCATAACCTTTCTTGTACTATGGCTGTTTCTAAGTGCAAGTCTTAAAGTGAAGCCAATCAAGTGCTAATTCTTGAGAAATCCTTCAATTTTTCATTGTCTTTCTGTCATCCTCCCTATAAAAAAGAAGAGGTTCTAATAGCATATATATCATACGTTATTTGATCAAAACACATTTATTGCAGGACCACATTTTACATTTTCAGGCTTCATCAAATATGGATTAAACTGTGTTGGCTCCTTTTTAAGGAATTAAATGCAATAATTAAGATATTGGGAGGGGAGCAGTTGGTCCCTGTGTCTGAAATCATAGTATGTCTATGTCTGGAACAGAAGAGAAATCTCTTTCAGTTGTTTGAGGATATTTAGAGATGAATTCGCAGATAATGTAGAGTGCCCAACGTAAAAAGAGATGCCCTTTCCACATCATTGTCTTAACCTAATTCTTCTCTTCACATCATGCTTTGTACACTTCCTAGGAATCAGTTCATTTTCATTAACTTTTCTTCTATCTGCCATCTTTGTTCTAGAACCATTTTCTACTTAACCTCACTCTTCTTTCCTTTTCTCTATCCCAGCATGATAATAACCTCATCATCTCTAAATAAGAAATTGTGTTCTCAAAGCCCAAAGTGTATCTACTGCCTCAAGTCCATGAACATTCAAACTAGAGAGGGAAGGAAACAGATTCTAAGATACCTGCATTGACTTAGATGAGAGCTCCTCTGCAGAAGACAGGAGCTCAAGCCTGTTGAGTGAGTGTGGGGGAAGGGATGTCAGTAACAAGAGGATGCAAATTTGAGGGAATGACTTAAAGCAGGTGTTCCCAAACCTCAGGCCACACAGACCAGTACCCATCCGTGGCCTGTCATGAACCAGGCCACCCAGCAGGAAGGAGGTGAGCAGCAGGCAGGTGAGCAAAGCTTCATCTGTATTTGCAGCCACTCCCCAGCGCTAGCATCACCGCCTCAGCTCCACCTCAGATCATCAGGCATTAGATTCTCATAGGAGCACCGATCCCTGGTGCCAAAAAGGTTGGCGACCGCTTATAGGACCTTTTGAACTTTTCTGTAATTGTTAATGTGGAAATAGTTCATGGTTTCACAGAAAGTGGTCAATTTCTGTTGATTAAGGTGTATAAAATTAATATAGACTGTGTCTTTGTGTGAACTTCTTATCTTTGTTCCTGATTGTCAGGCAGCTAATCTTACATATGTCTGTCATTGGATGTGTTCTGGATTTACTATATATAAGTTTTAGCTGATTATTTGATTACAGCACCCTTTCCACATCTCTCCATCACTACTGCTACCACTGCAGCCCAAGCTGTCATTATTTCATGCCTGAGCTATAGCAACAGGCTTGTTACTGATTTCCTTTTCTCTCTTGCCTGTTCATATTCAATTCTCCATACAATAAGCACAGCAATCTTTTTTTAAACATAAATCAGATCACATCGTATTCTTAAAATCCTCCATAGATAACCCTTGAACTTGGAATATATCCAAACCCTTATCTTGTCCATAAATCTTCACATACCATGGCCCCCTTTGATCTCTCTAGCAGCTTCTCATTTCTACTCTCCCTCTAACACACTATACTTCAGTCACACTAGCCCTCTCTTCCTTGAGTTCAAAAAAGTTATTCTTGCCATTGAGTCTTTGCACTTGCTATCTCCTCTACCTCTTCCCCAGGTCTTCACAGGGCTAGCACCTTCATAGCCATTCAAGTCTCAGGTTGTATATTGCATCCTTAGAATTGCCTTCCCTGGCCATTGTAATTCACACCTCTCCTATTCCATTTCTCTGTTTTTATTGTCTTTACAATTCATTTGTCATAACTATCTTACTTGATTAAGATAATTTATTTTTCTACCTTCTCCCCTCAAAAATTAAGTTCTTAGGTATCTTGTTTTTTGCTGTGTTCTCAATACCTAGAAAAGGTCTAAAACATGGCAGGTGCTTAATACCGGGTAGATGAACAAACAGTAATTTTTTTTTTATGCAGATGCAGTGCTCTTAGATTATTTGTCTTGTACCATAGCTGACTACAAATTTTTTGTATTTCACACATAAAATAAACAATGATGCTGAATTGAAAATAATAATACTGAACTTCTTTTAAGTATCTTGACATTATGGTTATTGTTATTATGTAGACATGAGTTTCAACAAGTCATACTCACACCCCTTGGGTCATAAGCATTTCAGGACAGTAGAAATGCAGTATACATGTAATATGTTGTAGAGTTAAAATCCCAAGAAGTGGTCTAGAAATAACAAAATATTTCAGACCATAAGATACATTGCTACCTACTACCTCCCAAACTCAAGTATATGATATATAGTGAGCTGGTTCCTTAGATGGAGAGACCTTGGAGAGAAGACTCACTGTCTTCCCAAGTGGCTGCCTACCCTGTAACAATATATTTTTATTTTCTATCTTCTCCTGTGTAGCACACACATTGCTGAGGTGTTTCATGGACTTCCATCATCTATTAGAGTCCCTTGATCGGAAGTCTGTAACAACACAATTTCTTTTTGTCATTTTATGAGGCCTTTTTAAAGAATTATAACCAGCCTCCAGGTTCCTTTCTCATTTTCACTCAGTAGATTCAAGAATTACAGAATCTTGTTAGATAGTATTTTCCCAGTCTGAATCAGGGGAAACTCACCTGCTCTTCTGGAAAGTTACTGTATATCCTCTAATGGAAAAGTACAGCAAATCTCTTTTATAGACATAGACTTAGCATATTCAATGGTTCTTCTAGCCTATTAAAATATACAGTACCCCTAATCCAACACTCTCCGGTTTCCCATACCCACTTTAATCACTCTATTATTTAACCTACTAAAGGAGAATGATTATTTATTATATAATTACATTTATATTCTCTAAATCATATTCAAAGTGAAATATCAGTTATTTGTTGTATTCTTTCTATTTTCGTAGATAAGTGGAGTCATTGTCCCTATACAGTTATAGTGAATTTACTGTTCAATTTTTATTTACACCTTTAGATCTTGTTTTTGCTCTGGTTATCTCCTGAACCTGTCTTAACTAGTCAGTCTAACCAGTCTGGAATTGACCATCTAGTTTCTGTGCTCTTCTTATTATTTGATCTGTATTAAATAATTGAGAAGATAAGAAGAAAAGAACCCTCTGGATTTATATCTTGTGCCTGCTGTATGTCTAGAACATCTTTTCTTCCAGGCTCAGTGAAACAATGGTATGTGAATCCACATCAAGTACCACATCTCCATGTTTTCCTTCAAGTTATATCCTGTCAGGAAAGCAGAATTATGGCTAAAGATCTATCCTTATAACATTACTACTGATTTCACTGACAATTGTTATTCAGTCTAAGCATATCAAAATTTGATGTTGGATGTGTGTTTACATTATTCCAGAGAACAGGTGACTAATTTCTTCAGTGTCTTGTGGAAAACCTCCATTTTCATGCTCTTTACAAACAGTAGGGAAAAATGGTCTACCATCATAGAAATTTTCCCAGTGCAACTCCAGAGATTATCCCTTTCTAGATCTGTGCAAGAAAAATAGTGACTCTGGATAATCTTTATCCTTTGAGGTTTCATGTTCTATTGTGTCTAAGTTAAAGAACACAGGTGCCTGCTTTAATAATACCTTTGATCTGTGTTATAATTTATCATCAGCCTTGATAAACTAGATTTCTGATAAACTGAAAGTGAGACATTGTTTGAAATGTATTCTTTTAGTGATAACTGTGAGTTAGGCATTGATGGAATCCTAGAAAGTAAATTACAGCTTTCTCTGTGAAGTAGTAGTGCAAACTGTAGAAGCATATTTATATGTCTAGAGCCTTTCTTTGAATCCTAAGTATTATATAGATATTATCTAATCCTAGAAAATTTCTTACATATCAAAACGTATCTCCTTTTTTTTTTGGATGGGGGGGTTACTGATGCCCACAATGCTTAAATGAGTTGCCCAAGGTCACTCAATGAGCTGTTGGTGAGGCCAGAAATAGAATCCAAGTCTCCTGACTCCCAATTCAGTTCTCTATCCTCAATATAGTTTTCTATCCTCTATATACCCCTGCTGCCTCTCATGGGAAAAGAAGTTAATCTTCCAGCTATTAATAGCCACCAAATTGGTGGTAGCAGCACAGTGGAGAAAAGTAACTGTCTTTATACTGCAGCATTAGTATAAAAATATCTGGTAATGGAAAATTTGACAAATGTCATGTTAAAGGGAGTGGAAAATTATTTTAAGATCTGGATCTCATTTATCTAGTTCTCAGAAAAGTAAAATTTCTTAGTAGAACAGGGATCATATTTTTCTTCCTGTTTTTAAATTGTATTTCCTAGAGGGTAATTGTCAACCTAGCCATAGCAGAGCCTATTGTCAACTAACATAATAAGAATAATGCATGTACTGTTGGTGATTGTTGTAAGTGTATTTTCTAACTCAGTTAAAAGTTCGAATTGCTTTATCGAAATATATAACCCTTACTTTATTCAGCTTTCAGTGTTAATATTGTATCATAAAGCAAATACAACATCAATTGGGAATTTTACTGTGTGATTTGAAAAGAAGGGCAGAAACACACGTTATAGTTTCTTCCCTGGACAATACAAAATTACTTTGCATCAGGCATCATGAATTTCACCAGAATGAAATAGGCAAAGCAGAGAAATAGTTAAGAAATACAAGATAAGTACACTGGAATTGATCAAATTTACTGTTATGTATATAACCAGTTTTTTACTTTATTATACCTTTGAAAAGGGTGTTTGAGAGGTGTTTATGCTCCTACCATGGTGGGAATTCGCATTTAAGTTAAAATAAAAAATTTGTCTTACTTTTAGACTAACAAACAAAAATTTCCCTACTAAATATCTCTAGGTTGTATATTTCTGTTTGAAAATTACTAAAAGTATTTAATTAGAAGAATGACTTGGTCAGAATTATGTTTTAACAGTGTGAGTGTAAGAGAGACAGGGTTGATAGAGGTTGGGAAATTCAAGGAAAAGATTTCAAAAAATTGGTTATTTGGGACCCAGGTGACTGAGAAGGTAATAGCAAGAGGATAATTAGAAATGAGTGTGGAGTAAGCAGACTATAGAGGGTCAAGTACAGATCCTTGGGGGCATATGTACATTTACTGGATGGAGGAAGAAGAAGGTAACATATTAGAGAGATAATGGGGAAATCACTTTGAAAAACTACAAAATTTGTAGGATTAGGGCTAAGAAAAGTTTTTTAAACTTGGTGACTTCCTGACATTTGGGAAACTTGCTTTTACAGAGTGATAATGATCAAGTAAGCGTACTCTGAACTCTTCAAATTATGTTTATCTTTGGTATTAGTCTAATTTTTGCAAACCTATGAATTATGTATGATATAGGAAACAAATCAACCAGAATGTTTACTTAACTACTATACCTGGAATAGTAACAGATACAATTATTTCATGCACCTGGGGTTTTATTGGTTATTGCTGTTCTTGTTACTTTAGATGTTCACTCAATTAGTAATAAACTGGTGATATTTCACAATAGAAAAAGTTACAAATCTTTGTGCCTACAAATGTTGAATAATTGTTGTTATCTTAAACCTAAATCGAACATGAAAGCTGGAAATTGCTTGTGAATTTTATTTGAACTGGTTGGAAATTTGTTTTCATGATTACCTAGTCTCTCAAGATATGCGTATCTATAAATTAATATTGACATTAGCCATTTATTATTTAAATATGTAATAGAATCTCTTTAAAATGAGTTTATTTAAAGCTATTAGCAATGAACTATGGTTTTTTCCTTTCCAACTTAAATTTTTAATATTTGGCAGAAAATGTCCTTTATCATCGGTGTTTATTTTAACTGATAGGGTTATCGGAAAACTAGGCAATATTTTTGAGATTTTTAAAAATTTTGTCGAACAGGCACATCTTCAAGTGAATCTAATCTGCTTAACATTCCTTCACAAAAAAGAACTCGAAGAAAACTAATGTCTTCTCCTTTGAAAGCAGAACATGCCCAAAAGTCTACACTGTCTGAAACTGTGCAGCTCAATGATTCTTTCAGCAAAGAACTTCAGCCTATTATGTATACCCCAGAAGACTATAGAAAAACTTTTCAAAATCCATCTATAGTGACCTTATTAAAACCATCTAATGCTACGAGTTTTCCGGCCATCAGCTCAAATATAAACAGTGATAATTCTCTGAAAATGTCATGTGAAGCAGATATCCCTCAGAGCAGGAAAAAAGAATATAAACAGGAAGATTTGGACTCTACATTTACTATATGTGAAGACACCAGGAGATTGAAGAGTAAATTACCTGAAGAACAGTCACTACCAAACAATAACATTTTACAAAGGTATAAAAAAAACAGTATTTGTCAATCCTTTTCTTTTTTTATTCCGGAGCCTTTAAACTATTAGCTTGCTTTTTCTTCTTTAGCTATATTTGAGGTCTGTTTTATAGATAAAGTATGTTCTCTTGAGCATACTCTATTAAATCTTAATTGTCTTTTTCTCTAAATATTAATTCACTAACACAATGTTTTAAAGTCTTTAAGATGATATCTTAAGTTGACTCACCCTCCTTAAGCTAGAAGAGACCTTACTGTATATTTAGTTTGTTCTTCATACTAAAGTCAGATGCTATAGGCCATCATTGGAGGATTACCATGTTTATGATTATTCACTAATATCTTCACTAAAGGTTATTCCACAGTTTCTATTTCAGAATGAGTTGAGGTTTGCTAAACTTCAACTTATTCTGAAATAGTCATATGTCTAAGGTATGGCTGACTGTATGTCATCCAAGCAAATGTGTCCTTCTCATTTCATCTGTATTATCACAGCCAATCTAAATATAGAAAGAATGACGCTTTTATATTTCTGTGCTGTTAGGAGTGCAGAAATATCTTGATAGCAACTCTGTGAAAATGAGAATAGAAAACCCCAAAGCAAGCAAAAGAAGTCTTATAGTATAATGTTTTTCTTTATATAATAATAAGAAATCATGTTCCAATTATGTAAGTATATGGCCCGTTTTTTCTCCATAGTACAAACCAAAATTACTTTTTAAATTATTTTTTTATAAGTTTTTTATAATTTATTATACAGGCTAGCCCCTTCCTCGTTCTCAACCAAACATGACCTGCCCATACGAAGCATTGTGCCATCCTACATGGCAATGACTACTGCTGCCAAAAGGAAACGGAAATTAACAAGGTACGATTTAACATATACTGATTCAGTCTTTATATTTATATAAGATCCTCTTTATATTTTATTTTGTACAGTTCTTTTTTATTTCTTATAGTTAGACTGTCAATTCATATTTAAGCATACATATAATAGCTCTGAATGTGACACTGGATTGATATTATCAAAGGGAGATCTTGATACAGCCTAAGTATTTCACTTGAAATTTGCATAAAGTATTCCATATTTTAGATTATTAAAAATAAGTTAAAAAGTCTTCTGGCTTTTAAAAATGTCATTTAATTTCAACTTTTCTACTGGTTACAACTTTTATTCATTTAGTATTTTTCCTTTTAGACATTACTGAATTTTTTCAGTCCTAAAATTATATTATTTTAATGGATTTTGATATATGACTACAATGTAATGAATGAAGAGACCTCTGTTTCTGGCTGTGACACTGTAGTTTATGTCAGGCCAGCTACGCATCGAGAACAATTATAAAAGCTGATAAAATACAACTAACAGCTACTCAAAGGTACTAGAGAACAACCAAGGCAGCCAGGACTTGAGGGTCTGAGATCCCAGAGAAAAGGGAAAAAAAGAAAAAAAAGCTATAGCAATCCAGACCTCCACTGCTTCTTTTTTCCTTTTAGCATTTGCCAATTCATGCATCAAATATAGAGGCCAAGCAGAAAATGGAAGCCTAGAGCTTATCAGCAGTCTCACCGAGCTAGGGAAACAAAATCATTCTGTAAAGCTTTTGCCCTCAAGATATTTGCCAAATTCTAAACTCTATGGAATAAGAATCTAAGAAACCAAGTTGAAGGTAGCTGCTAAGAGGTTAAAGTATCAAGCAGAGTTGACATTTTCTTCAGACTGGGATACAACATTGTTGTTCAGGTATCCTCATGAAGAACAGGCCCTGTTAAACACCCAGGATTTTATTTGAGACCTCTGAAGGCTTGTACTACAGAAGTAAGGCAAACTGAAAATAGACCAGTTCTTGAAAGCCTAAAACAAACCTTAAACCAACTCAGTCCCTTTTTGTATCAAAGGAGATCTTTCTCTCTATGGCCTTCTTACCAGAGTAAAATTTAATCACCTCTGGAAGAATATACCATCATCCAGAGCCTCTACAGCTTTTCATATGCAGTGTTTAGTCTGTAAGCAAAAATTACCAAGCATGACAGGAGACAGTACCAAATGACTGAAAATCAAGAGAAAAAAACAAATTAGAGAAGCAGTGGTCTATAAGTGATGCAGATATTGAGGTCATCAGATAGGGACTTTCAGATTTTAATCGTGATTAAAAAGTAGAACAAAATAAGTGATAATTTCTCAATGAACTTAATTCTATTAAAATGAATCCAATGTATATTCTAGAACTGAATAAAATAGAATTTACTGAAATTAAGAACTCAATAAATTATTTTACTAGATTTGGCACAGCAGAAGATAATTTAGTGAACTGGAAGATAGCTTGATAAAAAAAATATCCAAGTCTATGTGCGAAAGGATAAAAAGCAAATATGAAGAAGACTGAAAAAGAAATATGGGGTACGATTAAAAAAAACTATAGTGCACATGTATGTATTTTGAGTCCCAGATAGAAATAAGAAAAAGAATGGGGGAAACCAGTATTTGAGAAGATATTGGCTAATAATTTTCCAAAACCAGTAAAAGATAAATTACAGATTCAAGAAACATTGCAAAACACAAGCATCATAAGTATAAAGAGAAATAAATATACCTAGTTAATTAGCAGTAAAAAGAGCTAAAAATCAAAGACAAAGAAAAAATCATAAACTAAATTATGACAGGAAGTTCATTCATTATATAATGTTTATATCCTGCAACATTAAACACAATGACAAATTACAGTGAATAGTTATATTGTAAAATGGATCTGACTTGCTCTCCCTTTCCTTTGACATGTGATTATGGGGAAAAGACTATGAGATTTAAGTTTCCCATTTTACACCATGGACCTGTTCTCATCTGGGCTAGTGTAAACAAATTGATAAATAGCCTACTTATTTGTGCCACATAGAATATCATCTCTTAGGTGCATTTAGGATCTGCCCTTTCCTCTCCAACCAAAGTATAGCAGACTCTTGGAATGTGTACGTTAAAAATTCATGGACTGATTTTTCTTGAATGTCTCTGACTGTGCATGACATTAAATTTTGTATTTTCCTATGGCACAAATTTGAATTGTGCAATTAGTCTGGCTCATGTATGGGAATCAGTCACTTAATGAGTGAGCCTAGCTAGCCACCATCATGTGTGTCATCCATCTTATCACTAATTTTCATTGTGTCAATTGTGTTATTCTTTCGACTAATTAATGTTGGTGACTTTTCTGGTTCTTCTCTGGTAGCATGCTCTGTTGTGCTAATGAAGATATGGCAAGTTTATAGCTAAGAATAATTTTAAAATGTAAACATAGTCATTATCAAAATCAAATGTCCAGGCATGTAAATGTGTATTTGGAGTGTTTTTAGATGAGTTAAAAGGCTTCCACATGAGCAACTAATATGGTGAAATAATACTAAAGGACATATAAAGAAAGATTTCTCATAGTCTATTAATTGCTCTATTACATTCCCTCTGGTACCAATAATTAGATCCTGCCATTAACTAAGGTTAAAAGAGATTAATGCTAGAAATGTACATAATTACTTTTTTTTAATCTTCTTTTTCCCCAATTAAATCTACATGAACTTTAGAGTAATAAACTCTGGTATTTTCCACTTAGCAGCTTTATGTACATATTTAGGTGTGTTGATATTCTAATATTGTTTTTAAAAATGAAGAAGGGAAGGCCCCACGTATATAATTATTTTATTTATTTGTATTGGTTTTTCTCTCTGAAAAAAAATATTTCAGTCAGAAAAGCACTAGATATTCAAAAAACCTACCAAACCATATAGATTTTTTTAGTTACTAGTTAAATTGAGAATATGATTTTTAATTATTTCAATTTAGTTAATATCACTGTAGCAGACTGTTTTAATTAAATGAATCAGTCTACCAAAATACAAATGAAAAATATACATATGTAAAATTTTACTTACAAATTATATTAGTTTTGAGATTTTGTTTGCTTTATGTTTAATTGGTTGGTTTTTTATTTGTTCATTTGTTCCACAACCTTAGTGCCCAAAAAATGATCTCACACTTGCCATACACTTTTGATTTATTTTGAAAGATGTCTAATGATTTCACTAGAAATTATCTCAACTGAAAGAATATGAGATGTATTACATCTGTTAAGCAGAAGCATTCTACCTATGAAAGGGAACAAAAGGTTGAATCTTAACTTTTATTAATCGTTATAGAAATATATTAGGCACACAACTAGAAGAGTCTTTAGATTTCTTTTCAGTACAGTTTTTAACATAATGTGAATTTGGAATCTTACCAATTTTAGGGTTTTATATTTTATTTTTAATTGTATTTTTAATTAAAATTATTGGGGTGACATTGGTTAATAAAATTCATAGGGTTTTTTTATGTTCTAACATAAATCTACCAAATTTATAACATAAATGTTAAGCATTTTATCAGTGGACCTTTTTATCTAAATCTTAAAAATGTTTTATTGTATTTTATTTATGTATAATTATACAACTTATTTTATTAGGCTTTGATTTTATTCCTAGAAATATGTTTGAATAGCTTTATTCAAGTTTAATTTTTCATGTTAAAAAAATTTTTGAGTAAAAACAAAGGTCCTAAAACTAACCAAAGTGAAGAATCATACCATAAAAATAATAACTTTAAGATAAACTGTAATTACAGGAAAAACAACTTATTGAAATAACTAATGCCATTGATCTTTTACCTGAAGAAATAAAATCACCAAATAACCGAAAAAATTTTACACAAGACAGCTAATACACATATTATTGAAAAGAGTATTTAATATCCAAAATAGAATTATAGTAGCCTAGTTTATTTAGCACCATTTAGGAATGGGGAATTTCTACCACTGAATTTGTTTACTTTCATAACACTAGTACTTCTTTGTAACCATTTGGGTAGATATTATTTGCATTTTTGAACCAAGTAGACAAAATCACCATTATGAATACTATAATCATCTCTCTTACAGACTCTAGAAAATTGAGGTACATAGATTGAGTTATTTTTCCCAGCATTCATTGAGCTCATGTCTATTTTTCTTTGCTGTCATATTAAATTGCTGTTTTTAACTAATTTAAATGAATATATAACTAACTCACGTTCTTGAAGACATACACCCGTATCAGTTTACCACATGGTTAGGATTGCCAGAAGAGCAAGTTGTTGCCAAATAAAGAAAGCTTCCAATTATTAGTCCAACTAACAGTCAAATTAGTATCAACTTATAAAATGGTGTATATCTTTATGAGCCAGAAATCCCCAAGAGTTAGCTTATTCGATTCAATGTAAAATAAGGAGCTTAATCCCCTGCTGGACCCCCAGATCTGCCTGTTAAAACTTAACCCTCCTTAGGTCTTGGAAGGATTGGATTGCTATTTTCTGGGCCCAGATTAAACTCAGCTCAAACATAAAATCTTTCATTTTTCTTTCTTCTAAACTCAGGAACCTATAGTTCCTTGTAGTTTGAAAACCTGTGGTACTGTTTTTTTCTTACCTTCTATTATTTTATGTATTTGTCTTATTTTTTTCTCCTCCCCACCACATAGCCATAATATAAATTTTCAGGACAGGAGTCGTTTGTGCCTTACTTATTTATATATTCTGTAACATGAAGTTATAATAGGTGTTTATTATACGTCAACTCCATTCAGGTTAGTAGTTTGACCCATTAATAATGTTAGATTGATATAAATTTTTGAAGATTAAACAAATGAAAATAGTTTTTTTCTTTTCATTTCCATTTCTTTAATTGTAATAATCAGAGAGACGATCTGTTACCGTGATTTGATTGAAAAAAAAGTTTCCAATCTCACTTGTTTGTATTCCCTCTACTAGGGTTCTTGCTCCGAATTTGTAATATAAGCCTGGTTTTTCGCCTCTTGAAATGTGCCCCTTTATTAGCTACACTTCGAATAACAGTGCTTGCTGGTATTCCAGCAGAGCATCCTGGAAATGTTCTGTTACAGAATCGTTATATATATCTACAATCAAAATCTCTGATTTAAATAAACATTATTAAAATCACACACAGCTAAATTTCCCTATGGACCAAAAATGTATTTAGTACCTCCAATTATTTCTATGGAATGTTACAACTTAATATTTTAGAATTTTGCATTTTCTTTCCTATTAATTGCATGTAGAATATGTATTAGCACTTACAGCTATAAAAAATGCTTAACTAGAATTTAAAATTTTCTCTTCAAGTTCTGCATCAAACACTTTGTTAACTGCTGAGGGAACTTCTGGATTTGCCAAACGTGTTCGAAAAGATAATTCAAGTGGTAATCACTCACAAGAAAACGGGGCAACAGTGGGTATGTCTGAGCTCTTATTTTGATATTTAATAACATGATTACCTAACATATTTATAGTATTTTACATTTTTTATGGTGTTTTCATAAGAATCTTCTTTTATCTACTCATCACCTTTATTACATGGTAAGTGTAATGATCCATGTTACAGATAAGAAAACTTAGGACTCCAAATAGAAAACATTTTCCTGAGATCACACAGCTATTTCATGGCAGAGCCAGAACTCAGTACTGAATCTCCTAATGCAACATTCTACACCCTTTTTGTTATCAATACTTCTTTATATTGCAGAAGAATTGGTAAATGATTTAACTGTTAATTGAAATGATTAGCTAAATGTATTATTTAATAGGTTAGTGATTAAATATATTTTACATATAAATTATATCCACTTGAAATTTTTCCCTTAGCCTAATTTTTAATAATTTGGCCTCTGATTCATTTGTGCAATTATTTCCAGCCTCCAGTCTGTACCTAGTTACAATCATATTGTAACTCTCATTAGCAAATTGAAAAGATGCTGATGGGGTTAACTTCATCCTCTTAATTACATGTGGGGGGGGTGACATGAGTTCGTGTCAACAAAACTACATCTTCAGTAAAACTGGAGTTATACAGTGCCTACCAGTTTCTAGACCTCGGTGTCCAGACTTCTGTTTCTCTAACACTACAGTTCCTAAGACTTCGTTCAGGAAGTATTTATTTACTACACACTCACTATGTGCTAAGTTCTGTGATGATACAAAGATCATTAAGGCCCAGTTGGTTTCTTCTCTAAAGCAACTTATAATTTTAGCACTTGGAATTTAAAGGGATTTCATGAGGTAATGAGTGTTTCTAAGAATCTTAACATGAAAACTTACTTTTTTTGTTAATGCTCTTTCATTAGAGTAATATAAAATTTCTCAATAGCTTTGCCAAACTGTATTGATAAATCTTTACTTCTTGTGGTAGCCAGTAACAGTTGTTTCCCTTAAGTTTAATGGCAGTGTCTTTCATGCAAATTTAAAAATCAATAAAGTCCTGAATAATAAAATTTACCATGATATTTGTTTTAATATGCCATATTTAATAATACTTGACAATGTGTATATGCAATGTGTATATTGGTGTAGATGCATACTGTCTCATGTATCTCCTGAAAAAAATTCTCCAGAAAGGCATAATTCTGCAACCAAATAATAAGTTTATGGAAATTCTCAAATAGAGATTTGTTTTTTCTAATATAGCTTGTTTTCTAATAATAGTATAAAATACATCAAATATCTCCTATGTAAGGAGAGATAAATTTTTAAAATCCACTATGGAGAAAAAGGTAGGAGATAATACTAACATGCTTTCCAACGAGGAAAGAACTAAAGCTAGGTTCTAAGATCGCATGTAGTTAAGGATAATGCAGCACTTAGAAAGAGATTTAGGAAAGATCATAGTTTAGTACATTGGAATAATCCAAGGAAAAATGTCTTGAATACACATCAGGAAGTATTAGAAAGGTAAGGAAACAACAGGAACTACCTTCTAATGTATTTTACTAAGTTCTGCAGCTAAGTGTACAAATAAAAAAAAAAAAACAAATGAACATAGTGGAAAGAAGGTAACTACTGTTTACTGAGCAATTAGAAGAATAAGAAATAGAGTCAAGAGAATATGTGTCCCTAAAACTAAAATCTAATGTGACCAAGAAGATGGATCAGAGATTAAACTGATCCTTAAAAAAGACAATCTCACACTGTCATTGAGTGGAGAATGACTGTGAAGGCTGATGAAGATCCAGAAGAATGGCCATAGATAGATGGAACACATTTGAGAGGTGGCAGTAAAAGAAAAAAGAGCTATGATATAGGATCAGCACGTTAGAAAGTACTAGATTCAAATGATACTTATAAATTGGAAAAATATGGAAATTTAAAAGCCTTAGGCAAATAATCTAGTGAACTAGAAAAAATTGATGATGCAAAAAAGAAAGGGAACAGTGCTTGTAGGAATAATCTTTCATTCATTAAAAAAAAAACACACACATACAATAGTTAATCTGCAAGTGTGCATGTGTGTGTATGCATGTGCATGAAGGCACACATGCACTAAAACTTCAGTTTGCAATATGGAAAAATAAATTTCTCAGTAGAATGAACAGTGAAAAATTTTTTTGAATGATGCTTTTACCATATTTATATTTTTTATCTTAATTTCTTCTCTAGAATATAAAAGGAACATCCATAAAGTAAAGCCAAACATGGTCAGAAATTTTGGAAGAAGTATCTCAAAAGGAAATCTAAGATAAGTTGCTTCAAAATCAAGAGAAATTAAATGGACAGCTCTGCTTTTAAAAGGATTTGTTGCCAGTGCCCTCTCAGAAACTTATTTAAAATCTTTGAAAGAAACTTATTTAAAATCTTTGAAGCTTTTTATCAAAATAGCTTCAGCAGATGGAAAATGAAATTTCTTTCACTTTTGTTCTTTTGTATTCTAAGGAAATATAAAATTTTGACAGAAAAAGTCATGTTTTAAGTTTGTAAAATATTTGCTACCTTTTAAAATCCCTAAGTTAGCATGGCGGCCGCTCAGTTTTATTATTCTGCAACAAGTCAATTAGGACATTTTAGAAAATAATATTGAGTTGAATTATCCTTACTGCTTTTTGAAAATAAGGAGAATTTCACAGTGATAAAATTATGTCCCAGGCTGTATTTGGTCTTAACATTTTTTTAATCATATATGTGACTTTTCTTTGCAAAAATGTTTTGATGTGCAGATGTATATGTGTGACCATAAAGTTGTTGTAAATATTATTTAAATAGTCTTCATGAATAAAATAATAATTTTGTTCCACGTTACTCAGTATATTAAAGATGTAGATTTTATAATATTTGCTGTTCTGTCTCATTACTACCGCTCACACACTTCAAACTATTTTATAGAAAATGTGAGTTTTCTAGATTTATATTACAGATTAGATCAAGGTATATTACAGATTAGAACCTAGTCTGAAAATAACCTATAAGTTTCTTAATGATAATGAGAAAGCATTTTCATCCCTTCTTCTGCTATAGGAAGCACAACTGCTATGGAGCTATGACTTAATCATACAACCTTTTCACCTGTCTTCCTTGGGCTGTTTAATTCTGAATATAACAAATATTTGGTTAAATACACTTTTAAATTTATGTAGCCTAGGAACCATCCACCAAAGCAAACAACCATTTAACAACCAGTTGAATATTTAAGACCTTTAATAAGTCAAGTTTTCAACTTAAAATATAGTTAGGGAGAGTATGATATGGAATAATGATTCGAAGTTTCTTCCAACTCTGACAATGGTGATACATATTCATAGAAGTGCACATAAATTCTGTCACTGGGAGAGCTACCATACACATTTATTTTTTTTGGTCTCTTTGTCATTAGGTTTTTGGTTGTGTTGCCTATTTAACAATCACTTTCGCCTCTCTCTATTTCTTTTCATCTATTTCAGGTAATTATATGTTTCAAAAAAAATCTTTTTACCAGGTACTGATGAATGGCTAGCAGAATTAAGTAACCATACCTCATGGTCCACTTCATACCATAAGATGTGAGTGATTTTCTTACATGCCATTTTTATCAGCAAGGGGTTTTGCCTTCTTTAAAAATTAATAATTCCTTTACAATGCATCCATGTCAAGTAAAAATTAAGAGGAATAAATCATAATGAATGTAAGAAAAGAAAGCTGTTTAATAAATGAATAAGGAGAATATATTTATTTAAACTAGAACAAGAATGCTATTCATTAAATCACTGTCAAACAATTTTTAAATGAATTTCATTTATGTGAAAAGACCAATCATAAGTACAGAGCTCAGATTTTTCACAAAGTGAACACAGGCATGTAACCACCACTGAGATTAATGAATAGAAAGTCATTAGTATCCTAAAACCTCCCTTATATCCCACTTTTCTTTAAGAGTAACCACTGTCCTAACACCATGGATTGATTTAACTAAAATAATTTTATTTGTATTAAAAAATAATATCTTCCAAAAAAAATGTGCTTCCTCCTCAACAGCTACTAGTATCATTGCCAGTTGTAACCATAATCATTTATTTTATTCATATATGAACCTATATACCAGGTTTTTTACAAAACCTGAATCATACTATTTATATATTTTCCGTGCCCTATTCACATTTGAAAGCAGCATGGGCATCTTTATAAAAGCATTAAGTGTGAATTTAATAAATACTGCTATCATATTTATTTCTTAAGAGATCAATCATTTGACTGTAACAACTGGAAACATAGTTTTGGGGTGGCAAATCAAAGATCAGAGAGAAACCTAGATGACATTCAGTACAGTGTTTCTGAGAATACTTGGGAGTAGTCATTGTTATTTCTATCATGTGTCCAGAGTATGTTCCACAGGACATGGTTCATCTGGGATACCTTGCCAGGAAAAGAGTTCTCTTTCAAAGACTGGAGAATGGCAGCCTACTGGGATATTGATCATGCACATTGACAGTATAAGCCCCTGGAGTATTGCAATTCAGAATCTTATTGTAGAACCCCTTAATCCCCAAGTTCTTCTGAAGCATCAAACTTAAAAAAAAAAAAAAATGTTTAAGTGAGGATAGTACAATGAATCCCTCATATAATCATAATACTGAGCTCAATTACCAAATTTTTCCACATTTGCTGGGGTATCCAATTTTTTCTTTGTTTTTTCCCCCCTTTACTGCACATGCCAGACATCATTTCATCTTATCACTACATACTTGTTTGAACATCTCTAAAAAGTGGCCATTTTCTTATTTAATACAAAAAAAAGTCCTTTTATTAAAATACTTCTAGTAATATCCCTAAGATTATACTTTGAACAACAATGTTCTAGATTAACAATGCCTACAAAACTAACAGAATTAGAGAATAGTTATAATGGTAGGAATTTACCCTTCCAACACATTAATACTAACTTCACCAATGATATTAGCTTTGCTTACATGCCAAAAGGTAGGTACAATACACAGCAGGTATGATGAACAACAGCTCTGCCATAAAGTGTTCCTATAAATTACCATACTATCCAGAATTATGCAATAATACCACAAGGCTTATGAGAAAAAAATGGAATTAGGGGCACAACACTCAAAAGCTTTTTCACTGAATAATAAAGACTGGAACCTAAAATCAACAGCCCAGTTTTACACATTAAATGTTTAAGAAATACATAAATACTACAGTAATGTAACACTTTGCCTTGAAAAAGAAGTAAGTTTGCTTGTGGAAGTGGGTGTCGAAGGGTTGCAGCCTATGAGTTAATATGAAGTGAGGAAGGAGGGTTATCTGAAATTGGACCGAAATTTATAACACCAGATGTGGATATCTGTGGCTTATTGTTCTTGTGAGGTGTGTGCATTTTGTGTACTCCTGTGCAACTCTGTTCAGCTGGGTGCAGTTTTCTGTGTTCACCTAGTATTTCATCTGATGAAATCTCACATAAATGAACACGAAATTTAATTATGCTCAAATTGTTCCCTAATATATCAATGGTATTGGAGCAAATTCACATTTTCAAAACTGTTATAGCAGAACTGACTATAGTCATGCACTGCATAATGACATTTAGGTCAATGACAGACCACATAAGGAAGGTGGTCCTGTAAGATGATAATGGAACTGAAATGTAGTAACGTAGCCATCATTAATAGAGACAAATGTTCATGGAACATTCCTGCTTATGAGGAAATCTATGATGAAAAAAAAATCGCAGCAAACCACCATAGACATATTTCTGAAAAGAGTGACATCTCAGGAAGAGCCTCAGGCAGGTCCTTCAGGAGATGGTCCAGAAGAAGGCATTGTTATCATAGGAGGTGACAGCTCCATGCGTGCTATTGCCCCTGAAGACCTTCCAATGGGGCCAGAGGTGGAGATGGAAAATAGTGATATTAATGATCTTGACACTGTTTTTGTGTCTTAGTTTTTAACAACAAAGTTTACAAAATAAAAAAATTTTAAAAATCAAAAACTAAAGATATAAAGAAATCCTCACAATATACAGTGTGTTCGTGTTTTAAACAAAGTGCTATGATAAGAGACAAAAAGTTAAAAAAAAATCTAAATGTTTATCAAGTAAAAATGTAACGGTAAGCTACGGTTAATTTACTATTGAAGAAAGAAAAATATTTTTTTAAAAATTTAGTATAGCCTAAGTGTACAGTGTTTATGATAAAGTCTACAGCAGTGCATAGTAATAACCTAGGGCTCCACATTCACTCACTACTCACTGACCCAGACCAACTCCCAGTCCTATAACCTCCACCCATTCTAAGTACTTTATACAAGTTTACCTTTTTTTATATTTGTATCTTTTATACGATATTTTTACTGTACCTTTTCTATGTTTAGATGCCCAAAAACCATTGTTTTAAAATTGCCTGCAGTACTCAGTGTAGTAACATGCTATCCAAGTTTGTAGCCTAGGAGTAATAGGCTATTCCATATAGTCTAGGTGTGTAGTAGATGATGCCACCTAGGCTTGTGCAAGTGTTTTTTGTGATGTTCACATAATGATATCACCTAAAGACACATTTCTCAAAACATTTCTTGTCTTTTAAGTGATGTATGATTACATATATGTTGAATTTATGCTTAATAATCTGAAGTAGAATTAGTATTCATATGAAATGTTTTTCATTTTAAATGTTCCCTGGACTTTTTCAAATCTAAATATTGGACTTATCTAAGATAACTGCTTAATTAGAGCTTTGATGTTGATGGAGATGTAAGTTCTAGAATCGATAGGACATTTTAACTTTGCCTTGAGAGAGAGTTCCAGTCACAAGCCTTATAAAGTGTCCCATCATTTCTGAAGGGACCATTAGTAAATAGCTTTTAATAATAGTCCTATTTTTAGGGACCCTTATGTGATAGTGGTGAATTATGATGAATACATTTTTTACTTATCCCCCACAGCCTTCAAAGTAGATGTTACAGATCCACAGCCCCTCATTCACAATTCTAAAACTTCACAGATTTTGAAAATCAGAAGTCTTTTGTTTTTATAATTTTTGGCAGTGAAACCTGACATCTGCTAATGTGAGACTATTGATAGTCTTTATCCCACTTGGTGTGAACATTCAAGAGTTTTACTGCAGAGGTGTTAATGTCTGATTATGAGGTGTTACCCTAGACCCCACTGCAGGTGTTATATAAGAACAGTATATGTGCTATATTGCCTTTCTAAAACTTTAAAAAAAAAAAAAAAAAAAAAAAAAAAAGAATTCTGAACTCCCAGCCACAAGTATTTCAATGATGGTTTATAGACAACATATATTATTTGTTTACTTAGGAAGACAGTTAGAAAGGTTAAGTAATATGCCAAAGATCCCACATCTAGACAGTGGCAGAGTTGCAATTCTGAACTAAGGTTAGTATAAAAAGTTGCCATTATCCCTAGACAATAAATAATACACTGCTTCCATCTACAGTGGGGCCAATACTATGCATATGGATAACTATACAAAAAGCATCTACTATAGAAAACAAATTCCACTCTCCTGATCGATCACCTGTGATTTGTAATTGTGGATGAAGGTCAGAAAATTGATTATACTCTGGATTTGGTGGAAATATTTATTCAATGCATTTTATGATTATAAGTAAATTATATTTAGCTCATATTGTTTATATCAAAAAAATTTAAAATGTTAGTAAAGTATTACTAATAGAAGTCTTTAGTATCACTGAAGATATTCACAGATCCTATTGACTTTTCAAGAACTATTTTGTGTTTTTTACAATCAAAATATCACATTTTTTGCATATTCACAACTTGCTTGTTATTGACAGCTACTCAAGGCAAGATTGTGAAATCACTGGTATATATATAAATCTTTTTGTATTAAGACTCCATATTCATAGTCTAGAATCACAGTTTGGACACTAAGACAAATAGAATCTTGTGTTTCAAGATTTAGCACAAGACAGTTGATTTTTAAATATATATGAAGAGTACTAAGTTCTTCCTCTCCTGTAATTTCCCCACAAGGCAGTAGTTGACAGATAGTCCATACTTCTTGGAGTGAACATCATTTAACAAACCACTCAAGCCTTGCAAATGGCAAGTTCTGCATAACAGCCACTACAGGGATTAGTCCATCAAGTTAAGAGCTGTCAGAAAAGGTTAGTTCTGAGATATTTCTGTCACATATGAGTGTATGTGTACCTAAAGCATATATAAGACAAAATAAGCCAGGAGTCATAATTTTTTTAAAAAATTAGTTCATTCTTGTATTTACAAACAGACGGAAGGTGAAAGATGTCTGCTGAATATAATTAAGAAAATTAGTGACATGACAAGGAAAACAGTGCTGTGACCAGGACTTGGGACAAAAGTACTATGTCCTCAGCCTTATTTCTTATCCCTGCAGAATATCCTTACCCTCTGCAAGCTACTTCTCAAATATGAAATGTTAGGAATCCTTACTAATGCCACTAATTTCTGCACACATTCCTTTCCCATTCATCCTTCACGTGGCTATTTCAGAATCATATCTTTTTAAAATTATTGTTCCCTCCTGTTCTTCCCCGTGACAATTATTAATGTAGGCTTTTAACTCCTACCCAAATTTTAGTTCAAAATTCTACTTGAAAATGTTCTTCCATTCCAAGTACATTGCTCCCTAAATTCTTCATATCAAATAAAAATACTAATCTATTCAAACTAAATCTGAAAGATCACCACTTGACTCCTTTTATTTTACGTTTTCTCTGCTTTCTTTGCCTTCTCCAAATAAGTATACCTGTTCATTCCACTTCCCCATTCAATTTCAAGACCACTGAACAATTTTATTAGTCCCCAGTTAGCTCTGTGCTACAATTTGAAGAGAATGTCCTCACTCAAAGTACATCCCTGACAACCAACAACTCTTTTATTGTCCTGTTGTACAGAGCACTACCTAAAATGTTCCCAACTGAGAAAATAAGTCCTCAGGTACAGCTGAGCTTAATATATCATCACAGTGTGGCTTTTTGTCCAAAAAAAAAGGTATTTTCTAGGTTTGAGTGTAACTGGATATTTTTAAATATTAGTGTCAATGTTACAGGGCCTCTACTTTTTCCCAAAATTTCAGTTTAAACTATTTCAGCTATTTTATCATTTTAGCTATAAAATTTCAATTTTCTTTATGACTTAGAGACCCCGATGAATTTCTAAATGTTTTTTTTTTTTTTTTTACCAACTAAATTTGTATTGCAACATTGTTGAGATTCATTTTGCCATACATCTTGCGACTATGTTTCTTATGTTTTTTATGTCTTGAGTTAATTACTGTTATTTTCGGTCTGTCTCACCTTTTCCAAAAAATAATGTAAAATTTAAAACTTACTCTTTATTATACTATATAAATATTCAAATGATTTACAACTTAGAGTATCAAGTATTTATACATATCCACAGAGTTGCCATTGTGACATTTTAGCAGTATAGGAGACACTTGTTTTGCCTGGCCCATCTAAACTGAGTTTGATAAAACCAACTCTTTTTTCCTTTGGGACACCATTCTCCCTCAGTGAGGTCCTAATAGAGCTATCCCTTTAAACACATACATGCACACGCACACACACATGCACACGCACTCTCCCAGCCCATTCATAACCACTTAGTGTATTCCACCTTCCTGGCAATAATGATCACTTCCAAGAGGACATCTGATTCAAAATTCGGTCTTCTCTAAGGGTGGAGGAGAATTTGTTTCTTTCCTAGATTACAAAGTGTTAGGATGATGTAAGCCTAGATCTATGACATCTTCCCCAGCTTCATAGAGAAAGTTGTCTGCAGAATGAAGACAACACAGAAAGATAAGCAGAAACAAGAAAAGGAAAATAAGAGAAAGCTCCTGATGACATCACTTGACCTCCTTAATCCAGATATGCCTGAAAGTAGCTAGATTCAAGCCCTGGACTACTGAAATCCTTAAACTAATGCAATTGTATTCTCTTTTTTATTTAAGCTACCTTTTAAAAAAAATATAGATTCACACAAAGTCTTAAAAATAGGACAAAGAGGTCCTGTGTACCCATCAGCCAGTTTTCTCCAATTGTTCTCACATAACTATAGTACAATATCAAAAACAGGAAAAGTACAGACAGAAAAATGTCAGAAGAGGATAGGAAGAAAAATTTTCTCCATCTTTACATATTCCTTCATCTGCCCGCAAAATAGAAACTTTATCCAACACTTTCTCTCTGCGAGGAAAGAGCTGCTTCTTTCTCCACAATTTTTTCTCCCCCAAAGTGTAGTGATTTCTAATCTAGGATAGCGAAATCCCAACATCCATTGTTCCACGTTGCTCTACTGGGTTGAATTAAAGTGTAGAATGTTACTGCTCTATTTCATATATATCCTGGCCTCTTGCTACATTCTCTTGAAGCTTTGCTTGCCTTCTTACGGTCATGTTCTCACAATTTTTATTTCCATGCAGTGAACAACCAGTGTCAGGACACAAGCCAAAAGTACCACTGTCCTCTCAACATTTTCATTCTTGCTCATTTGCATTTTAAAAGTGCATTGGGTAGGCCATGTTCTTTCATAAGGCTGGTCACAGAAGAATTCTAAAGTCTAAACTTGGGGAGAAGTCATAGAAAGCTCTATACTGTTAGGACTCCCATCCAAATCTCATGTCTATTCAACTGCTTTTGAGCTCAGAGAAGGGATATAAAGGATTCATTTTTTTCCAAACCTCCCAACATAAAAGGCTTATGTGTACTATATGACTTCTCAAAGATACTGCTATATTTTAGTTCTTTCCATAATTAAATTTCTTTGTTACTATATCAAGGTGGTCACTTAAACTCTAACTTGCTTATATTCACTTTATCTCCCTTCTCTCCTTCTCCATATATGTGGAAGTAGAACAGAGTTTGCCACCCCAAAATATGCCTCTTCGGGACACTGATTATTTTAACCTGCTTATTTTTAAGAAACAAAAGACTCAGGAAGAACCTTGACCTTCTCCCTAACTAACTGAAAACGGAGGTAGAGGACCTGCTCCTGGAAGGGAGCTATCACCATAGATAACTAGTTTAGTAGGAACTAGGTGTGATATAGACAGGGAGGAACCTGGCATTTGTTGATCAAAGTCTTCTCTGTGTCTCATTGTTAAAGATGCCCAGCAAACATTTGTTCACCAAACATTTTCTTTTCTATCTCCATATAAATTACCTTCCTCCCCTTTGAAGTCCCAAACCACTACCCTCCTTTCTCCTTAGCTCAAGATGGCATATAGGCCTTAAATGTCCGAATTGTCCTCCAGACCTATATTCTTATGAAACCCTTGTATGTATATATATAATTAACTTTGCTTATTTTCTCCTGTTAATCTGTCTTATGTCATTTTAATTATTCAATCAATCAGAAGAACTAAGAGGAGAAAGGGGAAATTTTCTCCTCCCCCACAATATATACCAAAACTTCAAACATAGTCCTCTGAGTTTCTGAATTAAAAAAAAAAAATCCCTTCCCATGCACAGGTGACTCGTAATCACCTTATTCAATTCCATTCGACTCCACCTTCCATGTGCTGATCCTCAAGTTTCCATCCCCAGTTCAAACATACTTACTCACATTTGTAATAATGATTGGTTCTGCTACTTTTTTTTACATTTTTGTTACTGAAATGTACATTTTTTACATTACTGTTCTTCATCTATTTATCTTATAAGATTTACCAATTTCCCCCTCAAAAACATTCTTCCATCTTTTCCTAATATGCTTTTAAAAAATCCAAAAATTACTATCAACAGAGCTTGCATTTTTCTGTCTGGCCATCACTGGCACATGAGCAGCAAAGCCAAAAAGAGATGAAAGGTATCAAAAAGAAATATGAATAATGGGAAAAAGTAGAACATCCATCAGTGATTATAGTAACACAGGTCTATGTATCTTGGCCATCTTTCATGTGGATTTTTCCAAAATCAGTGTTTAACACCAGGCTGATACTTCTGTCAAATTCATTCATTCGGTTGATGATTTGATAAAGCCACCCTGAGACTTTCTCACTAGAGTATAAATCATTCAAGGAATTGAGTACTTACATTACTAAGGTACAAAATCCATAATCTTGCTTTCAAAGCCAATAATGAGAGAGATTTCCCTCTTACCTTTTCTGTTTTAAACCCCTAATCAAACCTAATTAGCACTTTGTGTGGTACACAGTCAGCCAAAAGTACTCTCTTAAATACTTTAAATATCTTGATGATCTTAACTCTTGAATGAATGTACTGTTGCTATTCATTTCACGGAAAGATTTAAAAGACAAGCCTTGAGAACTAATTGAACTAGATAAGCTCCGTGCACATAAATTTTAGTGCTCCTTTTTGACCAACACAATACTTACGATTCCTATAACAATGATTTTCTCGTGGAGATTGCTCCCTCATGACTGTAAGTTTAATTTTGTAGATGGTATATTATGGTGAACTTCTGGTTTTATTTAGTATAACTCCCTAGATCGACTTATTCTCCCTCCCAAAAAAGAAATGATGGATAACAATTCGTGATATTAAACATCTTTTGTAGGTATTGGGTAGGTTTCATCATCTTTCTTTACCACTATTGGAAGTTAATTTTTAACTAAGGGTAGTGGGAAGTGATGGCTGTCAGAATTAGTTGGAACTCATTTCAAAATTCTCCATCTGTCAGTAGTTCAGCATCATTGCTCATAGGCCCAGGATGATACAGTTGATTGCAGAGAAATGACATTTCCAGGTGAAATCTATTTACAAAAGTACACTAAGTCTCAGCAATGACCTTAATGACCATTAGAGAAAGTCCTTCATCAACCAGAAATAAGCTATAATGGGAAGATCAATGCAATCATTCATTTGGCACACACCAGATATTAAATTTTTTTTAGTTTTTTCCCCAATTCATTTAATGCTCATTTAGAAATACACACTCAAAAGGACTTGATATTTAATTCTTTTATAAACTGTAAACACATCTCAGTGGTATTTGGATATCTTACAGACTTTGTCTGTAAACAGAAGTTGCTTCAAGGCATATTCCAGACACTTGCTGGTACAAAATTTTAGATACTTAACAAGTTCTTCAAATGGATGCCAATAATTTTTAACATTTGGGGAGGAAAAGCACACTTAATAAAATAAATGTTACAAATGTTTACCTTTTAGTGACCATCACAAAGGCTACAAATCCTGAATTATAGGTAGTTTCATGATACCTTGAAATGTATCTATATCTGAAACATTTAAATTAAAATTCAAGATTCTACTTTCTATCATATTATCAATGCCAGATGGAATGTAACATAATATTGCACAACTTAGCATGACTCAGCAATGCAAGCAGCTTGGATTTAGAATACTTTTCAATTAGAAGTGTCATGAGAAAGAAAAATGCTAGGGTTAGAGGAAGGGAGAAAACCTGTTCCTAAATAATCAATCCTTTAGACTTTTACATCAAGGAAGTCGGTTGTAGCATTAACATACATGTAGCAAAATGAACCTTTTGTATTCAGACTAGTCTACTAGTGAAAGGGCCAATCAGCATATCCACAAGTGTACATTAAGAAGCATTCATAACTGGTTGAAAGGTCAAAGTAAGTGAAAAGAAATTATTGATGCAAACATGAAACTATCTGTGCTTTAAATAAAAACAAAAATCAGTACAAAAATGTCCATTATAAATATTCATGAGGCATCATATATTGAAACCTTAGATTTTGCATTATAAAATTACTTCATATACATAAAGTTCAGAACTGTCATTTATGTTTATTTTACTTAACTAAAATCAGAACCAAACAGTCTAAAATGTTTGTATAGCCATAAATGTTGGGTGGAACACATTGACTTATTTGTAAATAAGCTTACATTTCTTGGGGCGGGAGGGGCGGTGAGCTGTTTCTATTTAGATTGTGAAAAAGAGGAAATAAATTATTTCATTTAAGAAGAATAAATCAATATTTCATATTCCATTGCAGTTTTGTCATGTGATATTCATGGCAAAAAAAAAGACTATAAGCGCTATGAATTCCAAAATCATGTTACTTTTGTTCCTTCTCATTCCCCAACACTTAACACAGTACCTGGCCCTATGTTTTCCTGTAGCAAAATGAACCTTAAGAAATTCAGTGGGAGTCCCTATTACGGCTCATGTTTGGCATTTCCCAGAAGAAAGCAAATTTAAACACAATTTCAATGCTGTCCAAATGACACAGTGAATTTTTTTAACCAGCAACAACAACAAAAAAAGTGATCTATTTCTTACATTTATTTTTTAAAATATGTTCTGACTTCTCCAGACTGGCCTGGGTCATATGTTCTATATTTCTCAGGTAGTGAGTGAGTCATATAACTTGAGAGGTGTATGCCATTTTTTCCCTCTGTGTGGGCAGAGGGATATGCAGCTATGCCATTCTTGGAAAGGCTCTCATTTTAGCCCTAAACATTTAATTTTTTAATAATAACTTTTGTTGAAATTTTTAAAAGTCATAACATTGTGGACTTTCCTATAATGTCAAAATTATTAAATAACCACCTAGAGTTATAATTATAATTGTTTACAGTATACTTTTAGCTAAAAGTAAAGATTTCCTTTGCTGAATTGAAACTTATGCTACATATTAGACAAATTTTATAAATCCTGTGTAAGTTTAGCCCTTTAATATATTTAAAAGCCTAAGCTTTATATTATATAGCTCCATTTATCTATGTCTATAGACTCATAGAAGAAAAGATATTTTATATCTAAATAAAACATTTCATTTTTATGAATAGGTATTAGATAAAACTACTCTTATCTCTAACTGTACAGTATAATCTCAATCAGAATTGAGGAATTGTTGTGCTCTGGTTATTTAAATTTGGGATTTAACAGTTTTTAAAAAGTTTTTGGTTTAAAATCTTTTTGATTTTGACACTCATTGTTAAAAACTGATATTAGAAACTTAGAGTAAGAAGGAATACTAAGAGTTTCTCATCTATCCTTTCATGCAGTGCTGGAATTTCTTCTATGGTATTCCTGCCTCTTCCTGAAATTTTTAATGGAAAGGAAATTAATCCCTGCAAGATGGAATCTGCCTTTGAAATTATGTAGAATTAACCTATTACTGATTACTCTTTGGAAAATATTGTTAAATATGGCTGATTGAAATCCTTCACCCACTTTTCATAACCATTTGTTTCTCAGCGGGTGAAAAGAATGCTCTACTATTGTCTCTGGTATTGTCTGCCAAGCCCCTAGCATTTCTGGTTGATTCTGACCCCCATTTTGAAAGTTTTGATGCTTGAACTTTTGATATTCACATGCACAGGCAATCATAATAGATAACTGCTGCCCAGCTCAGCCAAAATAATATGCCATCAATTGTAAGACACATCCTGATTTTAGAAAAGATAAAATTAAAAAAATATATATGCATCTCAGCATCAATGAAATAATTGATAACCTTCACTTTTTCTTTCTCTCTTCTCCTTCTGGGACCTCAATTAAATGCATGCTAAATCTATTATATTTAAGCATTTTTATCTTATTTTTTTTATCCTTTGATTCCACTAAATCAAAACTTTCGGTCCTTAATTTTTGTTATTACATTTTTTAGTTGTAGCTTTCTAGTTGATTTTCTTGCAAATAAGCAATGTCTCAATTTTTTTAGTTTCCAATTACTTGCTGAAATTTGTATATTTGTCTTATATCTCCAGGATTGTCGCAGATATCATTTTGCAACTGTATTTTATGAAAGAACAAAGAGGTTTTTTTTGTAAGTGACTTGACTGAATGTACTCTATGGAACAAAAGTCATACTGCATGACTTGAACCTACATATAGTATACTATAAATACTCACAACGGATCATAAAGGATTGATGATGGGTTCTTCTGTTGATTTTCTGTTACTCCGTGCTAAGAAAGTAGTAGAACATAGTGGTTACAAGAAAAGTCAGTTAGACTCTGAGTCTCTATCTTTATCAATACAATTATGATAATAGTAGTGATCTCAAAGGGTTGTTTTGGATCAATTTAAAGTCAAGTATGTAGAGCATTAACAGAGCACTTGGCACATAGTCAAAAATGAATAAATACACTCTATAATTATTAGGAAATTAGTGATAACCAACCCCTTATAGTCTTTGTCTTCCTCCAGGAATTCAGCACTCTGGTCACATGAGCAACGCTGTTGCTGGGATATTTGCTGTTCTGGGATCTTTCCACTGAGTCTTGAGCTTTACTGATGCATTTGCCTCAAAGTTTTCACTTAAGGTATATCTTTGATTTCTAGATCTTTATCTACTGATGTACAGCCTAGAAAGTTTTGCTTCCTCCCATCCTTCTCTGCAAAATGCTGGCCATGCATCACGCTGCAGCTTTGTTTCTCCAATGGGAGTTTTCTCATCTGCAAGAGACTTGACAATTGAGGGGGCAGAGAGGATTAAGAGAGTAGTGTGGGAGAAGCTGGAAAAGATCCTGTAAATTTCCTCTGGCAACACAAGTCACTTCCTGCACAAGGTCTAAATCAAAAACAGGTTCTCTAGTGCACAGAAACAAAGGTGCTGAGATAACTCCTGGGCCATTTCATACTCCTGACTCCCAGAAGAGGTCAACAGGTGTTTTCTGTTGTGCTTCTTGTTTATATACACATTTCAAATCTCCAAGGTGGGGGGCGGGAGGCATTGCCCACCAGTGTAGCCTGAGGGAATTATATGGGAGCACTGGGCCATTACGGAAATGGAAAGTGTCACCTGCTGTGTGGAAGACTGGGTTCACTAGGCCCCAGGAGATGCCCACTGCTGTAAAAACTGCAGAATCCTCAATATGACCTCATCTTCTTATTTGCCTTCTTTTTCCTTAAACTCGACTACAGACCAGTTTCAATTAGTTAGGTTTGGGGTAATAAAAAAAAATGCAATTTCTTTGAGAATAGGGCTCATGACTCATTTATCTCTGTGTCCCCAGGGCTAGCCCTGTGCCTGGAGCATGGTTGCTGCTTCTTCATGCATAAACAATAGTATCGCTGAATTTGGCCTACTCCAAGTGATTTAGTCCATGACTAATCCATGTTTAAAGGGAAGTAACAATACATACTTTGTTACCCCGCAATATAGCTTTCGATGAAGAAAAAATGAAATATTTCTAAAAATACTACTAGATAGTATCAAGATATTCACTACAATTATCATTCATGCAACTGGGGACCTTTAGCAACTCATTTTTCTTCTCTGTTGGAGCTGTTCCATTCTCACAACATTATGTAGTAAATATTAATGTTATGTGAGAAAATCATAATTTCCTCTTTAAAATTCATATTCAGTTCAATCTATAACATAAATACAGATACTGGACCCAGACCTCTTGGAGGAAATTTCCCTGTGAAATTTCTTTCTTTTACAAATGTTTTTTCCAGGCCTTTCCTTGGTAATAATCACTGGGAAATATTTAGTGCCTGGCCATAAGCATAGCCTTTTAAAAAATGTGATGACAGTCATTTAGGAGCAGAAATTGGATCCTTCTTATTATTAACCTTCCCTCTACCCAAGTCTAATCCCTCCACCTGTGCTCTGGTGCCTTCCCTGCCTGGCCTCTTGAAATTTATTCCATCAGGTATACCTTTCTAATGCTTGCCTCCCTATGTCTCTACTTCTCTAAGATCCTTTCTTATATTTTGGTTCTTTAGTTCAACAAACTTCAATGAAATACCTGCTAGAATCTTAGCATAAATCTGGGCACTGGGTTGGATGCAAAGAATACTAAGACATTGTCTTGCCTTCTAGATTCTAGAAGCTCACAGTATAGTTCAGGAAGTTGGCATGTAAACAAAATATCAAAGTACGTATGTGTGGTAACAGGCATCTAAAAGTTGCCATTGGAGTAAATATGGTCAGGTACCTCACTTCTAACCTAAAGTGATTACAGTCCTCTATTCTTCCTTTTACTGTAAGCTTCTTAAAGTAATATAAGCATATATATATATATATATATGTATATATATACATATATATGTGTGTGTATGTATATGTGTATATATATATATATGTGTGTGTGTGTGTGTGTGTGTGTGTGTATATATATCTATATCTATCTATCTATCTATCTATCTATCTAGATAGATAGATATAGATATATATATATATCTTACTATTGTCCTTGGTACTTTTATCTACATTATCTTTTTATTACCACAATGAATCCAGAGCTGAGTCTGAGTATTATCCTCACTCTGCAGATAAGGGAACAGAAGCAGCGACAGATCCATTACTTGCTTTAAGATCACACAGCTACTAAATAGTATCTACCTGGATTAGTTAAGATGCTTTTAATTGCAAGGAACAACAACAAGAACCCTCAATCTAAAATAAATAATCAAGGGAATTTATTGGTTTGTATAACTGAAAGAGGTATGATGTGCTTCAGGTAAGGTTTTGTTCAGGAGCTCAGTGATGTCACCAAGGGCTCAAGTTTTTTCCCACTCTCTCCTTTGCCTTCCATCCTACTGGCTTTTTCTTTAAGCTGATTCTGCTTTTGGTAGTAGAATGACTGCTACAGTACCCTTTCCTACATGTGTCCTGCTTCTCATCCAGAAGAAAGAAGTCTCTCTTCCAGTCATCCAACAAATATTCTGGACTTCCCTTTGATGCTGTCACTCCTGTCCCCGAACTCCCTGAACCACTGCCTCAAGTACTGCCTCAAGAACAATGGGATGCTGGGGATAATGCATGTTGCCTCCTATATTGTGGAGAAGATTTGATGTGATGATATATTCAACACTTAGCATAAGGCTGGCATGTAGAACTGCTCATAAAGGTTAGTTATCATTACTACTTTGTTATACATTACCATGATTCTTGTAGGGCTCAGAAGAGAATGCTATGATTGGAATGTCTGTGTCTCCCCCACCCACCCACCCCCCCAAGTTCATATGTTGAAATCTTAATGTGGTGGCATTGGTAGGTAGTGCTTTTGGGAAGGACTTAAGTCATGAGGGCAGAGCCCTCATGAATGAGATTAGTGCCTTCTAAAAGAGGCTTCAGAGAGACCCCTAGTCCCTTCTGCCATGCAGGAACACAGCAAGAAGGTGCTGCCTATGAACCGGAAAGAAGGCCTTCACCAGAAAAAGACCACACTGATACCTTGATCTTGGACTTTCCAGCCTCCATAACTGTGACCAATAAATTTCTGTTGTTTATAAGCTACCCAGTCTTTTGTATTTTGTTATAGAAGCTCAAAGATAGCTGTTATTGTTGTGGTTATTATTTGCCTAGTTGTATATTTATGTATTCAACATTTATTCATTTATTCAACAAATATTTATGAAACAGCTTTAATGTACTAGTCACTTCTCTAGGTGCTGAGGATACAGCAGTGAACAAAACAAAGTCCCTGCTGTCCTGGATCTGACATTCCAATTGAAGATCAATATATAAATAAACACATAATAAAAAATAAAAATCGAATGTGTGCTGGAAGAAGAATAAAGAGGGGTGTGTGGATGCAGAGGAACGTGGGGGGTGCACTTTTACAAGTGGTCAGAAAAGACCTCGCTGATAAGTCACATTTGAGCAGAAGCCTAAAGAAGTAAGCCTGTGAACTATGTAGGCATCCAAGGAAAAAGCATCCCCAGAAGAAGAAACAATAAATGCTTTAACTCCTATGTTTGCTTTTACCTTTCAGAGATTAGGGAGATACAAGTACATAGGAAATTTCCACTAGCGTCTCCACTACCAAGGTGGATGGTTCACAGAAAATGCCTGAAAGCTACCATTATGTTTCACGTATCTTAAAGCCCACAAATCTCTGCCACTACCTGAGATGAAATAATACAGCTTTGGTTTTTCTTTCTCCTTCCAACTTTGCACACTCATGCTCTGCTGGAATCTATGTTAATTCCCTGCTAGCAAGGTTTCTGAGAAATGTAGTTTCCAATCTTGCAAACCCTTCACTACAGGGGGAGCTTAGAAGGGGAAAAATGGAGCTGAGTTGTCAAAGACATTTATGGACACAATCACAAATGCTATTTTTGATATCTTATATAAGGATCCTAGACGGTTAGATAGAAAACATGTTTCTTACACTTCTTTCATGAATACCATTTTTCTCAGCTAAGATTTGGTGGGAACTAGGCTGCAATTGATTTAAACTCTGGTTTGTGCCTGGGACCTAAAATTTTGGGTGACTCTTCAAAAGCTCATTCATTTTTAGTCCAATCTGTGAGTCTGTTATAAAAAGATTAAAAGCATGGTCAGTGATCAGTTGTCAAGACACTCCATTGCTATACTATAGGTGTGCCACAGAGTTGAAGTAACATTGATTCTATGTAAACACTGGCCAAATATCAGGCATTAGCCTTGCTGGATTATGGGAGACTGTGAGCAGGTAACATCATTGCTCTTCAGGTGTGTGAAAGCTGTGAAGCTGCAGGGATAAACCTGTAGGTGATGATGACAGACAGACAGGGGTTTATGTATGTACTTGACTCATAGTTCAGAATATGGTACCTTCTGACATGATGACAATAGTTCACTCTGCTTATCCTACCTGATTATCTCTTCTTGTTTCTTCCTGCTCTGAAAAAATATGATCCTCCATTTGATACCAACCAAATAGGATTCATTATTCCTAAAAGGGAAGACTGTACTAGACTTTTGAGCAGCTTTACTCAATCTATGTCACTGAAACTAAGGATCCTGAGTTAAAACATGTTTGGTGTCTAGCATTTCACTGTATAAATATTTCAGTGATAAGTGGACATTTCATTGCAGATATTTTGATAATTGTTTCCATATTCTACATCCATTCCTTCTAAAAGCAAGAGGCCAGGTCTTAAGTAGCCCTATGAAGACTTGAAAAAGCTACACTTGGTCCCCAGCTTTATGTTCATCACTAATAAAGGTAAGTTAATTAGTGATGAACATAAAGCTGGGGACCAAGCTTTATGTTCATGCACTAAGCTGTCAGCTACCTGAAAAACTCAAGGCGCAGTTCAAATGTACCTTTTTGTTGAAGACCTTTCCATCCATTCAGACCAATGCTAACTCCCTACTCATGATGCTCATGATCATGAAGGTGATGGAAATAGCTGACATAGCTTCAGATTCAAAAGCAGACCTGTTTTCAGTCTCTATTACAATATCTATAATGTGATATTAAAATATTTTTTCTTTTTTGCTACTAAATATGAACTCTGTAAAGATGAGATTTATGCCTTATTCATTTTTAAATGCCCTGCCTCAAAACAGTGCCTAGCACAAAGTAAGTGTTCAATAAATAAATTTCATATTATACATGGTTGAATAATTGCATGAATAAAGTGTCGTCTGAGTCCAATGAGAAACATGAGGTTTTTCCACTTGGACTGGGTATGTAAATGAGTTTAAAATTCCTATATAGGGAGAATGGTATCTCCTGGTCTCTGCTCATTGACCCAGATATGGCCTTTCAACTTCTCATCAATCTCATTGTTACCTGATATCCTTTAGTAAATGGGCTTTTAGAGAGGGGAAATTCCAAAGGGTCTGTAATAAATGAGTAAAAAATGAAGGGGGATAATATTATGATACTGAATGCTAAAGAATTGGTGGGTATCAGTTGTTAAAGAGGAGAAAAAAAATCAATTTCAAATTTGGGGATTAACAGTGCAAAAAAGATGACAAGGTTTAGAATTTCTTTCACTGGTCCCAAGGCTCTTCCCTATCTATTGTCTTATTTTTGCTAAAACAGAAATAATCTTCCCTGTGAAACAGACTGTTTCACAAAGAACTGTAATAAAGAACACAGCTGAGCCTAAGAATAGAAAAATTAAAAAAATTAAAAAAAAAGAAGGCAGCATGGGAGTTGGGAGATTGAGGTTCTCATCTTGGCTCTGTCCATTTGTAGCTGGTGATCTCAGAGTTTTACAGTGACTTCATAAGCCTCAGTTTCCTCATTTATAATACGGGGCTAGATTTCTTCTAATAAAGTTGCCATGAGGACTAAATGAGATACTAACCATGAAAAATACCTTTTAAATGATAAAATTCTATAAATGTGAGATAATTTTTTTTCTCAGAAAACATAATGACAATTAGGGCAGGCGACATTTTTATAAAGAGCATATATAACTTTAAAAATAAAAAAAAAATAAGGTTTATACCTATTTACACTTATGCACCTAGTACAAAACCAGTCCACAATCTCAGGAGCACAGGAATGCACCTTTTCTATAACTGAACTTGATCAATTTTGTGGCAGGAAACTTAATTTGGGTCAATTCGAGGTAAAACAGTCAGTTCAGTGGTTGCGTCTGTGTTTCTGAGGGAGCTAATGGGATGTCACAGTGTCAGATGTGGTGCCTGGTCTTCAGTCCCTCGCCTGCCCTTACTGGCATCCATCCATAAGACATGTGCCTCCCATCATCATGCTCCACGTGGCCTCACTGGGGAGACTGCCTACTGGAATCTCTTTACTAGAAAAGCCTTACTGACAAAAACACATCCTTATTGCTTTTGGTTGTGGAGACTGCATGGGGACATATCCCATTGTTCAGAGGCTGGTCCTGAAATTTATGTTATCTAGAAGAAAATGGGGACACCATTTAAAACAAGCCCTGGAGAGCTTTGACGTTCTCGTGGTTGACCTGTGTTCCCTGATTCTAGGCCATGATTTCCTCTTTTAAACCATCACATAATGTGTGTGCTACCACCTGAGAGAAGCCAGTCCTCGGAGTCAAGGAAGTGGTTATCCCATAAATACATAGCAGTTTTTTTCTTTCTCTCGTCTTTTATTTAAACAATGACCACAACTTGAGTTTCTTTGGAATAATATTCATATTATTCATTTGAGTAGTCTTCAATCCTTTGTAGCATATAGTGGGATATGAACATTCAAACAAATGTGTAAATGAATTTGTGTTCTGAGCGTAATCTAAATTCTTACAATTGAATGCAGCACAATAAGCCAATTAAATTCAACAAACTTTTACTGAGTATGTTCATAGTGACAAGTCCTGTACTAGTTTCCAGATCTATACAACAGAATAAAAGACACGAATGGTCTCATAGTGCAGTGTAGAAGTATATAGTGTATTGTCTTTTCTGGGCAGAAATGGAGCATAGGGTATATAGTATGTGAGAATGAAAAGGAAGAGATTTAAAGCTACCATTTACTGAAGACTAATGAAGTACTGATCATTTAACCCTCACATCTCTGTATGGAAGGTACCAGCATGCTGCTTCCTGGGGTCCCTCCAAAAGAGATCAAAGAAAATTCTACGTGTCAAAAAGCTAAACACAGTTTTTAGTACCTCCCGATTAAAGATGTTTCTAATACAATCTATTCCCTTCAAAAATGAGGTGGAGAATGGGAGGAAGGGTGTAGTTTGGGCAATGTATTTTTATTTTTTCATTTTAGCTTAGACTAAAAAATTGGTATTTCATTGCCAAATCAAAGACATATTCATTATTTAGCATTGTTTGAAATAATATCTATGATGTTCAAAGTTTCAGTTAAAAATCATATAATTTTTTCAAGCTCAGAATCAAAATAAAAACACAAATATAAACTGCATTTTATGCTGTTAATATTTCACTATGTAGTCACTGACACATTTCTTTCTCTCTCCTTCTCTCCCTTCCGCTCTCTCTTTCTCTCTTTCTCTCTCTCCTTTTCTGGTAAATGAAGAAATTAAAGTAGTGTCTTAAATTATCTCTAAGTTTCTTTGATATGATTGAATATAACTATTAATGTTGTGCTTGTAAATAGTAGGTGGTGATGAAGATTTCTGATTCCTACAGTTGTGTGTTGTAACAATAATGAGTAATAGTAGGCATTGTCTCTCAAAGGGGTAATCTGATTGGGACACGAACAAGGATGTAGTGGCAGCCCTTCCTTGTGGAGAAGTTACCAGTATGTGCATTTACAGCCAAGTCTTGAAAATAATAGCTATTCGCATGTGTTGAATGACAGCCTTACGCTAGGCATGTCACAAACTTTACCTCATGTAATCATTGAGACTCGGAGAGAGCTGTCTCAGATGATGAAACAAATGTCTGGAAAAGTCGAAAGACTTGCCCAAGGTAACAGAGTTAGTAATTCACAGCCATTCACACTGATAATTCATACTCCTAAGAACATTCTAAAGAGGTTGCCTTGATTTTGAACCTCTAGCTTCCAAAATTGTAAAAGAATACAATTTTTTTTTTAAGCCACTCAGTTTTTGGTAATGTTACCAAACACCAAAGCAGCCATAGGAAATGAGGATACTCACTTTAATCAAAATTAGCGTGAGTCTGGGAGCCTAGACCTGAACTGGTAAAGAGTATGGCCGGGATTTATTTCAAAAGGACAAGGCTCAGTGAGGACCCCTTGGCAATGGCCTACTTTCTGGGTGAACTGAGCAGATTGGAGACTGTAATTTTTCCTATCTGTGTCTTAAATATAGAAAAGTCTTTTGTTTTTCTCTAACACCTTATCTGCTACTTTACTCCCCCTCTTTCCACCCCTCCACATCTCTCTCTTAGCATGTTGAGAGCAACATTTCCCTGCGTAAAGGTTCTGACTCACTCCTTTTCAATAACACCCTCTTCCTTGATAAATCAATACCCTGACCGAAGTGATGGTACATTTAGGTCATTAAGCAAAGTGGCTATGGCGGGAAAAATGTGATGCAGCTTTGTCGCCAAGGTATTTTTGCTTTTGGTCTTATTTACCTGGATCATGTAGTAAAGTACAGCTTCTAAACATTGACTTAGAAGAAAACTGGTTATACAGAGCTGTGAGGTTTGAGCAAGGAAACTGAGAAAAGGCAGGGAATGAGCTCTCACGGGAAGGCATGGATTGTCTTGGGCAAGACACATCCCTTCTCTGAACTTCAGTAGTCTCAGGGTGAGAGGTAGAATAGATGTTCTGTTTCTGAATCTCTGCTCTAGAGTTCTGTGACACTGTTATCTTTTAAAAAATAGCAACACTCAGAATAATTTGTAAAATCCTCAACCCTCAGATTTGCTCCTTTTGGGGGACTTTTTCACTAAAGCCATAACTATCTTTGTAAATCTTGTGTCAGATTATAGACATTCACTCATCATGTCTGCCTTCCAGAGATGCAGAGAAGCTACAAATGGCACTGTCACCAATAAACTGGAGTACAGAGAGCTTCAGGTAGCAATGCTTCAAGGACTACTGCTGGGAAAATTTGAATGCAGATTTTAATATTCAGTCTTTTCAACTCTCTCTCTCTCTCTCTCTCTCTCTCTCTCTCTTTCTCTGTGTGTGTGTGTGTGTGTGTGTGTGTGTGTGTTTCTTTGTCTCTCTCCTCTTTCTTACATATTTTCTCAGTAAAATACATTTTATTAAATTTTCTGAAAAAAATAATAAAATGCAGATAAAAAGGAAAAAATCAAAACCATGCATAATCTCACCACTGAAAAATAAATACTATTAGCAATTTTGTATTTGCTTTTGGATGTGTCTCAATGTTCTTCCATTTGTGTGTGTATGTGTGTGTGTGTGTGTGTGTGTGTGTGAAAATATAATTTAAAAATCAAATTTACAATGAAACAAACATTTTTATGAACTTTTGTGAACTCTCAAAAGGTTTAAAGGAGCACAACTTCTTTCTAGTTAAAATATATTCAGAAAATCAATAATATATTTTAATCAGTACCAAGAGCCCAGATTTATGAGGTTTCTGAGAAAAGCAATTTATTGGGCTGATCTTCTATAGGGAGACCAAATGGCCATCTTTGGGCAGGCCATATGTGGTTTGAGGTGACCAAAATAGTAGACAAAATCCCCATGCTCTGCTACCAAACCAAGAACCGCCTGAAGGTTTTAGTTCCATCATTGGTTGGGCATTTATTGAACATCAACTACATGTTCAATCTCATAGCTGATACTGGAGGGGTGAAAAAAAGTATAATAAATTTATTCTCTTCTGAATAAACTTAAGGTGTAAGTTTAAAGGAAATTAAGTTCCAGAACTCACTTTTTTCCCCAACTAAAATCTTAGGCTAAATTTAATATATAAAATAGATCAAAACAGACTGTTCTGGAGGATGCAGAGGTAGAGGCCTGGAGATCCATCCATAAGGTTTTCCTAGGGAGCCCCTAAGGACTCCACAAACTATAGTATGAAAATCAATAGTTCCGGAAGATGCATGGAAACATAAATGGGTAGAATTGTGTGACTGTGAGCGTGGTTGGCTGTGGTGATGAAACCACAGTTAATATGCTCCTTCTGTGGGGTGGCTACTCTTACTGGGGCTTTAACTCTATCAATCAATCTAGATATGTAGGTATAAGCATTCTTATTTGATGGCTAAGGAACCTGAGGTTTGGAAAGAAAATTATTTCTGTTTGGCAGGCCTGAGATTCAGACGCTGGTCTAGCTGACTCCCACATCCATGACAACTTATACACTTCAATAGCTGGAACAGTTGACTACTACTACTACACAAAGACACACACACACACACACACACACACACACACACACAGGCACAGGACATACATGATTGATTGTGAAATGAGAGGTAATGGCCAAATCTGCTGTATCTTCACCAGCTTTGCCAGTAAAATGAGAAGCAGTAGAATGAGAGCTGGAAGTCTGGGCAGAATATAAATATTCTGGGTGTAGCCATTGGAACATGACATAAAAGAGTATGCATCTTCCAGGTAGGTTATGGTGAACGAAGACTGATATATGCTGATATCTATACTATATGTGAGGAACTATGAGGATGAAAACCACATTGTTTAGGAAAATTACCTGGAGGAGAAAGGACTTGATTCAGAGTTAAAAACCATGCTTGTTTTAACTCAGAGGATCTCCCTTCCAAATAATTATTAATTACTGTATCGTTTTAACATATATCCACAAATTCTTTGCTAACTCTTCCTTCTAGATGGTAGAGCTTAATTTTCCATTCCCCCGAAGTTGCATGAAATAGTAAGTTAAATAGTATCATAATAAGGCCCTGAATTAAGCTTTTCTGACAATTAAAGCATAAGAGAAATATATTAGATTTCATTGCTGCCTAATGAATGAAAACCAAATGATTCATTTGCAGAAGCAAAAGTAAATAAATATATATTTTTCCTGTTACTACATTTAAGGTAGAAACAATCATGTAGGCCTTTGATTAGCTCATCAGTGACTGAACAAGAAACTTTGTAAGACACCAAGAAGCAGGCCAAATAGATGATCCTTGTATAGCTCTTTATAAAAGGGTTTCATATTTACAATCAAATTTTAACTCAGTGAAGGCATTCCTGCAAGGTCAAAGAGCATGCAAGCTGATTCGTTTATTTTATGACTATCTAAATTGATTCTAAGAAAACTGCCTTGAAGAATCAAAAAGAATAAATAGTTAAGCACCACTTTTATCATACCTATCTCTAACTAAAAACATTTTAGTGATTTTCATTATCTATTTAGGTTAGGTTAAAAACTAGATTTCTTTAGTAAAAGAGCTATTCCTCAGAGACTCATTAGAGAATTCTATCATAAACTATTCATACTTAAGCATTTGCTAAAGGTTTGTGTATTACTGACTTTGGCTGTTGGTGAGTATCTAGCAGATTTGTGAAGGAGGACATAAAAGGAGAATGATTGGATGGGACCAGGAAAGGCCAACGTGCCAGAGGGATAAGTTAGGATTCTATTGGGATTTTCTCAGCACCAGGAGATATGGAAAAAGTAATGACAGAAATAAAAGGATGATGAATAGTATATAAATCTTTTTACGTATTAAAAAATACTTATTAAATACTTACCACTGTTCTAGTTTCTTGGGATGCATCAATAAACAAAACACATGCAAAAACACAACAGTCTACCCTTATGATACTCATATTCCAGTTGAGAGAGACAATAAACAAATGGATGAATAAGTAAGTTTTATAGTATATAGTGTATAGTCTGTAGACCATAATTGCTATGAAGAAGTAAAGAAATTGAGGTGAATAAGGGAGATTGGAAATGGAGGAGCGCGTGCTGCAATTTTAAATGAGTGGTCAGGGAGGCCTTGCTACAAAAGTGAAATCTGAGCAATGCTTAAAGGAGATGAGGCAGTTCATCATGTAGATATTCGAGAGAAGCCCCTTGTGGTTCAGAGGGAAGGGTCAGAACTGTGGCACAGCCAGGAGTCCAGTGAGCTGGAGAAAGGAGTAGGAGGTGAAGTCAGAGAGGTGATGTGGGGTCTCACAGGTCACTGCAGGAGTTTCGGCTTTTATTCTGAGGCTAACCAGGAGCTGCAGGAAGGTCTTGAGTAGAGGGTTGACTCAGCCTGACTTACGTTATAAAAGGGATTCTCTGGTTGGGGCAAGGATAGAAGCAGGAAGCCCAGTTTATGAAAGAAGACCCACTGAGCCATGGAATTAAACAGAATCAAGTGCCAAGGACTGCTTTGTGAATGAACTCAGTGGAGTTGGCCAAAGAAGCTTGTCACAGCATGAAGCTGATGAGAGGAAGGTTCTTTCCTAGTCTTCCTGGTTGTGTGTTTCTTAGGTGGGTAAATTGAACTAGGGAGCAATTCCTGGGTGTCCTGGTGACCATGGAGATGACTGCCTTTGCTGCACATCCAGGCCTCAGTCCTGTGATCGTATATATATGGCTGCCATATTTTCACTTTCTTTCAAAACATGAGAATCTATAAAATCTCTTCCATGGCTTTTTCTCAGAGCAGAGATACCTCCAGCAGCCTCCTTCATTTGACATTGGGGCTGGGGAAACAGAACGGTAAGGCATTTATCTGGCTGAATCCAGTCTGTTTCATGGATTCTCTTAAAGTGATTCCCATCGCTGTCATTCCAGGCAGAGGCGTGTTGATTAACAATGAAATAGGGGTTAAAGAGGCTCAAACTAGCTTATTCCCAGACAGGTTTTTAGAGCAACACTGTTCAATAGAGATATAATTCCAGCCACATATGTAAATAACTTTAAGCAGTCTGGTAACCACATTTTAAAATGCAAAAAGAAACAGGCAAAATTAATCTTAACATATTTTATTCAATTTAATAAATCTGAAATATTATTTCAAAAGGTTATCAATTTAAAATTATTAAAGAGGTATTTTAAATTATTTTTCATACGAAGTCTTCAAAATCTAGGATGTAGTTTACACTTCCAGCACATCTCAATTTAGACCAGCGACATTTCAAGTGCTCAGAAGCCACATATGGCTGGCTAGTGGCTACTGTACTGGATAACATACCTCTAGAGCTACAGATCCTCCCAATATGCCTGTATTTCTCCGATAGACTAACTTTGTGCACAACTGTTTTGTGCATCAAGCACTAATGATCTGTAGAACTTAGAGTACAAAACTGGAATTTGGTCTTACATGACAGAAGGTGGAAATATCATGATCGTACCCCTTCCTCAACTGCAATTTATCTTCTACTGTCCACACTGAGAACATATATAAATCAGAATGGGCCTTGTAAGCAGAAAAGTGTTTAGCCCAAGCTGATTACTATTATAACTGCTGGCTCTATCTTTGACACCAGTATGTACTAGAAGAGCAAAAAGTCTTCTGGTGATAAGGGTGATGAGCTCACTCCAGGAGTTTAGCCTCAGAAAGGTGTGAAACTCCAACAAGGACAAACAGATCTTTATTCGAACCAGGTTTTCTCTAGTTGCTACTGTCAGGGTAATTTACGGTTAATGTTTGGTGTGTTTTTCACCAAAGCAATTTATTTCCAAGCCCCGTGTAGGGTCTCCATATTGCCTGTTGATGATTACTGGTCTGGTCAGGGAAGTGTCTACAGAGAACACAGCAAACAGGGTCAAGACTCAGGCTTTGGCAGATGTTTGATCTAGGTGAGTTGCAGCCCAAGATGAAAGAAAGGAAGGTAGGAGGGTCTCTGCATGGCTTATAGAATTCCTGTTACTTCCTCCTAAAGTCAAATTCAGGCTGTTGGATAAATCTAAGAATAAAGTGCTAAAATTGCCAAACAGGCCAAACCAATAACAAGGATATTAAGGGCAGTACAGACAAGAATTAAGAAAATATACAGGTATTTGACTAGACTATAAGCATTTTGAGGATTGGGTCTATTTTGATGCATACTACCCCTTTGTGGAGTGAATGAGTGATGTAACTAATACATTTTATTACTTTTTGGCCCAAGACAACAATTAGTTTAAGCCCCTGTGCATTTCACAAAGCTAAGTTATAGAATTCTGAAGATTGTATAATTGGGCCAGATGACTTTTAAAGTCCTTATGAGACCCTATAATTCTGTAATTTGACAGGAAATGTGCTAATGAGTATCAAACACCATTAGGCCTGAAAAATGAAAGCTCTAATTGCATTTTAGGGTAGCTACTACAAACAATACTTGTCAATTTTTTGCTTGGGCCCAAATTAGTGTAAATATGAGACTTTGCTGAGTGAGGAGGGGTTTTCTTGTGTGTTTATTGCTGATGGATAAAGCACTGAATGAGAAAGAAGCCCATGATATCAGGAACTGGCCCTGAATCTTTGTGTCCTAGGCAATCATTAGACTTTTGTGGGCCCTCGTATTAATAACTGGACCAGATGATCTGCCAGATACTACGGGCTCTGACTTTTTATATGAGCTTAAGTGAAGAAGCTACCCAGAGGCACATCGTTGCCCAAGGGCTATGACAAATACATTTAGGTCTCATAATTCCCCAAGCATTATATGGGATTCTTTGTTCTCTCCAGGTTCTTTAGGCCCAATGTAAATAAGCAGAAGAATGATTCATATTTGTAGCAGTGAACATCATCAAATTCCAGGAAGTTCAGGACATTCTGTGAAGCTCAAGAGAGAAACCATCAGTTTGAAAAGTGAGCAGTTGACAGGCTCAAGGGCAGACTGTCCCAAAGGTGGGCAGGGAGATAATTTTCCTTTAAGCTGTCTCTCCCCACCCAATTCAGCTTACTGCTAGAGTAATTGCCCTAAAACCAAAGCCAGATCTAGTCATTCCCTAATTCATAAACCCTAGACAGCTCCTCAACACCTGCAGAAGAAAAACACCTTGTTGAGGGATCTCAGACTGTTGCCATCTGACCTCAAGCCATCATTCCAACATCATATCATGTTACATCCCTCCTGTGCACTGTGGGTGGTACCCCAGCCCACTGGACCGCTCAAAATTCTTTGAATTCTATGTGCGTTTGTCCCACTACAGCTGTGTTTTGGGCTGCAAAGCCCTCCCTTGCCTTTCTGGTCTACCCAAATCTTTCTCATGCTTCAATGGCCTTCTCACGTCTTTCTCTTCTAGTGTCTACAGCCCACTAAGCACCCCTGTCTCCCATAACAGACTACTTACATCTTCTCCTTGCTTTAATTTAATTCTGCTTTCAATTAGAATTTGTTGTTTAAGTGTCTGTTCCTTTCTCCTCTGCAGTTTTATTTCTGATGACATAGATCATGTTTTATTAATATTATTTTTCCCACACCTCCTGGTACAGTCATGTGCCACTTAACAATGGGGATATATTTTGAGAAATGCATCAGAAAATAATTTCATCATTATGTGAACATCATAGAGTACACTTACACAAGCCTCGATGGCATAGCCGGCACACACCTAGGCTTATATGATATGGTCTATTGCTCCTGGGCTATAATACCCATATAGCATGTTACTGTACTAAATACTGTAGGAAATTATAACTTATAAATTATAAGTGGTAAATATTTGTATCTCTAAATATAGAAAAGGTACAGTAAAAATAACATATAAAAAATGGCATCTGTACAGGGCACTTACCATGACTGGAACTTGAAGGACCGGGAATTGGTCTGGGAGAGTCAGTGAGTGGTGAGTGAATGTGAAGGCCTAGGACATTACTGTGCATTGCTATAGACTTTATAAACACCAGTCCACAGCCTTAACCTCATTTCTTTCTGACAGTCAGAAATAGAACATCAAAGTTGTCAATGCTGCTCCCTGAACAGGGATCTGGGCTAAACTGATTGGACATATTGAGCAGCAACTGGCTGGGTGAAGCATAGGTCACCACAATAGTGACTATTGGAAAAGAGTGAAAGGTGACCTGAGGATCCATAGGAATAAGAAATCAAGATGAAGAGAAAAAGGAATATAGAGGATTGCCATGGCAATGTGGTTTTAGCTATTGCATGTTGGAGCAGTGGTCAGGTTAAAGAACTTTGTTGTTTTCATTAGAAAAGATGATGTTTAACTTGGAGAGGGTGTAGAACTGAGGACTTGACATTTTGACTTTGGAAATTTGTGTTTGGTTCCATTGATCCTATGTGGCATAAAGGCTCCTCTCTGGCTTTGAGTTGATGGAAAAATAAAATGTGTCTATGCTTTGTATCGTTACAACCTGAAAAGATTTCTAAAGTATAGAGACACTACTAAGAAAAACTTTTATTAAATTGTCGGTAGCATATAATACTTGTTAAGGTAGCTCCTGTGGACCTGTGTCCTTGTACAGCATCTTAGGTCCTCAACAAAGAATTTGCAGCACTGTACTCTGAAGACCATTAAGCTAGATCTGGGAGGACTGCAGCAGCCTCTGAATATGTAGCATATGGGGGAACAGTTTCCTCTGTCCTGAAACAAGTTGGTGGCCAACTGATTGGGATGCAACCTGTGCACTCCAAATGGAGGTGCTATGAACAAGAGAGGATCTATTGTTCTTGTCAAAGTTAAAGAAACCCTCCTGAACCACATATACTTCCATTTATTATAGGAAATTTGGCTCCATTATAATCTTATGAGACCACCATCTATATGAGGCCTGTCATTGACCAAAATGTCGTTATGCAGTGCATGAATGTACATTGATCACTGTAAGTTGTCAGATACTATATGTTGGATAAAGGAATGAGGAGCTGACTTATGTCTCTTACCTGAGCTAGAATTCCACCTGGCATTCGTGGAATAAGATCTGTGATAAATGCTTCATAGCTTAAACAAGAGGGGACCATATGGAAGGTCTTTGTAGGAGAAAGAGCCATGGGGTAAAATTCAGAAGACTGTGTTTGGATGTTGTCTTGGAAGGCAATGTACCCAGGGAATATGGGCAGAAACTGCAGGTGGTTCCCCAATAGCTCTTCTCCCTTTCTCTTGGTAATAGAACACTCAATTTTTAGCTGATCTCATGACTGTCCAGCTGAAGACGATGTTGCTTAGCCATCCTTGAAACCAGCTATTAAAGTTTTGGTCAAGGGAATGTGAGTGAAAGACATATGAGCAACATCAGATGTGTGCCTTTAAAATGAAAGGAATGGCCTTCACTTCCTCCTCTTTTCCTTCCCACATGTAGGAATGTAGGCAACTTACAGTTGATTCTGAAGATGAGGGTAACTTCCTTGGGTTTGCTGGGACACGTGCTTCATCTGTAGTCTTCCCCGTCTCACTGTATAGGCAGCCTCATCCTTCTAGTTGCTCAGGCTAAAAACCTTAGCATTATCTTTCATCCCTAATTCTCTCAAAGAAAGATGTTCAGTCTGTCAGCAAATCCCATTGGCTCTATCTTCAAATATATCCAGAATCCATTCATGTTACCTTTTACCTGGATGACTACAATCACTTTTTATGACTTCACAGCATTGATCCTAACCTCCCATCAGTCTGTTTTCAATAGAAGTCAGAGTGACCCGTTTAACCGTTTAGTCAGATAAATCACCGTCTCCCAAGGCTTCTCATCTCATTCGTATGTGAGAAGACCTAATAATGGCCTATGAGGACTTTCATGGTCTGGTCCCTTTACCTGTCCGACTTCACCTGTTACGCTTTAACTACTTCTCTGTTCCAGGTACTTAACAGCTCCTTGCTGTTCCTCGTATGCTTGGTATACTCTGGTCTTAGTTCCCTCTGCCTGAAATGATCTTCTTCTAGATAGACACATGGTTAATTCACATATCTCAAATTGCTTGTTCAAATGTTAACTTCACAACTAAGCTTACCCTGAAAGGCCTATCTAAATTGCAACCCCACCTTCACCACATCTTCCTCATTATCCCCTTGCTTTTGTCTCCTTAGCACTTTCTAACATATCTTGCAATTTTTTCATATTTTTGTCTTGTGTTTGGATGTTGGCTGGGAAGAGACTAGAATATAAGCTCCATGTGGCAAGGATTAGTGTTTACATATCCAGGTATACATGTTTTTTCACCACTGTATCTCCTGTGCCCTGGTACGTAATAGGTACTCAATAAATATTTGTTGAAGAAATAAAAATCATAAGCCCCAGCACCATGGTCCTGCTATATCAGCCCCTGGATGGTTCTATGATGCAGAAAGTCAGGTCTTGGTTACAGCTGCTGACTCCATATTCTAACCAACACAAAGATTAGGAGCTTCGGCTTTGGACTCCAAGTGATTCAATTTAGTCCTTTCACTCCGCTGCCTCTCATCTCAATGAAAATAATTTTTAATTTTCCTTACCAGCCAACAAGACACAATTTGATCTGTCCTCTGACTTTGTCCTCTACTTCCTCGCATACTATTCTCCCCATGTTTGTTTCCTTACTAGGGCTTTTCACCTGCTCTACCTGCCTGAAACACTTCCCCCCACCCTCAGCCCTACTCCCAGCCCCAGGTCTTTACAGAACTGCCTCTTTGTCATCAGTTCACTGTCCACCACCTCAGATAATTCTTCTTAGGACATCCAACTAAACAGAGCCTTGCTATAGCTGCCGCAGGATTGCTCTATCCCTTCACCCTGCTTTGCATTCTTGATAGTGCTTAACAATGAACTTCTGATTCTTTGCCTCCCAGTATTGTCTGCCTAAATTGGGCATTGGGTGTTTAAATTATCAGCTCCCAACCTTTGTTGGTTGAAATTTGCCTCTACAGGTATTAATTTCTTGCCCAATTATGAGTTGCCTGTGGGCCAAGGTATCTCTGGGGACAGAGTGCTCATTTGAGGTGATGTACTATCAGTGCCAAATGATAGAAACCCTCAGGGAGCACCTCAGCTCAGAGGAATGGCTGAGGGGCTTGAGGGGGCACCAGAGGCTTCCTACACACTTCAGTTTTCCACCCTACCTGCTACAGATGTGCAAGCTTTATGAGAAAAGGAACTCTGTCTCTACTGCTCTATTCTTAGTGCATAGAGCGGTGCCTGGCCTTACGTTGGTACTCAGCAAATGTTAGCTGAATGAACTAATTAAATTCTTTAGCCTTTCTTTGTCTTTTTTCTCAACTATAAAAGGGCAATAATAATTCAATTGATCGTGTGTGGTTGTTGTGAGGGTTAAGTCAAATAAAACATGGAAGATGTCTGGCACAGAAAAAGACCACAATAAATTATAAGCTATTATGATTCAGCTGTGTGAGTTTGATGTAGGGAAGACCACTTAATTCTTCTAGGCTTCAATTTTTAAGTAATCATAATTGTACATTTTTCCAAGTTGGAATAAGAGTAAAATGTGATGCTATATAAGGATGACAGTATTATACAGATATACATTGTTATTATCACTCATCATCATCCTTTCAAGTTGCAAAGGTTAGTTACAGCTGGAAAAGCAGGCAAAATCCTTGTTCTCATAAGGCTTCTAGTCTAATAAGGGAGACAGACAATAAACAGAATAAATATATAAGGAAGTGGGCCCTGAATTTTTGTGTCCTAAAAGCAATCACTTGACCTCTGTGGTCCCCAGTATTCATAACTGGACTAGACAATCTGTCAAATCCTATGGACTCTGAATTTTCTTATGTAAGCTTAAGTGGAGAAGCTGCCTAGAAAATGATATTTGCAGAAAATCCTGACAGAGAGGAAGGAACAAGCTGAGTATTCTTGTCAAATTACATTGTTTTGTTTACCAATCAGGATATGCTAAGAGATGCTGTGGCAGCAAACATCAAAGGTTTATTTCTTGCTGTACTACATGTTCATTCTACTTTGTCAGGCAGCTGTTTGATGTTGTCCTCACTCACGGTCAAGGGCTCTACCGCTTGGAATGTCATAAGTAACAGAGGTTGAGAATAGAGAGGGTTGGAGAGTCACACATTGGCAATTAAGAGCTCCAGCCTGAAAGTGACGCACATCACTTCCACCTACGTCTATTGACCAGTCATGTGGCCTTGCCCAACTGCAAGAAGGCAGGGAGGTATAATCTTCCTGTGCACTTGAAAGGAAAGGAAAACTGGTTGCAGATGAACAATGGAAATTTCTACTACATTTAATAATCTCCTTTTTCCACGTAATAAGATCACAAAAATATTTCAAAGATAGTCAATATACATATATCAGCATTTATAAAATCTTTTCTTATGGGAAATTTCAAGCACACAGAAAACAGGGCAGTCTAATGAACCCTCATGTACCCATCCCCCAACAACACACCACTATTTCTAACCACTGAAAAAAATTTTATTGTATAAATGAACTTCATTTATTTATCCAATCTCTTGTGTTAGATGTTTGGGTATTGCCAAATTTTGCTACTATAAATCATACTGCAATGAACACCTTACTAAAAAGTTGTCACTTATTTGATTATTTCCATATGATAAAACCCTTTAGCCCTTTTAATGGCAACTTCCAGACCCACCTTCTTCCCTACCACCTGACTTCCTGGGTCACTGCTCATTCCCAAAGCAGCACAGAATTCCAGGATAAAGAGAAAATAGGGCAGCAGGAAAAACATCAAAGCAAGATGTTTTTCTATTTTCAACCATGCTCTTGACCTATATATATTTCAAGGAAAATATGATTAATACATAATTTATCAGACTTAATTAAAATATGATTTGTGATTTAAGAGTTTAGCATCTCTTAAAAGATTATTTAATATGAAAAAATTTTAAAGCTGTATTTTCTGCAAAATCTTCCACTATCTAATATAAATCTTCTTTTTAGAGAGAAGCACTTTGAGTAAAAGTGAGCTCACAGTTGATTTGAAAGACATAACTCTTTGTTTCAGACACAAACTGTGCGATTTCAGTCAAGTTATTTAGCCTCTCTGAGCCTCTATTTTTTTTTTTTTTCCATTTGGTGATTCTAACTCACAGGTTTATTGTAATATGTAGATAACACAATGTTTGTGAAAACATCTATTACTGGGCCTGGCAATTGGTAGATGCACAATAAAAACCTCCTTTCCTTTTTTATTTATTCTTTATCTTTTAGTTTCAGAATATACTCAAGGCATGAGCACTGCAGTGATTTTGAAAGACAGCGTGTATGTTAAAGTTCTTAGCAAGTATGTGTCCTCTTGAGGACACGTCCAGTAATCACTAAAACTATTTCAAAATTAGTGTTTTTCCATGACACCAAAACCAAATTTTGGAAAATTCTTTCAGGTAAGTCCTTTCTTTGGAAAATTCCCATTCCGTCATTTTCAGAAGCCAAGTGCTACTTACCCCAGGACCCAACACCTTTCAATTTGTTATTTTCAATGTTAATAAATGATTTCATTCATTTCCTGTTTTCCTCTGCTCACCAACCAGCCAGCAGCAGTCACATGCCAGGCTTAAAATAACTGTACTGGTAAACAACTGATTCACATTATTAGTAGGATATCTGTAATCATGTTACATAGTCAACTCAGCTGAAAATGGGCAGACATGGCTCCCAGCATCCAGCTGTGTAATTTGGTGAATGCACTGAAGAATAGATTTAGGAGAACTTGGAAAGAAGGGTGTCATAAAACTTGAAAGGGTGGGTTCAAAGTTAGTGAAAACAGAAGGCTGTCTCACTCTTGTCATGTTCTGCAGAATGCCTGGCACACACCAAGCACACAGTTGACATGAATAAGTATCTGAGTTGAGTAGACACCCCTGGGGGGAGGGCAAGTGTTCTTCCTCTCTGAATTCAATTTTGCTCCAATCTTTGTTCAAGACCTTTCCTATGATTTTTGTCTTTTTCATCATTTAGGGTTTCTTTGCTCTCATGGTCAAAATCTTCTTCATGTTTCTCAAGTCATATAGTGCAAAGGCTGCCCCTCCAAGAAAACTCAGTAAATGTTGAACGAACAGAAGATACAAGTCATTTTCTGCAAATTTCTGTATCACTTTCTGCAAATGATACAAGAAACTAAACTTTGAATGTTTTGAGAAAGAGAAAGAAGGGGGTGGGGAGAGAAAGAATTCATGCCTTTGTCCACAGATACTGATATGTACAATTTTAAAGTCTTCCCTGCAAGGTGGGACACCAGATCACATTGTGGTGTAGTAAGACTAATACTCGTTATTCATGGCTTTCTGATGTTGAAATTTAATTAAGAAAACTCACAGCAGCATTTGAATCTGGTTTCTCATCAGTGATTTTGATGACTTTAGTTGTGTTTTTTCATCCTTATTGCTTTCAGATATACATAAATCTTTTTCCCTTCCTCTTTTTTTTTTTCCATGCATGTGAAATAGGATACTTTTCAGTACTCTTGCTTTCTTTTGGAATCCAGACTTTTCACTTCCTCCACATCTGCTATGAAACTGAATATTGATTAATGTGACCCATAAACCTAACTGGTTCAATGAGGCCAATGACCAATTCCTATTCTTGGATTTTAGGAGTTTCTATCATTTTTTTCCAATCTCTCTCTTAATTGTGTTTTTTGAGTTTATGAAAAGATTAAAGGAAAATTATACCAGCAGTAAAGTTCTCAACCACATCTGAGGCTTACATTCCAAGCCTGTAGACTAACATTAAAACCCAGACTGTCTCACTAACATTAAGATAGAAATATTTCCAACCTTGCCACTTTATCCCATAAAAATTACAGTGCGATATGAAAATATCCAAAACCTAAACATCCCCAGAAAGTATTTACTATTTCTTTGAAAGTCTCATAAATATGACAAAGAATAGTTAATGATAAAATAGCATAATCACTCAGTGATTTCACAGGATAAAAAAATTTACTTAAAGAGAAAAAATTGTAATCCTCAAGGGTCTGATATTCTGACTTAGAGTGCTGAAAAGGATGCTATACAAGATACTTGCTATGAAGACTGGGAGAGTGCCTCAAGTCATAGGATTACTTTTTCCCAAGCAGAGCAGGGATATACTTACAGTCCTTGTGTTACAAAATCCCAAAGGATGCTCTTTACATAGACTACAATGAGGCTATAATTCTCTGTGCAACATGAGCACCAGAATGTATTCATGCAAATGACCAGGGTCTTCCTAAAAATATCCACCTCCATAAAAAGGCTCATTCCAAAAAGATTGTCTTGTTTAAAACTTTGAGATTACCTTAAAAGTCTGTGTCACATTTATTTTTTGAAATATCCTTAATAGCTGCATATGAATCCTTTGATGGTAGATTTGACATTTGAAAATATTAAAAGCTTTTAGGTACCAAATCTTATGTAAATTATAGAACAACCTAGGGCATATCTTTTTGTTGTTGTTGTTGTTGTTGTTAATAAAAAAAAAAGTAATTTGGTGATATTTAGATTAATTTTTCTATGTGATTGAAGTGATTCTGGAAGTTTTTCCTAAGATAATAGAAGAAAGTGAGAAGCAAAGAAAATAAAAAATAAACATGTGGCCTTCTAATGACATAATTTTGAGGGGAGCAAAGTAAATTTGGTTATTTTATATTTTTTCCAAATCATGTTTTGTTAATATCTCATGCAAAATCTAATGTGAATATTTATATTGGTGCCCCAGTCTCCTCAGTAATAAGAATATGCTTTAAGGAAGATGTTTCTGAGAATGTGTACATTAGAAGTTTGAGAGGTTCCTCTGGAAATTTCAAATAAAAATCTAAATAGAGAATTCTCTTGGCAAAAGCTCTATCTTGAGGGAAAGGATTTGATCCCCTGGCCCAACCCCATTATGAGTTTATCAATACTGAGTGTTCTATATTCAATATCAGAGGGATGGTGAGAGGAAGTAATCATGAGTTAACATGATTCCTAAGAAAGTTGTGTTTCACACTTTACCTATTGATAAGAGATCAATGATTCTGCACAAGACTTCCAATTGCAGACAAAATAATTAATCAATCAACATCTTCTTCTTGATCCTTTCGTTTTAATAATAAATCCAAGAAGATGATAAGCTTGAACATGTTGGGCTTCCCCGCAAACCAGGAAACTGCCCCCGCCCTTAGGAGCGAAAAAAACAAACTCAGCAAATAAAATCAGTCTTCACACACAGAATGATTACTTCTACCAACTGAGAAGCCTCCCTGTTTCCGATTTGCTTCTATTGAAAGTAAATCTGTTAGGGTTAGTGAGAGCCCAGAGGTAGGACAGATGGGGCACATGTGTCTGTCTGTCTAGTGTTGCTCTGCTGTTGTAGGGGTGCTCACAGGATCATGGGAGGCAGTGTTGAGTGATCCCTTTTATGTCTAGACAGTTATTCATAATGAAATAGATGTCTGGCTCTTGAAACTAACTTCTGAGTCTGGAGATATTTTGATTTACAAAGACCCAAATAAGAATGGATGACATTGTCTTAGGTGAAGCCATAGAGACTAAGAGGAAAAATGAGCAGGGGATGGGGAGAGGGGAAGGAGATCTGTTGCTGAAAGTTAAAATGTCACCTAAGGCAGGATACTGACTATAATCAGAATCCTCTGTGTTAAATCACATTGACCTGGAAAGTATTCTTCAAGTTCAGCTACCCCAGATATCCAGATAACCTGCCTTAATCATCTTAATACCCACAAATGATTGCAAGTTTTCTTAATGGCTTGTTTTCCCTTGGCATTCCTAGGACCCTCAATTTTAGCAGAAACTAGAACAAGCCTCTGGGGGTTCACATTACACAGTGTCCATGACCATTTTATGAATTTCATCATAAGCAAAGCCAGTTGGACAAAGAACAGCTTCTGCTTCGGCTCTCCCCTACCCCATTTTCTTCCATCCCAATTTTTCATACTGTGGAATGACATTCAAAAGGTTTTTCTCATGACTAGTCTGCTTCTATCTGTTCATAAAAGTGCATCATCCATTGTTGGCCAAATTAATGTCTCTGATTTACTGAGAAATGAGGGTGTAATAAACTAGAATATGTTAAAATAGAATAAGAAGAGATAAAAGTACTTTCTAAAAACTCCCTTCTTTTTTCTTTCTTTCTCCCTCCCCCCGCCCTTTTTAAGCTTTACTATCATCTGCCTGCCAGGTGGAACTTATTTGGGTAATATAGCACAGATGTACCTTGTTGTACCCAATAGATGAATTCCTGAAAAGCTGCATTTGATAGATTTTTATAAATTGAATCACATTTTCCTGTAGGCTTGTATTAGAGTAACAGGAGCCATTATCCACATTTGACTGATCTTCAATTGGCAGAGACCTCTAACACTTGAGCTTCAAGTTTCTCAGCCAAATCTCTATGTTAAACAGTTAATGATCTGGAAATAATAAGCTCTTATTTGAGCTAGGGGAACACTATACTTAGAGAAAATTTGATTGTTTCCCTCTGAAAGTAAAGAATCTTTAATGCGTGATGGGTATTTTCACTCATGGAATCTTAGACTACCAGGAACATTAGAGATGATGCAATCCAAACCTCTCTTGCAGATGAGGAAACTGAGGCCTTGAGTGTTTATTCATCTGTGACAGCATGCGGCAATATAAAATGAAACAAAAAATATCGATTTTGAAGTCGACAGCCTTGATTCAAATGTTTTCTTCTCAGTGTCCTAACTGTTTTGCTTTAGGCAAGCATTCAGAACTTTCTGAGCCTAGTTTCTTCATCTTTAAGATAGAGATAGCATTACCCATCTTGCAGGGTTGTAAAACTTCAACGAGGTAATGTGTATAAAATGATAACACAGTGCCTAGAACGCATTAAGAGTTTGATGAATATTTGTCTTCATAATTTCCCCTTTCATTGGATTTTTAAATGACGTTTTTAAAAAATGTATTTCTTTTAAAATTTCAAAATACTTGTTACTGAAATTTAAAGAAAGTCAAAGGATATAGAATAAAAAGCATATGGTTCTTTTTCATCTTCCCACACCCCAAGCCCCTTTCCCCAAACCTCTTTCTTAAGGAAAGCTCTGTTAACAGTTTGATTTCCTTTGTATCCTTCCAGATTTTTTTCTGCAATATCTTTTTAGGTGAAACACATCTGTACTAAAGTCCTTATGAGAAACTTCAAAAAGTTTTTGTATTGGTCCACTATTTCCATAAAAATTCTGTGTAACAAAACAACCACAAAATCAGTGGAATACAACCATTAGTGTTTACTTCTCATTCATACATCTGAGGGTCATCTGGTGGCTCTGCAGATGTCAGCTGGGGTTGCTGGACTTGGCTCCACATGGAAAGTTCCAGTTTAGGTCTGGTCCATGGGTAGGGTTTGGTTCTAGGCTCAGTTCAGTTCTACTGTGTTTCTCATTCTTCTGGGATCATCAGGGCTCATGAGACATGTTCTTTTCACATCAAAGGTTAGAGGTTCCATGAGAGATGAGTGAAAATGTGTGATGTCTCTTGAGGACAAACCTTGCAAAAGGCTTACTGTTATTTTGGGCCAAATTCCACTGGCCAAAGCAAGTCATGTAGCCAAGCCCACCAAAAGTGGGGTAGGAAAGTAATTCCATTTCTAGGGAGAGGAACTGCCAAGTGTCACATGGCAAACAGCATGGCTAGAGAGCAGAGAGAACAATTGGGAAGGATAATGCAGTCCTCCATAGTCACAGCAAGAGCGAATCCACTTGAAAGCAGAATACGCCCCTTCCTCTCCCCAGAGAAAGACTATAAATTCCTTGTGAGTGAGGATCATGATTGTTTTCTTCCTTGTTCTACTTCCAACATCAAATTTGGAGATTGGTAGAAAAAAAGAAAAAAGATATTCAGTAAATATTTGTTGAATGAATATTGAGAATCCTCGTCCAGGAAAGTCCAAGAAATAGGCAGCAGGAATATTAACCCAAAATGTTTTTACATGTATTTGTGAAGCTGTCTCTTTTCCTCCAGAGCTCCAAATGCATTTATTCAAATGTGAAGTTGGCAGCCAGGATTCAGAACAGGCCAAAGGTTCTGGAGTTGGCCCTCCATCAGTCAGCAATAATTTTTATGCAAGTGTAAACCTTTGCTTAATTGCTCTGGCCTGCCGATCTGAGAATGGCAAGCCCATCAGTAACATGGAAATATAGAATGCACCCACGGCTCTCCTTTAAATGTCAGCAGCGTGGCTGAGGTGGTGGCCTGAAATCTAGATACCATTTCCAACCCAATTGTCCATCATAATTTGTTGTGTTAACAGACAGAGATGGCAAAGGGAACATTTTGGGGTCACTTGAAGAACAACCAGCTAACTGAGGCTGTGGAAAGGACCTGTTCCTGAGTGGGGAGGAGGGGAGGCTGGGCTGGAAAGCTCAGAGTTGGTGCCTTCCTCTGAGGAGCTGGGAGCTCATGAAACGGCCTTGACTGCCCTTCAGTTCCCTTCAGGTTTACCTCAGGGCCATTCACTTCTTTTTGTGTGTTACTTAACAGTTATCTTTCAGATAATCATAGTGTATTTATATAATTAGCTTAATTGTAGGTAATTGTGTGCCGGCACTGTGTAATTATGAAACCTAGCCTCCAACACTGTGGCACAGTCTGTGGGCAAGAGGCACGTACATGCAAAGCAGCCACTTGATCCTTCTTCCCATTCAAGGATTTTTTTTTTTTCCTTTCAAGGTGCCAGAAAGGAAGAACAGCCTTCTTTGTAAATCCATTATCTTCAAAACAAGGCTCCTGACAAACACGTTTTCAGAAAAACAAGGGCTTTGTAAAGAGCCTTGTGTTTTGGCAATGGAAGTCTAAACCACGTGCAGCAGAAATGCTGTGTTGTCTCTGGAACTGGCAAAAAATTTTCCTTCCTACACTGAGCAGCCAGAGGGTTAAATTGCAGTCTTGTGGTTAATTCTTTCACAGTATCACTTAAGGTGATTTTGAGCTGAGACCTTATATATGTTCTCCTTAACATACGCTAATTAGCACAAGTCTGTGGGGGATGGAAAGGCCTCTTCTCTCCTAGAATATCTCTGCTATCAGCCTGACCACAAATGCCATTGTCCATGTCTCAGACAGGTCACATAGGGACCATGTATTGAGTATTTTAAATCTTTCAGGCCAGGCTCTGTGCCGAACATCGACAAACATTATCTTACTGAACTTGAACACTCTTCGTGAGGGTGAGTGCTATTGTTATTTCCATTTTACAGATGAGGCTCCAAAAGGCTAAGCAATTGCCTAAGTCCCACAGCCCATGAGCAGCTTCACAGAAATTTCAATCCACATTCTCTTGAGCCCAGAGCCCTTGCTCACACCACTTCTTTTGATGAAGGGTCATCCATTAGTGCATATTTGTCTGCTTGAGGGATGAGGTAGGGATTAAGTAAGTACTGGGGTGAGTAAGAGCAGGGTAACAGCTACCTGAAAGAACATAAGGACACTGGTGACCCCTGGGTTGAGGCCAGAGGAAAGAATAAGGATACTGCATTGAAGGGGGAGGTAATGAAGAATGCAGAAAATCATTTGAACCAGCAACCAGACACGGTGTTGTATATGCAAGATCACAGACGCCACCAGAAAGTCAGCTTGGCTGGGGCAGCACAATTTCGTCTGTATGACTAACTCTCAGAAAAGTCCTGGCACTCCAAGAGATACTTAACAGATATTAGTTGAATAGATGAAACTCTTGGGTAAGTAGAAACTCATATGTCTCTGGGTTCTAAATGGTTATGTAAATGGCTGATGCCGGCCAGATTAAGAACACACAAACATAGCACAAGTGACAAATGCTAATAGGGAGAAGGCCCAGAATATGTGTGTGACTTCCCAAAGTCACAAACCTAGTGAGTAGCAGAACTATTAATAGCACCCAGGTCTCCTGACTTTTTGTCCAGTGTTTTTTCCATTATCACTGCTACTCAAGCTCACAGGCATGTACTTTTTGTATCCACAATCACAGATTTGTTTAATTTAATCCATCACTCTCATTTTACAATGGAGAAACCAAGGCCCAGAGAAGGAAAGAAACTTGCCCAGGATCGTATAGCAGTAAATGACACAGCCAGGTTTCCTGTCTGTTAGCCTAGGGTTCTGTCTATTAATCCATGTAGGCCCAGGAAATATCCTGGCTTTGTGGGCAGCCAAAACACTGTGAGAGTTTGCGAGCTTGTTTTCCGACCTGAAAATTGGGACATATTTTTAATTGTAATGCAGAAGTAAAACACTGTTAAGACAAAAATGGGATGTAAGTTAAAGATTGTTCCCTCATACCATTGGAATGAACCTATCACTCTCATATTACAGAGGATGAAACTGAGGCCCAAAGGAATTAATGAGGAATATTTTTTTGTCATTTCCATTATGGTATGTACTGTCTCTCCAGTGTCATTCAGAAGCCATGGAAGGTGAGACAAAGAACAGAAGCCTAATAGACCAAAATAAGTTCTCATCCCCTGCAATTAGCGATTCTTCCCCACTCACCAATGCCACTTTCCTCTGGAGCACTTAGGGAAGAAAAGTACCAGCATAGATGGAATGAGGTTTCATAAAGGAACATGGAATAGATGATTCCTAGATATTTTTATTCCTGTGTGAAGAAGCAAAGAACTTGTCCTCATAGGAGATGCTTTTCAATGTTTAAGAGAAGGAAATCATTCCAGGAGGGCAGAGCCTTGAGCTAACCTTGGAGAAAAAAATTAAAGAAGGAGGCAAACGTGTGGCAGGTGCTCTTGCAAGCCCTTTTGCATCGTATAATGGTCAATAGGGAGTTTTTGTTTTTGTTTTATATTTATGCCTACAGCATCTGGTCTTCCTAAGTGGTCCCCCATCCAAGTACTAACCAGGCCCAACCCTGTTTAGCTTCCAGGATCAGACATCGGGCCTGTTCAGAGTGACATGGCCATAGACCATGGACTGTGGCTCCACGTAGGGCAGGAACCCAGGACCTTCTGCATGTAAAGCAGACGTGCTAACAGCTACACTATGGAACCACATCCAAAGGGGAGTTTTCAATGAGACCTGGGCCAGAAACTCAGAAGCCCAGAAGGCCGGCAGGTACATGAAAGAAAGAAATGGAGTGTTTGTCTCATCTCATTGTGAGAGCCAGTGATTTTCACAGTATCAATATTTTTTTTTCAAGAGATGCTATAGACATCTGATTTTTTAAAATTAGGAACAAATTACATTTTTTAAAAGTGCAGTGTAGAGTGAAAAACAAAAATGAAATCCCAGTTGGCTGCTGGCTTACGCATTGGAATCTCGGCATTAGAGCTGAGCTGAGCTGACCAATCAGGGCAGAAGTTGTATCCTTGGTGGCTAAGATAAGGCAAAAGCATAAGATGTGTGGGAGGTTCATTTGGAGCCTCTGTAAGCAGTCTAGAAGATCTAATTCTTCTTTCTTTTGGGGAAAAAAAGTATAATATCTGTGCTAGAGGCAGTGTTGTTATAGAGGAGGATTGCAGGTTTAGGAGACAAAGGTTCTAGTGTTGGTGACTCCAGTTTTTTGTTTAATGACCTTGAGCATATCTCTGACCTTCTGATCTAGAAAGTGAGGTCCTCACCCTGCCTTAACTACCTCATAGGTTCATTGGTGATCAAATAAGATAATTCTGTAAAAGTACTTTGTAATCTATGTAAGCAAGAGGGAGTCTTATCAATCTGTGAATCAATTTTTTATATGATGAAAATGATGTAATGGAAAAGGCAGAGATTTTGAGTCAGTTAGAACATGGGTTCAGATTCTGGGTTCCCCACCACCAGTTGAACTGCCTTTAGTAATATTTCGAGGCTCAGTTTCCTCATCAACAAAATGGGATAATAGTGTTTATATAATGCTGTTGTGAGAATTAAATTAAACAGTGTATATAAGTAATGAACATAGTACATCAGTGGGTGCTTAATAAGAATCCTTTCCTCTCTAAATATATTATTAGAATTCATTGACTCCAAAGGGCATGCATTATAAAAGAGAATTAGTAATTGGTAACTCTCTTTGTTTTAACAAAAATGTGATGTTGAAAACACAGATAAAAAGAAATTTAAAAGATTTTTTTACAAACTCTAAAAAAGATAATGAATGGTGGTAGAAGGCTGTTGTGGGGAGGCAGTGAGGAAAAACTTTAGCCAGGAGGTGACATTTAACATGGTCTCTTGAGCATGAGAAGGCACTCGGGAGGCTTACAGTGGGTGATGGGAATGAACCTTCTAACCAGAGGGACAGCATGGGTGAGACCCTGGAAGAGAGACAGAGCGCACTGCATCCAGGAAAGAGAAGGATGGGACACTTGAATTTCTAAAGCATTGATCTTGGTGTCATGGAAGGAAGTGGTGACAACCAGAAAGGCAGCCAAGACTAGTTTGTGTTGCTTTATTCTGTAGACCATGGGATGCCATCCAGAGGTTTGCCACAGGGAAGAAACATGGTCAGACTCACTCTGTTGGAAAAACTTTCTGGTTGGTGCATGGAGGATGCTAGATTGAATTATACCACTGTAACACAAAAATTTTGGTATTGTATTGCCGGAGTAAACATTTTCTTTTCCCAACCGGACTCCTTTTAAAATCATTATTATTCTGGTCAGTGAAGGAGAATGCAGAAAGCTTCAATTGACTTTCTAAATAGATCTTTTTTTTTTTTTTTTTTTTTATTAAGATGGTTTGACCAGGAGACCAGTGGTAATACATTTCATCTTATTAACTTCTGTCTGTGTCTTTCTTTCTGGTAACTTCTTTTGAAATAATAGTATGTGACTTTAATATGTTCCATCATTCTAGAATAAAGTCAAAATGATTTTATTTTACTTTGAAACTTAAAGCAATCAGGCATCATTAGTAATACCAAAAGGGATTATGTTAAAGTTTAATACTAAAATGTTAACATCTGTTCTGGTCTCAGGCTTTATTGAACTTTTCAGACTTTCAGATAAAGAAATATCAAAATTAAAGTGAAAGTACCCTGAATGAATAAAATAATTTTGTGTCCTTGGCAATTCTGAAAGAGAATGAGAGATAAATTACATCTTCAGGGAGAGATAAAAAGAGAAGAGTTGGAGAAATTTTCTGCACCGAGAACATGAAGGACTTCATTTAGAGTTGGTCTGTGCCCTCCAAATTAATTTTGTTTTAGAGGAAATAACTGTGCCCACCTAGTTCCTAGGTTCCATTTCCCAAGTTGTAGCAATCAGAGTCCAATACAAAACAGATGGCCAAATGGGGTAATTCAGGAGGATTTAACGAAAGGATTATTACAAAGGTTTGGATAGGATACAGAAAATGAATAAGAGGTAAAGTGCCTTGCTTCTAGTAACAGCCTGGGGAACCACTTCCAACCTGAGGTTCAAAGGAGAAGAAAATGAGGTGGTTGTTGGAATCTGGAGAAAGGTGTAACTCCAGGAGTGAGCTGGTATAATTAATTGATACTCTTAGGGTATTTGAGGCTAAACAATAAAAGATAAAAGCCATGGCTTTGGCAGAGAAACATGGCCATGCCCACCCTATGAGAAGTTTTCTCATTTATGAAATTTTTAAAAAGAACCTATCTCCTAGTGTTAGTTAGAGGCTGAGATGAGATGCTCAGTGTAGATGGCTTGGCACAGTAACTAGCCTGTAGTACTGACCTATAAGTCTCTGTCCCTTTCTTCCATTTGAGATCCTCATGCTCTTGGATTTGAAGGGCAAGGTGTCAAGATATTGCTAAAAAATATTTTAGATAAATACATACATTTTATCATTTGTACTCTAAATCACAATCTGATAAACAAAAAGAAATACCTCTGAGGGTTAACTTCATGTTAATGGGATGTTATTTATTATCAGAAAGTGTCTTTGTGGGCCCCACAAATAAATTTGACTATTTTGTCATTTGAACCTAACCTACCTGAAAGACAGATTTGCAAAGGAGAATTAGGGAGGATATTTGCTAAATGAATCAATTATTTAAGAACCGATTATATGCCAAGGACGCCAATAGTTGCTTTACAAACATGACTTCATTTAATCCTCACAAAAACCCAGTGAGGTTAAGTATTATCATCACCACGGCATAAAAAGGGGAATTGACTTCCTATCATAAGGTAACTTCTCCACAGTCAAAGATAAAACTAAGAACTAAGGAAGCTGGGATTCAGATGTAAGTCTCAGACTTTATTGAACTTTTCAGACTTTCAGCCTCAAACTGACTTCAAAGCCTCAGTTTTTACTGTCTTACGCTGCATGATCAGAAAACACCCAGCCAACTCAACAATGTAAACACAACGATGCCTGATTGTTTTCAGAATCACCTTCTATTATTTATCCAATAAGCTCTTACATTCATCCAATGAGTTCCCTCACTTCTTTTGACCACAGTCTATGAGCATCATATCGTGTGGGAGAGCACAGACTTTGGTATGAGACAGAATCTGAATTTTGAATTTTTGATTTTTCTGACTTGGAGCAGTCATTGGCCTTTCTGTTTGTCTTCTATACAATGGTATAAAAGTAACTACCTGAGAGGATAGTTCTAAGAATTGTATCAAAAATGTCACGAAAGAGAATTTATCACAGTGCTTGGTATAAATGTTAGGAAGAGGAAATATTAGACCCAAAACTTCCTTCAGTCCAAACAAATTCAGTTCTTCAGAAGAATTCTGAGATTTTGGTATTTGAATGGTCTCTCCCATACACAAAGTGGGCTGGTATGACTAACTGATACTCAGAGTATTTGAGACTAAGCAATAAAGATTTACTAGGTACTAGAATCTGGGAATTCATTTGGGTTAATTAAAATATTATTTCATCGTCATTCAATAGAGCCAATATGAATCTTTACTTTGGATACTCACCTCTTAATCTTTTCCTAGCAGAGCAGAGGTTCTGAAGGAAAAACAAAGTTAATCTATATTTTCTCTAGTAGAAAATATATTTCACAATGGCAGGAGCCTTTGTCTTCCTTGTTTCCTACTGTATTTCCAACTTCTAGCTTGAAATAGACAATATGGATTTCTTTGCGGTGAATGAATGAAAAATATTTAAAAGAAAATGTGTTGAGAAATCAAGACATCCCTTGGAATAATACCAGTTGAGAGTTCCCCTATTTATAATTCCCAAGAATATATGTTAAATTTTTTATGCTTTTTTTTTTAGGACTTTAAGAAGCTCTGTCCAGAGATATTGAATCTTTCTGAAATTGTCTCCAAAACTGACCTTGACCTATATTAGAGATGGGCTCGTGGATGTGCCATCTGGAAGGCAGAGACTTAGACCTTGGCTCTGGGGCCACAGTGCCCCAGGGGAGGAGAGCTGAGCATTGTTCAATGTGTAAGAATGCCAGTGTGTCTGTTGACTCCAACCCGAGGGAAGTGTCCTAGCTAAAAAGCTGAGCCACCCCCTCTTTTGTACACTCAAAACTATCTTCCTTTTGTACAGACTATGTTTTAAGGTTTTCTAAATATCAAATTCTGTTTCACCTGAATTGATAACTTAAAATCTTGCTCTTTGTTTTCAGTCTAGTTTATGATAAAAAAAAAAAAAAAAAAAAAAAAAAAAGATTGGATTCAGGGGGATGGATTTGGTTACCAGTTCATCAAATTACAGGTATTGATTGCAAGTTACTACACCTTAGCATCTGATACCCTTAAGATGTTTAAATAGACACTATCTCATTTCTCCAGGGGGCTAGCATTCCATAGCAAATGTATTTTCTAACTAGTTGTCTCCCAGATAAGCAACATCAGAAGGATATTTAATAAGTCATTTCATTTTTATTTTAACAACATAAAATATGGTTAAAAGGTCTTTAAAGGAAAATAATCCACTGATAGTCCCCACCCTATGTTTTATATCATATTTCCTTCTAAAATTTGTTCACTTACATTAATATTTTACATAATTGAAAATTATCCTGTTGTAAATTTTATTTCTTTTTTTTTCCTAATCTTATGCTGTAAATATCTTTTATGATCCTATGTGCACCTTAATTTACTTACCCATTCCCCCTGTGTTGGACAAGCAGGCTGTTTCTGATTCTTCTATACTACAGGTAGAAGTAGAAAGAATATATGTTAATTCAAAGTTTAAAAAAATTTTTTCTGTTCAATTATTTCCAAAGGCTAAAGATATAGAAGAGGATGACAAATGGGAAAAATTTTTAAATTTGATAGCCCTCTGATTGCTAGTGTTATTCTGCTCATCTGACTATCTAGTTAGTTGACATATTTCTTACTGCTCCATTTGTATGCTGTAGGTAGACATTACTCAGGTTTAAAATGTCTGCCATTGAATACACCTTATTAGTGTTTTTTCATATCTGGTTTACATGAGTGAGAAACACATTGTTCAGTTAAGCCTCATGTGTTACCACAGAGTATCCTAGCCTATGCTGACTGATACATGTGTGAATTTATCTGAATAAGCTCGCAAAGTGTATTTGGAGGATCAAAGAGTAATAGCATGGTTGCTGATGCTTGAAATGTGTACTAGTTGGCTAGTGCTTCAAACATGCTGTATAAAAACACTCCAAAACCCAGTGACTTAACACAGTGATCATTTAATCTCACAGATCTAGTTGGAACATCTAAGTTGGGCTCGACTGGACTGACTCTGTGTTATCTCTCATTCTCCTCCCAACAGCAGCAGGTTAATTTAGACATGTTCTTCTGAAGATGATAAAAGCATCAGAGGTTATACTCAATTACACAAGCACATTTCAAGTCCCCATTTGTATCATGTTTCCTAATAACTCTGTAGTCAAGATAATTCACATGGCTGAGCTTAAAGTCAAGGCATGGAAATGCACTCCCCTTTTAGAGGAAGGGGCCAAGAGGACAGGTAAAGAATTGGGACCAATCATCCAATCTACCAAAATATGTAATGTCATAGTATTCGCCAAAGATTGAACCAAATTGCTTTTCTACTATATCCACAAGGGTTGCAATCTCAATAGCCCTAGAAGTTACCAGGTTCTAAAACCTAAATCAGATCATGCCACTCTTTGCTCAAAATCCTTCCCTAGCTTTCCACTTCACTCTGAGTTAAAGAAAAAATCCTTACAATGGAGAGAGACATTATCTGTCTCCTTCCTCCACCTCCTAGAAAACATCTCTAACTTCTCTCTTCATTGCTTACTCCTCTCTAGCCATATTGCCTCCCTGTGGTTCTGTGGGCACTTCAAGGATGATTTGGCCTCAAGATTTTTTACTCTTGCTTTTTCCTTTGCCTTTCTTGATCTGTTCTCCCAGATGTCATCCTTCATTTCTTTCAGGTATATTATTTTGGAAGCCTTTCTTAACTGTTCTTAGGGTCTCTATGTTTCTTACCTACTTTATTTTTATCCATAGCACTTATTGCCATCTGATGCATTTACTTCTTTACTGTCTGTCTCTCTGAGTAGATTGTCAGCTTCATGTGGGTAAGAACTTTGTTTTGTTCACTACTAGAGCTTATTTTTCTAGCTCTGGTATATAGTACATGCTCAGTTAATGTTTGATGAGTGAATGAACACACTAAAATTCTTCGGTGAAATACTACTTCCTGGAACTTTTAGTTCTTCTGACACAAGCCTATGGAAAGTACTTGGTTGGCACCATATACCAATAAGGGAAAAGTCACAGCTTAGTTAAGGTTCTGTTTCGATGAACTCCATTACTCACCTCTGCACATGAGATGATGCAAGACCAGCTTGCAAATATTTACAGTGTTTGCTCAACCAAAAATGTCACTCCTCTCTCCTACCATCTTGAATTTTAACAATTTCTTTGTGACTAATAATGGTTAAAACTTATTTCTAAAGTTCCTTATTTCTAAAGTTGAGTAAATTTCCATAATCAAGTCATGGAGTTAACATTGAAGAAATAGCTAAGAAGCGCTTTCATGGCCATCTGCCCACACAGTAACCATGATAAAATAATTGAAAACCGGAAAAGCAACTACAAGTCTTTGAGATATAATATTTCTGGAAGGAACATATATATCTCACATGGACAAGTGAATGAATGAATGCACAGATCATCAGCTGGTTTATTGAATGGCTATTCGTTTTACACGAGCAATGTCTATGATATTTTAAATCCTACAGTATTGACCAAGTATCCTCTTTTCTTCCCCCCCCTCACCCTTCATCCTCCAAGTTTATGTCCTACAAAATTGTATTCTCTCTTTCATCTCCAAGCTTTTGTTGTTGCTATTTACCCTGCCTAAATACTCATGCTTTACTCTCTACCTCACTCCTACTCATTCTTTAGGTCTCAGCTTAGAGGTCATGTCCTATGCACACCGGGAGATGGAACATCCTAAAAGCCTTCTGAGTGAATGGGGCCATGACTAGATACATTAGGGTATATTCCCTCTGTCATTGCTGTTTGTTCTTTTAGCTTGGGTCCCTTGTCAGCCTGAAGTAGACCTGTAGCATGAGTTGAAAACAAACCGTTGTTGTCTCAATCCATTGAAATTTGCAGATTGATTTTTACTACAGCATAACATGGCCTACCCTGGCTGATTCATGGGGCTGTGTACTTATGCTATGTCCCTCACAGCATTGTGGACTTTCCTCGTTCTTTATACTTACTACCTCTTTACTAACTAGGATATGGGTATGTCCACATGTTTACCATTATCTCCTTAGACTCTAGGATGGCCAATAGTAGGGATCCAAGTGAAGGGATGAAAGATGAGGCAGAAGCCTGGGAAATAAGTGTTCAGGATCTAGGCAGGTCATGGAATTCATAGGTCCAGGTCCCCAGCAGCAAGAACAAAGTGAGTAGAATCAAAGACCTTCTGCCCAGGGCCTGAGTTGAAGCTGGCAGGAATCCAGGATAGGATGCGCGAATAGCTCAGAAGGAAGAGCTTCTGAATATACAGCCACATTAACTCTCAAGATCCTTGGGTCCTCAGGCAAAACACCATTAGCCTCAGCTTGGCCAAGTGTGACTATGTTTTTGTTTTGTTTTGTTTTGTTTACTGTACCAGAACAACAAAGAGTGAGGATACTGTGACTTTTGTCTGTATATATTTTAAAAAACATATATTTTTTTTCAGATACATTGACACTAGATTTAATTCTAGCTCCATGACTTACTAGCTGGATAACTTAGGAAAGTTCACTCAACCTCTCTGAAACCTTAGTTTGTTCAGTTGTAACATGGTGGTATAAACACCTAGCTCTCTCAGGTTTTGTAAGTCTAAAAGAGGTAATGATATGACTCATTTAGCATAGTGCCTCACCTATGGTAAGTACAAAAAAAAATGGTAGCTATATAAGATGAAAATACGTTTATATGAGGGAATATGGTTTGTTCTTATTTAGAGGTCAATGTATAAATAAATGTAATAGCCATTCTCCAAAGATAGCATCTACTGACCTGCTCCTGCAGTATTCATACTCTTATAAAAACTCCTTGAATATGGGTTGTCCCACAGCAACTTTAACCAGCGGAACACAGTAGAAGTGACACTGTGCCAGTTCTGAGTATAAGTTTAAGGACTGACAGCTTCTACACTGTGGAGCCCTGAGCCACTGCATAAGAAGTCCAGCTACTCAGCTAAAGAGACCATGTGGAGACTCAAAGGAAGAAAACCTGAGGCTATATGGAGAGATGGGCCTACCTGACTTAGAGACCCAGCTGAGCTAAGTCTTTCAGTTGTTCCTGCCAAGGTGACAGACGTGGGAGTGAATTATCTCAGATATTCCAGAAGATCTCAGCCCCAGCCACCGTTTGAACTTAACTGCATGAGAGACCCCAAGAAGACGAATTGTCTTGCTGAACACAATGGACCCATAGAAATGTGAGAGATAACAAAATAGCTGTTGTTTTAAGTCATTAATTCTTGGGGTGGCCTGTTTTGTTTCCCTGCAAATAGATAATTAAAACACAGAGGTGCCTAAGATTTAGCTATCAGGAGCTGGGCTTTCTGTTGGCTTCTTGCCTGACCTACAGTGAAGACAAGATGCTACATGTGGGCACATTCCAGTGTTGGATCCATACTTGCCAACTGCGTTAGAGATCTAACTAATTGGCCAAAGACTCCACCTGGTCTCCAAACTTGAACCCAGAACAATTTGAGCCAGTTGCTTCTTTAAGGTCAATAGATAGTAAGTGGCTCAACAAAATGAGTTTCAGGTGGAGTTTGCAGTGCCTGTTCTCAGCCTGAAAAGTAATCCTGTGATCCTATCTGAGTCTAGAAGCCCTGGGATGTGAGAAGCAGGAGAGAGGTTAGGGGGATGTCACAGATTATCCCTGTCTAGCAACTGGACAGTAAACCTGAGACTCAGGGACCTTGTTGAGATGAAAACCAAGTTGTAAACTAGGACCCTCCAGGTGATATTGGATATCATCAGCCTTCAGACAGAAGGGTGAATGTTATTGGTGTTCAGCCCTTTCTGAATGGCTTCAGAAGGCTGCATTGCTGAAAAGATAGTCGGGAGCTATTATATTCATCGGGCAGCAATTAGACTAAAAGTGCTAGGGAACCAGATGCCCATAGTTTGCTCCTTTTGGGGTAGGTTTAATTTCATCAGGCATCACAGGGTCACTCAGAGAAAGGGTGAGGCGGATGGTGCCTGTAGCAGGCCCAGGTGAAAAGCTGGGAGGCTCCCCATCTTGACTTCTGAAATCTCCCCTTTTCAATAGATGTCCCTCCCACTGAAACACCCTGCACAGAAGTTGTCAGCCAATGAGACAAGCTGAGAGTGTAGAGACAGATTGACAGGCAAGCTCTGCAAGATAAATGGCTGGATCTCAGGTTCTAAAGGGTCAAACACCAAAGTGAGGAAAGTTGCTTCAATAATTGTGGGAAAGACAGAGAACCACTAAAACATAGCTTGATTGTTTAAAAAGTTTATTCTGACATCAATCTTTGTTGGTTCAGGTCTTATTTCTGCCATGCATTAGCTATGTGGCCTTGGGTGAGTTATTTAACCTCTCTGGGCCTCTATTTTCTTATCTGTCCAATGGCATCAATTTCAAAAATTGCTATTGAGAGAATTGAATAAGATAATGCATGTTAAGCACTGGCATAGGGCCAGCAAACAGTAATCACTTAATAGATGATAGTTTTTTATCCTAGTAGTAGTAATAGTACCACCTGACCTTTGTATTCCATCTCCCAGGAAAAATTCTAGTCATTCTTCCAAATGTAGTAAGCCATCCTTGACCCCCCACTGCCCTGGAAAGAATTCACCATTTCTTCTTCCATGTATATAATAGTTTCATGGTATTACTTGGCTTGTGCTAGATACTGTTCTAAACACTTCACATGAATCAAGTTATTTAATCCTTGCAACAAAAGTTAGGTAGCACTAATACCATACTTCCCTTTTTACAGGTGAAATAACAAAGACATACAGATGTTCAGAAATTTGCCCATGGTCACACAGTAAATGCTGGAGCAGGGATTCCACCCAGGAATTCCATCCAGAGCTCTGACTCCCAAACCAAATGATATACTTCCTCCATTTATTCACATTTTCCCCATCCATCTCCCCTATTAGACTGAGGGCAAGGATGGTATTTCTCATTTTTTTTGTGTTTTCAGTGTTTAGTGCAACATCTATGTGGAGACTGCTGAATTTAATAGTATTCAGTCTGAACTGAAGCCCATCTCCAGCCAGTGTCAAGAACTTTCTTCAAATCAGCCTGGATCTTGGAATTAAGATAAGATGTTAATATTGCTTTTTCCAAAAAAGTTATTCCTGATATGTCGTCCTAACCCTAAATCTTAACAAGAGGGAAGAGTATGAGTCCTCTCAATGTATAATTTAAAATATAAAAACTGGACGAATCCATTTTTTCAGAAGCTCCAGAGGGATCAATTCTGATAGAGTTGATGCATCTAGAAAGTGATCTGTGAAACCAAGTCTTCCTCTTCCTCACTGAAGCAGCCTTTCCCCTTCTCAGAGCCCACCGCACACACAGGTTGAGCCTTCCAGCCTCAGCACAGGGACTTTGTAAGTGTGTGTTGAACAGAGAAATGATATGACTGTAGTCTCAATTCTGCCATATTCAATCTAGGTAACTTTAAGTAAATTCATTGAAAAATATAATGCAGTCCCTGCTCTGGGAGAATTTTAAGCCTAGTAGGGGTCTGAGTTTGTTTATAATGTGGGGTGATAATATCTACTTCCTAAGGCCATTGTGAAGATTGGGTGCCATAATATGTCTGAAAATATTTGAATATGATGCTTGCTGTGTGCTTGTTGTCACTGTTACAAAGATCATTGGAGTAGGGGATGGAAGACCGGGATCCCAGCAGAGCCTGACCTGGGGATCATATGTAAGCCGCATAACCTCCCTGTGCCTCAAAGTTGGAATGATGATCTCTAACTTTTTCCTCATATGATGGCCGTAACGATTGACAGATTGTGTGTGTTTTTACATATGTATAATAAGTTGTGTACATAAAAAGAAAAATAATCACTGAATGCTAATAGACTGTTACAGTGCCTGGTTCCACTTTGAGCAGGTGCATCTTTGCATTTGTAGCTGTTCTTTTTCTGGCTGGGATCATATCAACAGACTGACAAATACTGACTTCTGAGAGCAGCTGAGGCCATTTATAAAACCCAATGCTGAATGAATGAAGCCTGCCAACTCTTCTAAAAAGAGAAGTCTCCTTTTTTCTAGTTCCAGACTTCTCCCTCATCCAGGCAGGCATGGAGTGAGGGAGAAATTATACCTGAAGGGATCTTAGAGGTATGAGGTTACAAATGCACCAATGGAGGCCTGGGGAACTGAGGTAACTTACCCAGGGTCACCCAGAAAGTTAGAGAAAGAGTTGGAAACTCATTTCTCTATACCACATACCCTCCTAGGAAAGTATCTTTAAAAAAAAAGAAGAAAAAGCATCTAAATGACGTTGACACGTTTTTGTTTTGATGATAGTGGGTATTACTAATTATTGATGGATTTTTATCTTCAAGAGACTACTTGTAAAGTGTCTTGAAAATAATTCAGTTCTACAAATGCAAAGTGTGATGTGGAGAGAGTCTATGATGAATATCAGTCAACTACCCTTTCCCTTTCTTCTAGTAACTGTGTCCGTCCCTTTGCTGTAGGGTTCTGCATCTCCTTCTCTTCTGCCTGTGATCCTAGTGGGGACTTCATGGTTAGGCACAAGGCCTCAGTCTGGCCAGCTGTAGTTCCCCTTGGCTACAGAGGTAGATCTAGATGTTAGTATGTAACCAAGGAGGGAAAATCAGAGTCTAGGGACTGCCCTGGAACTGTTTTCATACCCAAAGTGGGTGAAAGAACCTCCCTCCATCTAGACCACAATACTGCTGAATGCAAGGTTAGAGCTACCAATAGATAAGCTTCCTATCATCTAGAATGTGCCTTCTACAAAAAGTGAGAGTCTTGGCAGCCCTGAACCTGGTCATTTGTCCTCTTGTGAGTTGGTTGTTTGAGCCAATCAGGTTGTTTAACTAAGAGGTTGTTGACTGATACACAACTCGAAGTCAGCTTGGGATGATGTCGTTGCACATGGAACATCACGCATGTGACCTTCACAAGCCCATCTAAGACTCAAGCATTTCATCCATAAAATGCCACAAGACATCTAGTCTGCTTAGCCCTCAAATTGTTGGAGACAGTATATGTGACAGTACATGTGAAGACATACACTGAGACAACATGTATGAAGTGCTCATCCCTATCTATCCCCAACATATACTAAGAAACCTACTTATTGATTTAAACAAGTCCATTCAGAGTTCAAATAGTTTACTTTTCAAAATCATATTTATTTCATTCTAACCAATCAATTTAAGTTTATGAAGTTAGACATCATAATGAATTACTTCTTTCCAAACTGAAGAAGTATACTGCCAAGATGCAAAAAAGATTAAACTATTTTGCAAAGTATGGTCTCAAAATTACTTGTATCTATAATCCCCTAGAGAAAGAAGTTTTATTAAAAATATCTAAATTCCTGTGTTCTACTTCAGGCCTTTTGAATAAGATTCTCTAGCTTTGGTGTCTAAGAATATGCGTTTTAATAAGCTTCCCAAATGATGCTCATGCCTGATGAAGTTTTAGACTCACCATGTTAATGGAAAAAGCACCCCAATAAATTGAGAGAACTGATGTTTATTATAAGCAACCTATTGAGTGTGAAGAAAATTTGATGTCAAACTAAAAATGTATATAGTTCATAAAGTTGTTATATATATATATAATACACATATTATATATATATATTAAATGTTTTTAAAAATTGCAGGACAATATGTATAAGATGCTTTCATTTTTTTAATAGACTTGATTTTTTTAGAACCGTTTTTGGTTCACAGAAAAATTGAGTGGAGGACTTCTTACATGTCTATAGTGCTTGAGTATTTATAGTGAGACTGTGTTACTTATGTCATCAAAAAAGTAACTATAAAAAGCCTATCACCTATTTATCATCTCTATCTATTATCCATCTATCTATCATCTATCTATTTATCCCCCTCTCACTCCAAGCAACCATCCATCCATCCATCTATCCATCCATTCATCTCTGTTAAGAGATATCAGTTTGAATTTCAGATTTAGGTTCCAATTGGGATTCCAACTCACTGGGTTACAGGGAAGCAGTGTGATAGTTAAAAACTCGATCTCTGGATTCAGAAAGACCTGAGTTCCAAACTCGACTCTAACACTTCTTGATGACATTACTCAGGGTCATTTCCCTTATTCTACTGAATCTTCATTTTCTCATTTGCAATTGAAGATAAAAATACCTATCTTATCTTCCAAAAAGCTAACCAGAGTGTAATCATGAGAAAAAATATCAGACAAATTTCAGTAGAGGCACCCTAAATAATACCTGATTAGAACTCCTCAAAACTAAAATCTGAATAAAATGTGGACTTTAGTTAATAAAAATATATCAGTATTGGTTCATTTATTATAACAAAGGTACCATACTCATATAAAATAGTAATAACGAGGGAAGCTAGTTGTGGCATATATGTGAACTCTGAACTATCTTCTCAATTTTTACGTAAATTAAAACTCTTCTTAAAAATGAAAAATTTAAAAAAAAAAACACACATAAGATTTCCATGTGGCTTACCTGATAGAAATGTTACAAATTAGTACCTAGAAAAAACAGTGGAGACCCAATAAATAATAGTGGTTACTATTGTAATCTGTCTCTCTCTGTCTCCATCTCTAACCTGTGGGGACTGAATTCAGTACTCTATAAGATCCCTTCAAACTGTAAGATTTTGGCCCTCCTCCTTCCCTCTCCTTTTCCCTTTCTGACTTAAATTCCTCAGACATGATTTGCTGAGTGAGTCACGCTCACCATCCTTTTAAACCTCCATGGATATGTCTCAGTGACGCTGGACCTTGCTATTTTCTTTCTTCATCGTACAGCTTTATGCTACACTTATGATCATTCAGCAGTTTCTTTTACAAAAAGATTGAGAATCAGAATGACTAGCCACATACATCCCCCCAGAGACCTCAAAATGTTTCCAACCAGATCAATATTATGAAGTCCAACAGAAGGAGCCAATGCTGTCCTCATTACGGTATTGGGTTCTGTGCATCTGTGCCTGTGATAAGAAAGGCCATGGAGAGGGAGGAAGAGGCCATCAAAAAGTGTTCCAAAAGAGAAGTAATGCCTCCTGCTCCTCTCCATAAACCCAGGATCATCAGGCCGCTTTTTCCTCTCTGTCTTTCACGGCTGCTGCCCATTCTGTTGGCTCTCTTGGAACCTAACTGTTTTGCAGGGTCCCATCAGCCCTATCCCAAACAGAGAAATTAACTAAGTGCAAGCTGAAGTGTGTAGGCTTTTCTGTGATGCCCCAGAATGACTTGAGTCTCCTGAATGGAATTTCATACATGTGTTGGGCGAGGTGATTTATGATGGGAAGTAATGGAAATTAATTTCACTTTGAACCCTGGGGCACCAGAAAATGCCTAAGTGCTGAGCCATTTTCTGTAAGTAGGCTATAAAGCTTCTACTGGCTTCTGACTGGGCGGCGAGGTGGCGATGACCGCTTGTAAAACAATGAGCTGGAAGAGGAGGTTAATGGGCCCTGGCCGTCAGGCAGCCTGCAGTGCAAGCCCTACCAGCTCCTGCTGTCATGGGACTCGTCGTCGTCTTGGCGCCGCAGATTAGTGGGATGCTGGAATAGTCCCTGTATGCCGAATAAGAGCCAAAAGGGAAGAGAGGAGAACATTCTTCGGGGGCCAATGACCGTGTTTGACCGCGAGTGTTTGGGTGAGATGGGCCCCTCCTGTGTTCCCTTAGTAGGAAGCAGAATGGCTCAGAGCTACAAATCGGCCCTACGAAGAGCCTGTTTCTAAAGAGGGCTTCACTTCAGGCTTTGGCTGCTTAATCTGAGAAGGACAGGATTTCCCCTGAGGGCTTCTGGATTCCAAGGTCTCCCACCCTACAGCCTTCTGAATTTGAATTTTCTATAGACATTCCAGCCATTACTGGGGGACGCGATATCCAGAGACCATTCTAAGGCTTCCGGAGAAACCATTCCACAAACCCAGCTGTTAACCTCACAATTGTGAGGCCTTGGTTAGGACCCCCTCCAGGATTTTCTGGGTCCTCTTAGAATTCATATAAAATTCAAACATGTGTTCACTATATTGAAGGATTGATCCTTCACTATCTAACATACTATATAAATATAAATACATACATATATATAAATTATTTCATTTATTGTTTGTTTCTTCATTAGAATGTTTTCTTCGCAGCCATATTAGAGCTTAGAACAATGCCTGGCACATAATAGGCCCTCACTAAATGCTTGTTGAATGAATGAACTGTAGTAAGTGTTCTGGGGCATACAAAGATGAATGAGGTACAGGACGGGACTTGAAATAATTTGCAACTTACTACAGAAAACAAACATTGATTTCATTCATCCATTTATTCATTTTTTTTTTAACAAATATTTAATTAGTGTTTATTAAATTCCAGGTATCACTCTGGGATTTAAACAGTGAATGAAATAGATCCTGGGCCCCATCTCAGAATCAGTAAAAGCTGAACTTCTAAAAGATAGTGGTGATTTGATCTGCTGAACAGTGTGTGTTTTGTAACTAATCAGGTTTCCCTTTTAACTCTTTTTTTCCACAAAGCTCAGAGTTGATTTACTCACCCAGATGTGGTCATCATGCTTGCATTTCTGCTTTGCTATGCATGAACTCTCCCCTTTAAGATTCTACACCACATTTCCTTTTCCTCTGAGTTTTATTTCTTGTTCTATTTTTTTTCCTATTTGTGAGAGAAAAACATTTAAAAAATATGTCTATAACCATAAAGTGCCTCGAATCCTTGAATCCTTTAGAGAATGATGTAGAGCTTGGAACAATACAAATAAAAGTGTGTTTCAATCTGTTTGTAAATACATCACGTGACAACAGCTGAACAGATTTTCACCAAATTTAAAGACTCTAAGGTTATGAAACCTGTACAGACGATGTATTAAACATGAAATTTCCTTTGGAGAAGTCCTGGGGTTGGGGGGCATTTCAAAGAGATGGTCAGTTATCTTCCTGAGTAGCTAAAAATGAGATACATGAGGTTTAAATTATTGACCACCCAGGAAATAGGTATCATAAATATTAAGATGCCATGGTCAGAGATAACAAAACTTAGTTCCAAGTTTAAGTACAAAATTGGAAGTCACAAGTGCAAGACTCTTCAAATTGCTGTTTCTCCTACGGGCAACTCTGTGACATACAATAGGGTAAAGAGCAGCATAGATTAATTATGTAAATACTAATTAAATGGTAAATGATCTATCTCAGCAAACTAGGAAGGCCATCTAGTAAAGAAACAAAGAAAAATAAAAAATGAGTTGACCCCTAAAAGACACTATGAACACTGAAGAAAATATACCAGGAAGAGTAAGAAGTTAAACACCCAAAAGGCAAGGCAGAGACGGGTTGTGAAGCAAACGAAGCTTAAGCTTTAAGGCTCATTCTCATCAGTCCCTTCCAAGTCTCTGGCAAGAACTCTAGGAATGCGTTCAGGTGATCACATGTCTTGTAACATTGCTACACTCAAGTGCTCTTACCCCATCAACACACTCTGCGACATGTTGAGTAGTGTTGGCATGGCCTTAGGCATTTTGGAAATCCTAAAGGGAAGTCGAATTGGGGACACAATGAACTTGAGTTTGGTGATACATGTGAATATGGCTCGAGTCACTTTCCTATAGTTATGATTAGCCATCTTGGTAAAGAAATACCTTCTAGAAATAATTCTATGGCTTTCTGTACTGACTCACCTGGTGTCATGACATGAAGGCACAAGACCAGAGGTCACATTGTGATACGAATGTTTCCTGTGGCTCTCAGCACCAGAACTATGGAGAAACAAGGTCTGGAATAGCCAGAACCTAGTCTGTGGAAACTCCTTCCAAATTTTGCAACTTGATAAAAAATTTTTCTTAAATTTGATAATTCTAATAATTTGCATGATATTAACTAAAATGAGTTGTGAAGCTGAAAGAAACTTTTTTAAAGTGTCAAGAACTTAAACATATATATATTGACTGAGACTCAAAAATCCACATCTGACTTTTAATAGGACGAAGACAGAGGGAGAAACGTTAAGTACCCCTGAGCTCACATGGCAGAGGAAGTCGGAGGTGCCTAGACTTGGAGGAAGTAGGCTCTCAAGTGTCTCTGGGAGTTCCTAGGGAATTCTGAAGCAGCAAAAGAGAGAATCGACAACATTTTCACAAAAGTGGGTCCTCTCCTTGGGGACGGTTGCTTTCTGAAATTAGAGGGCCCAGGGGTGTTTCAACTCTCACTTAACCATTTAAAGATGAAACTTAGCATTTAGCTTTCTAGTGGAGAAGAATAAGAAAAATATAAAACCTTGGATGGAGGGGGAGGGAGGCATTATTCTGTGTGCTTTCTCGTCAGCATTCACTCTGCTCTGAGAGAAAAGGATTCTTTCAGCATTGAGACATAGACACCTCTCCTTCCCCAGCAGAAAATGACATGTAAACTGAGGAAGGGAAAGCCTATTTTTCCCAGGCATATTTAGATCTTTAACTATTTGAGGTCATGAACCCACTTGTGAAAATAAATGGCTAGTGGTTCTTCCTTAACATAGTTGGGTTAAGGAAAGAAAGAAGCTTCTAGTAGAAATGCTCCTGCTTGAGCTACAGTTAGAACTTTTAGGATGCTGGGAGCCAGCTGCCTCTGCTGGGGTTCTCCAGAGAAACAGAGCCTATATATATATATATATATATATATATATATATATATATATATATAAATGAAATATTGGTTCACACAATTACAGAGGCTGAGAAGTCCCACGATCTATCATCTGCAAGCTGGAGACCTAAGAAAACCTGTGGTGTAATTAGATGGCCTGAGAGCCAGACAGGATGGTGTGCATTCCAGCCTGGGTCTGAGGTCCTGAGAACCAGAATCACTGAAAGCAGGAGAAGATGGATGTTGCAGCTCAAACAGAGTAAATTCAACCTTCCTCTGCCTTTTTGTTCTATTCAGGTCCTCAGTGGATCAGATGATGCCCACTCAATTCAAATGCTAATCTCTTCTGGAAACACCCTCACCAACACATCCTGGAATCGTGCTTAACCAGCTATCTGGATATCTCATATCTCAGTCAAGTTGACAGGTTAAATTAACCACCACAGGCCTCTTCCCTCTGTGGATCAGAAACTAGGGAATATTCAGGTCCCTCTGTCTTGCCATTTCAAAAACTCTTGGATTCTGGGATTCTTGGACAGGAGTTTTGATCATAGGTCTTCATTTCAGAATTTGCCTGTGGCTTTCAAGGACAAAGCTATAGTGCAAAATGATTAGCTTTGGGGCCAGGCAGCCCAGGTGGGTGCCTTGACTTTGCTACTTTCTAGCTGTGACTATAGACAAGTTCTTAGCTTCCTTGAGTTGCATTCCCCTCATCTGAAAAGCAAAGAACAAGATCATCAATGTAAAGAATTGTCATTAAGGTGGTGCTTGGCACTTAAACTCAAACATTTGTTAGTTCTACATTACCCTACTTGCCTCTAGCTCTTCATTTTTCTTCCATCATAGATACTTAGTCTCTTCCAAATGTACCTTCTCCCAATTTCATATCTTGGATCCTAAATCTGATGACTGTGCCTCCATGATTCGGAAGCTTCAGAATGGCTACCACTATGCCTCTTGCGGCTGGCTTTAGGGAGAAGTAGCCTGTCCACTTACAGCTACCACTAGAAATAGTGCTTCATTAGAGAAAGAACTGACCTTGCTATATAAGTATTTCTCAAATTTGAGTAATGAATGAAACTACTTTAAAAGGAAAAATTATCTAATAAACTTCCAATAATGACAAATTAGTTTCAGTAGGATGTTATTAAAATATGTATGACATAAAACTAAATATTTGCTTCTAGTCCTTATGACTTATAAATAGAAAACCAATTTAAAATTAAATGTAAACTATAAATGTAGTAAGATTTAAATGAACATTACTACGACAAATGATATTATTTTTCTGAAACTAAATTGCCACTCTCTGTATTGTGAGGTGTGTTATAATACAGTGTGCCATATAATCAATTAGTTCTCTTACCATTTTACCTATTACAAGTACTATGAACCGTTTGTACAGTGTGCCATGATATTGTTTAGTCATCACTTGGTACATAATAATTAAGATATATATTTTTAATTCTGCCTGCTTTTGTTGATAGCTGACAATAATTAAGCTAGTACTATCTAATGATATTATCAAACATTTATAAATAACTTACTGTGTGCCAGGCATTATTTGAATATATTGTGAATTTACTAAATCCTCACAATAATTCCATGAATGAGGTACTTTAATTATCTTCATTTTACATATGAGGAAACTGAGGCACAGAAAGACAACGTAATTTGCCCAAAGTCACACATATAGTGAGTTGCTGATCCAGAATTCCAACCCAGGCATTCTAGATCCAGTATCCTTGTTCTTAACCAATAATAGTCTTGCAAGTAGACTATAAATGTGAACACAAAGTGGACATGGGCATTGAAAACATGTGGTAGTACTCTGCTATAAGCATTCTGTGGTCACAGAAATCACCCAGAATATACCTATATTACTATTTTTAGGGTGCTATAAAAATAAATTTTAAAAATAATTTTCATTAATAACTCATGGAATCCTGAGAGTATGTTCATGAGTGTTTGAAATCCCAATTTAAAAAAAATTCATATTGAAATAGATTAAACTAGATAATGGCCTTTTAGGCCTTTTACCACTGCTCAGGAAAGCTAAAGCCAAAACAATATCATCTCTTCATAATCTGCTTCATTTTCTTAACTTCTTTGTATCTGAAAAGCAAGGGGTACTAGGTTTTCTGTCTCAAGTGATTTCTAGGATAGATGAGAATTTAACAGAATTACCATAGCAAAGATTCATGTTGGCTGATGATCTCTAAGGTATTTCCAGCTCTGAGAAATCATGATTTTATAAGAGCACTATGAGCCCTAAGGCTGTGAGGAGAAAAGGAAGAGGTAGGATTATCAGAAATTTGTTGCCCAGAGAATTGGCCCTAAGATGTTGGTACACAGACCTCTGAGAAAGGTCTGCATACGTCAGGGTCTCCGAGGAAAGGCCTGCGAATAGCTGGTGCTCAGGCTTCTGAGGAAGAGGCTCCACTCACATTCTTCAGATGAGGCAGTGCACAGCTGGTCTGGAACTGCCAAGAGAAGCTAGATTTATCTAAGAAGTTCAAGTTTGGTTTAACATTTGAAAATTAATCAGCTTTATTCACCACACTGTCAAACTAAAGGGAAAAAAAAACATTTGATGATCTCAATAGATGTTTAAAAATTCAATTGACAAAGCTCAACACTTATTTATGATAAAAGCCACGAAGAAACTAGAAATAGATGGGAATTTCCTTAACCCGATAAAGATCATCTATGGAAAACCTTAGGCTGACATCAAAGTAATGTCAAAACAGTGAATGCTTTTACACTCAGAACAAAAACAAGGGAAGGATATCTGTTCTCACCGTGTCTATTCAACATTGTACTAAAACTTAGCATGTGCAATAAACCAATAAAAAGAAAAATAAAGGTCATACAGATTGGAAAAGAGGCAGTAAAACTAACTTTATTCAGAGACAACATAATTGTGTGCATAGAAATTTCTAAGAATCTACATGGAGCTACTGGAATTAATAGGAGTTTTAACAAGGCCTCAGGAAACTGTGTAAATATATAAAACTTAATTGTAATTCTATGTACTGGCAACAAACAGGAAATAAAATTTTAAAATGTAATTTACAACAACAGCAACAAACATTGAATACTTAGAGATAAATTTAACAAAATATACACAAGACCTGTACAGTGAGAACTAAAATACATTGCTGAGAGATTAAAGACCTAAATTATTGGAGAGAAAACTTATGTTCATGCATGAGAAGACTCATCATTAAAATGTCCATTCTCCCCAAATCAACCCACAGATTTAACACAATCCTAATCAGAATCCTTGCAGATTTTTGCAAATTTGCTAAGCTAATTCTAAAATTTACATGGAAATGTAAAGGACCTAGCCTAGTGAAACCATTTTGAAATAAAGGAATAAAGTTGGACCAGAAGTCTTACTGTAAAGCTGCAGTAATCAAGATAGGATGGTATTGACATAAGGAAAGATGTAGCAAGCAATGGAAACATAGTGAGTCCAGAAATAGACTCACATAAATATGGTCAATAAATTGCTGACAAAGATGCCAAGCTAATTCAATGGGAAAAAGAAGAGTCGTTACAATTAATAGTGCTAGAACAGCTGAACACCCACATGAACACACAAAAAAGAACCCTGACCTTTACCACATACCATACACACAGACAACTTAAAATTAATCACGTGTATTAATGTAAAAACTAAAACTTCCAGAAGAAAATAGAAGAAAACTTCTGCAACTTTGGGATTACGTTGAATACAAAAGTCACTAATTATTAAAGGAAAAATAGATAAATAGGAACATCATGAAAGATAAAAGTTTCTGCTTGTTTAAAGATATGAGAAAGAAAACCTCAATACATATGTCAGACAAGAGACTTGTATCCAGAATATATAAAGAACACTTATAATTTAATGAAAAAAAAAAATTAGAAAAAGGCAAAAGTCTTGACCAGACAGTTATACATGCATTCAGCAAGCACATTAAAAGATGATCAACATTATTAGTCATCCAGGAAAATTGAAATCCAAACCATAATAAGGGATCACGACACACCTGTTAGAATGGAGACAATTTTATAAACTGACAATACCAAAGATTGACAAGGATCTAGAATAACTGGAATCTGCATTTATTATTGCTAAGAAAGTAGTATGGTAAATTTGTGATTTAAGAAAGTGAAATTGGTGGGAAAGTAAAACAATTTGAAAAACAAGTTTAGCAGGGTTTTTTCTTTTTGTTGTTGTTTTTAAATAAATTAAGCTTACACTTAACATACAACACAGCAATTCTACTCTTAGGTATTTACCCAAGAGAAATAAAAACAGATATTCACACAAAAACTTGTACACAAATATTCAGAGCAGCTTTATTCATAAAAGCTCAAAACTGGATATAATCCAAATGTTCATTAACAAGTGAATGAATAAACAAAGTGTGGTTATACATACACTGGAATACAATTCAGCAATAAACAGCAACAAACTACTAATATGTGCAATAACATGGATGAATCTCAAAAACATGCTAAGCAAAAGAAACTAGATATTAAGGAGTATATATTGTCTGATTCTATTCATATGCAATTTTAGAAAGGCAAAATTAATCTATTGTAACAGAAAGCAAGTTAGTTATTGCCTGTATCTGGGGAGTTGGAATTGATTGCAAAGGGGCATGAAAGAACATTTTGGGTTGCAGGAAATTTTATATTTTGATTGTGGTATGTTTATATGGGTATATACATTTGTCAAAATTCATTAAATCACACACTTATAAGATGCACTTTGTTATATGTAAACCATCCTTCAATAAAGTTGAGTTTATACACAAAAAGAATTTAAAAATTGGTAAATTGAATGATACAAAGTAAAGTTGTTTTATTAGTTTGCCAGGGCTGCATAACAAGATACCAGATATGTGGTTTAAGCAACAGAAATTTATTTTCACATGATTCTGGAGACCACAAGTCCAAGATCAAGTTGTCAGCGGCCTGAGTTCTTTTGAGGCCTTTCTCTTTGGCTTATGGATGGTTGTCTTCTCTTTGTCTTCACATAATCTTCCCTCTGTGTGTGTCTGTGCCCTAATCTCGTTTTATAAGGACACCAAGTCATATTGGATTAGAACCCACCCAATTACCTCATTTTAACTTAATAAACTCCTCAAAGGCCCTTTACATTCTCAGATGAGGACTACAACGTATGAATTTTGAGGGGACACAATTCAGCCCATGACACCAAGCATATGTTTTTATTTAATAAACTTATAGTGACTATGATATCCTGGCTCAAGATGCCACAGGACTCTAAAAATATGATTGATTAAAAAACAGCCTCTGCTTTATGGATGCTAGCTCAATTAAAAAAAATTAAAAAGAAATGAAAAAGATAAAGCAGAGAAGCTGGAGTCAGAGGAGAGAAGGGCGAGAACATATTGCTTGAATGGTAAACTTTCAAACTTAGGGTTCTCAAGGGATGAAGGAAAATTTGGGATTCTAAGAGCAGGCTTCCCATTATTACCCTATTGCAGAGAAAGACTTGGAGGACCCCGTTTCTGAAGCATAAACTTCCCCAGTGCTTAAGGCTGACACTACTGAAGTTATACCCCCTTGAAGTTTTTCTTTTTTTCAGAAGGAACCAAAAAGGTTATTATACTAGTATTTCATAGCATAAATAGAACACTTCGAAGATGTGGTTGTTGTTCAAGAGAAATAATATGAAAATAAAAATCATTTCAGATGTCAAGTGGGAAACCCCACAGGTTGATTTTTCTGTGACCACGTTCCCATGGAGGAAAGAGGAATTAGCAGCTGAGAAAAAAAAAATGGGGCTTAGCAGCATAAACAAAATCTGTTTTATTGATAGTCTCTTCAGAAAGGGTAAGAATGACTTCACCCTCTTAGGAGAATAGTTTGAGCTGAGCAATTACCTTTACTGCAAAGGTTAAGCAATAGTGAACTCTACCTTTAAAATGAAATCATTAATAAAATCCCTTCTGAACTCTAAAATATGCTATTTAAAGCCAATTAAGATTTCTCAGCCAGTGACACCAATCCTCTGGCACCTTTGAAAGAGCAGAAGCAAACATGGAGGAGTGGGGTGGGTGTTCCATGCTTCCCCAAAGGTGTTGGAAAGTAGAAAACAAAGCAACCTGTTTACAGACACAGCAAGGATACAAAAGATGCCTCTATTGCCGTCCCCACCCCCACTCCAAATCTGGGAATCCCAACAGCTCACTAGGAGTCAAATTTGAATAATGACCCTCCAGGCTTCCCCACAAAGATGAAGTACAGGGAACTTGGCAACTGTCATGTAGGTTCATAGACAAGACAACGAGATTAGAAATATTGACTAGGAACAGTAGTCAAGCAGAAAAAGGCTGACCTTCTCTTAGAAGTGTTGAGAAACTTCCCTAAGAAGGAAGAGAAATGAGATGCTTAGGTTTCATGTTAAGGAACTATTTTGAGGTGGCAGTATTGGAATTTTAAGTGTGACACTGTATAAGATCAATCCCATGTCTTTCTATTCAATCCCAAGTGAGATGACCATATGTCCTGATTTGCCTGAGATGGTCTCATTTACACTGAGATGTCCTAAGTGTAATTATTAATCTAATCCCCTTCCAATGTCCAATACAGATGATAAGCTAATTATATAGTCACATTAGCTCTAATAGACTTTTCCCCTTCTTCAATACAGGGTATAGGAGAAATGCAAAGAGCCAGGCCACACCTTCTAGAACATAAGTGAAACAGGCACGAGAGAGAGAGAGAGAGAGAGAGAGAGAGAGAGAGAGAGAGAGAGAGAGAGAGAGAAACAGAGAGAAACAGAGAGAAACAGAGAGAAACAGAGATAGAGAGATAGAGCCTTTACTTGTCTTGGTGAGGGAGGCAGTGATAACAGTAGCAGCAGCACTAGAGACTGCAGAGTGGAGGACAGCACCAGTGGCAACAGAAGAAAATGTTCATTAATTCCAAGGAAGCCATCTGGACATTGGCAGTAGAAAGCATGAAGGCTGGGTGAGGGGGCATTCCTCAGATTACTGGGTGTTATTTATATTTTAAGACCATTGCTGTTGGATCTTGCATATTCTCAGGGCTGGTTTAATAGGTATGCAACCAGGACCCTACTCTCAGAAAAATCAGTCTTTGGGGGTTTAATGATCTGCAGTTGCCACCTTGAAATTCTTAATTATATCTTTGATATTCTGTTTTGTAAGTCAAGTCCAATGGGGCAATAGAGCACCTTCCAAGGACTTGGAGTCTCAGCTCATGTTTGTCCTGCTCCCTGCTGCCTCCCTGCCTTGGCAGGGTGGGTTCTCAGCAGCCTACTCCCTCCCTGACACCAAGCGCCAGCCTACCTGACCTCCCTTTCTCCACCCCTTCCCAGTGACTACTGCTGCCTTCTACCTCTGGCAGGGACCTGAGTGCATGCAGCAATTGGATCCAAGCTGAGGCAAGCATGGTGGCATGGTGGCAGCCATTCCTGACGGACTGACGTGCCTGGGCTGCCCCCATCCCAGTACCAAGCACATCTTGGTGCAGAAATTTCAATCTCTTGTTTAATTTATAAATTAGGCACATTAAGAGATTAACAACAATAACTAATAATAAAATAGAACTATTACAACAATATGCTGTAATAAAAGCTATATAAATGGGTTTGAGGCCATTATTAAGTAAAATAAGGGTTACTTGAACACGACACAGTTGGTCTGATAACCTAGACAACTGCTAAGTGACTAATGGGCGGGAAGCGTCTACAGCGTGGGGACAAAGGGATGATTCATGTCCCGGGTGGAAGGGAGCAGGACAGTGCGAGATTTCATCATGCTACTCAGAAGAGCATGCAGTTCAAAACTAATACATTGTTTATTTCTGGAATTTTCCATTTAATATTCCCAGGCCGCATTGGGCCATGGGTAACTGATGCCACAGAAAGCAAAACCTCAGATAAAGGGGAGCTACTGTGCTGGCTCCTAGTATCACTCTGAGTAGATCAGTTGATTCACATCTGTCTTCTAATCTGGTAACACAGAATTCTCATCCCTTTTCAGACATTTGTAAAACATTTGGGACAATGAAAAGGACATGATATTTATAGTCACACGTCCTGCATTTAATCCTGGCACAACAATTATTCACTAGATATCTGGATTTGGGTGATTTGTTTCACCTCCATGAGCTTCTGTTTCCTCATCTGTAAAAAGGGGAGATAAATCCTGCTCTGCAGGTCCTTGATTGCCCAGGTAGATGGGTCATCCAAGATCAGATTCTGATATCTGTTCAAGTCAGGTTGATATTTCTACAGCTGCTTTACTGGCCATGCTCAAAGCCTTTCTCATGTTCTTTAGGTCTGAAAGTTCATTCAGGCTTCCTATCTTCTTCAAATTCTCATCTTGCTAACCAGTCTCCTTGTCTCCCTCCTAGGACTCAGCATCTAGGGTCTCTAGGGGCTCTCTCTTTGCCTGCTCCTTTCCAAATGACTTGTGGTTGAGATAGTCTGGTAATATTGATTAAGGTTTGTTCCCAAGATGTCTCCCCTTAGGTAGCAACCCAGTTCCATGAATTGGAAGGAGGCAACAGGCAATAATGTCTCCCACCCTCCCCGGAACCAATTTGTCTCACCCCAAGCCCCTTGCCTAGCTCAGATTTTCAGACTTTGTGCAGAGCCAAGATCCTGAGCCTTTTCTTTTTATGAAGAGAGAGTCAGCATCATTACTGTGTTATCCCCTTTTTACCTTTTGGCCTGTATAGACTAAAGACACAAGGCTTAGTTACATGGTCATCTTAATAATTGTAAAAATATAAGTTTTGAAGAAAAGCACTGCTTATTGCAGCAGAAGACATCATATTTACTTCCAAGAAGCACCCTCTGCTAATGAGCTCAGAGCTGGAGATGATGGTAGCATACACACAGACATTTTCTTCCTCCCTTGGGAATAAGAGAGTAGCAGCCAGCAGGCTGTCCCCATGGCTTTGTAGGTGGGGAACCACAGGTATCAAGACGCTGAGTGAAGCTCCTAGAGATCAGAGAGATTCTGTGAATGAGGCTCTCAAACCTGGGCTGGTTTTACAATGGAGAGAATTTATGGCTTGGCTTTTTCTGTCAGAAGCCTCCGAGTCATGATCTGATGATGAATCTAATCCCTGGGGATTTGGGTGTGCAGACAGAATAGTTTTGGCTGCCCTCCTCTCCTCTCACATCTCTGCTTTACAGTGAAGGCAGTGTTCTTGAGTCAGGCAGGATTCAGAAATGAGGTGCACCTGGTTGCAAAACCAGCCCAGTGGAAATCCGCCTGATTATGAATTCTTAAAAAATGACCTTCGTGTGGTTATGGCTCTCAGCTGAAAAAAAAAAACCCCACAAATTAGTGGGTCAAGATTATTTGTGGGATTATACAGTGAAATAAACCCAGGAGAGAACAATCATAATCTTTACTTTTATTGCCCAGCACAGGGACTACCACAGTGTAGGAACTCACAAACTTGAGTCCAAAGAATGAATTTGTTCAGTCTGGTCTGAGAGGCAAGATGGGGAGATGCTCACAATGAAGGCCAAAGGGCCCTGTCATGAACAGAGGAATCCAAGAGTATTCAGCAATTTGGAAGCGTTTGAGACATACCTTATCCATCTATTCCACCGTAAAGACTATTCCCCCTCCTCTCCATCTCCACTACCACTTTCTTAATTAAAGCCCTAAAATCTCTAGCCTAGATTATTGCAATATTCTCCTATTTATCTATCTTCTTCCAGCATTGACCAGCTTCTTCTACTATCTCAACGCTTCCTTCAAACTGCCACCAAAATCATGTTTCTAAAATGCAAGGCTAATCATGATTCTCTTGTGATTTCAACCCTTCAATGGCTTGATATTTTTCTCTATAGTATTCTCAGCTCCTCACAACCCCAGATTTTAAAAAATCTCATTCTTGTAAAGCTTCGGAGATATTCATATCTTCTCCTTCCTTTGAAGCGGCAAAACACCAGTACTGTGAAGATAGGGTAACTTGTGTGTCAAAAAGAGTTTGTCTGTCTTTATGTTTGGTACTGTGCATTATCAAAACATGGGTATTTATAATGTTGAAATGCTCTGAAAAAATATATTGCCCAACCAGTGATTCTAATATTTCTTTCCAGATACATATCATGATGAAGAATAACTACCCTAGAGGATAAAATCCATGCATAAATATTTTTCATAGTCTGATCCCTGCTGCCATCTCTAGCTTCATCTCCCACTGCTTGCCAGTTCAGCACACTCATCATGTCCCCATCGTAAACTGCCAGCAGTTCATCTACTCTACCATACTATTTCTTGCCTACGTACCTTTGCACATGCTATTTTTTCCATTAGAGCTAACATTTATCACATGCTTGAAGTATACTAGATACTATTTTAAGTGATTTATATGTTATAACCCTTTTAACCATCAGAATGATCCTAGAAGGCACCACAATTGTTGATCCTATTGTAGAAAATTAAACTGAGGCTCAGAGGGATTTAGTAACTTATCCTAGTCTACAAAACTGATGGTGATAGACACAGGAATGGCGTACATGCAGTTTGATTCCAGACTGAATGTAGCTAGTCATTGAACTATAGCTGCCTCTCTCATGGCTTTCTGGTTAACTCCTCTTCATTCTTCAATATTTCATTGAAGCACCGCTTCTTTTATGAAGTCTTTCCTGATCTCTTTGTGTACAATTGAACATGTCTTCCTTGTGCCCCACTGACTCCTGCATGTAACCTCTGGGATAGCTTTTACTACAATGGTCCCATGCCCCACCCAATGCACCCATAGAGATTTCATCTATGCATATCTGGTACCTAGAATGACATATCCTGGATGCACAATAAAGTTTTGTTGAATGGAATTTTACATCCTTAACATATGAATCATGTCCTTTTTTAGCCTCAGCTTTGTGAATCAGCTCTGCCTCTCAGTTATCCTCAGCACCCCTCTTCTGGATATGTTTTTAGCTGTAGAGAACACAAGAGCAAACTTTTCAGCAGTGGGAGGAATCTTGACTTTCAACTCTAGTTAAATCAGCAGCGTATAAGTGGACAGCAGAATTCCTGAGGCCAGCTTCACCCAGCCTCACAGAATGTGTACTGTTTCTTCATCATGACTCCATATCGTGTTATATAAATGGCCCACTCTCCCAAAGGAACTGTTTCTTCACTGAGTTTATAAATTTTTGTTTCTCTTATCTATTACTACAAATCAAACCACCCTAACCTTTACGAATTTCTTTTACTCGTGAATCTGCAATTGAGGCCAAACTTAGCAGGGACAACTCATCTTACTCCATGTAAAGCCTGGACCATCAGCTGAGAGAATGGCTAGGGGCTGGAGCAGAAGGGAGCCATCCAAGCATAGCTTTCTCCTCATGCAGTCTCAGGAGCTTTCCATGTGGTCTCTCCATATGCTCTTCTTAGAATAGTGGCCTCGGCGTGATTAGACTTCTTACCTGGCAATGGGCTTCCCCAGAGTGAGGGCGTCAAGACACCTAGGCTGAGCTCCAAGGCTTCTTATCACTTTGTCTCAGAATTTTAGAAGATACTACCACTGCATTGGATCGATCAAGCAAGACACTAAGATCAGATTCAAGAGAACAGAAATTAGACCACTTCTCAATAGTATAAGTAACAAATAATTTGAAGCCATTTAAAAATTTTCACAATACCCAAAGCCTAAGAGCAAGAAAAGCATCAATTGAAAGAGACATTAGGGTACAGAATGTGGTTATTTAGAAGCCTTGGACAATAGGAGAACCAAATGATCTGAGAAGACCTAGACAACAAAAGGGACTGACTAAGAATCCAAGGAAAGAGTTTAAGGGCTACTCTTCTGAACCTCAGATTGGTCTGTGGGATTCTCTCAAAATGAAAAACAAAACAAAACAATAAAAGCTAACATTTATTGAGTATTTGGCATACATTTTCTCTTTTAAGAGTTTTATATCTACTAACTTATTTAATATTCTTAATTGAAAACTGGGACCCTACAAGGTTATAAAAACATATCCAAGGCCACATAGATAGCAAGTCTTAGAGTTAGAATTCCGGCTCCAACAGTCCATCTCTAGAGCTGGCATGTCTAAGCCCCATTCCATATACACCTCTCTCTCTAAGATCTAGGGAATTTTTTCTGTAGTGTATGGGCAGTTGTGTGGAGGCAAATCATCTTCTTAATCTTTGGATCAGTTCCAAGCCTCTTGTCTTTAGTCTTTAGCTTAGTCTTTAGCTTAAACAGAGATTTTTATTACATTTATCTGGGATAACACCTGACTATATACAGTTCCCAAATGGTTCAATGGGCAGCCAGAGCAAAGGATAACTGGGCTAAGTCACACTCTCTGAGACCACACATTGCAAAAGCTAACCCTGGTTTTGATTTGATTTGATTATGATACACAGGACCCTAATTCAGGTCCTGGTTGACCAAGTGGTTTAGAACATATGAAAGGGTGAGTCTTTCTCCCCATATTGCCCTCCATTTGGTTATTTCTTCCTCAGCACCTTCCCCAGAGCCTGGAAGCCCCTTGAGAACAGGGACTGTTCTGTACTTTATCACCAAGTATCTGGCACAGTTTTTGGCATGTCGCAGACATCTGGTAAAGAGGTGTTGAACTAACAAGTGGATGACTCACAAGTACTTGTCTACAAGGGTCTATGTGGTAGAAAAAGCTAGGACTTTAAAGTCAGGAAGACCCAGGTCATAATCTCAGTTCTACATTTCAAGAGAGTTTCAATTTACATGGCAGGGATATTCTGAAGTGTGTGAGACAAAAATAACATATAATCAGACTTACCTATCAAGGTCTTTACAAAGGTGCCTCCAGGAAGACTAACACAGCCAGTATTTCTCCAGAGCTTTATTTCTTCCATTGAGTACCAGACCAATTGGCTTTTAGGAGACAAGTCATAAGAAAAATAGCTACCTTTAAACCCTGAAATTATCCTCAGCTTGGCAAGTTGCTGCCTCTCTGAGCAGCACATAGAAACAGAGACACCTTGGCCAGCAACAGTCACAGCTCCTTGAGTATGGAGGTGAGCAGATGAATGGCCCCACACCACATAAATCTTTATATATATATGTGTGTGTGTGTGTGTGTGTGTGTGTGTGTGTGTGTGTGTGTACATACATACATACATACATACATACATACATACATATATATTTTGTTACATATTTTATATTAATATACAAATTTAATATGATATGTTTATTATTTTTAAAATTATTTTGTTTTATTTGTATTCATGTAAATTAAATTCTCATATAAAGCCCCTGTTTGCCTCTTTGTCAAGCAATATGATGGCTCTGGTCTGCAAACAAAACAAGTAAGGGATAAAGTGAACCATAAGAAAGAGAAAAGAAGCCAGCCTGGGACAAGAGAGCTGAGATGTGCTTCATACAGCACATACTCTCTTTTCTGACTTGCTCCAACAAAACCCCTCTGGGAATTCCATCCTGTGCTCTCCATGTAATTAACAAAACGTTCTTGCAGTATTAATTTGTACCAGGCACTATTTTAAGTCCTTTATAAGATTATCTTATTTAATCCTTGTATTACGTCCCCGACCCCCCCCCGCCCCCCTCACCATGAGCATATTATTACTCTCATTTAACAGAGCTGGAGACTGAGGCACAAATGATGATCATTTTTCCAAGGGCATTAGCTAGTTAGGAACAGAGTTTGGATTCATTCCAGGTGGTTTGGCTGCAGGGTCCATGTTCTTTACTGCTTTGCTAAGCTGCCCCCAAGCCCCATGCCTTTTCCCGCTGACATTGCCCTGGACCCTCACCATCTGTCACATGTACCATTCACGAGTCTCCATACTGACCTCCCTTCGCAGTCTTGTCACTCTCAATCCATTCAATAAATTTTCATTCTTTGCATTTATGAATCTGCTTCAAGGCAGATCTGAAGATGCAGCCTCTAGTATCAAACCACAGCAGAACTAGCCTAACTGAATGTCTCAGAGTTATCATAAGAGGACATGGGACAAACTTTTCGGGTATATGCTTCTTCTTCTTCTTGGAGAGGGAGGCCTCTTAGCATGTTAAAGGCACTGCAGAGTTTGGGTGCAGAGAGCTCACTTTAGTTCCATCCAGCACTTCCCAAATTTACTGGAGGGCAGACTGTGTTCAGGCAGTTGCTGCTCGCATCTCCTAATGTGAGTGTTTTACAGAACAGATCTTGGGAAAGGTTGGCCTATAGGATAAAATCCAAACTCCATATTTTGTTAGGAAAGTTCTCCTTTATGACTTGGCCTGACTTATCTTTTTATATCCTTTCTAATCGCTCTATCCCTTCTCCTGCCTCATTGAATTTCTCTTCTTTGAAATTGCCACCCCCTTTTTTCCTCTGTGCCTTGCTTCTGCCCTTCGCTCTTCCTGGAATGTCCTCTCCTTTTTTTCTCTGGTGAACTCTTAATCATTTTAAAAATCAGTTCCAATATTATCTCCTCTCTTCAGCCTCTCCCACTCAGCCCACTTTCCCCCACTCCACAGCAGAGTTAATACCTACCCCCTCCTTTAGCTCCTCATAGATCTTTATTCATATCACTGTTTTTTGAAAGCTATCATGTTTTCTTTTACTATTTTTTATCTATTATATCACTTTTCTTTTAAAGCCATAATTATGATTATTGAGTACGCATTATGCACAAATCTGTGTTAAGCATCTCATGTGAATTTTTTCATTTATGCTTCATAAAAACTTTGAATTAAATATTATTGTTATTATTATTATCATTATTTGCATTTTATTGAAAAGGAATCTGAGGTTCAGAGAAGTTATGAACCTAACTAAGGTCACTTAGCTCAATAGTTGTTGGATTTGAAGCCAGGTCTTCTTGGGAAACCATTGTATTCATATTAATTCTGCATGTCCATCTTCTGCCCTATCATGTGATGATTTCAAGAACACAGACTCTTCTAACTCATTTCTCTACTTTGTGCTCCTAGTTCAGGGCATGCTAAGAAGAATGAAATAACTACTTGTGTTTCATAAATGAACAACCAGACACGAGTGGAAAATAATCCAAATGGTGACTCTTCAGCCTTAACACTTCCTTTCCTCCGACTTCTGCCCCCTCAGGTGAGACCTTTTTCTCTGGTCTCTAACCTCTGACTGCAGAGAGAAGTAATCTGAAGAATCTTGGCTCTATAGTCCTCATCCAAGTAGGGATGAACTCTGGGTCTCATAAATTTTGCTAAGACTGAATACTTAAGTTAATATTTGTCAAGTACTTCCAATGTGCCAGGCACTGTTCTAAGTTTTTTACATGCATATTCATCACAACTGCCCTGAAAAAAGGTGCTGTTATTACTCCCACCTACAGATGAGGAAACTGAAGTACAAAGAAATAAAGAAGACTGCCCCTACCCCAGCAGCTAGTAAGCAGTACAGACAGAATTCCAAATCAGAGCATCAAGCCCCAGAGCCCACACTCCCACTCACTACTCAATGCTGCCTCCCAGCACCTTGGGCAAAGAGAATATAACAATTACTATTCTAGACAGAAAGAAAATGGTGTTTCTGTTTTGTTTTGGAATTTGCATGGTCAACTGACTGATTTCCTCAAGGATCTATCGCTCACTCAGCCACATTTCCAAGGAACCCCGCTGAGGTCAGTGCCCTGCTCCACCTGAGATTACTTTAAGCTGCAGCGTGTCCCCGTCTCTGTCTCTTTCTACCTCTTATTCTTTCTGCCTCTGCTTACTCCCTCGAGCCTTTTATTCTTTCTCCCTCTTTTCATTTCTCTCTCTCTCTCTCTCTCTCTCCAGCTCCTTTCCCAACGCAATAGCTCAACAAATAAAAACTTGGGAGATTCACTTCTTTAAAAAAGAAGAAGAAGAAGAATTCAGGCTTTAAGAGCAGATTCACTTTGATAGATGTGGATGGGAGGAAATCGAGGAAATCAGCCTGTTTGTGAAGGGATTAAATTGGAGGGCCAAAAACAGGAGCCACATCAGGGGAAATGCAGACCCCAGAGCCAGAATGAGCCTGTAGCCAATTAGATAATAATTGTGTCATTTATTACCTTATTTTCTAAATTGGATCTTTTGCATTTCCTAACTTTTAACCCAAGAAATCTCCTCTAAGTGTTCAGGTTGTAAATTATTTATCCACTTTTCTTCCTTACAACTTGCCCCAGACAGAGAATGGTAGGGAATATCTAGGGAAAGTTAATCCTCAGCACTCCGTGGAATCTCAGGTCATGGTGGATGGTTCCAGGAAGAAAGCACTGAAGAGTAAGAGTAAGCTTTAGAACCAGGGTGTGTAGGTTCAAATCCCAGCTGTACCCCTTACAAACCGTAGGTCTTGGGCGAGTTACTCATTTTCTCGTTTGTAAAATGGAGATGATAATATCCGCCTCATAAGGCTGTGAGGATTACGTGTATTATATATGTACTGCACTTAGAATTCCTGGCACACAGTGCAGTCATGCATCACTTAATAAGGTTATGTTCTGAGAAATGCATTATTAGGAGATTTAATCATTGTGCGAACATCATAGAGTATAGTATTTACACAAACTTGGATGGGATAGCCTCCTACACACCTAGGCTATATGATATAGATTAGTCGTTCCCAACCTTTTGGCACCAGGGACCAGTGCTTCTAGGCCTGCAGCCTGGGGGTTGGAGACCCTGGGATGGTCTATTGTTCCTAGGCTACAAACCAGTACAACACGTTATTGTACTGAGTACTGTAGAAAATTGTAACACAGCAGTAAATATTTGTGTATCTAAATATATCTAGTCATAGAAAAGGTACAGCAAAAATATGGTAATAGAATACAGTAAAATATTTTAAAATACAGTAAAAGATAAAAAATGGCACACCCGTACAGAGCATTAACATGAATGGAGGTTGCAGGACTGGAAGTTGTGCTGGGGGAGACAGTGAGTGAGCGATGAGTGAACATGAAGGCCTAGGACATTACTGTGCACCGCTGTAGACTTTATTAATACTGTACACTTAGGCCATACTAAACTTATTTAAACAATTTTTTTTTCTTCAATAATAAATTAACCTTAGTTTACCATATCTACTTCTTCACTTTATAAGCTTTTTAATTTTTTTAACCCTTCAACTCTTTTGTAATAACACTCAGCTTAAAGCACAAATACATTATACAGCCGTTCAAAAATATTTTATTTCTTTCCTTAGTCCTTAAGTTTTGTTCTACTTTTAAAATTTTAAATATTTTTTTTACTTTTTAAACTTTTTTGTTAAAAACTAAGACATGAACATACACATTAGCTTAGGCCTACACAGAGTCAGGATCATCTATATCACTGTCTTCCACCTCCACATTGGAAGGACTTCAGGGACAACAACACACATGGAGCTGTCAGCTCCTATGATAACAATGTATTCTTCTGGGCTATCTCCTAAAGGACCTGCCTGAGGCTCTTCTTGAGGAAGTGTCAGTCTTTCCAGAAATATGTCCATAGTGATTTGCTTGCTTTGCTTCTTTTTTCATCACAGATTTACTTGTAAGCAGATAATGCACCATAAACATTCTCCCTACTGATAAAAACCTCTTGGTGTTGAGGTTAGTATTTTCAAACATTTTAAGGAGATTGTTGAGTCCACAAAAGCTTCTGCTAAACCCTCCACTGTCAATTCTCTTGGGGTTTCTTTTTCTTTTCCTGCAGTTTCCTTTTCTCTTGCCTCTTTTTTAGCTATGCATTCCTATTCCACTTCTAACAGCTTTCATTAGTCAATTCCTCAGGAACCCTCTCAAGGAGCCCCTCAATATACAGATCACAAAGGGTTTCAATTAGTAGCCTGCAGCATTGCTCCTGAGCAAGACTGTTATTCTTTCCTTAAAAGCTGTGAAATCTCTAATCAGCTTGTCGTCCTTATGGATGAAAGTCCTTTCAAGCATCCATTTCCAGAATAGGGAGGTTTTATTCTTATTGAATATTTGCTCTGGTAAGTAATTTTCCTTCACAATCAGTTTATCTAGAGTTTTCAAAAATTTTTCAGCTGACTTCACATCAACACTCACAGACTCACCACTCACTTTCACTATTCACTTTCATGTTATATAATGAATAATGATTATTGAACCATTTATACCACTCAGAAAACAGCAGTAAATTCAACATTGTAGCTGGGTCCAGCTTTTTCTTTCGATATCACAAAGTTTTTGTGTTGATTATGAGTATCATGGTGCTGAGAGGAATATGTTTCTGGGTCTGGTCTTCAATCCAGGTCATTACAAGTTTGTCTATGTCTGATATAAGTCCTTCTTGATTTTTGTAAGCCTTGTAATTGTTGGTGAGAGGGGCTGCTTAAAATAAAAAGAAGTTCTTTGAAAACTTCCAATTTATCTTCATTAACCCTCCTTGGATATACCTCATCAAACATTTCTTAATCAATGTCTGGTCTAATGCTGAGAATTCGAAAAGAAATAAGACCATAAAATAAAAAAAATAAATGTAAATGATTGATAGATAGCTAGAGACTGTCCTATCACCCAGAGGTTTACACCCCCCTTAAGAAGCTGGATGCGATAACAGGCAACTCTAATAAAATGTGTTACCTGCTTAAACAGACAAATGCAGAGCATTTAGGAAGACCCCATTGAGAGGAGAATGTCTGGGGTCAAACTACATCAAGGAAGAGTAATTTTGGAATAGGTGAACTGAGATAGGAATGGAATTCCAGGGTGAGCCCATGACATGAGCACAGCTTGGTGCAATCAAACAGCTTGCTATCCTGAGGTTTGGACAGATCACAACATAGGGTTTACGAGGTTAGGAAGGTAAGTAAAGGGAAAAGTCATGGATGGAGTGCCAAGTATTATTGGATTTTATCTTGGTTTATTCCATAAGAAGATCCCAATGGAACTCACAATTCCTGTCTCAGGTAATAAAAATTGAAATAAATGTTACCTCAAGTCCCCCCCCCCCCAAAAAAAAAAAACTCTTTTGACCAACAGCAGATTATTCACAGTGGCTGTAATTAGGAGGTGAGCACTTCACTCCAAAAGGGAGGTTCATTCTGAGCTTGGACCTAGTTTGGACTGTGAGAGAAAATTCTGATTGCCATGGTTACTTATTGTCACCTAACACACCACCTCAAAACTTAGTGATTTAACACAAATTTTATTTTCTGTTTTACGTTTTCACTGGTTGACTTGATCAAGCTGAGGGATTCTCGCTTAGTGTTGCTCATGAGACTGCAGTTGTTCACGGCTGGGCTGCAGTCATCTTAAGGTTGGATGTTCAAGATGGCTGGGAGTTGATGCTAGCTGTTGGCTGGAAGCTCAGTTAGGCTGTTGACCACAGTCTCTCCAGATTGCCTGGGCTTCTCACGGCATGATGTCTGGGTTACAACAGGGAACTTCCTAAAAGTAAGTATTCCAGGAAGCTCAAACAAAAACTGCAAAGAAATGACACTATATCAGTATTACTTCTCCCACATCCTCTTGGTCAAAGCAATTATAAGGCTCTCCCCGATTCAAAGTGGCAGAAAAATAGACTCTACCTCTCATTGGAGGAGAGGCATGAATTATTGTAGAATAGCATATGGGATGGGAGATATCACTGCAACCATCTTTGAAAAATACAATCTGTCACACTGGCACAGGAGGATACTTCCCTGGAAAGTTTAAGAATATGCTCTCATGAAGATTATGTGCTCTGAGTGGCCTTGGTGTTTCAAGCAGGGGGATGAGCCTTGAACTCACACTGAAAGAGAATCAACACTTCTGCAGGCTCCTGCATGGAGGAAAGGGCACTGAACAAGGGAATCAGAGACCTAGGTTCAATCTAGTTCTTCTACTAATTAGCTGAGTGGGTTTGAGCTAATTACTTCATTCTGGATCTCAGTTTACTTGTCTGAAAATTGAGAATGTAGGAAAAATAATCTCCAAAGTTCCTTTTTCAGAGTCACCTGGGATTTCAATGATAATATATGAGGTTTATTTCACCACAACTGTGTTCAACCTCATTAAATCTTTTATCAACTAACTTTATTTATAGTGGCAGTGTCCAGGGAAGTTCTGGATTAAGCCTGTTGTTTCAGTGAAATTATAAATAACACCCCCTTTTACTCTCAAAAGTGTCACAGTTTGGATGACAAATTATATGGTCACCCTCATAATTGGGCACAGCATAATAACAGTTACCCTCTGTCGTTACATGTTAACAATGGGCTTATGTCATTGTTGAAACTTTATTAGGTATCGATACTGACTCTCAATCTAGGTTCTTCTGATTTCAAGCGATAGATCCATTTAAAGTCACTAAAGCCCCAAATGGAATGTATTAGATAGATACTAAAGTACCTTGCAAAAGTTAGGACAGCTATGCCTCTGGGGGTCTAAGACAAGGAGAGTGCTATCTTTGGTCTAAGTTTGTGTCATTTTCTTTCTTTCTTTCCGGACTGGATTTCTATGCTTCCTCAAGTACACGATGGTCAGAAGGTGGCCATCCCATGATTGCCATTTGTTTCTCTTGGTTGTAGTCATGCACAGAGACTAACTTATTATCAATTCCAAATTCCTTGGAAAGAAAATGTGATTAGTCTACCCCTGGTCCAAATTGCTAGGCATGGGGTAAAGGACAAAAGAGACACTTAGGGGCCCACCCCGTGGCATAGAGGAACCTCTCAGAAAAAAGTAGTTTTGTTAGTCTGGGTTTCCAAGAAGCAGATGCCAAGATAAGATTAAATTGGATAAAATATGTTAAGGGCAATGCTTGTGAGGTAGAACGGTAAGGGGAGAGGCATCAAATGTAAATATGATGCCAAGTGAAGAAGAAAGAGAAGAAAAGAAGGAAAGGAGAAAGGAAGGAAGGAGAGAAGGAAGGAAGGAAGGAAGGAAGGAAGGAAGGAAGGATCAGATTTGTTCTAAGTCCAAGTTTTAAGTTCCAAAGAGAGTTCAGCAAGGCCACTGGGAGTCCTCAAGCCAAAGCTGTTCATCAGGGGAGACTTATTTCTACTAGGAAGAGGTCTGCTTTAGCATCCCTGCTAGACTCAGTCATTGACTAGAAGAAGCCTTTGAGAGAAGTGGCTTTGGAGAAAACATGACAATGCATTTCAGAGCTCAGCAGCTCAGACCCTTGATTGATCATACTCTCATAGATGAATATCTGAGAGGTGCATTTCCAAGGCCACAATGATGATCATTAAGAACAGAGTGAATACCCAAAAGGTGTCTAGTATAGCCAGTTTCCAAGGGTGGCTCAAAGTTACCCACATTCTGATTAAAACTTTCTATTCTAGACCCTAAGAAGGTAACAGAAATGATAGGAGCAGAAGAATGAGACTGGAGGCTTGGATTGGGAAACTCTAGATCAATCAGACTAATTTCACAAATATCTGCTGACTATATCCTATATAGAGACAATATTCCAGGTTCTGGGAATACCATGAATAAAGCATGGATTATTTCTACAGTGTAAGAAGAACTTAGAAAACAGAGAGGCAATGACAATATTCTATGATAAGTGTTATTAGAGAGATAAACACAAGATACTGAGGTTGCACAGAGGACAGACACGTAACCTTGGTGAGTATTGAACTATCAAGGAAGGATAATGGGGACCTTAACACTGTCGTAGTCTAACTCTACCTTCATGTTATATTTGAGGTTGGTAACATGTCTTGTTCAAGGTCAGTCACCCTGCTGGTTATTGAGGAAGGAGTGTTAGAACTCAGAAGTCCTGAGTTCTATGCTCTTTATCTAATGGCAACTTAATTATTGTGTCTTAGGTAAGCATCCATTCCTCCCAGCAGAGCCAGGGGTTGTTATTATTTACTTTTACTCTATCAACAACACCACCAGAATAGATGATTAAAAACTAAGCTGATGATGCTGCCTTTCAGAACTCTTTGAGGGTTTCTGAACAACCAGGAAACTTTAGCCCGTATTTTCAGAATATGCTGTCAGGGAAGGTCATCTGAATCATATCCATCAAATGTTGGGGATGACTCACCCTCAAACAAATCTCACTTTTAAAATCTTGTCTTTATAAATACACAAGAAGAAATCACTTCTGTTGCTTTTGAGAGGGTTCTTCATTTCCTCTACCTACCCTCCTCGCCCTCACTCTGAGCATCCCCAAACAAAAGACCAGCAGAAGAGGTACACACCTCCTAGATGCCTACAGCTTAACTGGCTTCAGGCACCCAGAACCCCTCAGAGTGGCTTCCCTCTGCTTATTTTGTTCTTCTCTGACCCTATCAGGGCTGACTCACTAAAGCCTGAAGGCTTTGCCTCCTTAGGGTTATGGCCCGTGGGGAAGGGAAAGAGATGCTACCTGGAGTCAGTGGGTAATTTAAGATATGCATGGAGCCCAATGAGTGGCTGTTGCACAGAAAAGGTCTGCAGTCAATTTAAGCCAAGAGTGAATCTTCCCAAAGAGAAGCCCGAGGCTGCCTTTCCTTTTGTTGGGTCATCGTTAGGGAGAGGGTCTTCCAGGATACTGAATTGGGTACATTTTCTTCCAGATTCTTTTTCTGAGTGGTTTCCTTATCTGAACTTCTCCTTGATGGAAGGAGAGGTTTGCAGGAACAGCCCAGATTACTTCCCCTTCAGCCTTCAGATAAACTTTGTTTAATTTTACCAGAAATATCTGCATATTACGTCCCTGAAGGAGCTGCACCAAAGGTCAAATGATGGTGCCTCTTTGACATATAATTTCAGGAGCAACAAACAAACAAACAAATGTAAACAAGCAAATCCACACCCTTTAAACCTAGATGTGACATATCCTTCTCTTCTTATATCCATCTTTAAAACAAAAATCATCTTTTTGTAGAAAATATAGAAGCAAAAAAAGAAAAGCCAGTAATTCTTTCCTTTCTAAGATTTTCACTGCTAGCATTTTGGTATATATCCCCTCATAGTTTTTTGCCTAGGTCAAATACATACAAGTGTGTGCGCGTGCGCACACACACACACACACACACACACACACACGCTCCTACATGCTTTAAAAATTAATCTGGAGCATATTTTCATATTAATATATTTTCACACTATTATTTTTAATGGCCATATAATATTTCATTATGTAGATATAACATGATTACTTTGATCAATCTTCTATGGATATGTAGGTTGTTTCCTATTTTCAAGAGAGCTCCATTGATCTTCACCCCAAATCTCTTTTAGTGCAATGGAATTAGTTTAGATTGGCAAAATGGAAAATGTTGGCTACTTTTCTCTAAATCGGAAGTTGTCAACTAGGGTGATTTTGCCCTACAGGGGATATTTGGCAATATCTGGAGACATTCTTGGTTGTTAAAACTAGGAACTACTCCATGGTGGGTATAGACCAGAGATATTGCGGAAAATCCTACCTTGTATAGGACAGCTCTGCATAACTAAGAATCACCCAGTCTAAAACATTGATTGTACTGAGGTTGAGAGACTGCTCTAGATATTGGTCTAATCATAGTTATAAACTCAAGTGAGCTGCCCATTAGAGGATCTCCATGCTAGTCCCCTTTTTTATAATTCCAATTGCCACTTTTTCCCTTCAATTCATCACATACAAATAGAGTACTGCGCTGGACACAGAAGTGATGAAGATGCAGCTCCTTCTGTGTGCTAAATCACACCTTGAATTACAAAAGCTCTTTTTTCAGAACAGTGGAAACTGTGCTCTTCCTTGTCTATGTTGCTCTTGGCAACAAGACTCTCAGTCTTTATTCAGTAACTCAGTCTGCAGTTATATGCTTTTGAGCTGCATGGTCAGTCTTAGAACCATACCATTCTCCATTCTGATGGCATGAAAATTCCAAGGCCTTGGCTTTACTTACTAGTCACTCTATACTCCACATTAGGCTTTATTTACTTTTCTCTCTCTGCAGTGAGGGCTCTATAATTTCTACCCTCCCTTCTTCCCATGAAGGTATGAATGGTTACATAATTTTTGCTGCCTTCTCTTCTTCCCTTAAGAACTCAGAGTCCATTCTCCTGTCATTGGCTAATCCTTCCACACAGGTCTTAGAATGTACTCTTTTGTGACTCTTTTGAGTCGTTGCCTCAATGCTACAACTTTGCCCTCTGCAGTATTCTCATGGGTCCTCCATTAGAGCAAAGCTACCACCCTTTATTTTTCCTCCACTTCTGTGCTGGACTGGGCTTTGTAAACTTGGCTAAGGCTGGGAGCCATGTTTCCAAGATACTCTTCCTATATTGCTTTAGTCATTAGTTGCCTATCTCAGAATTGGCATGAAATTTGGAAGGCAGAGGGTGAAGAAGAAGGCATTACTCTCAGAAGTTCTTCACAGTTAGACATGGTGACAAATGAACAAATGCAGAAGTATTCAATGGGTGCCAGTTTGCTCTAGTTCATCTTCTTTTTTTAAAATTAATTAATTTTTTAATTAATTACTTAACATTGGTTAACGAAATCCAATAAGTTTCAGCTGTACATTTTAACAGTAAGACATATATATATATTTACATTATGTGTTTACCACCCATACTTAGAGTTCTCTCTGTCACTACATATTTGGCCCTTTTAACCCCATCTACCTCCGCCCTCCCCCTACCTATTGGTAACCTCTAATCTATTGTCCACATCTATGAGTCTCTGTCTGTTTGTTCTATTCGTTTGTTGCTTTAGGTCTATATCTCATATATAAGTGATATGTGATTTTCAACTTTTTCTGTCTGGCTTATTTCCTAGCTCATCTTCTTGACTGCTAGCCTTGCTGGTCAACAATTGTCCCAAGCCCACCAGCAGACCCATGGAGGCAGCAGCTACACAAAGCCAAAAACTATTCCAGGGGCAGAAGTTTCCACAGAACCCTCCTCAAAGCTCCCCTTTGCGGCCCCCCTTAAGCAACGACACCTGCATCTAGGATTGCCCTGTGAGTTCCAACTTGTCCACCTGCACCGGTTCTTTAGGAAATTCATTTAGTGACTGTTTCTCTGACCCTCTAACTCCCCCTTTCCTCGGATCTTCCCACATCTTTATAGAGACTAATTTCTATATAATTTCCATATTACTTACAGGGGCTGTGTTTTTCCTGAGTGAATCCTGTCAGACTTTTCTGACCATCTTCTTCAAAGACTAGTCAACACTCACTGCCTCGAAGACTGTGCCTCATAATCATCCTAAACTCCCACTCCTGGCCTTCTCTTCCAATTGCTCTTATCAAAGTTACCATCAGCTTTCCGTTTGCTAAAAGTGTTGGATCAGTTTTACTCCTAACTTGTGTCTTTGCAGTCTCTGACCCTAATGTTCTTCCTCTTCTTGAAATTCTCTTATTTTGGCCTCCATGAATTCATTCTGTAATAGCAGACTTCCTTCATCTCAGAATACTTCTTCTCCATCCCCTTTATTGGTTCTTCTACCTCTACCAGACTCCTAAATATTGGTATTCTATGGAGTCCCCAAACCTTTACTAGCTTAGTATTGTCTCATCTCTACTCATCTTTTTTTCTATTTTTTTTCCCTAACATAATCTCTTTCACTCATAACACTTCTGTTACCACTGATTTGCTGTTAATTCCGAAACCCATGCCTCTAGCTCAGACTTTCCTCTCAAGATGTAGTCTTCCATATCCTATTACTGATGGAATATCTTTATTTGGAGAATCTTGGCAGAAGGCTAATTTTCTGAGATCTACTGGGGAGGTGACCTAATTTGGGACCCCTTTTGGACCTTAACATGGTTAATTCATTTGAGATAATGAAGCTTCAACTGCAGATACAAGCACATATCCGCCTCCTGGCCCTAGGCCACCTGAGCTGAGTCACATCAATAATAAGTAGCTTTGGGCAAGTTCCTTTAACTCGCTGGTTTTAGTTTCAATATCTTTAAAATGAGGATGATAATAATAATACCTACTTCACAGTGTGTCATGAGCATTAAGATAGTGACTAGCTTATATTAAATGCTATGAAATTGTTTGCTATCATAGTAAAATCATCATCTTCACCATCATTATTATATTTTCAAATTATATTGCACAAATATTGCCTAACTTTAAGGCATCATTACTCTTAACTATTACTCTTAACTATTAACTCTTAACCGATCTTAATTCCAGTTTTAACCCCATAAAATTAATTCTCTACACTGTTGCCAGAGCGAGCTTCCTAAAATAAACTTTTTCTGTATAAAACCTTTCAATTGCTCTCCGTGACCTGAAGAATAAAGTACACGGTCCTTTGCTTGCCTTACAGAACTCTGCATATTCCACCCTAATCTCCTAGGTATATCTTCCGCACGGTTTGTGGGCACTCAGTGTTCTGTATCCTTGTCAAAGACACCTCCTCCTACAGCACCATCCCATCATTACTCCCCAGTTTTAACTAATAAACTCCAATTTGAAGTTTGGTTTAATTCTCTCTACTCTGAAAAACATTCCTTCAAACTTTATCCCATCCTCCTGAGGCATACTATCACAGTCACCCTTTCTTATATATTCCCAGACCTTTGGCATATAGTTTTAATAATAATGATCCACTTACTTATCTGTCTCCAACATGAGATTATGAGTTCTTCAAGGGAAGACCATGTCTCATTGATCCTTACCTGGCTGTCAACTCTGCCTCAATAAATGTTTGGTGGATGAATGAATGATTGCATGAAAACCCTTTGGAAATTCAGGCAATCTGTGGGATGCCTTCAGGAATTGCTGTCCAGCACTCATAGTGAGGACTAAGGCAAGGCAGGGAAAGTTCCCTTTATAATAATGCTAAGTAGAATTAGTTTAACATCATGGGGGATCAGGAAGATCTCATCCTATTTTCTACCTGCATTAGCCACTGGTTAGTATTTCCAGCAATTAGCATTTCCCAGCTGTCGGTATTTATCTCACTAATGTTCATGGGAAATTCTCTGAAAATGCCCCCATGTAGCCACTAAGGCAATTTCTACAACAAGATCCACATGGCTACTTTGGTTTTTGCTTGGTTACTTCCTACTGGTAATAGCATTGACAATTGATGTTAGGGCATTTCCAAAAATTAGAAATCAGTTTTGGGTTGAGGTTCTGAGAGGTTAGCTCAAAAACTATCTTCCCTTTCCTACCTCCAGAGCAGCCTTCCCCTCTTGGCTACAATTGCCAAGAACTTGTCCAATTCAGCTTTGCAATTACGGTTGCTGTCCATCTCTCAGCCCCCTGAAGACCAAGTCACAGGAAAAGTAAGCAAGGACTAGACTTCTTCCTAGTCTTCACAGGAGTGTGAAGAGTCCTGGAGTATGAGTAGAAGTGTCTAAAAGCATAATTTGCAAAACTCATGGTGCCTATAAATTGAAATATTCTGTTCCTAGAAGGTTCTTGCTAACAATACAAACATGTTTCCTGGAGGAAGTGTGGGAGAGTGATGGAATGGTGTCTTCACAAAAAGGAATGAGGACTGAAGACTCTTTTAAAGGCTAAAATGCAGAGAAAAATCCTGGTAAAGGAAAAATTAAAGTGTGGGGGATGGGCATAAAAATATAAATAGGATCAGAAGTGGTTGGAATAAGAACCAGAAATTAGAAAACCATTTTCAACATAGAATGAATTTGGTGCCCAGGGAGCAGATACAGATGCCCACAAACCCCACTGGGTCTACTGTTGTTTCCAGTTTAGATGTGTCTGTATTAATAACATCTAACATTTGGGAAGCATAATATGTGTCAGGAATTACATTTACAAGTATTATCTCACCTGATGCTCAATACGACTTTAAACAGTAGTAGTATAATTATTTCCATTTTAAAGATGAGAAAATTGAAGCAAAGAGGGATTAGGGAACCAGCTCCAGGTCACACATCAAGGCAGCAGTAGAGCCAAGTTGTAAACCTAAGGCTCCGGATACCCAATTCGACAGAGCTCAAGTGCTGAGCTCCACTGTAAATTGATACAGGAGCCCAGTGATGAAATAAAATAACTCCCAGAAAGCTTAGCTAAATCCCTCCACTGGCCCCACTATAGTTAAAGGCTAGCTGTAGCCAGGCCATGCGCTCTCTCCCTCTATCACCCAAAACACAAAAACAGCAAACCCTTGCCTCTTCAAATAGAAGAAGTAAAAAGAGGGGTACAGGCCCTATCCAGCTTTCTGCTCTGGTCACTCTGCTTTTGCTGGCTTTCTGAATGGTTCAGCTCTGCCTCAACCCTTTCCTATTTCTCCATAATACTGGGAGACAGGGAGACATGACTTGTCCCATTTTGCCTAGGACTTTCCTGGTTTTAGCATGGAAAATGCTTGATCTCAGGAAACGCCTCTGTCCAGGGCAAACCAGAACAATTAATCACCTTACCCTCCACTCCTTATTCTGACCTTTTGCCCTTCTTTTGACTTAATTTTATCTGACCTGTGTCCCCTGACTTGCTCATGCATTTGGCAAACTTTGGTTCCTCTTACACCACCCAGTAATGCACTTTCAAATTTTACACAGAAAATGCCCAACTCTCTTACTATTTTCTACAAATATACTACCAGGAAGATATTCCCCCAACACACACATACACGTGTGTGCATGTGTATATGTCCATACTTTTTTTATACATAGCTACAATTTCTATGCATATGCTTTGTGATTTTCCTCTGTTTTTACTTAGCATTCTTTCTCTTCGTGTCCACAAATCCATACACATTTAACGTGTCAAACTGCATCTTATTGATATTTCAATTTGCTTAACTTATTGTTGAGTGTTTAGGCATTTCTACAATACCATTCTCTCAGGGTGCAGGTGAAGAAACTCCTGGAGTTAATGCCAGTTATGCTCCTTACTAGCTCTGTTTTCTTATGAGTAAAAGTGGATGATGAAAATATTTTTCTTGATCAACTCTCTGGGCTGTTACATGGCTCAAATGGAATTGTGAATATGAAAGCTCTAAGTCATTATCAAAAAAGTGCCACTATAGAAGACAAGCAAAAAGCAGAAAATGAACAATCAAGCTTATTGCTGAAAGAAAAACACATTGGTTAATAACAAAGTGTGAATTCTTCCCAACATTTTTCTATGCATATAAAGATATATATTAATTTTATAAAAATGCAATCCATGTTGCTTTGCATCTTTCTATTTTTTTACTTAATAAACTATTGTGAATGTCTTTCAGTTTGTCCTAGGAAATATTAACCTACATTATAATTGGTAATAACTGCATAATGTTCTAAAGTATGGAAGTGGCATGATTTATTATAATAATAACATAATTTGAGCATTTATGTTATTTTAACATTTTCATTATCATAAACCATGTTAGAATAAATACTTTTATTTACATTCTTAATTATTTCCTTAGGATACATTCCTAGAAGTGGAATTTTTGGGTCAAAGGCAAGATACATAAATCACTGCTTTGGCATATGTTGCCAAATTTCCTTCTGGAAAGATTGTAGCAATATATATTCACACCAGAAGTTCATATGAAGTTCATTTCTCCATACTCTTGACAATATTAGATATTATAATATGTTTGTTTGTCAATTTGGTAGGACACAAGTGGCATTCTTGTCACTGACTTAATATCATTGTTCTTTTCACTGAGAAAGACTTCCTGTTTCTGATTTTGTTTTTCTGATGGAGAGATCTATAATATCAAAAGTTATAACATTTCCTCTGTCATTTTATTTTACTCTTATTATTTGAAAGATATATATATATTTGTATTTATATTCAGTGTGGCTACCCTGAAAATTTTAACACACATATTCAAATATATTTTTCTAATGTGTGGCATTAATAAATATTTGTCTCACTCTGAGAAACTAACAACTTTAGCTTACTTTTACATCACTCTGACTTCCCCTCCTTCACTCCCCAGTTCAACAGTTTGTTTTCTAACTATAGCTATTTGGCCTATAGTTCATCAACCTACAATGAAGTTCTAATAGTCCAGGATGAAAGAGGATGAGCTGGGCAGTGGACAGTAGAGAGCTAATTATTGTGCTAATTATCTCAAAAGAGGCAACTTAAGCAGTATAAAGGTGACTTTATTATCTCATCATCTCATCTACCTAAAATGTATTAGTTAGCATGTTTTTCCATAAAAATAACACCAATGTATATATACATTGTGTGTATATATATATATATGTATATATATACACACACACACACATACATGTGTGTATATATACATGTATGTATATACATACATATATATTGTATATATAATTTTGTATATACAAAATGTATGTATAATGCATTATATATATTGTATATATAATATGAACATATAGTGTGTGCGTGTATATATATAGATATATATATAGAGAGAGAGAGATTATAAGAATCAGTTGGTGTGGTTATAGAGGCCAAGAAGTGTCACAATCTGCTGTTTTCAAACTGGAGAACCAGGAAAGCCATGTCCAAAAGCCTGAGAATCTGTGCGGGGAGAGGGTGATGGTGTAAATCCCAGTTTGAGTCCAAAAGCCCAAGAACGATAACACCAATGTCCAAAAGCAGGAGAAACTAGATGTCTCAACTGAAGCAGACATCCTTCCTCTGCTTTTTTATTCTATTCAGGCTCTCAACAAATTTGATGATGCTCACCCACATTGGTGAGGGTGATTGTCTTTACTCAGGCTACAGGTTTTAATGTTATTCTTTTCTGGAGATACCCTCACAGGCACATCCAAAAATATTGCTTATAGCTGTCTCAGCATCCCTCAGCTCAGTCAAGTTGATACATGAAATTAACCATCACAGAAGAGTATTAAGGAAACCAGGTATCCAGAGGGACTAAGACCAAGAAATCAAAAGCAATTTGAGAACTCAGTATGCATATCTCACTTCCCATCTCTCCTCTTTTTGGTGCATCAGTTTTGTTCTAAAACTTTTCTCTGTTACCCAAACTTACAATGCAGAAATTTTATTTCTGATTTAAGAGAATGGCCAAGATTGAAATTGGAATCTTTTTGTCCTAATTCAAAATTCTCAGGAACGAGACTACAGTTGACCCTTGAACAATATGGAATGAATTGCTCTGGTCAATTGAAAAACAAAACAAAACTGTGTATAAGAGGACTGCACAGTTGAAATCCATGTTGTTCAAGGGTCAACAGTATAACTGACCAATTTTGAGTCAGGTGTCAACCCCTAGATGAATGGACTACAGCTAAATGTGGTATCACAGGGCAGACATTTGTCTGTCCACCTCCATGAGGTATGGTCATTTTCCAGAGGAGAACCCAACTCAGTAGACATCTACCAGAAAGGAGAACACTTAGAAAAACCAAGCATTAAAGTGTTAAAACAAGAACACTGGAGTGTGAAGGAGATGTAGAGACCAACAAGTACATTGATTCTTACATGAGTAACTTTTTCAAAATACATCTGCCTGGGCTCTATCCACATCTAATTAATCAGAATCTCTGGGGAAAAGAAAAGGGTAGGTAATCCTAGCTGGATAAATTAAGGCCTATTGAAGAGAAATAATGTGTCTCTTAGCAATTGAAAATGGTCACTTAGCAAATAAAGATTAACTGAGATTAGAACCCAGGACTCTTTCTAATAAAGGCCATCTGTGTTGACTGTGCCAAACCCAACATGCAAGTGCCAGAGCCTTGGTGAGGTAGGGGACTGGAAAGTTCTTGCGTTCTTGCAAAAGGGAAATGAAGCTGGAAAAATGCAAATGTTCTGGGGATGCAAAATTGCTGCAGGAAGGAGTATTTTCCTAGATTTTATTATCAAAATACTCTAAGCTTTAATGTCTTTCTTAGGTCTGTATAGTCTATTCTCTGGATTCAAACCAATCAGCTGTGGCTAAGGTTGTAGAAGGATATAGAGTGTTTGTCTCCCATCACAGAAGCATGATCACTGTGGTTGGGGCAAGAGGCAGAGCGTATTAAAGTAAACTTAGAAGTTCTTCTCTTCCACTTCCCAATATCTCTCTACTACTTATCTATAAAATAATCTTTATTTTTTTTCAAATTAGACCAAAAGCACATAGATTTGGATTAATCATAATCAATGGTTCTTGACTCCCTCTCACTATAGGTCCAAGCATGGCCTTCTTTTACTTCTTGTTTGTTTTTAACAATGTAATAAAACTCTCTGAACCCACCACCCAACACTAACACCAGGAACTTGGCAATTACTTACATATTCCTGTACTTTCCTTCCTCTCCCATCTTCTCACCTCCCTTCCTTCTTCCATCCAGTGAGGTTGTCACCCTTAATACCATGTTCATCATTCCTTTGCTTTCCTTTCTATGTGGTTTTATCTCATCTATTTATATTCCTATTAAGCATTTTTAAAATAGTTATTTTTAACTTTATAAAAAGGTATTTTACTGTTTATAATTTTTAGACTTATTATTTTTACCTAAAATTTATTGCTAAAGGGAAAAAGGGTAACTTCACAGTAGAGAAGCCTGGCAGACACCATCTTAATCAAGGGATCAAAGTGACTTCATCAGCAAGGGGACAAATCAAAATCATGTGCTTGATAGAATGCAATGAAAAGAATACAACTTTAGTTCTGAGATATTCTTGCCAAAGGTACATAACCTGAATCTAATCATGAGAAAACATCAGACAAACTTATGTTGAGAGACTGTCTATGAAATAACTTCTGTAATCTTCAAAAGTGTAAAGGTCATGAAAGTCAAAGAAAAATTGAAGAACTGTTTCAAATGAAGGAGGCTAAAAAGACATGACAACTAAATGCAATATGTGATTCTGAACCAGATGCTTTTTTCTCTAAGATGCATTTTGGAAAAATGGAAAAAACTTAAATGAAGCTTGAGGATTACATGGTGGTCAAATATTAATGTAATTTCCTGATTTTGATGGTTGTATTCTGGTTATATAAGAGAATGCCCTTGTATGTAGAAAATAAACCCTAACCTATTCAAGAATAATGAAGTTTCAGATTAACAATTTATTCTCAAATGGGTCAGGGGGAAAAAAACATTTGGACTATACTTGTAAGTTTTCTGTAAGTTTGAGTTTGCTTCAAAATGAACAAACAGAAAAATAAACAAATGCAAAAACTATATTACTAAGATTCTTCTGAATTTTCACATATCACTATAATTCATATACTTTGACTACTGAATAATATTTCACTACAGTTTTTATGCACTGTCCCATTGATGAGAAAAGGAAGCAGCCCTGAGAGTTTAGGTGACCATCTTCAGGTCATGCAGCTAGTAACTATTAGAGCAAAATGTTAGCCCATGCCTTTTGCCTCTTCAAGTCCATGCTCCCTCCACCAGGTTGTATGAGGGAAAAAAAACTTATTGGCCTAATTATCCTCACTAATAGACCTTTCTGCTGTCAACTCCTGATTATCTAGGAAGGAAAGTGGAAAGGAGATTATCATGGAAGTCAAAGAAAGATTGACAAATCATCAATTCTAATCAGGTTTAAAGAATTCCAAGGTTAAACTCCTGTTATCTCAGTTGGGAAAAACTGGGGGAATCAAGGAAGAAACAGAGTAGGTGGAGGTCTAGACCCTGTTTCCGTTCAACTAGTACAGCAATCTTTAATTTTATGAACCCCTTTAGAAATGAGAACTCACTCTGGGTCTCTACTCTACTTTAGCTATGATTCATACATACACACAAGATAACCAAGCTTTGACTGCAAGTTGAATGATAAATTGACAAATTGAATGTATAATGTCAATAAGACCAGTGTATATGCAGTAGGTGATATAGTGTCTGATACATGACAAACACAAAATAGATGTTAGGTAATGCCCTCAAACACTCAGAAAATCATAAAGTAATTCAATGCAGAATAAGTAGCAAAGAAGTTTAGCTACAGGAAGCCTCAGAAATGATTTGGGCCAGGACCCTGGCTCTACCCAACATCAGTAGGCCATTTTTTTTCTAATTATTTGTTTTCTCATCTCCATCTCAAAGAATTTAATGGCTTGATCTTTTAGCAATCTTCAGTTCAGATATCTTTTGAGTGCTTCTGTTAAACACAGAATGGGACCAAAACTATCCAATTCTTCCAAAGGCAAAAGAATAGTTCTTCTCTTCCCTTTTCTTGTACAGTCTCTGGCTACTCTGTGGAAATGTCATTTTCCCATTCAGGACATACTTTATTTAGAGCACAGAGGATTTTTAAGTAGAATTTTTAAAGATGATCCCAAAGACCACTAGTCCCATAAGATTTCCTTCAGAAAAAGCTTTGTAGTATAGCAGAAAAGACCCCATTTACAACAGCATCAAAAGAAATAAACAAGAACTATGTGAGCTCTATATAACAAAAAATTTTTAATTTTTTGAGGGATTTATAAAGGCTTAAACAAATGAAAAAAAAAGCATCCTATATTGTTTGAAAGAAAGCCACAACTTCAAAAAAATGTCAATTCTCAGTAAGTAATCTATAAATTTAAAACAATCTAGTAAATATACCAACTAAATTTTTTAAAAATCAGACAAGCTAGTTGTAAAGTTTATTTGGGAAAATAAACAAAAATGTATAGCCAGTAAAATCCAGAACAGTGACAAGGGAATAAGACCTACCAGATATTAAAACATACTATAAAGCCTTAACAATTAAAACAGTATGCTATTATGGCATGAATGAAAAATGATCCACATAACAATTAAATATTTGGAAACAGACCAAAACACTCACAGGAATTTAATAAGTAATAAAAGTGGTATTTTAAATCATAGGAGACAAGATTTAGATTATTCAATAATTATTGTTGGTACAGTAGTTTAACCATTTGGGAAAAAAATGGATGTATAAACCCCACTTTACACCGGCATAAATTTCAAAAGAATCGGCTATTTAAATGTAAAAATGCAATAAAAAAAGCAATAAAAAAACTGTGGAAGAATTATTTTATAATTTCAGAGAGGAAAAAGCTTTCAACTATGATTAAAAGAATCCAAAAATCTTTAAATGTTAATAATTTTATTTACATAAAAAATCTTTAAAGATGAATAATTCTGTTTACATAAAAAATTCTGGAGGGCAAAAACCACCATTATCAAGGATAAAAGCAAAAAAATAGGAAAAATATTTTCAACTCATATAACAAAGGGCTAATTTCTGTAATACAAAAGAGCTCTTAAAAATCAATGAAAACAAGACCAACTACTCAATGGGAGAAGGCCAAAGTTCATAAAGAGTTCACAGGAAAGGAAATACAAAAGGCTCTTAAATATGTGAAAGAATGTTCAGCATCGCTCATAATAAGAAAAATGCAAATTATTGCTATGTTGAAAAAAACATTCTTCACCTATCATTTTGGCAAATATCCAAAAATCTGATAATGGCATTCTCATTCCTACACTGTTTTTTATATACAGTTGCTTTTTGAACAATGGGGGAAAGGGAGGCTGGTAGAGGTACTTCCCAGGCCCTCCCACAGCCAAAAATCTACATAACTTTTGACCTCAGGGGATTGGTTCCACACAACTCCCCCTGTCCCCTGCAGATAACAAAATCTGTGGATGCTCAAATCTCCTGTGTAAAATGGTATAGAGCAATGCATACAGTCATACAGTCCACACTCCACATCTGTGAACTCCCAACAACAGATAGAAAATTCTGTTTTCAGTCTCTGATTGGTTGAATCCGTGGGTGTGAAGCCCAGAAACATGGAGGGATAACTGTATATTTATTGAAAGAAACTTGAGTATAAATGAATCCAGTGCAGTTCAAACCTGTATTGTTCAAGGATCAATTTGTACATTGAGTGGGATTCCACTTCTGGGAATTTGTCTCACACATGTAAAATAACTATGTATAAGATTATTTATTGCAGCAATACTTCTAGGAACTTAAAATTAGAAAGAATTAGATATCCACAAGGCATAGAACTGGACATTTATGAAATGGAAAACTACAGTGTGGTTCAAAAAATAAAGATGTTTTGTAATGTACTAACATGGAAAAATATTTGATAAGAAAAAATTATATGTATATTGGTGTTTATAATATGATATTATTTGTTTAGAAGTGGATAGAAAAAATATCTATACATATATTTGCTATACACAAAATATTTCTAGAAGGTTATACAAGAAAATAATATTGCCTGTGGTGAGATGAACTGTATAAAGAAGAAAAGATTCTTGAAATGTATACCTTTTAATAGATTTTGAATTTTGAACCCAGTGATTATATTGCCTACTCAAAAAATCAAATTTATAAGACTTAACAGCATTATCTCTGCTCCAAGAGATCCATTATGAAAACCATCAAAATAAAGGTTCTGAGAAGTCCTGTAATAAATAAACTTGTTTAACTATTTAATCCAGCATTTCCCAAACATATTTGATGTTAAAACTCTTCTCACTTCCTGTGCTTCGCACAATAATAAAAAACACTGTCTCAGAGCCTTGCACTGAACAGGGTTGCTCCAGGCCCTACATCCCGGATGGAGAGCCCTGCTCAAAGGACCCTACTCAAGGGAACTAACTCTTAAGTGGGATCTTATTGAGAGAAACCAATTGTAGTTTCAGCTTAGCCTCTGAGTAAAGTGAAAGAAAATCTCTTTCTCCTCTCAATTCCCTGAACTTTTCTGAACCAAGTCAGAATTTTCAGCTGTAATAAAAAAAAAAAAAATCAAATGTACCAGATCATTTGATAAAGAGAATGCACATCTAGCCTCTGGCCATATGAGCTTACTCACAAATAAGGCATGAGGGGAGAAGGTTGTTAAACAATAAAGATGAAGTTGCCAAGTAAGTTAACGTTCTCTTTTTTTTTTTATAAATTATAACCCAAAGGAAAAAGTCACATGACACTTCGAAATAATATTTCCATATTGGTCTTCCCTGTTGTGCAAGACTTCCATATAATTTACACACTTAACATTCCCCTGGCTGTTGAGCTTAAATGAGCTTTTCAGGTTGAGAAGTCAATTTTTTTTGGAGCATGCCTAAATAGGGTCATTCTTTGACTCTCAAGGGGAGATTGTTTCCACCATTTGGAAAAGTCGTTGTCACGAAAAGCCAGCTAGAAACCATTCCTGGCCCTAATTAAGAGCAGAAGGTCAGCTTTCCAGAATTCTAAAACAGCAAACTTTGGTAATGTGGAAGTACAGAGGTTTTTCTGAAAGAGCAGTCATTAAAGTGGCCCCCAGACCACCAGCATCAACATCACCATGGAACCTGGTAGACATTTTAGAAACTGATTAATTCTGATGTACGTTAGGTGTTGAGAACCACTTCTCTAACAGAAGAGCCTTCCGTCATCATCCTCATGTAAGAATGTTCAACATTGAAGAGATGCTTCTGCCCTGGGTGGGCCTCTTGGGAGTTTAGTTCTAAGTTTCTTTTAAGTCCTAGTTTAGGTATTGAGTGTTTAGCCCCATATTAGTCACTATTACCTTAGAGGAAATGGTACAAATTTCTTTCTGGAAGACCCAGAGATACAACTACTCCTATTTTAATAGAGCTAGCTAATACAGTCATAAAAAGACGGAATAAGAAAAAGAAGAATCTGAGCTTCCTGGCTGAGAAAACTGGCTTGTATAGCTGGTATCTTAAAGAGTAATAATATTGCAACATGCGAAACAGCTACATTAGAACCAGTATTCAGGGACGACTAGAAAGTGGAACTATGTAACTGCCTTGTCTATAATATATCTATACTGTAAGTTTCTTAGAAGTTGAAGAGACTCCTAGGGAAGAATTGGCTCCCCATTCCTAGGGTCAAACACAAGCAGGCACAGGTTGCATGTGGAGATATGGGTGGGCAGGGCTTTGGAACAAAATAGCAAATGGTGGTGAGTGGACACACTTGAAAGGTAATTTATCATAGTGGTGGGAGTAAAGCCTAAGGATCTGGACTTTGGACAGAGCTCAGGATCAAAGGGGAGCTGTTGGTCCTCAGTCCTTTAGGGACCTGTCATTTCTCCCTGCTTCTTCACTAGCATGGAATCCCCTTGTGAAGAAAAAGGGCTAAGTATGACATTACAGAACTGTGTCTCCAGTCTCTGAGGCCTAGGAAATTATAATGGGGAGGGTGGAGGTGCGGGGGGGAACTGCTCAGTTTATTAAGAAGGGAAAAAAGTTCTTCAAGACATTGCCAAGCTGCCCTGCACCCTGAGGAACATAAAAAATGGGCAATAAGGATGGTAGGGAGGAATGGAAACCACTGGAAGCAAGGCCACTCAGAGTGGTGGAGGCCAGGGGAAGTGACAGGGCAGAGGTGTAGTAGAGGGGAACAAAGGTGGTTAGGGAGCTCAAAGTAGGTGAAGCCAGTGATGAGTTTCATCTTAGACTAATTTGTTAGCATGAGTAAGCACACCTCTTTCTCCACAAAATTTTGTACTCATTTTCTCTTAAATACATCCTGTGCTACCCCATTCTCTTTAAGATGTAGTGGAAAAGGTGTGTACTTTGAGTCTGAACAGATATGACTTTAAATTCTGACTCTGCCCCTTACCAGTCTGCAATCTTGGATAAATTACATCATTTTTCTAAGCCTTAATTTTCTCATCATGAGATGGATAAGCCAGCTTTGTGGGTCTGTTTTGTCCAGCAAAAATAAAAAGAGTTTTCACCTCTTGAGCACCTGCCAGATGTTCCACATATATGATTATCTCAAGCCATCTTCGTAACCACATATTGAGATAAATATATTTTTCCCTTTTTACAGATTAGGAAACAGCCACAGATGGGTTAAGAAACTAGCCCAAGATGAGACACAGAACCAAGATTTTCAAAGCCAGGTTGAATCTGGTCCCAACACCCATGCATGGGTTTTCCACTATGTAGCACTATCTTTCACAATGTCAAGTGCAATGTCTGAGAGAAGGTGTCCACAAAATTTAAGCTTTCTTTTCTTCTCTCTTTCCTGCAAGTCTCTTCCTTTTACACTCCAGGTCTGGCTGGCATTCCACAACTTTCCAGATCACCCTTGTCAAAAGTGATGTTCTTTTGCTTTTCAACAATGATGATCCACATCACTCATGAGCTGCTTTCTGATTTCTCATCTACAACCTATCTACTGAGGTCAGGTAAAGATACTTGAAGTTTTATTGTGATCTCTTTTCTCTAGTGCATGCCTCCTTCTCAGCCACCAGCTTGTAGACTTCTCATACACAAATCTTAATATCTTCTGTGTTCTCTACCCCTGGGGCCTCCCTGGTGCCTTGCATGCCCTGCTCAAACTGAATTTGTTTAACTCTTCCTCAACCTGTGTGTTGAGAGCTGTGGGTGGGAGGATCTGGAATGTCTCCAGCTGCCTGACTTGGAGAGAAGAGCCCCTGTTCAGGGGTCCTTGGTCCCCCTTTATGTTCTCTGTTTTTTTCTGCCCAGAGGCCCGCAGTGACAGATCCTCTCACTTATTCTCTGCCTCACAGGATTCACCGCTCAGGCATACCCAGTAATAAATAACAACGTAGATGATTGTGTCTGGTAGCTAATTGACTGTGTAACATAGGCTACCAGCCTCTGGGGCAGCACAGCGTGCCTCTTGTAATTAATCACCCTCATCCCAGCCTGACTAACCCAGCTTTGTCAAATCACAGAACAATTAGGCATTTTCTGAGTGGGTTTCCCTGCCTGGATGGGGAAGGTAGAAAACATCCTGTTAATGTAGCCTTCTGTAGGTTCTCAGAACCTTATTGATTCTGTGGGTAATCGACGCTGTGCCAGCCCTGTGGTAAATGCTGCAGGAATTGACAAGATGAGGAAGAAATAATCTGTGCCCTCCAGGACCATATGACTAAGTTGGAGATATAGGACAAAATTGGAGTAAGTATAATTTAATGGATGTTCTATGAGAAATACAAATACATTCCTATGAGAAAAGAGTGCATTTTGGTTTAGAAATGGGGAAGTTAGCAACATGAAGGACAGAATCACAATGTGGTACAGCGGTTCCTATTAGAACCACCTATGAGGGCAATTCAAAAATAAAGATCCCAAACCCTAACCAAAACCAGTGGAATCAGAATCTCTGAGGGAAGATGAAGTCAAAAATCTCTAGAGAAATCCTGATGCAAACATGATTGAGGGCAGCTACCCTGCTCTATGTTCTGACAACTCTGACCCACTTCAAGAAGGATGGATCAAGACAGCTCCCTGCATCATGTAACACTTCCGTCTCAGCCTGCACTTGCCCTAGCTCACTGAACGAAGGATGGGTATCCTACTCAAGCTTATTTCCTTTGGAGTCGAAAGTCAAAAGTTCTAGTTGATTTGCTGAGTGTGCTGGACCTGGAAGGTAAGCTGGATTCCGAGGCTTAGGGGGCTGTTTGAAAGCCATGCACAATGAGGGGGAGAGAGAAGTTGCTTCTATCCCTGAACATTTTTAGTTTCCTGTCCCAGTCTTTTGTGAGGAATTTATATATTTTGCAATAAGTTTCATGAGATCTCTGTTTCCTCATGAGATGACTTCGTTAACTAAAATTTGATTAAAAATGTGTAAGTTTCTCTCTCATAAGCTATGTAGTATATGGGTGAGAGAACCTTAAAATTGGAGAATCTTCAGAAGACAGGTATTCCAACCTCCCACCCACTGCAGACTTGATCCCCTCTTGTCCACTCTATGTGAAATAGCTAAGCATCGTATTTGGCAGAGTAGATGCTCAGAAAACACTGGGACCTTATACCTTTTGACAGAGGAAACTCAGTACCTCAACTTTGACTGCTCTATTAGAAACTCCTTTTGTTATTGGGCCCAATTAACCAGGTGTCCTTTTTAAAATACAATGTATAAAATTAGACAGGGATTCCAAGTATATTACCTTTATCTCTATGTGTCATATAGCCTTGGGAAGCAAGGTAAATTCATAGGTCTAAATGTTAGTACAGTTCTGTTAGCATCTCCTTTGCCTTACACAACAATCCTGTGAGACACGTCTTTTTCTTGTTTAATTTAACAAATTTAGGGAAAATAAAAACTGGAGCAGTTATATGTCTTGCTCAAAGTCATACAGCTAAAAAGTGGTGGAGCCTAGTTGTTTTGAACTGAATTGTGTCTCCCCAAAATCAAAATGTTAAAGTCCTAACCCACAGTACCTCAGAATGTAACGGTATTCCAAAATAGGTCATTTCTAAAAGGGTAATGAAGATAAAATGAGGTATTATGGATGAGTGTTAATCCAACATGACTAGTATCTTTATAAGAAAAGATTAGTAGTACATAGACACACACAGAGGGAAAACCAAGGCACAGGTAGAGGCCATGTGCAAGCAGAGAAGTCTGAGGACCAATCCTGCCAACCTTGATCCTGGACTGTGAGGAACAGATTTCCATTGTTGAAGGTACCCAGTCCATGGTGCTCTGTTACAGCAGCTCAAACAAACTAGTACTCAGGTCTTAAACTTTGCCCTTAGATTCCAGTTGCCATGACTCCCCCACTTTGCTACACAGTCTCCTGCCTAGATCTACTTGGACTATTTGCTTCTCACAGCATGCTAAAGACATTAAAAAAGGCCCAGCTAGAAATCATCCTAAGCAAGGTCTCTCTCTGTTAATACAACAGTCTCTTAGGGCTAATAAGAAGAGCACCCTTGGATTCAGGTCCAGGCACAGGGCAAACCCAGACAGGGAACAGAAGATGACCTGGAAGGTGAGCCAGACTCTGAGGCTTGGAGCTGTAGCAGTCTTCCACAATGGAACATGTGCTCAAACAGAGCTGCAGCACCAAGGAGGGTGCCAAGTCATAAAACATCTAGACATGAGCATGGGAAACAGACCTCTAATACTCACCAGGTAGAGGCAGTACAGCAACATGGTTAAAAGTGTAGGCTCTGGAGTTAGGCCATTTGCATTTGACTTTTGGCTCTACCATTTGAAATAAACGCTTATTTATTTAGAGCCTTGGGTTTTTCATTTATAAAATAGAGGAGAACCTATCTTATAAGGTTATTGTTAAGATTACATGAATAATATATATGAAATACTTAGGGCACTGCCTAGCACATAGTTTTAACTTAAACACTTGCATTGTACTAAGTACCACATAGTGTTCTAAGCATTGTCCGTATTAATTAACTAATTTACTTCTCATGTCTACTCAAGATGAGTGCACTTGTTATCCCTACTTTACAGGTGAAGAAAATGAGCCACAGAAACATTAAGTGATTTTCTCAAGATAAGTGGCAGAGTTGAGATACAAACTCTGGAGGTCTTAGCTCCAGGGTGCATCCTCTAAACTACTATACTATGTAGCACTCGGTAAGTCTTCTTTATTGTTATTATTAGATGTGTAACCTTGAGCAATTTCATTGGTCTCCCTGAGCCTCAGTTTTCTCAACTGTAAATGGGAGATAGCACCAATAGATGTCATAAGAAAATGCATGAGGACAGTGTAACATAGTATATAATAGATTCAAAGGATGTTCTTTCTCTCACTCTCTCTTCTCACTTCTTTAGACCTCTTTAAACTTCTTTCGACGTCTATAAGAACATCCTCAACTCAAGGAGACTGATCTAACATAAAACCTGACTCGGTTCCAGTTTTTCAGTCTCTCGTAGCTTAGCTTTACTGTCCAGAGGCTGTATGGTCTGTTCTCTAACCCCCTTGACACCTAGCTTCAATTTCAGGGGGTGCTGAATGATTTCACCCTTCTTCCAAGCCAGAATACCCACCAAGGCCCACTTTGGCAGAAAGACTTCTAATTTTGCAGGGTGTGTCTTCCATTTACTGCATTTCTGTTTAGATGGGAAACTTCTGAAATGACTGGAATGCTCTTTAAAAACACTCTCAATTCTCACTTGTCTGCTCCATTTTTTTTTATCCTGTGGACACACCCAAGTCTTTCAAAGTGGTTTTAGAGTTAGCAATTTACAAAAGACCCCAGAGTCATTCATTGCTGCTGTTATAATTGTCTATCCTGGCTTTCATGGAATGGTTTAGAGATTAAGACAAAGTACTAGTCATACCATTTGCTCTAGATTTTGTTAGTCCAACCTGGTCAGCGAAGAGAGAGCTAGCTGCAGATTTGGACATGAGTGTATCACATATATGAAGGTACTTAGAAGCATGCTTACTCATTTTTCTTCCTACCTATTGCTTCCAAGCATTCGATAGCTAGAAGACCAGGATTCTGATTCCCTTATTACCTTTACAAGCTCAGTGATGATTTAAATAAGGGATCATCAAACTTTTTCTATAAAGGGCTAGAGAGTAAAATTTTTAGAGCTGTGTGCCATACAGTCTGTTTCTCAATTATTCAACTCTGCCCTTGTAAATGAAAGTGGCCATAGGTGGTATGTAATAGACATATCTGTGTTCCAATAAAACTTGATTTACAAAAATAGGGAGCAGGATTAACATAGTTAGATGATATCTAATTGAAATCATAACGAAAAGTATCTTCATTTCAGAAAGTTTATGTAAGGGTAGAAATCAAGACCAAGAAGAAGCAGGCAGTTTATTATAATGGTCAAATACTAGGACCCCAGAGTCAGTCTACCTGTGTTAGGACTGGGACCTTAAACAAATAATTTAATTTCTCCAAATGCCAGTTGCTTAATCTGTGAAATAAGAATAATTATAGTACATTTCTCATCACGCTAATAGAAAAATTAAATGTGATGATTTAGGTAAGAACTGGAAACCTAGTAAGATCTCTGTGTTTGTTAGCTATCAGAGAGAAATCAGCAGAGTATTCTGGGTAAGTGCGGCCTTGGAGACCCAGCTCTGCCACTTACAAACTGAGACCTAAGCTTCACGTGTAATAGTCCCTGTCTTAGTTCAGGCTGCTATGACAAATACACCACAGAGTAGGTGGCTTGTAAATAACAGAAATTTATTTCTCACGTTCGGAGTCCTAGAAGTCCAAAGTGAAGATGCCAGCACGATTGGGCTCTGGTGAGGGCCCCTTCCAAGTTGTGCTGACTTTTCACCATATCCTCACATGAAAGAAAGAGGATATGAGAGTTCTTGGAGTTAGAGTCTCTTTTATAAGAGTACTAATCCCATCCTTGAGGGTTCCAACCTTATTACCTAATTGCCTCGCAGAGTTCCCCCCTCCTAATACTATCACAATGGGGACTAGGAACTCAACAGGTGCATTTTGGGGGAACATACACATTCAGTCCATACAGTGTTATAAGAAATAAGTGAATGAATACATGCAAAATGCTTGGAACAGTGCCTGATGTATTGTAATTATTCCAGGTGTTACTTTTTAAAATTATTAGCATATTATTAAGAAATCAGTATCCCATACCCTGAGGTAATCACTACTAACACTTTGGAATATTTTCTTACAGTAATTTTATGTAGTTTTGACCTTACTATTATTGTATATGTAGTTTATTTTCTTTATTTGACATTATATGTTATCATGTTCCCATTTTATTATAAACCTTTTGCTAAAAGACCATTTTATTTGTCCTATAACCAACTATGGGATGGATTTACTAGAATTTCCTTAGTCTTCACCCTAGGCCTGAGCATTTTGGTGGTTTCTAGTTAATTGTTATCTTAAATAATATTGCTATAAATGTCTTTGGCACGCAGCTTTTTGTATATTTTTTTTATTCTTTCATTAGGACAGTTTCTCCAAGGTGGAATTATTAGGCTGAAACACTACATGTATTTTTAAGTTGCCGTATATGTGTGCTCAAATTACTTTCCAAAATAAATGTACCAATTTATAGTATTGCCATAGTATTTGCATTCACCGGACATCAATTTCCTCATCTGTCAAGCAAAGATACTAAAGATTGCTTGGTCTACTTTACACAATTATTGTGAGAATCAAAATGTATGTAGTTATGCTTTGGAAACTGCCATGAGATCTATCACTGTAGTCATTTTTCTTTGGTGACAGTGTCTTATTAGGCCGAGTGGCGTTGAGAGATAGGAATGGTGTTCTAAATATGACCCTACTCCAGGCAGCTGAGCCTACCTGTGGTGCAAACTGCTGATGCATCCAATTCTATTAAGATTACAGCACATGTGACCCTGAGCAGCCTTTCAGATTAACCACAGTAAGCAACCGTAGTCATGTTTTCACGACTAGGGTAACTACTCTCTCAATCTGGGCTTTTCAGAGAGGAGGACTGCTCATTTAATAAGACTGGTGTGGAACCTTTTCGCAAATGGGAAACAAATTAGCATAGTGACCTAGGAACAAGCACCTTCTCCACTTCCATATGTATGGGTGTTTATGAGTTTTGCATACTTTATTATGTACCATTATATAAACTTGCATTAGATTACCCAAGGCCCTGGATAAGCACCACCCTTTGAGTAAGGAGACCCAGGCTTAAGTCCCAGAATTATGGCTTATTTGTTTGATCTTGAGCAAGTTTATTCTTTTCTCTGAGCTTCGTTTTCATGACATTTAAAATAAGGATACTTATGCTAACCTTTAAGAATTCTTTGAAAACTTAAAGTTATATATGTCAAAGCACAAATTAAAAATCTAGCAAACTGCCACACAGGTGTTCAATAAAGGATAATAAAGTATAAGTATATCAAAACATCTAGCATATTGCATATCACTTAGTAGTTGTTCAAAAATTTTGTTGCTGCTGTTTCTGAAGCATCATTTTTTTATTGAAACAAAACTTTTCTTACTTGTCACTCCTTCCAGGAAGCATTTCTAGAATCTTCCTCCAACTCTTACCTCAGATAGAATTGACCTGACTGATTAGATGCACTTTTATTTTTTAAACAATTTAGGGTTTTTTAAAAACAAAATTTTTGTAATAAATAATGTCATGATAAACCTCTTTTGCATAAAGCTTTCTCTGTATTCAGAGATTTACTCTTTTCCTTCCACCATTTAGGACAGATTCCTCAAAGTAAAATTACTGAGTCAATGTATATGTCCACTTTTAAAACTTTAACTATGTATTTTTAAATTTCTTTTTAGAAAGTTGAGACTGATTTTCACTTATATATCACTTGCGTGCCAAGAATTTTGCCTGACCCTAATATGCATATCTTCTACATACATCATTTATAATACCAATAATACTAAATTATATTTTTCCTATATGTTTTCCCCAAAGCAAGTTAGGGCTCTTGGGGCCAAGATTTGTTGAACTTTGTTTAAGTGTTAATGAGTGAATGAGAAGGAAGAAAGGAAAAAGAAGGAAAAAAATGAGAAAGGGAGGAAGGAAGGAAAAAAGGAGGATGGAAGGCAGGAAAAAGAAAGGAGGGCAAGAAACTGAAAAAAGTGAGACAGGAAGAAAGAGGAAGAAGAGAAATACACAGAAAAAGCGTAAGAGAGAAATAAAGGAAAAGGAGAGAAACAAAGAAAGAAGAAAGAAAGAAATAAACAAAAAGTGAGATATAGAAATAAAAATAAATGAGAGAGAGAAAATAAAAAAAAAAATAAGAGAAGAAAAGGAAGCTAGACCCAGAAGACTGTGTAGGATGAGAGAAATAAAGTATGGAAAGGAAAGAGTTTCTGGCCTTAGCTGCCAGCACTGATTAAAGCCTCCTGTAGAGTACTTTTCCTCGAAGAGAGGAAGAGCAACATGTCACATACCATAAGGTGCATATATATGAGTAAATAAATTGCCAACCAATACATTTTTAAAGGGAACCCATTATGCTTATTTATTGAGGCTTTCAAGTGTTATGTTGGATCCTGTAATGAAGTAAATTATTAAGCATCTCTGTAGCTACTATGAAAAATATCATGGCTCCTTCTTTTGAATTTTGTTTCTATTTCTACTCTAAGTCCTCCTTTTGAGGCACTTGGAGCAATTCTTCATATTTATCACTTGACCTCCTCTTAAGAAAATGCTGGAGACCACACCCCGCCCCTACCCCCACCCCTCACCCCCTCACTCTCTCCCTGATACCCCCTCACCCCCACCTAGTTTGTACAAGAATGCTGGTACACAGAAATTCTCTCTGTCTGGTTGATATGAATGTTCACCATGTTCTTTTTCCTGTGGCCCCTTTCTCCCAATTCTCCTGTTTTTCTACTGCTTTCTCTTAATTTATCCTCAAGGAAGATTGTTTTCTCTCAGAAGCAAGACATTGAAAATAGCTGACCTGGAGTTTGAATGCAACTGGAGTTGTCAGTTGTATGACAGCTTGCCCAACCTACAGAGATTTTACTTTCAAAGTGAAGGCAAAAATAACTCCACGACTCAGTCAAATAAAAGCAAATGAAAGGGCTAGAAAATTAGAAAAGGGTTCCAATTCTGTTTTTATAAATGCTCTAGCTCATTGATTTCAGTGAATTCAAGTTTACTCTCCGGTTCCATCATCCCCAGCTCCTCTGCAGAGAACTGCGTGGGGAAGGAGAGTGGACTTCAGAACTCTACAGCGAGCTTCTGTGCCTGGCCATTTTGGTGCTAGATGTCTGTAGGCAAAAGACTCCATCCACCCCACTGAAGTTCAATTTCCTCAAATGCAAAAAGTGGACATGAGCGTGACTTAACTCATTAGACTGTTGTGAGGATGAACCGAGATGAGGTACCTGTGTCAAATCATGCATAGTTCCTCACTTCTCCCTTTGCACTCACACTCTTTCCATATAGAATTCTATCCATCCTTCAAGGCACAGTTCAAAGACCACCTCCCAAGTGAATTGTTCCCTGACCTGCCTCTGACATCTTATATCATCAGTTACCTACATCTTCTTTGCGACAGTCTTAGGCCCCAACACTTTTAATTTTTAACCCAGAGTGATGGAAACATGGGTCCACTCCAATAAATCAATGTTCCTAGCCAAACCAACTCATTTAGCAGGGCAATGGTACTTAAAAACTGGAATAGCAAAGCAGACCGAAGCTCATGGGGGCAAGGCAGGTTACCATTTATCAAACTCAAAAACTGGCATCTCATTTTCTCTGCTTGGGTGCTACTAATGGGATCTTTTTGGTGGATTTAGGCTTTATCTCCTCAACTAGAGATAAGGCTTTTGAGAGCAGAGATAAAATCATATACTTCCTTAACTTCTCCCCTTAGTATCTGGCACAGTATTTATAGTAGATTTATTCAGAGCATTTTAACCCAATTTTTAGAGATATCTGGAATGTTAGAGAAAGAATACAAGAAGGAAAACTTGGATGCAGTGCATGGAATTTGCTTGGGAAGACAATCACAGCACTTGTCATAGTATGAAAACAACCCCAGGCAAACTTTTCCACTCAAGGAAAATTACATTGCCTTTTCATTCATGCTTTCATCCAGCAAATACAAAGTGATTGCCCATTACTATACAGGTCTCTGCTCTCGAAAAGTTTACACTCAAGTTGAGGAGATAAAGTCTTAAGATCCACAAAAATGATCCTGGCAGCAGTCCCTAGATTAATGAAAATGAGATGCCAGCTCTTGTGCTTGATAAATGGTATGACTCATCTCAGATCAGGTTGGATTCTCATTAACTGGTCACAAATCTATGTCCCTCATTCATCTAAGAGCTATTGAAGGGCAAGAGCCCTGCATTAATTATCTTTCTATTCCAGTGTGCAGAACACTGCTTGACATTCATTCATTCATGGATTCATTTATTCAATACATTTTTAATGAGCATCTACTATATGCCAGGCTTAGTAGGTGTTCATCCAGGCTCAGCTCCTCTAAGGTTCTGTCCTCTTAAAATATATCAAGGACTACATTAAAGGAAAGTCAGTTTAATTTAATTCAATTAAATACACATTTTTAAAAGCTCATACTATATGCTAGCCATTGGGGATATAGCAAATTAGATGGACATAAGTTTTGCCCTCAAAAGGCTTTCAGGCTAGCAGAGACAGACAGACACTGAACAAACAACAGGTAACCTAGTGAACATCTGTATCTGCACACTCAAATCCAACTGTCCATTACCTGGTCCATTTTTCCAACTTGCTCTGCTAGGAACTGGTTTCTGTTTGTGACCTTCTGTTCCCTCCAGTCTGATCTACGTCCTGGCCATGACCCATCTTCACATACAGGCTACTGGCCCTGGCTCTCTTGTTTCGGCAAGCTGTCTTTTGGGTAATACAAGTCAGCTCAACTTGTCTCTGAAGGCTTCCCCCACCCATTTACCTCCAGGGTGTGGGCCCCCAAGTGACCTATGAAACAGTGTGTAGTAGTAGACGCTCACTTTGTAGATGCTAAATGAAGGCATGAATGAAGAGGCAGCATAACTTCTTTCAGCGAAAAGGTTTGCCAGGGGTCAGCTTTCATGTTATGATAAGTGCTGCAATTGTCTTCCTGGCAATAGAGCTTTCTAGCACCCATGGGTGAGGGGAGAAGTGCTTAAAACAACCACTTTAATTAGGCAATTATGACAATTAAATATTTGAGACTCAGGGTTCTTAATACTTATTTTATTTCCACTTTAATTTCCTAATAATGTATGTCTCTGTTCTTATTATAATCTTTGTCTTTAATTTGTGTGGAATATATTTGCTTGGATAATTACTTCTCTATAAGGCTCTCTCTCTTATCACATTCACAATGATCTAACAGTGAGGGGAGGGGGACATAAATTTACTGTTACAAGGAAAATTTTTTGAAGTCTGGTGAACACGATCTTTTTCATTATGTCCCATAAGAGACAAGGAAAGAAAGAGATGGCAAGAGGAAAATATAGCTCTGACAGTTCTGATCCGAAATTACATTAGTGTGCTTCCTCTTTGTCAGGGTCCCTGAACTCAAGATAGAACTAGAAGAGGTCAAGAAGAGGAGAGACAGAAACAAACACTTACCCACTTACCAAGTACCTTCTCAGTGTCAAATTCTGTGGTAGACACTTTGCAGACACAATTCATTGGGTTGTCATAATAACCCAGAGAGTAGCTACTGCTTTCCTTATTCTACCGATAAGGCTCCAAGAGTATATTGTCCAGGGTGAATTGGCAAATTTGTAACCAAGCTCTATTCCAGGTTCCAGGTGTTCCTGAGCCTATAGTATATGTCCCCTCAAGCCCACTGTGCCACAACCCCATTGGTCTTGACTTCAGACTTCATATGAGTTCAAGCAAATTATTTAACCCCATGAGCCTAAGTTTCTTCATCTGTAAAGCAGAGGATGAATAAAACCATCTCTGTGAGAAGTATGTAAAACACTTTGCACTAGATATACAGTAGCTTTATAATTCAAATAATATAATTATGGTTATTATTACCCTTTATCAGAACAGGATCTTTCCACTACACAGGCACTTGAAACTTCAGAAGTAGCAATCTGATATGACCACTGAGTCACAGAGCAGGCACCTAGAGAAAGGATAGTGACCTCAAGTCCAGGCAGCTGTCTGAGTTGAGCACCCCAGTCCCCCAGCTCTTACAAACCCTAGAGGGCTCTCAGTTCAGATTCTTCATGCTTGCTGGCTGGCATAGGCTAGAAGGAAGGTGCAGCTCAGCTTCTGCAGAAACTGGTGGGAGTAAAGGAGGACACTGGCTGGTACCCAGAAGGAAAAACTGGGGTCCCAGACACGTCACTGGCAGGGTTTTGAGCATGGGTGTGGAGTGAGGCAGAAAGACAGGGTCTGGGTATTAAGATGCCAGGGTTCCAGAAAAGATTTGTTTATAGGAGCAAGGCCCTAATTCAGAACCTGTTCCTGCACTGCTGACTGGCCATCACCTGAGTCCCAGCTACTGGGCTGAGGGCTGAGGATACAGCAGTAAGCAAGACATAGTTACTGCCCTCAAGGAGCCCCGGGACTAGGAGGCACGAGAGTCAGGCACATTGACGAATTTCTGTAATACAGCGTGATTAATACCTCTCATAGAAGCATATATATCAAAAGCCTCGGGAAGAAGGAGAGGGGAGCAGTTGCTGGAATCACCCGCAATTAGAATTAGGACATTAAAGTCGAAGACTGACGAGTAGCCAAGTTGCCAAATGCTACATCCAACTCCTTAAAATCACCCCTCCTATTTCAGCTGGCAATAGGCCCACAGGAGAGGAGCCAAAGCCCTGAGCTGGGGGGATGAGAGCAACAGGGGGCAGAGAGTCTCGCTAGGTGTTCTCTGTCCTCCACACCCTTCTCTAATGTTGTTTCTACAAACGCCCTCACACCTACTTGGCTGCATCCTTCCCCTTACAAATACCATGGCAGAGGTGAGGCCTTTTATCTTCACAGAGCTCACAGTGCCCATTGTGACGAGAGCACTGCAAATATTTACAAAGCCACCGGATTGATGGCTTCATGTCAGGTCTCGCTCAGATCAAATATGAGCTGGTAGCTTTGTAAATCACCACATGTAGTGCCAAGAACGAGCAAGGAGCATGCATGACATCAGATATTTCCTGCATCTGCAAATCATGCGTGTTTTCTGGAGTACAGGATGTGATGGTAGCAATGAATACATGCACGATCAGGTGTGTGTGTTCACCTAGTTCATAGTCACACAACCATGTATTTGGCCTCACATGCTCGTTCTTTCAAATGCACACAAGCATATGCACACACATACGTAAACATGGTCATAGCAATCCTAGTTGTTATCGTGGCATTTGACTGGGACTGGCAGATAGAAGTCCAATCTAAACCCAGCAGCCATGTTCACTCAAATACTGTATTCAGAGCAACTTTAAAAGCACGGCAAGCCATTACAATGCTATTACCTGGCATTTGTGCGGAGATGGGTATGATTAGCCCAGCCACAGAGGCAGTGGAGCCTGTCTGCCTGCCGGCAGCGTCCCACCCAACGTTCTTAGAGGAAACCGGCAGTGCTGTCTCCACACCTGAGATGAATTGATCCCTAGCTGCCCTCTTGTTTTGACATCAGAACTTCAGTGGTATATCTGTGAATTTGGAACAAGAGCCTTAAACTTAATTCTAGGACCCTTGAGTTTTATTCTTTCCTCTGTCCATACCTTGTTTTGTAGCCTTGATAGGCCACTTCCAGAGGACATTGGTATAGATCTAAACTTTCTGTTCATCAAAAACTCCTGGAGAACTTATAAAAGTAAGTAAAATATAGATTCATAGGCTCCAGACCTCATGAATCCAAGTTTCCCTGGGTAGGACCCACGTATATATATTTTCACAAGTTCCCAAAGAGATTTTGATACAGATTTGTGAACCAGTATTTGGGAACACAGGATTCAATGTTCCAAAGCCTCTGATTTTCTAAATGCAGCCTCCTCAATGTCAAGTGCTTTCCACTTACATGGGAGCATGTATGTGAAGTTTTCTAAAGCACCATATTAGTTATCTATTACTATGTAACAAATTATCCCAAAACTCAGTGCTTTAAAACTATAGTAAATATTTATTATCTCAGTTTCTGTGGGTTAGGAATTTGGGAGTGGCTTGGGTGAACTGTTCTGGCTCAATGGCCATTATGAAATTGCAGCCAAATGTGAGCTGCAGTCATCTAAAGGTTTGAATGGGGCTGGGGGGTTCACTTCCAAGATGGCTCAATCACATAGCTGGCCTCTTAGTGTTGGTTGTTGCTTCCTCTCCATAGAGAATTCCCCACAGGGCTGCTCAAGTGTTCCTACAATATGGCAGCTGACTTTCCCCAGAACAAGTAATCTGAGAGACCAAGGTAGAAGCCACGATACCTTTTATGACCTAGCCTTGGAAGTCATGCCTTATACCTCTGCAACAATTTATTGTTCATACGGATCATGTCTGTTTCACTGTGAAGGGAGAATGTACAAGACGATGACTACCACAAGGACCACTGAGGGCCATTGTGGGAACTTCATGGGGATAAAGTTTTGTGAAGTCCGGGCCTTAGGTAGGAGACATGTGGGCATCGATGCACTAGTGGCACTAAAATTAGTAGAATACTGGGGCAATCTACCCATGCTGCTCTTTGAGCTCTGAAAATCCCCACATCTTTCACAGATTGCTTAAGGGATCACACACAAATCTCTAACCTGTGTTTATCAGCCTTTTGACTTTACATATACATCCAAGAGGGCAGAGCCTCCCATCTGCAAATACAGCCCTTGTTAAGTAGGTCATTTTGAGAAGCTCTTTCCATATGCTCCCCAAAAGCTGCAGACAACAACACTGAAACTGAGATACTGGCCTAGCTCTTTTTACAGAGAGGGAAACAAAACACTGCCTCTATGGCTCCTACTGTTCTGTCTTTTGTTCTCCCCTGGTCTTATCTAGAGATTTTGCCCTGGGGCTTATGTACAATATTAATTTAACCCTTATATAAACCTTGACACTTTGGTGTCTTTATCCTCACCATGGACAAGGAAACTGAGACTCAGAGAGACAGAGTGACTTTACAAAGTCACACAGACTTGGAGGTGGAACTTTGGGAAGCTTGGCTACAAGCCTCAGGAAGAGGAGACTAAGTCTGAAACAAGGCTTTCAGCTGCCTCAACCTCAACAGACCACCCACCCAGCATCTGCCAGGAGTACTGACGTCTCCCCAGCAGGGGGGTCCACAAAAAGTCTCCCCAGGGCCACAGGTCATAGGTAAGCAAGAGGTTTAGAGTTCCTCCAGGGCAAAGGGGTCTCCCTACATTGGTTGGCCCCCAGACCTAGAGGCTGGAGGGTCCAGCTTTGATGAGCCAGGGCAGAGGTCATGCCCTCTCGTAACCAGAGAGCCGTGCTCTGCTGGGGCCACGTGTGTCAACGTGCTAATGTTTCATGATTGCGACTCAGTCTCTCACTTTGACACAACCTCCTAGAGCAATCATTGCAAAGCGATACCTGCCGGCTGCCCTCCGATTATTTTACAGCCCTCCCTGGCTCCAGCTGCACCAGCCTTTACTCTCTGGTTTCTCTGCCTTCCCTATTCCTGGCAGGTAGAGGGAGGTGCAGTTAGGACAGAAGGGTAGGAAAACAGGAAGAAACTTCTCTTTTCTACCAACCCCTGACCTTGCCAACCTGGATTCCCTCTCAGACGCAGCAACCCTGGCATGGAGAGATGGCTAGTATTCACCCCACATCTACACTGTGCAAGGCCTTGTGCTGGGTGCTTAGTATATATAACATGCAAAACCCCACGACAGCTGTAGAAAATGGGGAGTATTTTTCCAGCTGCCTAGTTGCTAGCTGCACACTCTGAAGAGAAGGAAGGCTTGGGATGCTAACTTGAAGGAGACCCTAGAGGTCACTTTTGTCCAGTGACTTCATTTTTCTATGATGGCTGAGAGTCTCTTGTCCCAAGGTCAGATAGTTTTGTGGCTGTACAGTCAGGCTGAGAATCCAGCTTTTCTTTTGCTTGGTCCAAAGTCTTTCCAGTTTTTTCAGGCTGCTTGTCATCATCCCTGTCATTAAAATTACACTTGTAGAGAACAGTGAGGGAAGTTAAGGGCATCAGGAGCATATAGATAAACATATAAACATTTATTTGAACATATATTAGAAAAAGTAACTGATACATAAAACCTATGATATTTTTGGATTCAGATGAAGAAAAATGTATAAAAGTAAAAAAAAGGGGAGATATGGAAGCATTTAAAAGAAAAAATATTAAATGATAAGGTTAATATATGAAGATATGGGAAAAAATCATGAAAATAGCAAGCAAAAAAGTTAGAAAAATGCGACTACAGGACATGGAATTTGAGCCACAGGACTTGTGATCAAATTCAAACTGTTTACCAACAGCCTGATTTGAGGAAAGTCTAACCTCTATTGCCACTTCCATAAAATAAGAACTGTAGCAGAATTATTGTAAGACTCAGATTGCATAAGGCATGTCAAGCCCCACAGAATCTCTCTCATTTCAGAAGTGTGCTAAGAGCAAGGGTCAAGCTGAGGTGGGTTCTCAGGCTCCAAGGTGTGACGGCTCTGGAATGTCAAGTTTGCACTTGGTGTAACCTAAGCTCTGTAATGGGAAATGCAGAGGTGATAATGGGGCTGGTTCTGAGCTGATCGAGTCACGTGGAGCTGGTGGAAGATGAATCAAGTAGTGTGCACTGGATGGAGCAGGGTAGGTCCCAGAAAGCTGGCAAGCAGACCGTGGTCAACATCTAGAGAGAGAGAGAAGGTCTGGACTGTGGCCTGCAGGTCTGGGGCAGGACTCAGCCAAGAGGTAGGATGGTGATAGCAGCAATATAATGTAGAAGTGTATATAGGTAAGTGAGGCAGGGATACCAGCTGTCCCGCGAAACCTTGGCAATGACAGCCCTCCTGGCAGTCGATGCCTTGAACAAGAGTGAACTAGGTAGTGTGACACTGAAGAGCAAGAGTTCTGAGTTCAGACTGCCTGTATCCAAACCCCAGGCCACCTCTTCTGAGTGTTAGCTTCTTTACCTACAATACAGGATGGTAATTATACCTGATTCTAGGATTGTCACAAGGCTTAAATGAGGCAATGCAAGTGGAACACAGTGTCAGGCATATAAGTGTCATCTCTGCTTTATCACCAGCACCTAGCACAGTACCTGGCAAATAGGAGTCTCTTAGTAAATTTTCTTTGACAAATGTCTAGGTTGACCCTTCACCATCAACCATGTCAGGCCTTGGTCTTGCTTAAGTAGAGTGCTAATCATGTTGCAATGTGATGTCAGAGAAGAGAGTGAAACTGGCCAGGGTGACAAAATGTGCCTGAGTATACCAACCGTAGCTTCTCTTGACTGTTTCCCAGATGGTCTGAAATCCTGCTTTTCTAGAATCACAGGTTCTTGGAGGGGATCAAGCAGGATGCTTGGAGCTGTTGTTTAACCACTTATATGGAGGGAGCCAGAGAGGCCAGTGACTTGCGGAGAACCAGTGACAGAGAGAAGACTAGACCCTGGATTGCTTGCTCCGAGCCAGAGCTCTTTCTACAGTGCCAATGGCCTTCTTTCCAGGTGTCATCTGCTTCACAGAGCTGGATTTGGGTCTAGATTCCTCCATGTAGTAGACACAGGCAGCTAGAGTCCCTCCTCCCCCACTCCCCTACCACCCTCTTCCTGGACCTTTCCAGCAGAAAGCCTTGTTTGTTTTCTGATTTTGAATAGACTGGACACACTAGTCACAGACCTCAGAAGGTTTAGAGAAGAAGGAAAATGTTTTGCAAATAGAAAATACCAACCTAAGCCTAGCAAGAAACAAGTGTATGCTGCTAGTCCTTGTCCTATGAGGAAAGGGGAGGAGAGTAGAAGGCCTGGGGCTGCACCTGTAGGAGAAAGCTAGTTAGATGCCTGGCAGGTCCTGGATCTGACAGAAACCTGACTGGGGAGGGGAGGAGTGGGACAGGAGAATGCTGCAACCAAGAAGGCAAGAAAGCGTAGTGATAGGTCCACACATTTTAATATTCATTAAGATTCCTCAGCACCATAATAACCTGGTCTTGGGTAGGACCAAGAACCTGCCTTTTCATCAAGCGCATCAGTCAATTCTGATCACTGTGTTCTGTAGACCATTCTTTTAGAAATACAAGAATTTGTCTGGGTCTGACTTTGCTACCTCTTAGCTGTATGATCTTAGGCAAGCTATTTAATCTCCATAAGCCTAAAATTTCTCATCTGTAAAACTGGTATAGCAGTAATACATTTCTGGAAGTGTTGTTAAGATAAAATAAAATAACAAACTTGAAAGACTTAGCATAAGGACTGGCATGCAAGAGGCCCCCAAAAGCAATTATTTGCTAATGTAACAAGTGAGAATTTTGTTTTCTGGATACTCTCCAGGAGAATTTCTCATGAAGAGAGTCAAAACAAGGAAAAAAGAAAACTAAACTCTTCTATATCTCCCTTGGAGTGTGGGCAAAGGCTAGAGGATCCAGAGCTGCCATGCTGCTCGATAGTCATGGAAGAGTAACTCCAGATGCCACTTCTGGGAAAAGGATAGCATGGGTGTCAGGGAGAATTTTGGAGGTGAGAATGAAAAGTGTAAATTGAGAAATGAAGAGATACTGGAACTGTTTAGGGGTATGAGTAAAGTAGGGAAGAGAGACAAAATGATTTTTAAAAAATCTATGTGAATTATAAAATGGATTCTGTTTAATTTGTTTTTGAAAGAAACAACTAGAAATCCAAATGCATTTATAATTTTTGGCTTTGGACTGTACTTCTATCTCTATGACAAATATAGACTGAAACGTAAGGGCCCCCAGCAATACTAAGGTTTATTACACTTCCTTGAAGCATTTGCCACGCATCCCTCATTTGGCTATGGATCTACTGAAGATGTCTGCTTTCAAGTTTTTTGGATAAAGTACTTCCCAAAGCCTATGGATGAGCTCCACCGAGGCTCTGGCAGAGAAGGCCTAGGCTTAGCTCAAATGCTTTCTTCAAATAGATGAAGGATTTTCATAAAACATCTACTGTGTAGGTGTTTTTGCCAATCCCCCAGGCTGAGCCAGAGGAAAATAACATGGATTTAGCTATAACATTAGAAGAATGAGCTCAATTTACAATTTAGCGTAGAGGTTAAAAGCTTGATTCTCAAGGTAGGTTGTTGGGGTTTCTATCTATTCTCTACCATTTGCTAACCAAATGACCTTAAGAAAGTTCCTTAATCTCTCTGCACCTCAGTTGCTCTCTGCAGAAAATGGGAATATTAGTACCTACTATGTAGTGTTGCTGTGATGGCTAATGAGTAAATATTTCTATGGTACTTATAACAGTATCTAAAACACAGCAAGCTTTGTGTTAGTGTCAGCTATTAATTTAATTGATTGTTATGGAGAGACAATCATGAGATAAGCTCTCAATGGAGGTCATAGTTTATGAATATCCTGGTGAGCTCCAAGAAGTAAAGGCAGTCCCTCAGACCAGGGTTTGACAAACCGTCTTCCACATACTCAAGGATGCAGTTAAAAATATTATTGTTATATAATGCCCAGAGAGGGACCTGCATAACTGTGATTTTATGTGCACAGCTTAGCTAAGCTAATAGCAAGTCAATGGTGGAAGTTTCCTGCACTTTGTGCCCAAGACTGTGTTCACTCCTACTTTATTTCTTTAAACCAAGGAATGTATCCATACACTCATCAGCTGGTAACAGGAAAAACCAGTTAGGAACCCCCAAGCTCTGGTTATACTTTGTCTCACTCCATATCCTGTTCATGTTCTCCCCAATTTTTGACTGTTTACCTTTATATTCTGTTTCCAGCCCAGCTTTCTCCTCTTCAAATTCAGCCGTCACCATTTAGACCTACTCAAAAGAATGAACTTTTGCTCACACTACATTTCTTCCAGTTCCTGGCTGCCTTGTTAACATGCCCACTTAGCCCCTGAGCATCGAAATTTGTCAAGGTCTACACAGTCTCCCTAAGCAGAGGCAAATGTCCACTACCATGTCCCTCACCTCTGTTCCAAGTAGAGGAGGAGAATGAGAACCACTTTGGAAAGTTGCCTGCTTCCTGATGGAGATGTCCTCTGCCTTGAGAACTTAGGTAGGGCCAGGTGTACCCTAGCGGCTCCAGGGTTGGATTCAATCCACTCCCAGACATTATCACCTCTGCCTAGCATTGAGCCTTTCCTACATGCCTCCCACTGCAAAGAACCCCCGGACACTACTTTAAGTCAGTTCACAAACAGTGGTGCCTGCCTTCCAGGAGGTCAGGTTCAAGGACTTTGTGATTCTAGTGTTCTCCATGCTAAGTGGTCTTGGGCAAGTCACAGAAGCTCTTGGCATCTCACATTTCACCAGACTGTCAGTTCTCATGGTTCAGTTGCTATTGCCAAAGGGAATTTCCCAAACCGGTGCACCCATAAATGCCTCTTTGAGATGAACACCTGGCATTATAGCATTGCAAAAGGCATCTCGGTTCATTCCAGAATTGGGTGGAATCCAAGTCCTCATTACCTCTTTTCTAGGTAGGTTTCAAGAAGCTGGAAACATGCTCTAATATGACTGGGGCTGACATCTAGCCACAGCTGCCTCAGGAAGGCGGCTCTTCAGGTAATAACAGCCCCTCCTCCCTGAGCACTAGGTTTGCAACCAGCACGAAGGGGACTCAGATGTCGTTCCCACTAGCAGCACTAGGTGTTGGAGCTGGGTGGTTGCTAACAAGCAGCTCATTTGGCCTCATTCCAAGTCCAGGAACTCCCAAGGTCAAGCCAAAATGGGTGGGTTGTTTTCTCTCTCTTCCAGAAAGCAAATTCTGTAACTAGGGCTTGCTCTCCATGGCAGTTACAACTTGTTTGACATTTGAGTTAGTGGTGCTAAAAAAGAGGAAAATCCACCCCGGAGGAAGAAATGCCATTTCTGTAGCTAATTGACTGGCTGACACCTCCCTCCCTCCTGGGCTGCCAGGCAGCCTAACTGGGTTATTTGCCATGGATGATGGCCTCAGCAATTTATTGCACCAGGCCAGGGGAATGCTGGGCTGCTGACTCTATAATGTGTTCACTGTGGTTTACGGGAGCCATTTTCCAGGTCTTGAACAGAGGGTTGTATGATTGCAGAAGTGGAATCATCTGATTTCAGTAACTGGTACCAAAGTGGCGCTGAGCATTTGTCGAGGAAAGGCTCGACAAGGCAGCTGTTGAAGTTGTCCCTTCCTCTTCTACTTGGGGAACATGTTGCCAGAAGATTTGTTGGCCCAGGTGACAAGCCACCACGGGAGTCTGTCTCTTGCCTCTGAAGGCATCAGCCCCTTCTTCTGTGCTCTGGCTGGGGCTGTTCAGTGTGGCTCTCCACAGATTAATATGTCCAGCAGAAATTCCAATATAAAACTGAAATCAACTAGTTTCTCGAACTTTACCTGCATGTGAATTACCTAAGAAAGGTAATTATTAAAATGTAGATTCAGATCAGTAGGTTTGGGGTAGGGCTTGAGATTCTGCATTTCTAAGCACTTCCTAGGTGATGCTGACCTCAGACCACTCTCTGAGCAACAACGGCCTAGAACAGTTTCCCAAATCTACCCCAGCACTGGAAACATCTGATGGGCTCCAAGACTTTAACTTAATTAGTTTGGGATTGAGCCAAAAGAGAGTTTTTGTTTGTTTTAAATTTCTCCAATATACTGAGGAGACACACATATACTATAGGTTTGACTAGACATCAACTTTCTCTGGAAAGATGCACAAGAAAAGTAACAGTAGTTGTTCCTAAGAAGGGAAACTGGAGGACTGAGCTGATCATTCACTGTGTACCATTCTTAATTGCTTGCATCTTTTGAGTGAGTGACTTTTTCAAAAGCATTGAAACGATTAAAAATAAAAAAGAAAAAAAATTATTTGGGTGATTCTTATAATTACCAAGTGTTATGGGCTAAAGTTTTTGCCTTCAGAGTTCATATGTTGAAGTCCTAACCCCTGTACCTCAGAAGGTGACTGTATTTGGAGATAGTCTTTAAAGAGGTAATTAAGGTTAAATGAGGTCTTGTGAATAGGCCCTAATCCAATGTGACCAGTGTTCTTATTAGAAGAAGAGATTGGTACACATATATGTGCAAAGGGAAGACCATGTGAAGACATGGGGAGAAGACAGCTACGTATTTACAAGCCAAGGAGAGAAGCCTCGGAGTGAAATCAAACCTGCCAGCGCCTTGATCTTGAACTTCTAGTCTCCAGAACTGTGAGGAAGTAAATTTCTGTTGTTGAGCTACCAGTCTGCGGAATCTGTTAAGGCATTCCGTGCAAACTAATGCACCGAGCTGCACCATTGTTGATCTAGAGGAGGAAGCAATAGATCTAGGATAACGGAAAGACTAAACCCACTCAGTACCAGCTTGCCATGTGGTCCTGGGCAGATCACTTCTTCTTCTAGACCTCAGTTTTCTCACATGTCAAATGAAGAAGTTCACTTACATGATCCCTATAATTCCTGAGTATGAAGAGTTCTATATGTCTGTAAAAAAAGATAGAAAAGGACAATATTATTGAATGACCGTCTGTTATAGTCCAATGAGTTTTCAATTTTTTAAAGCATGAACTGCTATTTAAAAAATTCAATATATAAATAAGTTGATTGAAATGGAACTGCTCTAGTTGAGGTAGCTAACACTGTTTCAATTCCCCTTTGCCTTTCTGGTGGACTCTGCATCACCTCTCCATGAACCATTCGGGATCCTTGGGTTTTAGCCTGAGAACCCCTTATTGGTCTAATCCTGTCATATTTCAGGCATGAAAACTGAAGGCCAGAACTGTTGAGTAAGTCACCTCAGAGTCACCCAGTGAGTCAGTGCAAAACCTGGGCTCTATTCCTGACTGTCTAGCTCATTAATCTTTTCTCTGCATTTTGTGAGGCATTAAGAATAATTCGATGTTGCTGATAGCATACAAATTATAACTTCTATTTTTTTCTATAAAACATGCTCAATATTTATTTGCATGAGGCAATATTTTATCAGTGAAGCCGATTATATTTACCCTATATATAGACATAGGTGAGATTGTAAACACCAAGAATAGCACAACTAATTAAAACTCCCCATTTTCTTCTGAAATGTAGCAGGCTGCCCAAACTTCTAGGGTTAACCTCTTTTAGCATCATGTGATTATGTGGGATAAATAGAAGTGAGGAGAAAGAGATACCAGACCAGATAAAAATTCTCAAATAAATTTGAAAGTAAGGCAGATAACCAAAATATATCATAAGAAAGAAAGAGACCTTGAGGAAAGAAAACATCACATAATATGGATTCTGTGTTTCTTGGCTCCAGCTTCCATTTTTAGACCTTGTTTCCTTTAAGAAAACCTAATTTTCCTCCAAGCTGTCTCCTGATTGACTTTCACTTGATATGGTTACTCGATAGCACCGATCAGTTAATCCTTCCATATGGTTAAAATTAAACCACCAATTCAGGCTCATTTCTTCCCTTATGCTGGCTAATTTCTTGTGAAGATTATCCTTCCAGGTAAATTATCCTCATTCCTTTATCATTGTGTCCATATTTCCCCTGGCAACTGTGAGGGTTCTCAGAATGGGAGACTTATTGGAGCATTTCCTCTGTCTTGACTAACTGTTGTGCCTTTCCCAGATTGGGTGAGAGTGTGGCTGAGAGTAGGGGCTTTACATTCAGTGACCTCTTAAATTTCCTGTAACCCAGGGACTGGTTACATGAGACCTTTATAGTGATAGGGGTCTTGCTCTCAGAATTTTCCACTTCTCGTCTCAATTTTGAGACTTAAAGCAAGACAAATAGTCTTCTGTGTCATCCTGACCCTGAAGCCAATACCATGAAGTTATTACCTTTCGATGGTCACAGATTTTGATTCCTAAACACCTCATTGCAGTCGCCCCAAAAGAATGTGATCTGGCCCTGTGGTTTACTTTAAATTTAGAATAAGAGCTGTTCATAAGCTACAAGTACCGAGCAAGATTTGAATGCAGGTATAGGAACGAGTTATCCAGAGCCTTTCAACATCTAACTCAACACTTTACCTAATTACTGACTTTTACTAACCACATCCATTGGGTTTCTGATGAAAACCCCACAATTTATGTGGTTTTCAGGTTTAGCTTGAGTCCTAGAAGACCTAAGTGCTCCTGCAGCCCCAGGTGGGATAAGCTTTGGGCCCTATTAAGTTAAAATTTGACTGCTAGTTTCAATTTTCTGCTCCCAGGTTGTTTCTTGTTTAAGCAAAACACCCATTGGCACCAATGGGAGCAAGCCCATTATTTTTGCTTCTCTTACAACTTGTTATTTCTTTCTGTCCAAGCTGGCGGCACACAAGCCCAGTCACACACAGCACAAGCAAAGATAGGATTCCTGCCCCAAGGGTTCAGCAACCTCATAGTTTCCTCTGTGCTGCCTCTATTTTTGTTCCAGTGTACCATGAGTTCTGAAGGCTTGGCGGTCCTAAAACACTTTACTGTGTATTGTTTTGTTGGAAAGACTTGGGTTTTATGGCTGTGGGTTATAAAAGGTTTTCCCCCCCACCCCCTCCACTGCTTCTCCCGGGAAATTTGATGGGTGTGACCGTTACCGATGAGCTCTGCTGGGAAAGTCCAGGCCATGCTCAGCTTTCAGCCTGAGCCATGACTCTTTCCTTTTTGGCTACATCCTGGTCCTAATTTTGTCCCCCTCTGACTGGCTTTGTTTATTGGCATTAATGTTTCATATTAAAATTTAATATTTAACTTTTGCTTTCAATATTTAATGTTCTGCATCTTACATTTGGATGTCTCCCTTCTGGGAGCGGTCAGCTGCACTGCGTGATGCAAGAGCTAATCCCTTTGACTTCCAGTAAAATGACCCCCCACCCCCCACCCCTGCCTTCCTTTCTTTCATTGTTCACTATCACTCTGCATTCAAATCCATCACGGTAACTACCTGGAGAACATTTCTGCCTTTTGCTCACGCATTCATTCAACACATATTTATTGAATGCCAACTCCATCAAATATTATAAAAGGTGCTGCTAGGGACCCATGGAAAGAAAATAAGACTCGGCTCTTACCTTGAGAAAGTCAGAGAGACAGAATCCTACAAGTAAAGTGCCAAATGTTAAACAAAGTTTTGTGGGAATACAAAGGAGAGAGAGAGACTGGCTCAGCTCAGGAACTGTGGAAGGTTTTTTCAGAAGAGAAGTCATCTACAATGTGTTTTAGAAGGGCTTATTGGATTGGTAGAGGGAGGATGGGCACCGCTGTACACAGTGGCCAAAGGCATCAAGATATAAAAGCATTAATGATGATTAATAATGGTGATGATGTATTTGTGGAATGATGAGGAAATTAATTATTACTGGAAACTGGGCTGAGTATGTGGGAGAGGGAAACAGGATGCAAAAGAAGCCTAGTGACATAGATTGGTACTCAATTATGAAGAACTTTGTAAGCCAAGATAGATAGTTAGAGCTTAATCACTTATCAAATAAACCTGTGAGAGATATTATCGCAAGAGGGAGCCCTGGGAAATCTCTTTTATAAAATACTGTGGAAAAATACCCTTCATAGGGAAAAAATCTGGGTCCAGAGCACAGACCACCTATTTAGCTTTTTCTAGGGGAGATAGAGAACTATTTTTTAAGATATCTGCCCTTAAGGAATTTAAAATGTAGTTAGAAGAATAAGCGAATACCAAGAACCAATGAGAAAACAACTGGACATATAACCTAGTGCCTGATTGTGTGGCAAGAACATAAATTCCTGGGTCAGAGAAAGGAACATTATATTCCAGCCATCTTTCCTTTGGGGTCTTTGCCATTTGAAGATCACCTTCAGAGATCACTGGCTCTTTTGCCAGAAAGGAAGTTATAGGGACTCATGGAGTTTTAAAAAAATAAACGACGATGAAAATAAATAAGCTGAGAACAGAGAACTAGAATTTGGTAACTTGAAAGGGACCACTGAGTGTGCTGGAACTGGAAGCTAGGAGCAGAGACCGGCATGTTTCCATTTTGGTAAACTGAAGACCAAGTAGCTATCAAAAGCTAAGGCAGGCCTGGAGCCTAAAATTAAGACCAAATAAAGTGAGAAAGCCATTGTGAAGAACATCACAGTGACAACTCCACTTTGAGCAAGTGTCTACCTCCATGAGGGGTTTCACAGAGAGATGGCTTCGAAGGAACTTCAAACATAGCTGGGGAAATAAACAGACTCAAAGGTGGTTTATTCAAAAGTAGATGGACTTTGAGGTTAAGACTATGGTCTGAGTCTCAGCTCTGCTGCCCATAAGCTCCCTGCCTTGAGGTGTTTATTCCTCCAAACCTCCATTTCCCTTGTATAGAGATGGATGATCAGAATAACACCTGTCCTACCAAAGTCATGGAGTTGCAATGAGAATGACTGACACGGTCATGCATTCAGCAAGTATGTGTTGAGTGCCTACCATGTCCCAGGCCCTCTTCCAGGAGCCAGGTATAGAAAATAGACAAAACTCTCTTTCCTTAGGCAGCCCACATTCTAGGGAGTTCAGAGTACGTGCAAGAGTTTTGTATGCTGTAGATCGCTAATCTAACATGAGCTGCTATGCCCTGGGCATGAGAGGATGCCTACGTTCTATTAATTAACTTTCTGCATCTGAGCTGTGAGGAAAGCACTAAGGAGGGTCTCCATGACACGGGGCTTTGAAGGGTACATGGGATCTGATTAGGAAGGAAAGGATTTCTAGTAGACTGACCAAATAGGTATAAAGGTGGGAATCAGCAATTGTCTGGGAAAAAAATACTGGCTTTAAATGGATGGGCTGTCTCTTCATGGAATCACTTCAGCAGTTTATTTAGGGGCCGGCTCTTCATCATCTCACAACAGGCCAGCAGCATCACAAATGAGGTTGGATTTCCCATAATAGCTCGTATAGCAAGATGTCCAGTTGCTGTGAATTTCATGGCATTGCAGGAAGGAAGCCTGCAGATTCTGGAAGGAATCCACTACCGCCCAGGGAACTGTGCCAGCCTCTGTGCCCGTTTTCTCAGATCTATTGGGCAGATTGATTTTACTGTAACTTAGAAGTCCTTGACCAACTTGGAGCTGTACAGATGTTTAAACGGAGGTCAAGGCTAGGTGAGAGAGGGTTTTGAAGAATCATGCATAGAGTTGGAAAAGGAAAGAAGGGAGGTGAAGCTAGCACTGAGTAAGCCACGATTATGGGACTGTTCATTTACACATATTCCTTTTACTCAACTTCTGTCAACAGATAATAATAGCCAATATTTTTGCATGATTATTATGTGCCAAGCATTAAGCTTAGCTTTTTATGCACATTATTGCATGGAATCCTCTCACCCACCCTCATTCATTCAACAAATATCTTCTGGGCCTTTACTATGAAAGTCAAGTACTGCTACTATCTCTATTTAACAGATGAGAAAACTAGAGCTTGGAGAAGTTAATTTTTTCAGGTTCACTTAATTAGTTAGTAACAGAGGTAGAACTCAAACCTATATAAGTTGAACCCATACTTAAAACTTTTATACATTATGCTATATAATATATTCTAATTCTGTCATATCTCAAAAATATTAGCTATTATATTTTATTAACAACATTATCATCCTTATTTTACAGATGATGCAACTGAGGCCCTGATAGGTGGTATAACTTATTCAAAATCACACAACCAGCAACTGGCTGAGATGGGATTTGAACCCAGGTCTCTCTGACCCCCTAGTCTGCTCTTTTTGCTGCACAACATTGCCTCCTTCAGGCTGATCCTCTACTGATTCAGGAATCTTTTCTTTTTTTCTTTCATTCTTTGTGTATATCTTCAAATGTAATCATAACATCTTGGGTACAATTGCAAATACAGTGGTCAATAATGGTCAAGGAGTACTGCCTCTTGGCAAACCTGGTCATAAGACAAACCTTACCTTTCTCTCTTGCAGCCTCTATCTTTCTTCACTTCCTGCCTTCCAGCCTTGTATTTGGTTCTCATTAGTGGAAGTGCTGGGTGTGCATTGAGGTCACACTGTTTTTACTACCTCAGTGAGACTGAGGCTAACACAATTGGTCCCATGGGCCAAGCGAGACTTTGTGTCCTTCATGTTCCACTTTAGCTCTTCCTCTCACCTCCCACTCATATCTTTCCCAGCGTGTTTGCTATGGTGAAGCTGAGCTCGGGAGGAGGAACAGAAACAGGTGCCTTGTGGTGAACTGACCCCACAGGTCACAGCCACCAGCCTGACTCCGACAGGGAGGTAGCGGACACTCTAGGCTTCTGAATTCCCTCTGGATTATTCATGAGTGCACACCATCCTCTCTGACAGTCACAGGTAAATTCCAGATCAAATTTTTCTCTTCTCCTGAAAAGGACCCTATCAATGTCCCTGGGGTCAGGCAGATTCACCATCTAACCTTTCTTACCTGGACTAGGGGGCACTGGGAGGCCACTTGGAATTTGCCAGACCAGATTAGGTTTCCCTCTATTCATTGTGTCCTGGTGAATAAGATCTGGGAGAGAGAAATGAGGGGGACTCTCAGAATTATCTAATGGTTTTGGGTAACTCTAAAGTGGTTTCTCTATTTTTTGCAATCCATCCTGTTGATGAATAGTCCTTCTGCACTCAGGCCCTGGCCCTCCAGTCTCTCAAGCACACTTATGCACACTCATCTTTCTTAAATGCCTTTGCACACATCACCCCACATCTAATGCCTTATGGCGCTGCATTGCCTGTAGGCTTATCCCAGTGCACTGATGTGTTCCCAGTCAGTATCAGGTATGTCTCTAGTAACTTATGCCTTAAAATAGTAAGATTAGTCATATTTGGAAACAATTAAATTATTAAAATTAATTAGAACAGATTTATTCTAATTAATGAATAATCCTATTGTCTCATGCTCATATAATTGCATTTTTATATAATTGCTTATCATACATTTTAATACGTTATCATATCACACAGCCTAGCCATTTTATCCTAGGAAAAAAGAGTAAGACTCAGGTTCTTCAACTATGAAAGTAAAAAGTGGATTTATTCATTGAACAAGTATTTATTGAGTTTCTATTATGTTCCAGGCACTTCTACTTATATCCTTGTACATAATTGTGTCAGTTATGGAAAAAAACAAACATCTCTGGGTTCACAGAGCTCACTTTCTAGTGGGTTCCAGTGCCAATTAAATGCGATAATGAGAGCTAAAAATTGTGGAGGGCTCAGAACAAAGCCTGGCACGTGGTAAAACCTCAGTGGGTAGTCTACATGCGTAATCCTTAAAATAACCCTGTGCAGTAGGTGCTAGAGTTATCCCTATTTAATGCATGAGCTTAAATGAAGAATAATGGTTTAATTTGCCCAAGTTCAACACCTAGCAAATGATAGAGCCAGGATTTGAATCTAGGCAGTCACCATTCTTTGTTGCTTCTGGAATTGGACTTAAAACACTTAGCACAACACCTGGCACATAGTAAGTATTTAGTCAAAGCTATTATCCTCAGTCTCGTTTTCATTATTATATTTCAAACTCAGGGAAGTGCTTATAACTTGTTTAATCTGTTGCTTACATTTTTTTTTTTTTGCATAATTGTGCCAATTATAAATTATGGTAGTGCTTCATGTGTGCCTTGTGGTACAATTTGTTTATTTTCATTCAAAATATTGTTTGATTTCCATTAAATTCTGAATGCACCATAAGAATGCACTGCATGTGTGTCTTCTCCCACATTTTTTGTGATAGGACAGGAGAAAAGAAACTGCTGCTCCAAATAAAAGTTCAAAGAGAAACCTGCCTTTCAAGGTCATGATAAGGAAGTGTGATACAGTAGAAAAGACATGGGCTTTGGCATTATATAAATTGGTGTTCAAATGTCCAACTCTGCTGCTTGCTAACTGTGTGTGTTTGGGCAAACAGCTTACCTTCTCTGAGCCTTCCTTCCTCTGTTCTGCAAAATGAAGGGGGTCTGCCTCAGGTTATCACCCTGGTCCTTTCCAGCCCTCAAGTGTGTGAGTCTAAGAGTGGGAACAGAGTCTCATAAAGCTTTTCCTTAATCTAATTTTCCTGGGACAAGTTGCTAAAGAAAGTCTATTAGGCTAGAGGCAAAGAACATTCAGTGACAACAGCTCTGAATTCCATTACTAATAGAAAACCAATAATGAACATTAAACTTTTTTCAGGTGCCCTAAAAATAATTGGTAATGGACTTTCTTTCAAAATACAAGGGTTTTTAACCTCACACTTTGGGTATTCATGTTGGAAGTTATTTGCAAGTGTAAGAAGATTACTGTGGGGATAATTCATTTCCATATACCCTACCCAAGATCCAGCAAACTGGGGTGAGCATTTCAGAATAAAAAGAAACAAATGATTGTTTATCTGAAAGCACTGAGGTTCAAATTTATGATGGAACTTTGAGATTTACTTTCTTCCTTTGAGTTATGGACAAATAAATGGATCTTTTCAAATAAAAAGTCATGGACATTTTTTTAAATAAAAAAAATACACATTTTTTAGAGAGAAAGAGATCTTAGGGATGATTTAGCCCCAACCTTTTCATTTTACAGATGATGAAATTCAGCTTCAGTAAACCTCATCCATAAAAGAGAGCTAATAATAATACCTGCTGAGAGGATTAAATAATATTATGATTATAAACTACTTAGTACAGTACCTGACATGAAATTAGTGCTCAGTCAATGACTGAAATAAATTATATAATTTTCTATAATTTTTGCTTAATGGTTTATATTTGCCTAAATCCACATGAGCAGCCTTCACATAATCAAATGAGAAGCTAGGGTTCTTCAAATTCATACCAGTGATCTTTTTAAAATATCATTCATTCAATGAATATTTATTCAGAGTCTACTAAGTTCCATGTACTTTTTAAAATACTGGGCCTACAATCGTGAAAAAGACAAAACGAACAACAACAATAACAACAACAACAACAACAAAATCCTGGCCTCATGAAGCTTAAATTCTAATGAGGAAGATAGACAGTAAACAGCATAATAAGCAAATCAAAACCACAATGAGCTATCACCTCACAACTGTCAGAATGGCTATTATCAAAAAGACAAGAAATAACAAGTGTTGGTGAGGATGCAGAGAAAAAGGAACTATTGTGCACTGTTGGTTGAAATGTGAATTGGTGTATCCAGTATGGAAAACAGTCTGGAGTTCCTCAAAAAATTAAAAATAGAAATATCATATGATCCAGCAATTTGACTTCTGAGTATTTATTCAAAGAAAACAAAAACAGTAATTTAAAAAGATCTATTTATCCCATGTTCATTTCAGCATTACTTACAATAATCAAGACTTTGAAGCAATCTAAATGTCCACCGATGTAGAAACGGATAAAGAAAATGTGTGAGAGATATATATGTATATAAAATTCAGCCATAAAAAGAATTTAATCTTGCCATTTGTGACAACATGGATGGATCTTGAAGGCATTATACTAAGTGAAATAAGTCAGACAGAAAAAGATAAATACCATATGATCTCACTTTTATGTGGAATCTAAAATGAAAAACAAAGAAACGAAATAAAGAAAAATCCGAGCTTGTGGATATGGAGAACAGATTGGTGGTTGCCTGAGATGGGAGTTAGATGGTTGGTTAAATAGGTGACAGGAGTCAAAAGGTACAAATTTCCATTTACAAAATAAATAAGTCAGGAGAGATGTGATGTATAGCATGGTAACCAAAGTTAATACTGTATTACATATGTGAATGTAACTAGGAGATAGGTTCTTGAAAATTCTCATCACAAGAAAAAAATATTGTTTATGTATGGTAACAGATGTTAACTGGATTTATTATGGTAATTATTCTGCAATATATACAAATGTTGAATCATTACATTATACATCTGAAACTAATTTAATGTTATATAAATTATACCTCAATAAAAAAAATTTATTTAAATACACTCTAGATGAGGCAGAGTCCACAATGGGAATCAAGGAAGTGATATGATCTGCCAGGTCTATGCTAGCCACTACACAAATGTAGCTATTGAGTACTTGAAATGTGGCTAGTCCTGACTGAGATCTGTTGCAGTATAAATATATACTAGATTTCACAGACTTAGTGCAAAACAACAATGTAGAATATCTCATTAATAACTTCTTTACATTAATTACATGTTGCAATAATAATTTTTGGATATCTAATGGTTTACATAAAGCATATTGTTAAAATTAATTTTATATATTTCTTTTTACTTTTTATTAATGTGGCTGTTGAACATTTAAACTTACGTATGTGGCTGATATTATGTCTCTACTAGAGAGTGTGTAATATATATTTAGAAAAGATCACACTGGCTGCTGGTGAATGGACTTCAAGAGGCAAGAGTAAATGTGTGGGGAGACTAGACAGGCAATTCTTGTGACAGCCCATACAGTGCTAGATGAGGGAAAAGGTTGGAAAAAGCCAAAGAGAAGTCCATTTAATAATCTTTCTTGAATGAAATAGAGACAAAAAGAAATATGTGCAAAAGTTTAAAAACAATAAATACTAAATTGCATACGGTTTATAGTTCTGTTTTGAATGTCAGAGCTTTATGAAAGACAATAGACTCTAAGTTTCTTTTCTTTTCTAGTCCTATCAGAATTTCAGTGGAATAAGGAGAGGGAAGAGTCTAAGTGCCTTACCTAGAATTTCTCAATACATTCCACTGATCATTAGTTAGTGCCCAGAAATTAGAGAAATTAGCAGGTAGGGCCCCACTCTTCACTTAGAGTCAGACCATCCAAGGCATATTCCTTAGCAGGACTAGACTCTCCATCAGATTTAGTCTTTCCTCTCCTACCTACAAAGCCCCATTCAAGAGTCCCAATGTTCATGGCCCTGATCCACAAATGTCCAGGGCATCTCACTATTACAGAATCTCAGCCACCATCCCCCCAAATCTAGGCAATCTCCAGGTTTTCAGGGGCACATGCAATGCCTATATTTATAACCCTTCACCACTCACTTTCACTATTCCATGAAGTAGAGTTTATGGATTGGGATCTCCCTGCCTCTTAAAACAATATAACATTATCATTCTTTGAAATTCACAGAGGAAATTTGCAAAGATTGTGTTCTTTTGCAAGAACTCTGTGAAACAGGCAGAGGAGAAAAAAAAAAAAAGGAAAAGAAAGCATTTAAAGAATGACTTTTCCTTAAGCCTCTGGCACTTGCCAGTGCATTTCAGATCTGATTTGGCAGCAGATTATTGATTTCATCATTTTAAGATTCACACATCGATTTGTCCATGGTGTTCTGCAAAAGCATCGTGACTTCCTAGTACTGGGACACCTGGGCAGAAGTGTGAACCTCTCACACAAATGCACTCAGACTCTTAGTATATATGCAAATCTACCCCCAGTGACAGTGTGGAACTGGGAAGCTTTGCTACCATCATTAACCATTAATGTGACTTTGAACAAACTCTCTGGACTTTCTTCTAGGTTTCTATATTTTTTAAAAACAAGGAGGGTTTAACTCATACTCCTCCAGTGTAGAATCCACTTGTACAATTAACTATATGGGCTTTATTTAAGAAAGGAATAGCGGAGTGAGCACAGACAGGGGACAGGAAATGGCTGTTCCCTTCATATTCTCAGTTCCTTCTGGCCTTTCATGGTATGAGGATCTTGTCTTGCTAGGTATTATTCTAACCAAAATACATATTTTTTTAACATTGCTGTCTTCTTTATTATGTACTACTTTGGATTACCAAATACATTATACATTTATATAGACATATACATACAGAGATATATATATATATATATATATATATATATATATATATATATATATATATATATATATTATACACACACACACACACACACATACACACACACACGCAGGGTTGTATACAGCAAACCATGTGCTTCATCCTACAACAATTATTTAAAGGCACTTTAAAGAGCACTTTGACCACTTGCAATTTTGTTTTAGGTGTTAACTTTAGAACCTAGCTTGACATAAAATGCACTGCCACTAAGCTTTTCCCCAAGATTCCCTCGGCCTAAAACAGGCCTAGGACACAGAGCAAGAAACTGTATGATGAATGCCTGCTGGGCAGCAAAATCCTCAGACCCCTTCTGATGCCACTGCCCTCTGGCCTGATGGGTTGATCAGATCTGTGGTTGGTGCCTTTCAAGTGGGCCTGAGAAGGCTACTTCCATTTTGGGATCTCCTAAGACCTCTGAATTCTGGAGTAAGTAATAAAATCATCCAAAACAAGGTCACAGAGAGCCAAAACAATGAATGTTCTTTTGATACATTTGGAAAATGAATTGATCCCCTATCTCTAGAGGAAAAACACATGATGTTTTCCATCTGGCAAGGCTGTGGAAGAATAATGTTGTGGAAACAAGCGTCTATTCACTGGACCCATTGTGGCAGAGTCCTGTGGCACAGTCCTGCAGTTGGGAGGGGCACGTTTACACCACTCCGCCCACTCACGAACACCCAAATGCAGAGTTCTGTTTACTGGCAAAAGTGTTTTCAAACTCCCTCCTCTTCACCCCTCTGAGTAATTTTTGTCTAATAAATAGCTAAATGTCATTACCTCAAAGTTGAAAGGGTGGTCCAAGGTCCTGTGGCCCTCAGGCCTAATAGTCTCTGATGAAGAGCAAGCCACAGGTCCTGGATGGTATGCTTTGCTTTGGGCTATATGTAACATTATTCCCCAACTCAGATCTAAATGTTAGGGAAATTCCCTCCTAGAAGAAATCCAAAGGAGGAAGAAGGTAGATTTCAGGCATGGCACACCTGTAATTCAGTAATGTCATCAGAGATCCATCTTCCTTCCATCTTTCTGCTCTGCAACAACTTTCTAAGGCCAATTCTGGGTGTAGTCATGAAGTGGTGGCAGCAGTTACAGATGTCACAGCAAGGGTCCAGAGCTGGAAGAGAAACTATTTTTTATCCTGCTTCTTTTTAAAAGGGAAACATTTTCCCAGGCCCCTCTCCAAATCTAACCAGAGCTCCCTGCTCATCTTACTGACAAGAACTAAGTTACACGTCCACTCCCAAATCCTCTGGTGAGACTCTGATGGTTGATTTGACTGAAACATATGGTTGTCTGGAGAGGATGAAACTCTGGAGGGAACAAAAAGGATGTTCTATTAGTAAGAAAGAAAGAATAAGTTAATTTTAGGTAGACAACAACAGTGCCTTCTATATTCATTTATTTGTGGATCACAGAGGGATAGCCATGTATGTAATATTGTCAACATATACAATAGAGGTGAATAGTTTATGTGGCTTTATGTAATGTTATGGTCTTAATGTTTGTGTCCCTCTGCCGCAAATTCATATGTTGAAATCTTAACCCCCAATGGGATGATATTAAGAGGTGGGGTCTTTGGGAGGTGATTAAGTCATGAGGATGGAGTTCTCATGGATAGGATCAGTGCCCTTATTAAAAAAAAAAAAAAAAAAAAAAAACTAGAAAACTCTCTTGCACCTTCGACCATGTAAGGACCAAGTAAGAAGACAGCCATCTGTGAACTAGAAAGCTAGTACCTTGTTATTAGACTTCCCAGTCTCCAGAATTGTGAGAAATAATGTTCATTGTTTAAGTTACCCAGTATATGGTATTTTGATTTTAGCAGCACACATGTACTAGGACATAAAAAACAATCAAAATCTTTTATTTGACTTTATAATCCTTTACTTTCACTCTTGCATCTGAAATTATAACTTCTCTTTACTATTATTTTTATTGTTTTTATCTAAATTACTGAGCGCTTATATGTGCTTAGTGCTGCACAAATCCATGGGTTATTTCCTTTAGTTTTTCACAAGAGGCCTGTCAAGTAGGCAGTATTATCTCATTTTACAGTAAGCAAACTAAGGCCAGGAAAAGTTAAATAACTTGCACAAATTTTCACAATTAGTAGAGGGGCCAAAACTAGACTTAGGTTACTAAAATTCCAAATGAATAACCATTTATTCAACAGATGAGTCTCCATGCCAGGTGCTGGGATTAGTGATAATGTAAACAGACATAATTCTTAACTTTGTGGAATCTAAAATCTGGTGGAAAAGAAAAATAGAAACAAAAATAGAAGTTCTACAAAATTTTGACAGGTATTATAAAGGAAAAGGAATAAAAGAGGATCCTTATTTATGCTGTGAGTAGGAGCTATGTAAAAGGAGGGTAGGAAACATTCCAGGAAAAGGCCCTGAGGTGGAAAAACTTGGCACTTTTGACACATGAACAAAACAAGTGTGACAGGAGCAAAGCGAGGAGGGAGAGAGTGGCATAGGTGATTCTAGGGGGGCAGGGGTCAGACCATACAGGTCTTGTAGGTCCCTTAAGAATATTGAATTTTGTTAAAGGTGCATTCTGAAATTATTGAGTTCTAACCATAAAAATAATGTAATTAAATTTTATCTTAAAACATGATTACTCAAACTACTTTTTGGAGCACGGGTGAGGTGGAGAAAGAACAAATTTAAAGAGATCAGTTGAGAGGCTATTGCAGCCACCAGGAAAGCAATGATGGTAGGTGGCCATGGAGATAGAGAGAAGAGGATGAATTCAGGAGACATTATACAGGTAGATATGACAGGAGTTGAATGAGATTGAATATAATGATAAGGGGGAAGCAAGAGTTGAAGATATTCCTGGTTTCTGTTTCCCACAACTGGTGCTAAAGATAGAGGCCATGGGAAGGGGACAAATGTAAGGAGTAGATAAAGGTTTAGTTTGAGACATTGAGTAAGATATCAAGTAAATTATTGTATATATGATCCAGAGCTAAGAAGTTTGCTGCAAATGTATGTTTGGATATTGTTGGCAGATTGATGGTATTTAAAGCTAAGAGAGGAGATGGTATTATCTAGGAAAATATTAACAATAAGGGAAAATAGACAGCCCAGAATATAAAAGACAAAGGAGATTAAAACAAAACCATGAGAAAGCTAGGAGGAAAACTAAAAGAGTGAGACAATAACCAAGTCAATTATAGGAATATTTCAAGGAGTCACCAGTTAACTGCTTGCTGCTGAGGGTAAAGTATGATGAAGTCTGAATTTACATCCCAGACCAAAAATAAGATTCTTAAATCTTCAGAAATGGTAAGAGGAGGACAATAAGAACAAGACAAATATAAAAAGTTGGATTCAGAGTAGCATAAGACTTCTCTAGAGCAGCATTAAAAGCTAAGGTACAAATGAATAATATCTTCAAAATTCCAAGGGAAAATAATTACAAATATAGAATTATATTTATAGTCAAGTAAAATAAGAAGAAAAATTTATTTAGACATGAAAGATTTTTAAAAGTTTCTCTCTCATATATTCTTTTCCAGGAAATTACTGAAGGATGCTATTCCACAAAATGAGGGCATAATTAAAGAAAGAATTTCAGAAACAGGATAAGAAGGAGGACAGAAGTCAAGTAGATTCGCGGAGTGGTGACAAAGAGAAGTTCCAGGATGACAGCTCTGCAGCAGATTTAGAGGGTATCTATTTCCAGTTGGAGAAGCAGGATTGAGGGCTCCAGGAGAGATACCAAGGGATTGGGGGATGGGGGTGGATATGCAACCGATAAACTATCTGGTATGATTTACCATATTGAATGAAGTTTTAGAAAGAAAGAAAATTTTAGACTAAATGAGGAAGAAGATACACAGATAATAACAAATGAAAAACAGAACAGTTGTTTATTTCAGTGTTAAAGGGTAATTTTCTAAAAATAAAAAAGATAAAATCATGACTGTAATACAAATATAAAATAATTATGTGTCAAAGATTTTATTGAACTCATTATTTTAGTAAGGGACCAATAAAATGATACAACTTGTACAAAAGGTGAATTCGAAGAACAGAATAATTTGTAAGGAACAAAGAATTCTAAAATAAATTTACCAATATGTAGAACCAAAATGGTCTATCCATAGGACAATAATCAATTGATCAATTGCATTTGTATTAGTTTTCTATTACTATGTAACAATTCACTACAAATTTCACAACTTAAAACAACATACATTTATTATCTCACAGTTCTGTAGGTCAGAAGTCTGGGTGGGCTCAGTTGAGTTCTCTCTGTAGAGTCTTACAAGGCCAAGATCAAGGTGTCAGCTGATTTAGACTCTTATCTGGAGGCTCTAAGGAAGAATCTGCTTCCAGGCTAATTTAGGTTGCTGGCCGAAATCAGTTTCATGTGGCTATAGAACTGAGGACCCCATTTCCTTGATGGTCCTCGCCTTTCACTTTTTCTATAAATCACAGAGCCAGGTCTCTTCTTGTTCAGCAAAGGGAACAAAAAGGGAAAAAATCCTGTTTAATACTACTATATATGCCCTTCCCCCACTTCTAGCTATGGTTATTGGGCTCGATGACTGTTACTTTAACTTGGCTTTGCAGAATAACCAAGAACTTACAAAGGCTAAGTATAATGCCCATAAAAGACAATTGTTGTTTTCCTCTACTTGGAATCACTATCTTTTTTTCTAGTAACAATATCTCAATTTTCAGTTAGAGAACCACCCTCTTCCATTAAGGTAGATGGTACATGACTTAGGATTGTCCAGTCAGAGTATTCTATCCTTCTGGCCACAAGGGTTGATTCAGGAATGGCCACATAATTCAAGCTAGGGTAATGAGAGCCTGACCAGGGACTTCTACTGGAAATATTAAGAATGAGAATTTCTCTTTCTGCTGGTCTTAATAAGATTATAGAAGGTAACTAGAACCAAGCTTGGGGGTCTGGATACCAGATCGTGAAGAAGAGTACCCAAGAATAAAAATCTACGTACAAAAAGTAGAACCAAGAAGAAGAGACCAAGTTCTTAAGATATAGTTGGAGCATCTAGATTCGGCTTTGCCTAATGTCTCCATTGTTAAGTTCTCTCCTATCATGTGGTATGGGTACTTAGTCCCTAGCCGTAACCTTGGAAACTCCTTGAGTTTAGGATTATTAAGGAGTGGTGTGTGTGTGTAAGTGGATGGAGGGGAGGGGAGGGGGGAAAGGAGAGGAAAAAAGGGAGGGAGGAAGGGAGGGAAAGAGGGAGGGAGGGAGGGAGGGAGGGAAAGAGAGAGAGAAGAAAGCTAAATAGACCAAGGCAGGTGGAAGAAAAGAGGGATTAGTAGGATGAGACCCTAAAGATGTGCTTTGTTTTCTACCAATGTGAAATTTTCGATTTACTTTAAAATGTTTTCATTTGCCTAAAAGAAGCTGTGGATGTGGTAAACTCTCCAAAGCCATCATATTCCTTTCTTTTTTCAGCCATATTTATTGAATACCAATTTGTGTCAAGTCTTGTGCTAGGTAGAAGAAAGATAAATGAGGCAGAGTCCCTACTCTAGAAAAGTAAGTAATCTATCTGTCAAGGAATAGGTAAATTATGAATCAATCTGTAAATACTGAAGACAGAAAACTGTCACAGCACAGATAAAGAATCAACTAACTTGGATGGCAGAGGCAGAAAGACCTCAACTCTTGGTGACTAGTAAGTTTGATTTTGAAGGACCATAAAAATGATAATATCTAACATATACTATGTGATTGTCATGTGTCAGGTACTATTTTTCATACTTTTCATTCATAAACTCACTTAATCCTCATGATCCAAAAAAATTAAATTTGTATTATCTCCATTTTAAAGATGTAAAATTGAGGCCCAGATGAATTAAGTAATTTGCCCAAAGTTACACAGCTGAAAAATGACAGTCAGAGACCATTCTCTTATGTGACATTATACTGATTTTCAGAAAATAAAAAGTTTGTGGAAAAATAACTCCATTCACAGAATGAAGGAAATGATTTTCTTATACCAAGAATAATCGAAGAGGTTCCAAGGTCCTTCCTCCTTGGCCCCACTCTTGGTACTTAAGGGTGCACTTTATAAGCCTAAGGAGAAGCCCCTAAATCTTGAAAGCAGTGAGCCTCTGTTCTGTTAAAGACTCAAAGGTGAGTGTACATCAGAGACTCGGAAGGCTTCTGACTGCCCGGCCCCACCCCCAGAGCTTCTGACTCAGTAAGTCTAAGGACATAAGATCTAAGAATTTGTATTTCTGACAAGTTCTCAAAATATGCTGCTGGTGGTCAGGGGACGACAAATTTGTCTTTCAAATAAAATGAACCATACAGAAGCTTGTTTTTCTCCTAGGTCCTACAAGAAAAACTTTTTACCATGTTTATGTTGTATGTTTCCTGTTACTTTCAGATGATCTGGTTTAAAAACATATAAATCATTTCTTGCAGATCTTAATTTGAAATATTTATTTCAGATTTTCTTCCTCTCCATGACTTGAAATTTTTACATCTCCAGCTCTTATTTCCACATAACTCTGCCCACTGAATGCATACTAAAAATATGTGTGTGTGTGTGTGTGTGTGTGTGTGTGTGTGTGTGTGTGTTTAAGTTATTCTGGGGTGTTGAAAGAAACTTCACATCTATAGCACTATTCATTGTAGACTAAGAAGAGAGAAACTGTTCATCAGAAGCTTCCAACTTCAACCTCTTTGGAAAGTTTAAACTATAATATTTTGATCAAGGATGGTAAGCACAGACAGACAATAGAAAGACCCAAGACCAGAACTGGCAAGAGAGTAAAATGCATGCAATACAAAACAATTCCTTACGATGAGCTGTAAAAATGATACAATGGATCAATGCTTTGTACCACAGGGTGTTTTCATGCCCTCCAGAGAAATTGCCAAAATTACTTAAAAACATGGTACAACCAAGTTGGTTATCCATTACTCTCATAAACATTTCTCTCACTGTGTCTAATCTCATACAGATGTGCCCAAGACTATCGAATACTGAGTTGAACACACTTAGACCTCACTTAAAAAGAGAGCAGAATTATAAAAATGTTTTTGAATTTCTGCCACCTACTGGCAACTCAAAGTGCCAGAATTGAGCACAGGGTAATAACACTTCCTGTTCGAGGTTGGTTATGCTCTTCTTCTGGAGGATAATTAATTAGCACTTGCTTTAACTGATTTTCAGCTCGTGTAGCCGATATAGTGAGAAAATGGTAGATTGAGTTATTTGGGGGCTTGTTTCCAGGCCTCAGAACAACCCTGAACCATCCCTGCATTGTAGACCTGATTACAAAGTAAACTTGGCATTTTGGGATTCCCTTCCCTCGTGGTATGACTCATATGGCTTCAGTTTTGGTGAGTTGGTGCTCAGATGGTGTTGTTTTTTGCACATGTGTTGCATAACCCTCAGTGACAAAGCTGGTACATTTCTAGGTGTAATCTTAGAAGGCAGTGTGTGTTTGTGGACTGTACAAAAGGAATCTGAATATTGATTTGTATGGCATCTGGAATACATTCTGGAAAGTTCTTAGAGGTACGATGCATAATGGTTTGAAATTGCCACTCTGGTGCATAGAGCCAGGTTACTAAAGGAAGATCTTTCAGCTTCAATTAACATCTAGTTTCTGATGGTAATTTTGACAGCCTAAACCTAAACTAGGTTCTCAGATCATCTCCTAAAATCTATCTTTTAACAAAATAACCTAGATGCCAGCACTATTTTGTTCTTAACCTTGTAACTCCTCTGGTCCTGTTTTGTCATTTCTAGGTGTGCCAAACTTCACTTCAAAGAGTTCATTTTATTCCAAGGGGCAACCAATTAGGGATCAAAGACTTTATTTCATTTTGCAAAGCCCAGCCTGGAGAGTTTATTACGCTGGATCAATCTCCCTTTGAAGATTGCTATCTTTGGGTGTGAAACCTGAGTCCCAAGAAAGGCAGATGAGAAAAGCTTTGGGGCAGCCACCAGACAAGAAGGTGTCATTTATACCAACATAGGAAAGCAGAGTCAGGGGCGCTGGAGAGGATCAAAAAGTTGAAGGTACATTGGACATATGGCAAAGAGTGGTGACCATCTGGAAAAGCGGATATTGTAATGAGGCAGGCAACAATCAAAAAGGAGAGTTGAAATTAAAAAAAAAAAAGCCAAGGAAAACACTGAATGATATACCAGTGAGCATGTTTAAAATAATAAGGGCTGTCATGGTCAAAGTCACCGTTCTATGGTCTAGTCATACTACATTTCTTTCAGTTCTGCAAATGCAGTATGATCTCTCTAGCCTCTATGCCTTCATGCGGACATATCCTTCTCTCTGCTGGAATATTGTTCTGTCCTTGCCCTCCCTGCATTTTCTTTTCAATAAACTAACTCTTCCTACTTATTGTTCAGATCTCAGCTTAAGTCACTCTTCCTCTGAAAGTCCAGGGAACTCCCTTGTAGACCTAAGTGAGTTACTCCAGCTCTCATGAGGAATATTGCCTTCACCATGGGACTTCTCGTACTTACTTTTAATGATTGAGGTTTTTCTTTCCCAAGGGCTCTATGCTCAGTCATTGTGGGATCCTGTCTACCTTGTTTCTATCACCACTTTAATCTCAGCACCCAGCACAATACCTGGAATATGTCATGTTGTTAATTCTCATTTCTAAAGTGAACAAATCAACGAAAACAACTTGAGGGGACAAGTCAAGCTATTTGTTTTGAAAGAATGTCCTATCAACTTGCCATCTCTGCTCCAACCCCTCTTCCACTGAGTGAGCAGAGATGAAGGCCAGCACCACCGTGGTGCCTCACAGTTTGTAACTGCAGTGGAACACTAGGGCTCAGACCCTGCTGATTTTAACAGATCACAATTGTTCTCTCTTCCTTTGTGCTAAAATAAGGACATTTCTTCAAATAAAGCAAACTCTACCATGGCTTCTTTGCATATGTTGTAAATCTTATCATTGTATTAGATGGTTAGATAAGAGTGGTTACCAGCATCTGCCTCAGACTATGTACCCTATTTTCAAGTGAAATCTCTCCTTAGAACTCCAAAAGAGGGAACACATAGTTATCTGCTAGTATAGCTGTATATTAAAGTTCTAGATCAGATCATTTACTGATTTTAAAATCAATAAGAGGAAGGCAAGTAGAAGCATTTGTGTTTTGCCTTGTGTTGATGTTCATACAGAACACTTTTGAGCGTGCATTCCTTTGTACATTGAAAGTTTTTAAAATAGTTTAGAATGTATCTTAAAATTAAATATATATCGAACTTGGGGGGATCTATGAGTACCTGTGTGGTATGGATTTGAAAAACACATCTGTGACAGGCACAGTTCTAAATGTTTTGCCTGTATCAATTCCTCTACTCTCCAGAACCCCATGAGGTAGATAATAGTATCCTGATTTTATAGACAAGGGCTCTGAGACAGAGTTGTCAAGTAATTTAACAACTCACAGTAGTAGAACCAGGATTAAATGCAAAAACAGATTCCATTCATTCTTTTAACAAATATTTTTGAGTGCCTGCTATCTGCTAGGCACTGTTTTTAGGCAATAGGCACACCACAGTGAACAAAATAGATAAAAATCCTTGTCCTATGAAGCTTCTCCTCTGGTGTAGCTTCCATTCCAGCATGTTCACTCTTACCCACTGCACTGTACTATGGCTCTCCTCTCTAACTGGCTACCTTGGTCTCTGTGGGAAAATGGCAGGGTATTAAGAGAGCCAGAGTCAGAAATAGACAGGTTGGCTGAGAGCAGAAAGGTGAGTTGGAGCTGGCAAGGAAGGCAGTGAAGGAAGAGCATTGCAGGCACGAGAGACAGACAGAAAACCAGGGAGCCCAGTAGATCTCAGCATCCTTACCACTCTCCTCGTTGTTGTCCTAGCCTACAAAGGGGTCAAAGTCCTGTCTAAAATGGGCTGCTGGTGAGCTTCCTACTTCACAGAGATTAATCCTAAACTGGCCTTAAATTTCCTTCTCAGCGTTTTGCTGTAGCCCACCACTGTCCTCAGTCTCACTTTCTCCCTTCTTCCTGCTCCGCCTTGGTGTCTAACTGAATCAGTTCTCTCACTTTTGGTCTTACTGCTTCCTTCCCCAGTTTATGATTCCTCCTCTTGATTCCTATCCCATGTACTCTCAGTATAAGAGTATGCAATTCTCTACATACTCACTCTCGTCTTCTCAGATTACATGCGGCTTTACTCATTCCTGTAACATTCATTGAGTGCCTATAATGTGCCACACATAGTTAAAATGCTAGGTATCTGCAGGAAGCTGAAAAATGGCCCATCCAAAGATATTCACATCCTAACTGCTAGAATCTGTGATTGTTCCCTTATATGACAAAAAGATTACAGATATGATTAAATTAAGGATCTTGACACAGAGAGGTTTTCCGAGATAATCCAGTTGGGCCTTAAATGCAATCACATGTATCTTCATAAGAAGAAGACAGTAGGAGACTTTGATATATACAAATGAGAAGATGATAGGAACACAAAGCAGACAGAGATTTCAGGAGCTGGACCTTGAAGATTGGAATGATATAGTTACAAGCCAAGGAACGCTGGCAGCCACCAGAAGTTGGAAGAGGCAAGGAATAGATTCTCTCCTGGAACCTCTAAGGGATTATGGCCTCGATTTTGGACTTTTGGCCTTCAGAACTGTGAGAGAATAAATAACTGTTGTTTTAAGGCATCAATTAGTGGTAATTTGTTACAGTAATCTCAGGAAACTAATATGGTACCCTTTCTCTGGTTCCTTCTTATACTTCCCAAAGCCATTCCTACCAGTTTCCATAGTGTATATTAACTGTGCATTTCCATATTCTCCATTGAAAACTCCTTGAAACCAGAGACTGGCACCTTTTCATCTTCATATACCTCTGGCATTTTATATAGTACTTGACATATTATAGATGCTCGATAAATTTTGTTGAATAAATGAATAAACTATAAGAGAGCATTATAGTGTTATTTAATTTTTTTTATATGTAAAAGCATTGTCTTTTCAATTAGACTGTGAGAAACCATGGCTTTGCATCATCTGGGGTGCAAAGCACAATATGGTGGACTGTTCCCAGCTGAAGGATGACACAGAGGGTTCATCTCCCATGATCAGTAAAGGCTGCCTGGATACTCAGTGAAATAGGACACCTTGAACAATTAATTATGTCTGTCACAGATGTGACACTGGAGAGGGGTGTATATGAACATATACTTTGCCATCCCTGACCCAGCTTTTGTCCCATGGATAAGATTTCTCTTATCTAAACATGAAACAAATGATATTCCTGCCCTCCAGAATCTTAGAACTAAAATTTGGCATTTATAACTCACCCATGGTAGAAATAGCTTCTCATATTCTTGGTTCCTGCTGTGAAAATTGAACAGTGTGTGTTACTTTTTAGTTCAACATTTTCAACAACAGACCCTGTTCTAAGTGCTGGAACTGTTCAGTCCTGGCCTTCAAAGAGTTTGAAGACTAATAGAGAAGATAAACAGGTTTTAGACCAACCCGGGTAACCAATGTGAAATGGGCTACAGTATGGGTCTGTAAAGTGTGGTGCTGCCACGGGCATAAATGTCTTAGGAGAAAGAGAAGACTGAAACCAAAGACCTTGGATTAAACCTGGAAACTGGCTCTTAAAGCACTGACTAACGGGAGGGAGAAAATTCATCCTGCTGTGGATCAGGAGCAAGTGTGTGTGACTCAGTGGCTCTCTGCCTTCAGCTCTGTGTCCCAAAGGAGGCCTGTGCTGTCTGGCTGATTTTGCAGTGAGCCTGGTAAAAATTTAGCATTTCAGTCACTCCCTGTCCCCTGAGCAGAGTTCCGGAAGCAGGATCAATAGGGAAACATCGTCAGCAGCTAGAGGATGCTATAAATCTTTTCAGCCCCGAACAGAAACATTTGGGAGGGGGCTGGCTGAGACTGCTGGGAGGAGCTAACAGAAAGCTTTGGGGTTCCATTCTAATGAGTACTTTCTGCTTTTTAAAGCTGTGTCGTTGGAGGCTGAGGGCAGGGAGCTGGTGTTGGTGATTCTCTGTTCAGACCATGGGGTGAAAACCAATACCTTAACAGACAGTTATTAAAATGCTCTTTTCCTTCAGCAGTTATTTATCAAGAACATAATGTGCACATGTCAAGACCTTAGGTACTACCACACAGATAAATGCTTCCTGCTATGCTCTGAATGTTTGCGCCCCCTTCCTCCAAATTCATATGTTGAAACCCTAATGCCCAATTAAAAGGTAGGATTGGGGGTAGTGATTAGGTCACAAGGATGGAGCCCTCAGGACTGATTAATGCCCTTATGAAAGAGGCCTGAGAGTGACCTTGCCCCTCCCACCACGTGAGGATACTACAAGAAGTCTGTGACCCTGAGAGGACCCTCACTTAACCATGCTGGCACCCTGATCTCAGACATCCAGCCGCCAGAGCTATGAGAAATAAGTTTCTGTTGTTTGTAAGTAACCCAGTGTGGGATTTTGTTATTGCAGCCAAAACTAGGATATACCCCACCTACTTACCCATCCAAACATGCTGATGTGGTGAAGAGAACTCAGGCCATGGAGCAAAAATTATCTGGGGTGGAGCTTAGCCTGCACCTCAAGAGCTGTGATCTTGGTCCATCCTAATCCCTGCTGGTTGGCCTGTGGCCTGCCAGGTTTTGCTTGTGGACCAGAGCATCTTAGAAGCCTCATCGCGAACAGTGAGCACAGCTTCAGTGGACTCATGCCAGGGTGCTTCTAGACACTGTGGAGGGGGGAAAAAAAAGAAAAAAAAAAAGCTGCATGATCTTAAGTGAATTCATCACTGTTCTGAGCTTCATCTTTCTCATCTGTAAAATGAGCATAAAAATAGTACCCACATCACTGAATGTATATTAGAATGTAGAGGATCTTAGCCACGTGCTTAGAAGATAATTAATGTTAGTTACAAATAACGTTTTTGGGAGGGAGTGTGGAGAGGGGGCAGGTTTAATGTTTGCCCTGGAGGTCAAGAACAGGTTGCAGAACAAAAAGTACCAGCCATGCCCAGGGGGACTGTCTCAGGGGATGAGGGTTTATTGATTTACGGTAAGATTGGAAAGCAGTAGGGTGCTTAATATCTGCTGTTCCTCATTCACTCATTCAGCAGACATTTACTGAGCTAAAGCAAGCCAGGCACCCTGCTAGGACCTAGCAGTGCCTAGACGATCCAGCATCTCCAGTGGTATCTTAAATTCTATGAGAGCAAGGACAATGTCTGAAGTGTTCGCTGCTATAGTTCTAACATTTATTAGAGCTAGGTTAGTAGATATTAAATAAGTATTTTCTAATGAGATAAGTAGGTGTTGAATAATTATTTTTAATGCAAAATAGCAACAATAAAAATAATACCTATCAGAAACTACATGTGTCTGAATTTGGCTAAAAATTACCATATGTCTCTCCTGAACTACTGCGCCAGCTACTATTCCTCACTACTCCCTACCAGCAGTGGATGAGGACACTATATCTCTCATCTCCACCTACACTTAGCACTATGCAGCTTTTTAATTAATGCCAGTTTAAAATGTATAAAGTGATGGCTCATTTGTTTTGATTCACATTTTTCTGATTACTAATACATTTGAGTAAAACTTCAGATGCTTCCTAGTCCTTTGGGTTTTCTTTTCTGGAAATTGCCTGTTGGTGTCCTTTGCCCAATTCTGCTCCTGGGCATATATTTCAAATAGAGTCTCAAACATGACCACAGAGAGCAGTGCACAAGAACAGTCATAGCTGCTATTCGCTGCATTGGGGAGTTGGAGGCAGCACAAGGCCCTTCACTCAGAGTTAGTTGTTCTAGGTGGGGAATGCATATCTTTAGGTACTCTGTGGCAATTCTAAGTGATTAATTAGATGTCTAGGTAGCACCATGATGCTTCTCAAAAGTATAGAGATAGGTGATAAAAGAAACAAACTGAGATCTATAAAACAATGCTATTCATATGGAAATTACAAATTTATGCAATTAAAATACCCATATGCGTGTGAGTGAGTGTGTGTGTATATTTTTTATAGAACACAGAACATGTTAAACACATTACAGTGGTTTTTGTTTGGGGTGACAGGGAAGAAGAGTGAAGAACCAGGATCAAAGAAAATAATGAAATAAATAAGAGAAAGGACCTTGGTGATGACAATATGTCAAGAATTGAAGAGTAAAAGTAATTCAATCCTGTGCATCTAAAATCTGATAATAGAATAGTAATTAATGGCCATGAATACAATACTCCTTTATATTTCTATGGCTCTTTGAATTTTTCAAAGCGTTTCACAGCTATTTTATTTGCTATCAGTAATAAGCAGCTCTATAGGGAAGACAGACATTCCTTTTCTGATGTAGAGAGAAGAAAATTCAGATAAGGGGAGATTAACTTTGCCTGAGAAGGCACTAGGACCCAGAAACTTCCACTCAGAGACTGCTTTCTTTCCACTACAATAGATTGGTCAGATGCTGTCACTAGGATCCCTGAAGGCTGGTAAAATTTGAATCAAGCTCTTCATTTATCTTTCTTCACATCCCTTCCTGCCGGGTAAAAACCTATGTGCTTTAGTGGGCTTCCCACTTCCCTATTACAACTCAGCTATTAAGGCTGTTTCACACATAGGGCTCCCATTGACCCTGGCTCTCTCCCTAATTGAACCCAAAGACTAAAACATCCTTTACAATAAGCACTTCTTTGTAATAGACAGATTTCCTGGACCCATAAAACAGCTTTCAGAAAGGGCGAGCTGTATTTAAGGAAGACATTAATATAGTGCCACAAAATGAGGTTTGCTGACATATGACTCTCTGAATAATTTACTTTAAATAAATTAACACTAGAATTTACATTTACCTTTGAAAGTCCAATTTACTGGAGACACTGAGGATGTGCTCCCTGGAGAATGGGAATAATGAAAAACACCAGCTTTTGTTTGACTGCCTTGCTAAGAACCATAGCGATGAAATGGCTACTTTTTCTGGAGAACTCTCTCTGCCAGTTGGCACTTGCTCAGACCATCCATTGGAGGGGCTTCCTGGTTTCCCCCGCAGCCCTTCTGTTTGCCAACAAGATGAGTTTAGCACCAGATGAGGGCAAGGGACAGGGGATAGCATGGAGGAAAGAAAACCCACTATAACCGAAGTTAATAATAATTATACTATAACTGGAAGTTAGTGCTAAATTATTTGCATATATTATCTCACTTCATCATTGTAAAAACTCTGTGAAGTAGGATCTCATATTAACCCCATGTGACGGATACAGAAACTATGACTTAAATGGTTAATTTACTGAGGATCACATAGCTAGTAAATGGTGGACCTCATACTCAAATGTAAGGAGCCTTAAGTCAGAGTCCACACTAGGTTTTTCTTTTAAATAATTATCAAATTATCAATAATTTAAATATTCAAATTTACATGATCATTATAAAAAAATTGGAAAGAGAAAAAAATATATGTTAAAAAAAAATCACCTTCTCTTAGTACCCAGTGTTAATTATTACCCAGAATACTCAGAGTTGATTGTTTGGTCATATTCTTTTTTCTTGTGAGAAGATTGCATTTCTATTTTTCAGAGATTGAGCATATTTCTCTGTGCTTTAGGGGCTGGGGTGGGTAGCTTGGGTCTTTTGTAGAGTAGAAAGGGAAAGCAGGGACCTTTTGGCCCGTTAAAATGAGTGCATGATTTATCTGTCCTTTCCAACTGGCGGCTGACCAAAGAGGCTGATGGGCATAGCAGGTTTCCTGGGCGCGTGTGGTTCCAGCATATGGAACCGCAGCGCTGCCACAGCCTGGCAATGGCGTCCACGCTCAGGGCGTGGAACGGCCCTTGCCAGCGGAAGAACCAGGGGCAAGGAAGCCACGCAAATCCCTGTCCTAGACATGGTACCTGCAGGCAGTGCCAGGGTGCCCCGTAGCTATCAGCGTCCACACTCAAACGTGCAGGATCCACAGCAGAGGACGCTGGTGAAGAGCTTGCACTTTAAAATCAGAGCTGGGGTCAAATCTAGCTTTGCCATATTCGAACTGTGGGAATCTGGCAGATTACGCAACCTGTTAAATTTCTGTTTCCTCCACTATGAAATCAGGCAATAGAGTGAAGCAGTTCAGTGTGTGGATACCAGATTCAGGCTCATGTTGCTGAATCCTAGGAACATAACTTACCAGTTGGGTAGCGGTGGGAAAGCTACTTAGACTCTCTGAGTCTCTGTTTTTTTTTCATATATTAAATAATAATAATGACACAGGTGAGGATGAAATGAGATTTTACATGTGAAGAACTCGGTGTATAGACTTGGAAAATATTAGTTCGTTGTTGTTGTTGTTGTTTTTATTGTTGTTGTTAAAATGAGGGTGGTTAGAATACTCATAATACATTTTTGTGACGATTAGCTGAAATCATATAAATAAAACGCTTAAAAAATGTATTCCGTTGGAAGTTTAGATGCTTGGATTAAACACCTTAAAGTCGTCCCGAGTTCCTTTTTTCCTCTTAAAATCATTCTGCCAGCAAATATTGTCAGCTCTACTGTCAAAAAATATTTAGAATCCAGTCACTGCTTACCTCTTTCTTCCTTTGCAGCGCCGTCATTCTTACCAAGGTTATTTCCGCCACAGCCTTTTAACCAGTTTTCTGACTTCTGTCCTTGCCCCCATCCCGTGTATTCTCAATCCAAGAACTTTTAGTTTAAGGTTTTTTAGGGTTTTTTAATTTAATTTTTTTCATTGCAATATAGTTGACATATAACATTATATTAGTTTCAGGCATGCAACGTAATGATTCTATGTATGTACATATTGCGAAATGAGCACCACAATACATCTAACTAACATCCATAGTTTTCCTGTATTTTATTTTTTATTTTGAAATACTGACTTTCAGAAAATTTCCAAAACTAGTACAGAAAGTTCATGTATATTCTTTATTCAATTTCCCCAGTATTAACAACTTATATATCATAGTACAATGATCAAAACCAGGGCATTAACATTATTAACTACAATTCGTATTCGAATTTCACCATTGTCCCCTTTTCCTTTTTCCTCTACCCAATGCAGTCCAGGATCCAACAGCGCGGGAAGTTATCTCTTTAGTTTCCTCCAGTTTGTGACGATTTCTCAGTTTTTCCTTGACTTTAATGATCTTTTGATGAGTACTGGTCAGTTGTTTTGTAGAATATCTATTGACTTGAGTTTGTTTGGTGTTTTCTCATCATGAGATTGAGATTATGCATTTTTAGCAAGCATACCACAGAAGTGATGGTGTGTTCCTGTTAGCACATCACAGTCAGGTTACCTCATTTTGATATCTTATTGGTGATATTAACCTTCCCCACTTAATTTCAAGTGGTGCTTGGGTTTCTCTGCTAGAAAGTTATTGTTGTTTTCTTTGTAATTGGTCAATATTTTGAAGGAGATAATTTAAAACCATGCTAATATTCCATTCTGTTCAAATTTTCATCTTCCAATTTTAGCATTCATTGGTGGAACTTGCTTGCAGCAACTATTACTGTGATATTCTAATGGTGGTTATGTATTTCTTTCATTCACTCTATATTTATTAATTTGAATTCTTCTACCCCTTCTCCCCTATTTACTTGTTTATTCAATTATGTATTTATATTACTATTTTTATTTTATTCTATGGATTTAATCTAATTCTATATCATTATTTATTTTGCTGCTCAAATTATCCTAGACTTGACCTTCGAATTAACTCATATCCTCTTTTACCATGCCCCCCAATTTTTTTAGGCACTTTATTTTTGTCACCAGAAGATATTTCATCTTGTATTTTTTCCACCTTAGTCCTGGAAATAACAACTTCTCTAAGGAGCCCTGGTTTCTCCCATTGAGAAATGGCATTTAGAAGCCAAGATCTAGGTACTAGATGTACTGGTCAGTGAGAGTTGCTCTTGGGCTCCATTAGCAGGCAGAACTAAGAAATATATACGTACACTAACCCACGCTCAATCTTTAGAATATAAATCAGCTCAAGTCATCCCTCTGCTCAAAACTCTCCTTTGGTGTCTCATTTCATTCACTCATACATTGGCTTACAAACTCTACTTGATCAGGGGCAGCACTTCTTCTCTGATCTGATTTGCTTATATTTTACTTCACTCTAGCCACACTGGTTTCTTTGCTATTCCCCCAAGCATATTCTAACCTCAGGATCTTTGCACTTGTTCCCCCCTGCCTGGAACTCTCGTCACCTAAATGGCTCACTTCCTTAAATTAAGTCTTTGCTTAGGTATCTCTTTATGAGGACTGATGTTTCTTATTGCCCATTATAAAACAACAAATTCTCCTCCCCACTCCAATATTTCCTATACGCCTTACCTTCCTTAAATTTTCTTCTTATACATCAACATTTAACATACTATAATTTCACTAGTTCATTGGTATTTGTCTCTCTGCTAAAATAAAAGACATGTCTGTTTTTTCATTTATATCCCTAGCACATAAAAGAATACCTACCACATAGTGGGCACCCAATAAATAATTGTTCAATAAACGAATGGATAGATGGATGAATAAATGAATGAATAGTTAAGAATATGAGCTTTGGAATTAGAAAAAAAAATCAGTATCAAGTCCCACCTCCACTATAAAAATGAGCTGAGGGAAGCTGGAAGAGTTTCTTAAGTGCTTTACCATTTAGTTTTATCATCTGGAGAACATAATACTTGGCTCATAAAGGGTTATTGTAAGAATTAAATAAGACAATGTGAAGCAATCTTTATTGAATGAATGAATATGTTAAGTGCTCAGCAAATAATATTCAATAAATGCTAGCTAGTAACATGATCATCATCATCGTCATTATCATCATCATTAGCTTCTAATAAAAGAATCTATTTTTATTACAGAACTAAGTTTGCTATAGATTCTCCTCCCCTTTTGGGGGGCCATTTTGGCAAGTTTTCTCCTCCAACTAAGGGGCTTCAAAGGCAAACCCTTGGTCCCACCTCCTGCAGCTGTCCAAATGAGTGTTTTTCCAGAGGGTCTGGGACCACTGGGACATTCTCCAGAGCTCTCAGGCATGTTTTGATGTGTTGGCTTGTGTGAGAAAACCCAAAAGGTGTAACTAATTTGTTCAACAGAAATATAAAACAGGCCTCTTCTACTTGCATCTGGAAGGAACCAGCAGGGGAAATAAAGAGAGGATCGATGTTTGCCAGGATGACACCCAGGTTCCCTCAAAGAAACAGCCTCTCCATGTGACCCTCCAGCAGAAAGATGAGGCTCAGTGGAGGGACTCTACCACCATCCCCCTCCCAATGCCAGCTTATCATCAGCATGAATTGCCTACACTCATCCCTGGCCAGTCCTTTGGGGTCTCTGAAAGCATCTGAGAATCAGAGAGTGTTTGGAGTTTTCAGCTGTTCCTTGGGGTCAGGGCCTCTCCAGGGCACCCGCCAGACAGATTTCTTTCCAGGCTCTCCTATAGGCCTTAGTTTGCTTTCCTCTTTCCTGACACTGACACAGGAGTTTTTCCATTCTCCAAATGGTCCCTCACACGATTTCCCAGTCTAACATGAAACATGCATACAGGCTCTGCCACAGCAGCTGTGTGCTGGGAAATGGGCCGAGACACCCAGAGGCCTCCCCAGCCATCCAACCTCAGGAAATGAGAATGCTGGCTCCTTGCCACACTATGTTGGTCAGTCTCATTGGGGCCTTAGAAATGTGCAGTGAAGCCTGGGTGTTGTCTGGACGCAGAACCTGAAGGAGGGCCTGTGGTGTGCTGGGAGCATGGACACAACGTCGTCACTTTTAAAGTGTGTCTAGAAAATCTAAGGCAAGGAGAGGAGACTGCAGGGAAGTTGTGGGTAATTTCCTTGTAGTCCAGTGATGGAAAGGTTTGTGAACTGACATCAGATGCCCAGCATTCTCCTGCCTCTCAGCTACTTTGTTAGCGGCATTAGTACCTAACTCAAATAAATTGTGAGGAGGATCTAATGAGATAATGTATATGAAAACTCTTTATGAAATACTACATGACTTCAAGGATCTGTCACTATTTCTCTCCCAATCTCTAATGTATCCGAATTTGCTTGTTCTCTGTTATGTCTCTTTCTTTATCTATCTCTGTGCACCTATGCATACACACTTACCCATTTCATTTGTCCAATCGGGTTCTAAAATGGGCTGTTCTGGAGGACTCATTGATTCAGTATTGACTGGTGATGGGCTAGCTGTTAGACTCCCTGAAATCTCAGTGTTCCTGCTTTCTAGCTGAGTGACTTCTGGCATGTTACTTACCCTCTGTGTGCCTCAATTTCCTCAGGTACGATGGAAATAGTGAAGATGATGCTATGGTCTCCTAAATTCATTGAGCTATGGTGAAGTCTTTGAACCATGTTTAGTACATATAAGTCCTCAGTCAATTTAAGCATCAATTTTTCCATATTCAAATCAGTGATTTTCAAAAAAAAAAAAGGAAATGTGATCACATTTACTTTATGCTAAAACTACACTGTGTGAATACGAATCTTCCTGTTTTGGTTCAGAAGTTGTTCTAAGGTCTTAAAGAATCCCAGTTAAGATCATGAACAAAAATCATCACTGTTTGAGATGGAGAAGGCGTTGGTTATTTGAGCTCTTGTATTGTGTGGATTCTGGCTGCCTCGTGGCTCACACTTCATGATTTCAATCTGTAGCTAGAGTAGCCAAATAAGGAACAATATTATTGCTAAACTGAAGTCACCAGACAGTGCTTCCTTTGAATACCTGATGCTGGCATTCAAAACTTCTGTCATTACTTGTGATGCAACCTCTATGTGGCTAGGAGCTTTGTTTCAAAAAGTGGAATTCCATAGGCACAGTGCATTTCTCAAAACATGTTATATGAAATACTAGTTCCTTAGGATGTTAATAGGTGTTGCATGAAAAAAGTTCCATGTTACATGTTTGGGAAATTGTGTTAAACAAAGATAAGCAGGGTCCTTCAAACAGAGGACTTCACAGAGCCATCAACAGGTAACTTGTACTGTGAATCCCCAAGATCGGGCCATTATATAGAACATTCCTCAAATATACTTGACACTAAATATTTCTTGTGGAGATTATAGGACTTTGAAAATGGTAGCTTGGAGGGATTCAGAATCAAACTAGAAGATCTGGAAAAGTCAAGTCCTAGCCCTGTGACTTACTACCTATCATAGTAATTTGTAAGACAAATTATTTCATTTCTCTAGCTTCAGTTCTTTCATGTACAAAATGGGGATAACATATATACCTCCTGACTTGTTACATGAATAAACTATATTTCAGAAAGATAAGTGATGTGTACACATGTGAGATGAAGATCAAAATGAATGCTGGTATTTCTTGCCAACAGAAGGCTCTAGAGGTAACAAACTTCTTCCAAATGTGCAGATCTGTGCTGTCCAATATCATGGCTAGTAGCCACATGTAGTTATTAAGTACTTAAAATGCGGCTAATCTGTAAATGGAAAACCTGTGCCAAATTTTAAAGACCTAGTTCAAAAAATGCAAAATATTTCATTTTTTTTTATTGATTACATATTGAAGTGACATTTATATATAATGCATTAAATAAAATATTATAATTAATTTCATCCATTTCCTTTTACTTTTTAAAATCTTTTAAAGATAAGACTACTACTAGAAAAGTTTAAATCATACAGTGGCTCATGTTTGTGGTTCATATTATGTTTTTCTATCTGAGAGCATGGTCTAAACGATTGAATGAGTCTTAGAATCATTCCACTCAATTCATTGTCTTATAGCTGCAGAGAGCCACTGACTGCTTCTCAGGCAGTTCTGTGAGGGGCTAGCAGCCAACCTGAATTTCCAGGATGTGGTGAGAATGACCTTTCCTGCCATGTAAATGTTCAATTTGGCTTATAAAGAGTTAATGGATTAACTTAAGAAAAAATAAATAAATAAGCTATGCATAATAGAAACCTGCTTCAAAGTCAAATTGGGGGAAGCTTTATTTGGTCTAGAGTTCATTATTTTGGTCCGGGCTTTGATTTCATAACAGCCCTACATTTGTCGACCTCTCTCAAACGTGCCCATCTTGCCAACTTAATCACCAAGTAAGAGTGTCTACATCAACTGGGTACTTTCTCAGAGTCATTCAAGAGATGAGTTAAACAGATCTTTGACCTCAAGGGCTTCATAAAGGTATCTGCCATGAGATGAAGAGTCTCAGGGTCCACTAATGTCAACCTATCCAAGAGGGGCAGCCTTAAAGTTGCAATGAATACCTAAATCTAGTCCCTGGGCATTGGACACAGTGGGTAAAATGGGAAGAGCCTAGATAAGGGCAGAGGAAAGAATAAACAATTCCCCTAGTACTCTGGCTGTGTCTGTTTATCGCACATCTCACTGCCTACCCTATGTGATAGTTATGTGTCAACATACCTGATCTATCCTTCTTAGAACATAGTTCTGAGAGAGTTTCCAGTGAGGATTTATACTGATTTCTTTGTGTTATTATTGATCTACAACCTTGAACTTGAATGCTCAATTGAATGTATAAGGAGTTAAATGAGAGAAGAAAGGAGGGATGAAGGGAAGGAGGGAGGGAAGAAGGGCCAAGAAGCACAGTTTGGAAGTAAATTTTAATCTGAGAGCTCTGAATAGTCCCCCAGGCTCCCTGAGCTCCTCAACAGGATTTAACCATTTAACTTCTGGAGTTGCTCCTCTACCGAGTAATCTCAGTATCTCTTCAGAGGAGATCGTCTAAATTGGATTTAATAGCATCCAAATCCCTCTTTTAGAGCCAGCCTACAAATACACACATACTCACACAAACGTCAGTCCCCCATCATCACATTACCCATTTGCTGTTTTTATTGACACATAAATAATTATAATTTTGATTTTTGTATTTATACCTAATCTCATTCTACAAAGATCTGAGAAGGTTTGCCACAGACAATGACACTTATAATGAAATAACATACCTATAAAATGAGAATCAAGTTTAGAGAAACTAGAAACAGAAAAGCAAGGCCAAGTAGAAACAAACCCAAATGCTGAACCAAGTGTCAACCTAGGTGCTGTAGGGTAGCCTCGGATTTGGGTCTGAGCCCAGCCAGGTAATGTTCCAGATACAGAACTATTCCTGCAAGGTTTTTCCTTACAAGATGTCAAGTTCTTTAAGCCTCCTCAAGACACTTCCTTTTTCTTCCCAGGCCAGCCCCAGAGGACAGACAAGTCTCCTGGTACTATACTGCAGTGGACAAAGAGAGGAGGAGGGGCAGGAGATGGAGCAGGAGCAGCAATTAAGAAATACCGATTACTGACTTAATTGAGCTGAGGGGAAGCGGGGTACAGCCAGCAGTGTGGTTTGCGCCAACATCCTTCCAATAAGCAGTGTCTGTGTGGGGAGGAAGTCTGGGCCTTCCCCTCATCCATTCTCAGCATTCCCATCAGTAGTCCCGGAAGCATAAGCCCAGAGCTGTTGGCAGGGCCAGGCTTGTGTGGGTGAGATGGCCTTCTCTGCTACTTACTTTGTGCCAGGCCAGCCTTGTCTTTCCCTACCGAATCCCTGGTCTAAGCATATCTGTTCTTTCCTGTGAGGCTGGGGGTACTGGTTGGCAGCGTTTCACAAGGAAACAATTGCAACGTAGGGGGCCTAATTAAGACCTTTAAGCACAATGCCCTCAGAGGTGGGTGACAGTGACCAGAAGTGTCACTCCCAGCAGCTGACTACAGCTGCCCCTTGATGCCCTATCACGTCTGCCCCAGCCCTGCCCTCCCGGCCCACATTCCTGTTAAGAGGGATCTGACCCCTACTCACTGCCTGATTAGAGGTGATGATGCTATTTTTTTTTAAACCATTCCTCCCTAATGAGCTTCCACATCCCTATTTCCAGTCAGAGCCCACACGAGGTTGGAGCCGGGCAGGGCCTGTGTCCTTAGCAGCTGGCTCAGCCCAGAGGCCCTCCGCAGGCTCATTATCACAATTCCCAGAACCATGCAGGTCTTTGTCTAGGAGCTTGTAACTTGTTAGCGGCTTGAGGCTGATTCATTTCTCCTCTGCCTACAGGGGAATGGCTCAGGCCCCCAAACAAGCATTTATCTAGCCCCATCTATGTCAGATACTAGGCACTGGAGAAGCTGCCAAGAACTTGTTTGCAAGGGTCTTACACTTGGGATGGGGCTGGCTGGAAGGAGAACACGTATGTATATACACCCCCCAGTTATGATATAATTCAAGCTCTGATGAGAGTGCAATATTTAGTACACTAAGTCTAGAATTAGGTGACTATAACTCAGAGCTCATGGTGCTCAGTCCTCCTTGACCCTTGACATACAGATAAGATTGGTTCAAAACTTCCCATTCCATGTCCCCATAGAATTCAAGACTTTTTCTGGATTTCTGCAGATAGCCGCAGACTTATGTGTCACTGTGAGCTCTGGGCTCCTGTGTCCATGCATGGTGTCTCTGTTTTATACAGCATGGACCCAGTGACAAATCCAGTTATCTTTCTGGATTTTCATAAAGATATAAATATACACACACCCTCCCTGGAGGCATTCCTGAGAATAGCCGACAATACAGAGGGGTTGGGGATCTGAGGAGGACAGATACACAGTGTAAGTCTCTTCAAATGGAACACAGCATCTCCCGGTCTTAAAATGTCAATGGCCAAGGCCATTTCTGTAGTCCATATTTTCAACTCTTCTATCTGTAGCTCTGATCTTCCTACACTCTCTCAACCTCTGAGAAAACAGAAGCAAAACCAAACCAAACTCAAATTTCTCTTATTGCCTTCTGCAGAAAAACTTATACAACTCATTTTATTGTGAGGCCTCCTCTTGCCTCTTATGCTCCTAACCTTATAGTTCCCCCTCACAGCTTTTCAAAATATTTTCCCATATCCCTCCCTAAGATAAATTCTATGCTAACAATTCAAATAGTAATATTTTCACTTCATTATATTTGTTAAGGTGCCATTCTACAAGGCAGTTGCTTGCCTAATTCTAACAAGCACATGAATTCATTCATTTAACATTATCTGGGAACTGATTCTCCCACGAATGATAGGTGCTTACTCTTGGATCTCATTCACAGATTTCATAAAACCTTTTACCTGATGTTTAGAATCAAGATTTCACAGGATAGGAACCCACATTAGAAGTCATTCTCAGCTGAGTTAATTATTCTCTTATGTGGTCACAAAGCACCTTATACTTACACATCCTCTGCTACTCATCATAATGTAATAGAATTGACATGTGAGTTGTCAGTTTCCCCACAAGACTGTCAGTTCTTCAAGTCAGATCTGAGACTACATTTTGCTTATTGCTATACACGGGTATTATACCTGGCACATTGCAGGAGCTCAAACAGTTTTTGTTGGATGAGTAAATAAATAAATAAATGACTACCAGCCACCCCTAAGCTAGTAACTTCATTTCCTAGTAAAGTACCCTTGATTTGTGACCATACCCTCTTCTGTGATCGTCCAACAGGGAAATCCTGATTTTCTTACTGCAAGAAAGTTCTTTTTTATTTAATCTCTATCAGACCTGCAGCAACTGCTAGCCATTGGCACCTATAGTCCAATGTGGCCAAACAAAACGCAATCCATCCTATTCGACAGCTCTTCAAATACTTGCAACAGCTCTTTACCTCCTCTGGGCCACCCTTTATGTTTTTCTTTCTACCAAGGAGGTTGTGTACCAACTTTTGGCTTCACTAAAGCTTATTCCTCTTTTATGTTGTATCTTTAATTTCACTTTTCTAAAAGCCTCATATGAACCATGTCCCCAAAATTATGCTTTATTATAGTCTCACATTCATTTCCTTCTTGGTACTTACCACAATTTGTAATTATGTAATTCATTATATATCAGTCAAGAAGGCAACCCAAAACTAACTTAACCCATAAAAGGGGTTCTATTGCCCTACCTAACCCAAAAGACATATCTAGGCAGTTAAAAATTTGAACTTGAATTCATCACTTCTGGGATGTTCCCCACATCCTTTCCTGGTTGTTGACATTGCATTTTTTCAAAATTCCAGTTCCTGCTGGGGATTCTCAACATTGACCTCGATATCTAAACGGAAGAGCTATGCTCACTTCTGCAAGACCACAGGACCACGGAGGAAAGGGGAAGCCCACAGAACAGGTAGACAGGAAACTACCGTACATCTACTGCTTTATCTAGTCTATTGCTTTAACATCCTCTCTACTGTAAATGATGTCTAATCCATATAATGAAAAAGAAAGAGTCTGTGAATCTTAAGGTATCTGGTTTCCTTTTTAGCATTGAAAATACAAACCTTAATTTAAGAGAGACTTAACTTCCTATTTGAGCATGTTTATTGCCCTCAAAATAAAAGTGCCTAAACAACTCACAAAGTCCTTTCTGACTTGATCCAAACACCTTATGTCATTCCCTTTCTTGCAAATTCTGGTCTGGTCTTGGGGAACTACTTGTAGTTTCTCAAACCTGCCTTCTCTTTCTGTTCTTTCTGGGCTTCCATGCTGCCTCTGCCAACCCTTTTCCCTCACTACTTCTTTTTTCTCTAGCTCATTTCTTCATAGAAGTCTTTCTTGGTGACCACCCCAAAGTATAGTGTAGGTGCCCTCCAATATGCTGGCAGAGTATCCTGTACTTATCAGTGAGGGTAGAGACCCTGTCTATTTTTTTCAGTGCTCTGTTTTCAATAAAAAATGTGTATGGCACACAATAGGTGTTCATGTCTGTTTTGTTTGTTTTGTTTTGTTTAACATGAGAGAGTTCTCAACTCCAGATAACCGGAAGACACATCTCCCATTCAGAAACACAATTTACAGTATAACTCATTGTCTGTTCCCCTATCAGCCTGGGTTTTTTCAATGAGGTCATTAAGAGCCATCAGTTTCCACCCACATACAAGGAATTTGAACAGTGGCCTGTGACATTTGGAAGGGATTTAGAGATATTGGTGATTACTTGGGTGGATTTGAATCATGTTGCAGGCACCACAGCATGTCAAGCCTTTGATCAATACACAGAAGGGATGTGGGCCAACAAGTTGTGATATGTACTGACAAGGGACCCAGGGCACCCTTTCCTTGTGGTTTTTTCTATGCTTCTTTTGATTGTATTCTTGAGTATTCACTTTCTCTATAACCAGGACCATGACTTTTTCAGTGATGTTGACAAGTACAAACTCACCAGGGAAATCGTAATCATCCCTAATCTAGCTGGATCTTCCTGGTCATGAGTCGTAACCTTAATAAGTATAAGTAGATGCCATCTGTCTATCCACCTCCGCACTGCTACACTAGCCCCTTTTTATCTGTTCAGTCTGGGAAAGCTGCCAACTTCCTGTTAGGGGCCATTCTTAGAGCAAGGAGAGGGCCTCGTGTTTCTCACCATGTCCAGGTCTTGTCCTTCGAATGAGTGACAGAGCAGCAACATATCTCACTGATTTAAGGTACTTCTCAAGCTATCTCACTTTATAGGTATTCAAAGATTTATACCTTTAACATCATTCCTTTGGGTTAGAGTACCTTCCTCCTCAAAGGTCCATAAAAAGTATTTATCAAATAGCACTCTTTTAATTTCAAGTCATCGAAAACTCAAGTCAAACAGACTTAAAGCAAAAAGGAAATATACTGGTTCATATCACCGCAAAGACCAGGGAGTAGCCTAACTTCAGACAAAATTTGATTCAGGAGACCTAACAATGTCTTTAGGAACCAATTTCTTTTTCTCCATCTGCCCCTTTGCCTGCTCTGTGTTAACTTCCTCTCAGGCACAACCCTCTTAGGGGACCCTAACCTCAAGAGACTTTAATTTCTCCCAGTTCCACATCCAATAGTAAGAGGACATTTTAACTCCTAGGCTCAAGCAAAAGTGGTATGATTGGCTCTGATTAGATGCAAATGTCTCATCTTGGGCACAATGCCCATTCCTAAATGAATCACTGTGACTGGGGAAATGAGATGCCCTCCTGGGCTGGGCCTGAGGTTATAAGTCAAAAGATAGAGTTAGCACCACAAAAGTACATGGACTGAGAATGTGATACCAGTTGCTTCTTAAAGGAAGTTCAGATGCTACCACTATTTAAAAAAAAAAAAAAAGATGCTGGGCAGCAACAAAATAGCAAATTCTTACCACAAAATGAACCCATGTATCAATGCCTTAAAAATGTCCTCTTTCTGAATATGTATGTGTATATGTATTCCTTAAATATAATTTACACAAACTATATATTCATTTTATTATATAATATATATGTATTCTAAGAGAATAATCAGCTATACAAAGATTTGTACTCAAATCAGATAGTCATTGCAACATTATTATCCAAATAAGAGGTAGTTAGCTAATTATATTTTGAAAAGTCAAATAATGGACGATATGCGTATACTAAAATGATGTCTTCGAAGAACATTTCATGGCATAAGAAAATGTTACATAATATAAAAAAGGGCAGGATAAAACGAATATATATAGTATGTGTAAATTATATTTAGAAACATTCATTGTAACTAGCTGAAGTAATGGATGTGTTAACTAAACTTTGTAGTAACAATTTTGCAATATATACACATACAAAATCACTATGTTGTACATCTTAAATTTATACAATGTTAAATGTTTATCATGCCTCAACTAACCTGGGGCAAAAAACTTTTAAAAGAAATATATTTATAAAAATATAGAAGTAAGGAGTGGCTCTATAGTGTACTGGTTAGCATGCCTACTTTACACGCAGAAGGTCCTGGGTCCGCGCCCCAGGTGGAGCCACAGACCATACCCCGGGTATGCCAGACCCTGGGTATGCCAGACCCTGGGTACGCCAGACCGTGGGGACGCCAGGCACCCCAAGTGCGTGCATAGGGGCCCCAGGCCCCAGGCCCACACTGTGAGTGTGTGGGAGGAGATGCCTCGCTTTCAGAGATTCAGTTCTCAAGGGAAAACGGCAATATCCATAGGTCAGGCGTGGAAGTGTGGGGTGAGGGGAGGGAATTAAAGAGGGGAAAAAAATAGCAAAACATTAGCAACAGTTATCTTTACGTTTTTAGAATTGTAGATGATTTTTTTTTTTACATCTTTTAAGTTCCTTTACAATAAAAACTTCTTTTTTAATGGAAAGCAATCATATTACCTGGGGTTATAAAATCATGTTGCTCAGATTACCAACCCAAAGCAGAGTCTTGAGATCAAGTGACTGTAGATGAAGAGATTTCAGGGAAGGATTGTTATATGTAGGCCCGTCTCAAGAGAATACAGAGCAGAATATTATTTGTGGACTGCCAGAAGTACTAGGAACCTGGGGCACTGTGAAGGGAATTAGCTTTGTCCTGGGCTGCAGTCAGGTCTGTGTGTGTCCATTTGTCATTGCTAAAATTCTGCTATGTCAAAATGTTTCCACAGAAATGGTCACCATCATTAGCTCATTAGAGAGAGGGATGTGTGAAGTCTGATAGTCTCAGGATTTGGGGCATGTGAGGGTAGCACATGAACCCACTTGCTGTGGGTAGGTGAGTCTTCCCCCAACGTCCCCCAAACCAGCCATTCCTTTGCAGAAAGTCTTGAATAATTATAAAAAGCATGATAATAAATTCCTTATATATGTTTTATAAGGCATCCTATACTTTTCAAAATATTCTTATATATCCTACCTCATCTGCTCTTTACACTGACTCTGTGAAGTAGGGAATACTGCCATTATTTCCATTTATCAGATTTTTTTAAATGAGGCATTTAGAGGAAAGAAAACTTTGTTGAGAATATTAATAAAAGGTATTTGAGTTGCATTCAATATTGTTTGAGAAAATGGGGGTGTATTATAAAAGAAGAGTGGGCAATTCTATGGGATAGGCTCCCCAAGGTCAGGAGATGAGGTATAGTAATGCTTCATGGAGCCTACAAATACTGGATCAAATATTGTAGCTCATTCTAGGATCCACATTACATGATATCTTCTGTCTGCTTCTCTCTGCCAGTTGGCCCCATTCACTTACTTCTCTCAGTAGATCTTCTTCCACTTACTCATCTTGTACATGGCCCAACATGGTCACCTACCCTAAAGACTCAATAACCTTACAACTCCAGGGACCACCACCAACCAATCTCCGTGCGTCTTAGTCTAGTTTCTCAAGGGAGAGAATCTTACTGACTCAATGCAGTCTTTGAATGGAACCAAGATTAAAGTGAGACATTTAGAGGCTCCAAATACTGAAAAGATTATATCACCCATCCCCATGATGATTCAAAATAAAGACAAGACTATTCAATAAAATAGTTTTATATACTGTTATGTTTGGCAATGTTTTTCCCCAAATATATATCCTTTAGAAAAGAGAGAGTCCCCTTATATTCAAGTTTTTTCAAAATGTCTCCTATATGGAACACTCTCTCTAATACTTCATTTTGAACAAAAAGCACCATTTGAGGAAAGGTATGTTAGACCTGGAATTGCCTCAACTGATGCTAGCTGGGAATGATTACAGAAGTTACTTGGCAAAAAATAAAGACAAATAAATTCAACACAGTTTTACTAATTATTATGATTATGAGTCCTTCATTCCAAATGATGAATATTGTAAAGGGCTTTTCGCAGGTTATTTTAATGTGCAACAGAATAAGTATTGACACTGTGGAAATTACAAATATATACATATAAAAAAAATCAAGGATCTTGATGTTATAGAAATAGTTTCTTGTGTGCTTGAGATAAAATAGTCAGTGGCCATGTCATATAAGAATTCAATAGGTGCTCTTCCTACAACTCAGAAATACAAAGAATGTTCCCTGGAAATGAACTTTTTAATTTTAAATGATTCAGTGACTCAAAAATTGGCTTTAGTGATAGCAAATATATCGATGTCAAAGACACTTTTTTGAAGAGCTTGAATAAGGTTAATGTGATATATATGAAAGAAAACAGCTTTCTCCCTTTAAAATTGACATTATTTTGTGGTTCATAATATTTAAATATAATTAAATTAGTAGATTAGATACAATATGAATACAACTGGGTTATTCCATCTACATACTTAGAAGTTTATCTATTTACATTGGCAAACAAAACTTTCTTGATTTTCTCACTGGAAGAATAGGGAATAACCTCACTTTGGGGATTCATATTCATACATATATGACAAATATAAGGAAACATTTTAAAGTCCTTAATTTTTCATTATAGAATTTTAATTTTTCTTGAAAATAAAAATATTTAAAAAAAAACTTTTTGGGGTGTATTTTGCTAACTTTGGTAGTGTATGCTTGATCTATGTATGTGCTTGAACTGCTTATTAACTCATCTAGGTGTCTTTGGGTCTGTAGTCCAAACATTACCCAAAGCTGAAATTCAGGGGACATAGGATCATGTACAAATGCAGCCACATAGAATGGCCCCTTTCAGAGTCTGAGGAAGATGCCATATCACAATTCTGTCATTCTCTCCAGGGATTAGGACCCCTTTATTCTCATTCCTGGTCTCCTGTCTATTCAGGGAGTGAGATCATAGCAAAATCTCGTTAACCCACTAATTAGTTTCTAAGGGCAGCCATAACAAATTACCAAACATTTGATGGCTTAAAACAACAGAAATTTATTCTCTCATAGCTCTGGAGGCCAGGAGTCAGAAATCCAAGCATTGGCAGGGTCGATTCCTTCTGGAGGCTCCAAAGGAGAAGCCACCCCATGCCACTTCCCTAGTTTCTGGTGACTGCAGGCAATCCTTGGCATTCCCTGGCTTATAGTGTATTACTCCCATCTCTGCCTTTGTCTTCACACTGCTTTCTCCCTTGAGTGTCTGTGTCTCCAATGTCCTTCTCCTTTCTGTTATAAGGACCCCAATCATTAAATATATGACCCACCCTAAATCTGTGATGATGATGGTTAAATTTGTTGCAAAAGCGAAGTGCCATTTCACTTTTTACTAAATCTGTGATGATCTCGTCTGAATATCCTTCATTTAATTATATCTCGAAAATCCTTTTCCCAAATAAGTCCACCTTCATATCTTTTTGAGGGCTAGTATCCAACCCACTATACCCCTTATTTCCTAGATACCTAGTGAATGATTTATGCTTCAGTAGTGTGAGCTTTGAAAACAATACTAGACAGCTGCATTTCCATGGTGCTTGAAAAATGCCCTCTCAATTCATCATAAGGTTTGAGCAGTTTTCTGAGTAAGATAGTTAGAGAACATAGTCACCACAGGATTTTACCTCCTGCTTTTGACATTATTCCTGGTCTGCTCTGATGGGGCATGAAAATGAGTCGCTGAAAAGGTGAAGTTAATGTAAAAATAAAACTTCAGGCCTTGGTAGGTGCCCCTTACCTGCTCTTCTTATTACTTATTTGTCTGTACTCGTCACGAGGCTGAGGTCTGGGAGGGCAGAGACAGTGTGGTTCACTGCTGTATCCCTGACACAAGGCTGAAATGAAGTAGGCACTCTGAAAATATTTGTTAAATGAAAGAATAAATGAATGAAAGAATTGAAGCTTCTTTAGCACATTGGGCAGCGTGTCTCAGATCTAGTTTTAACCAGGGGTCTTATCTGCCCAGCCCACATTTCCTCTCACTGGGACTTCCAGACTCTCAAGGTGTGAGCACTCTCCAAGGGACTGATTGCCTCTAAGATTAAAGCACTCAGCCCTCCTTTTTTCTTCTCTATTCAGTATTCTTCCTAAGTATGCCTTCTGTAAAGAACAAATTTAAATAGGGCCAAGTCAAGAAGGCTTTCCATTAATGAAACCTGGACTCCCCAGAAATAGATACAAATGAGAGAATCAAACAGAAAGTGCTTTGTAAAACTGCTAACAGAAATAAACTTATTTAATTAAGAAAGGTTGTGCTGGTATGTATGAATGTGTGTGTGTGTGTGTGTGTGTGTGTGTGTGTGTGCGCGTGTTGCATAGTATATATTCCTGAATACCATCAAAACTGAGAGGCCACAGGAGAGACACGTTTTATAGAAAATCAAACTAGATATTCAGGCAGAACATCTGAGACAGAACTCCTAATGATAACAGGGCTCCCGCAGTGCCGTAGCTTGGGCTCTGGAAAGGTGCAGTTAAGGAAGCCTTACCATTCCCATCCGCTTTCACTGACCCTGCTATGAATGTCTCACTCTCTCATCTCCTTGACTCCCTCCCTCTTTTATGATATGTTCTTGCATGGCCTTGATCTGACTTTGCTAATTAATAATTTCCTCAGTGTTACCCTTCCCAGTGGTATTTAAAATTCAATAGGACAGATTGATGAAGGCTCCACTGCATTCCAGCTATGGTGGGGAGCAAATATTTGTTTTACATCACTTAAGCAGAGAACTCTGCTAAGTTGTAGGGCCAGCACTGGGCAGCAATTCCTCTCTCTCTCTCTCCCCCACCCTGCCCCACCCCTTCCTTCTATGTCTAGGCCAATGGTCACTAGTTTCTATTATGTGTCCTTATGACTTTTATTCTATAAATCCTTCCTCCCTACTCCAAAAACTATTATACAAATTAAACATGACTTACCTTTCTGGCTGACATCATTTGGACTCCTTCCAGATTGTTCATAACAATTAAAAAAATAGCACCTAGATTCCATCTCAATTGTCTTCTTCCCTAGTACTTCATACAGTTTAGTCTTAGTGTGTTGTGTAAAATTGTATTGGTTATCTCTAAGATAAGGGATAAGTTAAATTTAAATACATTATAATTAAAGTAGAAAAAACATAATATTTTGAAGTAGGATAGTTCTGATTCAATTCAAAAGCACAAAATATCCTACGACTTTGGGATAAATTATACAAACTGAGCATCCATTTCCTGATCTGTAAAATGGGGCTGTTAATATGTAACTCAAAGGTTGTGGTAAATCTTAAATAAAAAAGACAGATGTAAACTACCTAGCATAGAATAGCTGTTCAAAAAGTAACTGTAAGTTCCCTTCCACCCCTAAAAATGCTGATGTTGACTGAGTTTATTTTCTCATTGTTACATCTAGACACATTTGTCCCCACTTTCAATACTACTATATTCATACCCAGACTTGTTTCAAATATTGTGGCAGGAGCATATAGGACTTTAAATATTGGCTTGTGTTATACATAAATGATTTGGGCATTTGACTATATGTAAACTACACCTCAATAAAAAAATTTCTACTCTCTCCTCCCAAAAATGTCAGATTGTGTTTCTACTCTCTGAAAGGCCCCTGACTTCCTAGCCTGACCTCCAGCTGCAGGTGTGCCCCAGCTGGAAAAGGTGAAGACAAGCTGCTTCAATGTTTATGTACTGCATTTCCTCAATTATAAATCCATGTACTCTCATTTTTAATATTTCCGGAAAAGTGGAGTACATTTGATACAGTGTTTCTTCTCTCCATTGCCTCAACAAAACTCTCACCCCCTTATCTTCTAGAAAACTACTCTTAAATTACAGTGTGTCTTACATCAAGGAACCGATGAGATCTGCTAATTAAATGTAGATCATCTAAGAATAAATAATAACTGGTACATTTTGAACATTGCCTACACATCAGGAACTATTCTAAGGTTTTACACACATTAACTCATTTTGTCTTTAAGACAAAACCCACTGAGATGGTAAGATTATTATCCCCATATTATAGAGGAGGAAAGTGAGACTCAGAAGTTAAAGGAGCTTGCAGAAGTTCAAACAGTGCGAAAGTGACAGAGCTGGGATTTGAATCCAGGCAATCTATGCTCCTAACCACCACTTCTTACTGCCTCTCTAAACACAATGATGTCAGTAATAGGAAAATTAAATTGTGTTTACTGAAATCTCATTGAGTGCACTGAGAACAAGGTGGGGAAATGCTACAACTCTGGCCCTGGGTGGTTTATAGTCTCAGAGTATGCACACATGAAACCTACATATGAAAAATGTGGGATGTCAGGAAGCATTTTTGATATTATAGTACAAGCTTTGTGTTGTACTATGGCCAAGAGTGGACCCAGTAGAGGACTCCATTCATTAACTGGTCATATTGCTTGAAGGTGGCTTTGGGGGCTATCTTAGTCCCTTTGGGCCATTATAACTAAATAATATAAACTGGGTGGCTTATAAACAACAGAAAGATATTTCTCATTGTTCTGGAGGCCTGGAAGTCCCAAATCAAGGTGCCAACAGACTTGGTGTCTGATGAGGGCCCACTTCCTGGATTACAGACAACATTCTTTTTGCTGTGTCCTCACATGGCAGAACGGGTGAGTGGGCTCTCTGGGGTCTCTTTTATGATGCAACAAATTCCACTCATGCAGGCTCCAACCTCATGACCTGATCATCTCTCAAAGGCTCCAGCCTCCAAACACCATCACACTGGGAATTGTTTCAACATAAGAATTTGTATAAATAGCATAACAATTTGGCTCCAGCTCCCTCCCACCAACAGAACCCAGTCCCATCTTAATCTTACTTCAACCAGAGAGGCTCCATTTTATTTTAAAACTGTTCTTGTCCTGCTCGGCAATCTTTCATTTTGTCAATTCTCAGTCCTATTCTTAACTTGATCTCGGCACACACTCTCATCCTTGACCACTTCAGCTGACAATGACCATGTCTGCAACTGCAATAGCTATTTTCCATAGCATTTTGGTGCTTATCATAATTACTACCTCTGTGTATATGTATCTTATCTGTAAGATTCCCCCACTAGATCTTGAATTCCTTGCAGACAGGAGTATCATTCACCTCTGTATCCCCAAGGCCTAGCACTTAACTGCTGCTCCAATGCCCAATGACAATGGCCAGTTACCTGGATTTTCAGTGCCATCTGTCACTCAACTTTAAAAAAGTCACTAGGCTTCTATGTTTCAGTTTCTCCATCTGTCAGGTGTCTGGCATAGTGTCTAGTACTGTTCACGCAATAATACTAATATACTCAACAAACACTTTTGAAGGAATAAATAAATGAATAAGCGAATGAATGAATACCCATCTCTACCAGCTTATAGGTTTTTGAAGATCAACGAAGCTCTTATGAATGAAAGGCCACTAAAGAGTTAAGAGCTCTACAATAAGCATCAAGTAATTTTTCTTAATTTTCAAAGAATGTAGTAGACATGATCAAATGCATACTACAGTGGCTATTACAATGATCCAAATGAACCCCACCGGTCTTTGTTTCCTAGTATTCAATCCTTGTGAATCAGGAATGAACCATATGACCAATAGTGTACTGTGGAAGTTACAGTGTATGAAGTGTGACTTCCAAGGCTAGGTCAAATGCATGCATATTCACTTTCACCTTGGACTCGCATTGTCCAATCTGGGGGAAACCAGCAACCATGTCATGAGAATACTCGGCTCTGTGGAGGAGCCAACCAAAAAGGAATTGAGACCTCGCACCAAAAACTAGTATCAACTTGCCAGCCATTTGAATGAATCATCTTACAAGTAGATCTTTCAGCCTCAGACCAGCCTTCGAATGACTGTAGCCACAGCTAATATTGTGGGTGTTATCTCGTGAGAGACTCTGTGGCAGAACCAGCCACCCAAGCTGCTCCTGAATTCCTGATCCACAGAAACTATGAAAGATAATAAATGTTAATTGCTCTTTTAAGCCACTAAATCTTAGGATAATTTATTATTCAGTAATAGGTAACTATTACAAAGGAGAACAACAAAAAAGGAAATATCAAATGAAGCATACAGAAAGCTTAATATCTGATAGTCAAGTTTACCCATCATCACAGAAACCCTTCACAATATAAGAGAGACCATGCATGCCAGCAGTTGGATGCAGGTACCCCAGGAAGCTTTATAATGAGTACAACAGGAAGCAAAGGACCCTGACTGAGCAGAGAGAATATACTGAGTGCATGCTTTTCCTCTGCCGTCTCTCCCATATCTTTTCACCTCTCCAATAAGCCCCTAATGAGGAACAATGATTCCAGGAGGTGACAAGAGAAATAAAGGATACAGCACCAGCACCTGGGAAAACTGGACCAACTTTCTTGCATTAGCTGCAGGGTTGAGATAATTTATACAGTGACTTCATGCGATTCAAGAAGAGGCACCCCTTCTTCCCTGCAGTTGCAGCCCGACTCCAGGGCACCAGAGTGAAGAACAAAATGCGGCCTGGATGTCACCTACTTTGGCCTCTTGGTTGGCACCCTTGTGCAGGATACAACCAACTCCTAGAATGATTATATTGATTGATGGATGCCCTGATTCTGACTCTCTATGCCCCTCCCCCAAACAAAGCTGGTGAGTAATCTGCAGAGAGGTCTCAGACCTAGTATCAGAATTTAGTGAAGGGTAGAGTCAGGCGGGAAGCAGAGTAAGCACACAGCCTCAGGCTGCCTGGGCCTGTGCCAGGCTTGTGAGCCCAGGCTCAGAGGGGCAGCCTTTATTTTTAGCGGGTAATCAGCTCTCATTTTGTTCCTCTCAGAGAAGCCCCACCCTTGTCTAAATGGCCCCTGTAATTAGCACCCCTCCAGCTCTAATTCCCTCCCTAACTGCCTGTAATTATCATCCAGCTGACCTTTGTTCCCTTAATTGCTGTTTGACTCCTGATCCCCTTATTCCACTTTGTCTTCTCCCTTTCCCCTCCCTTCCACTCAAGGAGCTATTGTATAGGGTACAGTATTTGGTTTTTCTAATCCCAGGGAGTCTTTGGAATACTCACTTCTCTGCTATTTGAAACATATTTTCTTGAAAACAACTCTCATTTGCAGAGTGCTGTTTTAAACTAGTTTCTCCTGCTTAGCCTTGCTTGCTTTTTAGAAATCAACTCTTGACTCCAGAGGATGGGTATTACTGGCCTCCTTTTATAGGAGAGAAAATTGGAGGAATAAAGTAATTCAGAGGCTTGCTTATGCAGCTAGTTCCTGATGGAGATCGCTCCAAGGCACTTGATATGGTAGCCTCTGTCTTCCAGGCTTCTCTCAGCTGGAGAACTCAAAACTGGACAGTCTCAGTGATCCCGATTTCTGACCCTTCCTCTCTTAACACTAGGCATAAAACTCAACCTCAAGTTTTCTGGATTTGAGGAATGTTTTTACCCCCTCCCCTGCCCCAAGATGCTATATAGTAATAGCAATAGTAATAGGTGTCATTTTCTGATCACCTATCATGTATCAGATATCACTGTGATGTTTTACAGTGTCTCATGAAGCATTACAATGTCCATTCCCTCTGCATACGCAGTCTTCACTCCAGCTATTGTTCCTCCTATCTCCTAAAATTTTGACTTTTCTCATTCTAACATATCATGCCCATCAACACACAAATATGATTGAGTATCTCTCACCTTCAAAAGATAACCTTTTTAGTTCACAATATCCTCCAGCCATCTCCTGTTTCTCCCCTCTCACTATAGGGAAAAAAAAAAAAAAAAAGATCTGTATTTTCTGTACCAATTCCTCCCCTCCACTTTTATGGAAAGACAGTCCATTCCAACCCGGCCTTTGCGTTCACCATGACCTAGGTCACCAATGGCTTCCATGTGCTCAAAGCCAATGGCCAAGTATCATTTCTTATCTCACTTATCAGCAGAATTTGACAACAGTTCATCTTTCTCCTTTATGACACATTCCCAGACTTACAGGCTTCCAGGACACATTCTATTGCTTCTCCTCCTACTTCAGGGGTCACTCTTTCTCAGTAAACTTTACTGGGTCCTCCTCATCTCCATCACCTCTAAAGTGACTCAGGGTTCAGTCCTCAGACTTCTATCCACATTGACTCCTTAAGTTTCTATATTAAGAGGCCCAGTAGGAAGGAGCTGAATGAGAGCAGCTTCTAAGAGTTGAGGGTGACTATCAGTGTTGAGAGCCAACAAGACACCAGGGCATTCAGTTCTATGGAAGCAAGGAAATTAATTCTGCCAACAAGCTGAGTGACCTTAGAAGTGGATCAACTCCTAGTTGAGCCTCCAGATGAGAACATAGCTCAGCCAACATCGTGATTATAGCCACATGAGACCCTGAACAGAGGACTCAAAGAAGCAAAGCCTGGATCCTACCCACCAAATACTTGAGATCATAAATGTGTATTTCTCCAGCCACCAAATTGTGCCAATCTATTATGCAACAACAGATAACAAATATCTATTCCTCATCCTTTTTCTTTCCTTGTTTTTTTTTAATTTTTCTCTAGAATACATGCATCTGACATTTAAAATATTTTGCTCATGTATTTCTTTATCATCTTTCTCCACCACTAAAATGTAAAAGCAAAAAAGATTCACAACTGAATTTGTAGCCCCTGAAATGATTTTAGGTTTATAACAGAAATTTAATAAATATTTAAAACTGAGTGAGTAGATGAATGAATGTTTTTCCATTTTAATAATGGCTACATTTTGTATGTGTACCACAGCCCAGTTGTACACATATGGTGAAGGATCAGGTTTTTTTCCTAATATATCACAGACCAATTCTTTTGTAAAATGCAAATAAAATAAATTACTAGAAAATTAAATAAAATGAAGCAAATTTTTTTTGTATTAGATTCAATAAACATAAAATTACTCTGTCAAATTCCTATAAAAATTTCTAAATGCATACTTTCAGTTTCTGTATGTATCTCATTGCAGACCTGTAATAGTCCTTGAATAGGCATTACTCCAAGAAAAACATTTTGAGTGTCGCCACTGAGCAAATAGTCAGTGCTTTGGCCAGACCTCAAATCCTTTCTGCCATTTCTGTGTTTCTTCCCTCCTAACTTTGGTGTACTCCCCCTCCTGGAGTTCAGCTCCCCTGCATAATCCAGAATTTTGGAATAATGCATAATCCAGAATTTTGCCATGGGATTAGACTGAAGCTGCCTTCTTTGGAACTTTACCTGAAATTATATGCTTTCTCAGTTTCTTCTCCTTCCCTACCCACCTTTTCCCTTTTCCTTATTGTTTCTCCTGAAAACATTTCATTAATAAATCACTTTCATACAAATTATCACCACAGGGTCTGCTAGACCTGTGACAGACACCAAGCTATTGCACAATAATCATATGAGAGAGGTCCCTCATTGACCATTTATAGATGGTGAAACTAAGATACCAGAGTGGAACAAATTTCAAGATTGTTATATTATTTAAAATATTTAAAATATTTTAAAATATTTTGGCATAGACACAGTGACAGATACATAGATAATTTAATCAACTGGGAGTGGTCAGTAAAACAAATAAAGTGCCATAAAGAGAATCTATATTCTAGAATTGGTCAGCATTTGAAGAAACTAAATCAATCAACAGTTCATACTACAAAGGTAATACTAGAGGACTTGTTAATTAACATGAAAAATATTAGAAATAATTTGTCACTAGTGAAATGAGTATTGTTTAAGATTTGCATTTAGGAAGGAGTATTTTTCAGGTATCTCTGTTTGTCCATAAATGCTCTAGAAGAATTGGTAAGCCCAGAACATTAACACCTTTGCACTGGCACCATAGATCTAGAACTTTATTTACTTTTATGTAGCCATACCTGAAGGATTCTGTCATCTGAGCCAGCTAGAAGGTCCTGCCATCCAAACATCACATTTTCTCCGAGTGACCCTTTCTTAAGAGATGCTTATTGGAATCCAGTAAGAGTAGTACATATTTGCCAGTGAGTAGTTTTTGAAGCCTGTCTTGCCTGTAGAATTTTAGGTAGCCCAGTCTCCTTTTTTCATTGTATCCTGTCTCTGTCCCTTTCAATCTGGCAGTGTTTCTGCTGATATAATATTCTCAAAAACCTGTGTGTCTCCAATATATGTCACAAGGTTTCATGTTATTAGACTAGAGGGTCCTCTGCAGATCCTTACTGAATAAATAATCCCATCTTTAGGCTCTTCAGTACTAACCCAGAATGAAGACTACACTTATCAGCCCCCTTAATTGGTATGTATGCCAATACACTATAAATAGAATTAATGTGTTCAACTTCTGGAAGATGTTTTTAAATGAAAGGAGACAATTTTTTCTCCTTCTTGTTGATTGAGATGTTTGTTGTGATGCCTAGAGCAAGAGCAATTAATTTGAACTGTGAGATGAATGTCACAAGTTAAAAATAGTAGAGCAACAAGATAGAATCAGTGTCCCTGATGGGTATGGAACTACTGTACCAGTCCTGAGTGGTCTGCCTTTACAAAAAAAGAGAAATAAATTTTAACTTTTTTAGGCCATGTTTTGGGGGGATTTTCCCTAAAGCACAGGCCTGAGATCCCACAGGTAGGATGTCATAGATTACGTGGCCCAACCCAGGTGTGATTCCAGACCTCCTGATTTCTCCAGACTATTCTGCTACCTCTTTGGAATTCTAGGAGTTTGGTATTAACAGTTAGAAATATAGCTAAAATGAGCACCTGGAACATAGCTTTTCATTGCAAATAAGCCATGGTGGGCCTTTCCTCATGCCAGTTAGAGGGAGAGGACACCAAATAATCAATCGATATCACAGAATCCACACTTCCAAATGCAGCGCTCTTCCCACACTGCCAACCTAATATGAAGCCATTAGTCCAAAGGTCTTATGAGTAAGTGACAGAAACTGATCAGCGGCTTGGTTTCCTGATTTCTATCCCCATGTTTTTATCACACTAGGCTGCTACAATGGCTTCTGAGCCAAATCTGAGAATGCAGGATCTTCTTCTATCTTCTCCAAGGAGGACACAAAGAGATAACCAACACACTGGAAAGAAAGGAGGAAAACAAACATTGTTGCCTCAGACCTCAAGGGCAAGGATTGCATTTTATTGGTCTGGTTGTCCCCAAGGCTTTATGGCATGTACCGGGTATTTAATATAATATTCTTAGGAGAAAAAGAAAGAAGAGTTAAAAAGCTGAAATCAATGACTCAAACTGACTTGAGTCTATTGTCTATCATAGCATAAGGGGGCAGCAATAGCTCTGATGAGGCTCTAAGCAATACACTTTATTGGGCAAAAAACCAAGGCTAGGAATTAATAAAATATCCACACTGTATATTGTGATTTCTCTTGACCAGACTCCTAGCTTTCAGGCTATTTTCTCAGGTAAGGCAATTCATAGAGAGCACAAGCAAGCTCTTACTTCTGTTCCCTGGTGATTAATTGATATGTTAGCCACAGAGCCCAGGGTAGTTAGGGTTAGTCTTTGTTGGGTCAAACACAGTATACGCAGAGAGTATGGCCCATAGACAGGGAAAAAAATAAACATTTTAAACATCAACTTGCTTTGCTGTCTCCTTGCTGAACCATTCTGCATTAATCTTGGTCATGGTTTTTAATCTATCTGTGACTCAGTTTGCTTCATCTGCAGAATGGGAAATTAATATAATTTGCCTCAGAGTTATTGAGAAGGTTTAATGAGTAAATATATGTAAACCACTTTAAAAAGTGTCTGCCATATAATAAGTACTCTATAAGTATTAGCTATTGTCATCATCATCGTCGTCGTCATCATCATCATCATCATTTAGTCTGCTGAGTTTTATTTTTTCAAGGAAGGACAGATCAATTTCAAAAAGTCCTTCCCTGTAGGTTCTCATTCTCCTATACTTATGAGCTCACAATTGATATACCATTTGTCGAATGCCCAGACACTTGAAATGATGCAGGATTGTGCCCATTTAAAAATCTAACATATTTTAATTGAAATTTCAGAAATTCTAGTACTTTTATTTCAGACTACATTTTACAAATTGCCTCTTCCATCCAGCTGACAAGTCAAACCTGATTCTTCTGCTTCTCCTTTCATTGTACCTATTCTAATTCTCTAAGATCCTAGCGAATTTTGTAAAATTTATACTTTTCTTCCATCAACCTCTACAGTTTCTGTCTTCCTTCCAGCCCCTTCCTCACCATTTCCTTGGATTTAACTCATCCTTCAGGACTCAGCTCAAGCAGTACTTCTAGGAAATCTTTTCCCATCCTTCAAATCTGAGTTGGTGTGGCTGACACTGTGAGTTGGCCACCCAAACGACATTCCCAGCCTCTCTTCTTCCCAAAGCCAGATACTTGCTTGCCTGGCCTCTCTCAGCTAGAATGGTCATATGCCTAACTCTGGCATTTCAAATATACAAAGAAATTTGCTGGAGGTACTTGACGAAAGTGTTTTTTTTTCTCTCTTCTTAAAGCAGAGAGCATGCAAGGAGAATTGTCTTTTGCCACTCTGGCTGCTCTATATCCTGACTTGGAAAATGATTGTGTCAGGATACCTAGATCTACAACAGTCATCTTGTAAACATAAAGGGAAGAAGACCTAACAAAGAGGTGAGGCAGACCCATGGACCCATAGGCCATGGAACTGTTGCATCAACCCTGGATCTATCTACTTCCAGACTTCCTGTTAAATAAACAGTAAATTTCCTTTTGTTTCAGCTACAACCAATTGTTTTTTCTATTACATGCAGCAGAATATAACCTAACTGATACAGCCACCTACCAAATAGCATCACCTTATTTGTGGCCAGGTACCAGGTCAAGACATCTGATTTCCAGACTAAGTTGTATTTAACAAACCATGTGACGTGAATCGGACAGCATCTGCTTGGAAGAGGACACCCTTTTTCTAATTCTCATAAAAGTACCATATAGGCTAATGAAAACACAGTAGGCTCTCTACCCAGGTGCTCCTGTAATACCATCCCGTATTTCTCATTATAGTATCTATCCTACTCTATAATTGTTGATTTCTTTTCTGAATTCCCTATAAGACTGAGTTTATTGAGGACAAAAAACATTTCTGATTTATCCTAAAAACTTAGCAAACTCCCTGGAATGTAATAGAGCTAGTGATAAATATTTTAAAATTAATGTGAATTCAAGTGACAAATTAATCTTTTATTGGACTTTGTCCTTATTTTTAGTTTTGGAAATATGGTTCTCCCAAAACATAGGGATGAACCATGCTGGGCCTCAACATCTGAGTTTGTCCTGATGCCCAAAGTATGCATTTTGGTTATGGCAGGAGCATGTGCTTCAAGCAAAAGCTTGATTCCGGGCCCCTCTCATAAAATACACTTATTCAACAAAAATTTTCTGAGCACCTACTATATGCTAGTTCCATGTCTTCCTTTCTCAATCCATTAAATTTTAGACCTCTCAACCTACCCTTGGAGAAGAATTGCTTTCTTTGACTTCTCCTGGACATCTTATAGAGAATCTACCCTATCAGCTTCTGATTTATGTGATTCCCCTCCCAAGTATACTTGAATTTTTATAGAAGCCTAAGAAAAAGGACAATGTTAGCCTTAAGCAAAGAGTCTCAAATTCAAATGTCTACAGAAGCCAGATCTGAAATGCCAAAAAATGTAATATGGTGGGGAGTCGGGGAGACTAGTTGATTGGAAATCTACATGCCCAATCAAGTCCAGCCAATGATTAATGGGTAGTAGAGGACCCAGGGTGGTTAAATGTTCTAATCTTTAGAAAAAAGTTAAAACTATAAAATTTTTGTGAACCTCACTATCCCACTCCTGGGATGTTAGGGGCTGGCAACAAACTCAAGCTTTTTGACTAATATTGCGTTGTACAGACACAATATATCTATAGGCCAGACCCATCCATGGGACACCATTTTGAGACTTTGGACTTAAAGGAATGAGTGGAGGCCTTCTTTATGATTCTATGGTTCTAAGATGAAGAAAGTTTGGGGTAGAACATGGGAAGAAACAATGCCATGGCAGAAAAAGACAAAAAAAGTAAGTTCGCTTGAGGGCATGGAAGGCAACTAGCTTTTGCTGAGTTCTGGAGTCACAGTGTTGATTCCTCATACACATAATCTTGCTTTAATCTTCACATTTCCCTCAAGATGAGTATAATCTCTCCATTTAACAGATATATCAGTAAAGAAGCTAAAACTAGAACTCAGTTCCCCTGACTTCCTGTTTGGGTTCTTTCTAATTCATACCACTGACTAAGCAATTAATCTCTGGATTAAGTAGTTCCCATCCTCACCTCCAGTCCTCCTTTTGTTCTCTTTCATTCACCTCTAAACTTATGCTAGGTAGTCTAACCCCATGACTTTTAAATTGAAATGTCACAGTTTTCTCATCCATGAAATGGACATAATAGTAGCCCTGCCTTATAGAATTATTGTGTCTCATATATAGTAGGTGCTCAATAAATATTAGCTGCTTCTTTTTTATTCCTATTTCTCTCTCTTTCTCTCTCTCTCTTCCTCTCTCTCTCTCTCTCTCTCTCTCTCTCTTTCTCTCTTGTCTTTAGAAAGAGATTTTTAAAAACCACTACTCCCTGCCTCTGTTTCCATTACTGAGTCTTCCTCATCTGGAAATTATTTATTGGTAATGTTGCCAAGATGAGAGAGAGAGAGAGAGAGAGAGAGAGAGAGAGAGGCGGGAGGAGGAAGGAAGGAAGGAAGAAAGGAAGGAAGGAAGGAAGGAAGGAAGGAAGGAAGGAAGGAAGGAAGGAAGGAAGGAAGGAAATGTGCATTCTCAGAGCAGAACGTAGCCTTTGGGAGAGTGTCAAGTTCCTGTGCTCACACTTCTCCCTAACAGCCTGCAGTGTTATGCTACAGCCCAGATGACCCTGACAACTCAATGGAAACAAACAATAGTGATATTTTAAAACTCTGGTATACCTCCTACTAAGAAAACCCATTCTCGTACAATAAGACCCAACCTAAAAGAACAGCATCAAAAATGATACATTTTGCTTTGGGAAAGGATTCCACTACATGATTATTTTAAAATTCACCACGGGGTCCCCCTAGTGTATTTGAAATACAATTTTATTTGTAAAAGTTAATTAAAAATCATGGTTCAAGCACCAGGATGAATTACTGAGATAAACTTCACTTTGGGGAGGAGGAGAAACGAGGCCCAGAAAAGAGAAGGTACTAGCCCCCATGTAGTAGAGTGGGTTGTAGCAGAGTCAGAAATCAATTTTTTTTTTTTTGTTATTTGTCATTGTTATCGAGACTGAGCTAAATTACTACATTATTAAGATGTGAAGGAATCTTACTTCTTGGTTAATAATAAATGCAACAATATTAGCTTTTAGGGAGCCTTCACCGTTGCTAGGCACTGCGGGCTGGGAGCTGAGGAGACAGCAGTGAATAGTTCAGACACTCTGCCTTCCTTCGTGGAGTTTACAATCTGATTTCATTTTACAGGCAAGCAAACCCAGCAGGATGGATAACTTGCTTAAGGTCACTCAGCCTATTATCAGGGAACATCAGAACCAGTATCCAGGTTTCCAACTTTCTAGTCCCAAATTTTTTTGCACTGTATTATGTGTCTCCGAGGAGCCTACGATGTACTGATTGATTTAAGGAAGAAACAGCTATCTCTTGCATACTCTCCAATTCTATTAGGAATCAAAGGGCTTAATATTAAAAGATCCACTTCATTGGGTCAAAACTTTTAGAAATAGAGACACTGGTTAAATAAAGGCTGTTTTTATCATTCTGATCTCAGTTCCTAGGTCACCACCTCAGACAGAAATGAGCCTTCACAATGCAGTGGAAAGCTTCCTTGACCACCACAGACAAATCGCTCCCCATTCACACGTCCAATCACCAATCATATATTACTTTGCTTTACTCTTTTCTTAGGACCTATCACTATAGATACTGACATAGATATTGATCTCTGTACTTAGTTTGTGTTATTAAAATTCCTATGAGCAGAACTCTACCTACCTGTTTACTGTTCTAACTGGACACCTAAACAATACCTGGCTCATAACAGATTTTCAGTATTAGTGAGGTGAATGAGTGAATGATGGTTCTTGACTTCAGCCATTGGATTTATACAGGCTGCTGTGTCAGAACCACCCTGTTGCTCAGTCACTGTATCCCTTAGCAGTGTCCCCCAGTTGGGAGACAGTATCAAATCCAGAGGTGAAAAGAGTTTGGTAGGATGTTTTCTTAGCAGAAATGTTCACTGCTTGTCAACCTTCCTGCTGAATCCAGCAATCTGTTTCCATTTTAATATGGTTGTGATTTTTTTGAGACTACATCTGTAGAACTGAGAAATGTTAGAGCAATTTCCATAATAGCAAGTTTTTTTACCCCATTCTCACCAGTTTACATGATGTGACAGTGTTTATTGTAGAGGATATGTACATTATGGCTCCAAAGTCATTTTCTTGGATGTCACCCACTCTGCTTTGTTTCTGCTTGTTACTCTAGCAGAATGATTCTCTCAGGAGAAAAACTTAGATTTTTAATAAAAGCACAACACTGTAAAACAGGTTTTGAGAGAAAGTCATTTTTTATGAGCTCTGCTAACTGCTAGACTACTGAATACATTCCATTTCTTTTTTAATACTTTGTCCCTTCCTAGGGTAAAACCTTATGGGGACTATGTTATATTTCTCTTTGGATTCTGTAGCCTTAATGTAGTCCTAACAGCTAAGAGATGCTTAATTCATGTTTACAGAATATAAGAAAATAAACATATCTACCTATGTTACACCTGGTAAAAGATAGCAGTTGCCCTACCCTTAATCCTTGCAGGCTAGATTTTGCAAGGAAGTCCATTCGTTGTGCCAGCACCACAAAATCAGCTGTCTCACCAAAATTTATCCTTTTCATATCCCACTCATTCACAAGATTACTTAAAGCTTCTACTATATGCAAAAACAAACTAACTAATTAAACTAAACCTTGAGTTATACAGAAATTGTGCTTTATGTCAATAGTTCTCAATAGGGTAATGGTTTAGGAAATTGTGGGGACACTTTTGCTTGTTGTGATAATTTGGGAGAGCAATATTGGCATTTATTAAACAATGATCAGAGATGCTAGATATCCTGAAATATGTGGGACAGTTGTGGCTAATGAAAAACTCTTCATGTTTCAAATGACTTTTTGATGTTCCATATCTTCTAGCCATTCTAATTAAGAATAGGTTTCAATAATTTTGGGGGAATACAAATATTTAGCCTATAACAGTGAGGTAAAGAATGACATGAGATGAAAGAATACATGTGTTAGATTAAGAGAGATTTTGAAAGTATTTTAAAAATTGGATCAACCAGAAACCACGAGAAGGTTTGGAAGATCAATGACCTACTCTTTCTGGCATTTTAGACATAGCACTCTGACTATTGCAGGGTGGAGAGAGGTGGCCAAGAAAGCATGCCCTGTTAGTAGACTCTTAGAGTATTCCAGATGAGGTATGACAGTGTTTTGAAAATGGTATTAGAATGTGATGGAAAGAAATAGCTGGTTTTGGAAAACATTTAAGAGGTAGAATCAGTGGAACTTTGAGACTGATCAGATGTGGGCATGGGGAAGAGGTACTTGTAGTTGTCGAGATTGTTTCTTGGGTTTGGTCAACTGAATGGGGTACTGATCAATGAGACAGAGAACACTGGAGGTTGAGCCAGGTTCTCAGATAATATTAATTAGTTTTTTAAATACCACATCTACCTTCACAAAAGCACTTCAGATGAGACAAATGAGGCTCAGAAATTAATTGATGTATACAGAGTTATGGTTAAAGACAATACAGATCAGATTAGAAGTTCAGATCTCCTGATTACAAAATCCAAATTTTTTTCCTGGGCCATTTTTGCTGAAAAATTTTTTCTGCCTTCCAGGAAGTTATAATCACTAGTGATTTGGGGTAAAAAAAACTGAAAACATTTCTACAAATGGCCACCAAACTAGACCTTTAATGACAAGTGTATGAGACTGGTCATTGCTCAGTATTATGAGACTTCAGATGGCAGCGGGACTACATCTGGCTGGAGCCAGCAGGGACATTTCACCAGGGAGCTGGCTTAGGAGATAAGTAAAAAAAGGGGCAAAAATTTAGTAATTAATGAAGCAATTGATGTGGTGGGTGGTTTCATGTAGAAAAAAAAGGACATCAGTGAGAATAGTGGGTTTAAGTATAAGCTCTGGGGTCAACTTATCCTGGATCCTACAAGGGATCTCTATCATTTTCTAGCCATGTGTCCTGGGACAAGTACTTCTCTGATAGTTTCCTCTCCTATAAGATGGAAATAATACTAGGATTGCTTAGAGGATAGTTTTGAGAAGTAAGTGACATCATCCGTGTCCTTACTATGGTCTGCAAGGCCCCATAAGACTGGCCTCTGCCCTGTCTTGGACCTTAGACCTACTACCTCTCCTTACTGGTCTAGCCTCACTTACCTTCCAAATCTCCAAGACATCAAGTACACTCCAGCTTCAAAGACTTCTATTTACCATTTCTTCTGCTTCAAATAATCTTCTCTTGAATATCTGCATAATTTCTTTGGTCCACCTTATCAAAGAGATTTGTCTTCTCTATACCCTCTAAAATAGCACCCCCACTATAACCTTTTTATCCTGATTCATATTTCTTCAAAGCATATGTCATTCTCTGACAAATTATACAACCATTCATTTTTTATCTGTCTCTTTTCTCTATGATATACATTTCACAAAAGCTGAGATTTTCTGTGTCTTGTTCTGTGCCTAGAACAGGGTCAGGTACATGGTAGCTACACAATAAATGTTTTCTAAATGAATTCATGCACCAAAAGCGTTTTGCACAATTTCTAACATACAGTAAGTACTTAATCTATATTAGTTGTTATTTTGTTATATATAAGCCTACTCTTTTGACATTTATCTGGCCACAGCAGATAATTTTTTATATGTAGCACACATCATTTTACATGTTCTTTGTTTGAAGTATATATTATTTTATAACTTGTTTTTCTCATCTTGTGGGATTTCTCTTCTAGCTTTAGTTTACCCTCCACGTTACTGAGACAAACTCTCAGAGCAGAACTTTCAAAAGATCCCCATTACTTACAAGAAAAAGTCTAAACATGATAAAGGGGCATTATACGGGCCCTTCATAAACCAGGCTAAAATTACCTCTGCACTTTCATTTCCTGCTTTCTCTCCATTTATTACATACTCTAGCCCTACTAACCTATTCATCAATCACCAGTACGCCAGGTTTTTCCGCGTATCTGTGTCTTTATAAATGTTGTTGCTGTTAGTAAGAGTGCTTTCCTTCTCATTTTTTCATATGATAAACTTCTGTTTATTCTTCAATACCTAGATCGAATGTCCATTACTCTGTGAAGCCCTCCTCAGCTCTCCCAGACATAGTAATGCTTCCAGCTCTACATTTTTTCATGATGCTTCAAACACTACCAGAACATTAAGCACACTCTATTAGAATTATAATGTTTCTTGATTTTCTCACTAAAATATGAGCCCCCTAAAGGTAGTGACTAGGTCCAAATCATCTTTTTATCACCGGTGACAGACAGATCAGTAGGATTTCTTGGCTGGATTACCTCTTGCATCTTTGGTTACTCAGTGGTAATCAGCACAATATTACAATTTTTACATTCATGTTGCCATTCCCTACTTCTATACCCATGGCAGACATCATTAGTTAATCAAAGCACTCTTTTTAGCTGAGCTCATACTTAGGCTTAGAATCTTCTTTAGCCGAATACCTCAGGAACCCACTTCTAACCTCTGAGAGTTATCACTAACAATGAAAGGTATTTGTCACCTCTTTGAGACACTAGAACTTGGTAGATGCTCAATAAATCCTTGTTGAACAGATGTTGAGTTCAGAACTATTTACAGTAAGCAACAAACATTTCTTTAAAAATATGGATTTGCCTTTTAGTATTACAAAAACACTTTTATAATCATGTATTTCCTAAATTACCCATTCATTTTCTTGATTGTGTCCTTTATCACAGGCCACTACTCACTTATCCCCTCACTGGGCCCATTAATACTCCAGCCACCTGCTCCCTATTGGATCATCTTCTGCTCCTTTAGAATGTACTTATGAAGTAACCCAGCTCCATTTTATAGTTTAAATATTTGTTCTTGCTTCTGCTTTACAATCCTAGCCATTCCCTCTCCCTAGTTTATGTCTCGGTGACTCATTTAAAATTTTGCCTAAATGAATAAGTGGACATTTATGCTTCTGAGAAAATGGTGTAGGATGGTGAGTGCATTTGCTCATTAAGGAGTTCTATCTACACAGATCTATTTTTCTAAAGCCAGTAGCAATAACATCTAAAGTTGCCCTTTTTTTTCAGACATTTGTACAATTTTTACTTCTACCATTTTGCGAATAAGAGGACACAAATTACTAAAAGGATCAGGAAAAGGAATGGAATGCCTAGTTAATTTCATAGTCTTATAATCTTAGGAAAAATTCCAAATACATTTTTGTTTAAAAAATGCTTAAACTTTTAATAAAAATGCTGAAGTATTGTTTCCTATCTTAACAATAACACATAGCTGCTCTCATTCAGTCTTAGAAGCTCAGATACGTGAGCACTTCCTAGGACCCCAAGTTATTGTTTTGAGGGTCAATGCCCCTTGCACAAAGATCCAGCAATTCTGGACTTCAGCTAAGTGTTAATTGGCCCTATAACCTAGCTTGTGAATGTCTTCCATCATCGCTTAGCACTATTTCTCCCTAACTCTCTGATGTCTATTTCATTTTTTGCCACCTATCAGAGATAAAATCTCCCACAACTTGAAGTTTCTAGAGTCTATTTTTTTATTTTTATATTAATAATTATATTCTTGCTTTAAAGAGTTTGATATTGGAGTTACTAAATACCAGTCCATGGACCCTCGCCCACTCTTGTCCCCAAAATCACAGTTTATGTTCTTATCATCTACCTTCTTCCCAATCCAAGCATGCTGTAGGTCCAGATTGGCACCTGTTGTTCTTGTTGCCAACAAGACATTTATATGTGTATGCTGTCTATGAAGTTATCCTGCTACAAAAAAATGAAGACAATCCTGAATCATTTAAATTGAATTCTAGGAATTTTAGCACAGCTGATAGCAATAGTTTCACTGCTGTCCTTCAGCTAAGGTAATGGAGCAAAAAATTTAGACATACACAGTCAAATCCAAGCCTTACCGTGAACTAGGTGTGTGACCTTGGGCAAATCACCTTGATTCTCTTCCAGTCACTTCCCAAATCTGTAAAGTGAGGGGGTTGGATTAGATCACTCTTCAGGCCCTTTCTCGCTAGCGGATTCTAAATCTGAACTGCCTTAGCCCTAATTTAGGGAACGATTTCTCATTGCCTCTTCCATTCCAGCACCATCTTCCAAGGCACCCTATATAAAGACTGATAGTATTTTGTTGTTATTTTTTCCTTGCTTTAGCACTATTAAGTGGGATGACTCACAGGGCTGGGTTCCAGCTGGGGGCTCAGAAGCTATCCATTTCTAAGGGGGAGCTCTGAGACTCCAGAGGAGAAAAAGAACAAGGTGCATCAATTTTGTCATTCCAACTTGTTGTCTCCTCTACTGATTCCAATGTAATACTCAACCAGGATGGGGAAAGACCCTTTGAGTGATTAGGACCCCATTCCATAGGCCAGACCTCTTATAAATAAGGGCTTTTATCCCTTCAAAGACTCAAGTGGCACAGTGGAAAATAGCCATTTGAAGAAATAGCTAAATGGTATTTTCATGTTATTTGCTATGGAGTGCATGTTGTAAATTCTCTTTTCTTTGTATTCTACTGATAAATTTGTGTCATTTTTACCCTGAAGAAGTCACTTTGCAATGTCTGTCTCCTTATTTGTAATAAGTTTATTTTCTAATTGTAATAATACATATTGTGGAAAAGTTTAAAACAAATTTTTAAAGATTATTTGCAGTGTCACCACCAAGCATTTCAGTATATTTCATTCCAATTCTTTTTTTCAAGATACATAATTGTAACCCAGGTATCAGCTATTTCCTCTTTTTCTTTGTGAGTTTGCAATAAGTTACACAAAGCCTTTTGTGTGTTTATCAGAACTCCTTCAAGTAACAGAAAGTTCAGCTCAAACTGGCTTAGGCAAAAAAATGACTTTATTGGATCATAGAAAATTTCAAGGTAACAACCTAAGCATCCATCTGAAGGAGAAGGGATAAATAAAGTGTGATATAGCCATACAATGAAATACCATGTAGTAGAGAAAATGAGTTAACAAAAACTATACATTGGAATATAGACAATTTTCACAAATATGTTGAATGAAACAAAGCAAGTTGCAAAAGAATGTATATACTATAATATCATTTGAATATAAAATTATTTAAGGATCCACACAAACATGGCTCAAGAATACATAAATAAAGGGAAAAGGGATTGGAAAAATTGAACTCTGAGTTCAGGAGGAAGCAACAGGGCTGTGATCAAGAAGGAGTAAAAAGAATGCTTTAACCATGATGGTCATGTTTTATTTCTGAGGTCAGGTGATGAGTATCCAAGTTTTTGCTATATTAATTGTACACATTTTTGTAAATCTGAAAGATCTTTTATAACATTTTTAAGACACACCCCCCACACACATACCATAAACATATATGCAAACTTCAAAAACAGGTCAAGCAATAATTCAAGTATCTGATACAGCTGTATCGCAGTCTCTGCTCTGTCTTTCTTGAGGTTAGTGCTATTCATAGGCTAACTCTCCTCTTGTGGTGTCAAGAGAAGCCACAAAAGCTTTAGAGCTTTAGGTAAGTATCCTCACAGTTCTGGCTAATAAGTTCATACTTTCCCTTCAAAAATACAGAGAGAGAGAGAGAGAGAGATTGAACATTCTACTCTTTCAAGGATCCCAAGGAGAAGTCCCCAGTTCCATTCCATGGAATCACATCCCTGAATTTATGGCTTTGGGAAGAAAGCATGTTGGATGCTCTCATTAGCCTGGTCTGGGTCTAACCCCTAAGTTTTGTGGAGGTGGGGATGGGTCAATAGCATTCAAATCACGTGGACTGAGAGGGAGGGATAGGTAATTTCCCAGAAGATAACCAAGGTATTGTTAGCAGATGAAATAGATTCTGGAAAGATATAAACAACAGATGTCCACTCTAATTAGTGAAAATTGTTAATTTACTGAAGATACCATAAGGGACATGGAAGAGAAAATGTACAACAAAAAGCCTACAGCAAACAACATGACAATACCACTTAAACATCTTACCTGAACCCCCTTCTCACTGTGCTGCCTCAGCCCCACCTCCAGATGTCCTGTTTCTCTGCCTTTCTCCCTCTTTTCCCATGTAGTACCCTGACTTCCTAACTGCCCTTTCTCACTTATGCAAAGCAATACTGTTCTGCCCTTAGACTTGTATATTTCCTGTCTTCTGCTCAGCAAAGCAAAACATCTACTATCAATAGGATGCACATCTTTAGAAAGCACAAAAGTTTAGGGATTAGCCTTTATTACTTGCATTTGCCCATGGGGGGTCTCACACCCATGCAAGCAACTTATCAAAGCACAGCTTCAATGTTTGCAAATTTAACCCAGAGAAAATTTAATACCAGCTGCTAAAATGATGCATTTTCTCCCTACTACTACTTACATGCTTGTTTAAAAATGCTTATTTTATAGTTTTGTAGTTTACATTTGTATTTTCCTCAGCTCATTAATTATTCCACTAAAATCTTATTTTATAATAGTTATTTAATATAACATATGTATGCGTCATGATTTTTAAGCAATTATCTATTGTCAGACATTTAGGATGTTTCCATTTGTTATCATATTATAAGCAATGTTGACATTAACATACATTCATAACCGTTATGCTTTTCTCTGTGTGTTGCCTTAGGATCTATTCCTAGAATTGGAATTTCTTAGCTAATGGTGTGTGAATATTTTTATGGCTCTTCATACAGTTTGCCAAATAGCTCTTCAGAAATACTAAAACCATATACCTTCCCCTAGCATTGAATAGGAATAGAATAAACTCGTTTTTACTTTCCGAGCATTTCTTCCGTGCCTTTTAATGCAGTATCTATTGAGTTCTGAGTAAACAGAGTCTGATTGTAAAGCAAGGTTGGTGACATGGTATTCCTCCCTTGAATCAACTCCAATTATTTCTACTTCCGGCATATAACCTGAATTAGTGTGCTTCTCTTCATTTCTCAGGCTACCATGTTAGGTCAAGTCACCATCAACTCTAGCCTAGACTGTTAAGACAGCTTCCTAACTGCTTTCTAAACCATTCTCCAAAGTGATCTTTTCAAGATGTAAAGTAATGAAGGCATCTTTCTTCTTAAAACTCTTGCGTTGCTTAGAATAACAACTGGGTCCCTCTTACTTCATCAACCTTATCTGCATCGCCTTCCTTTCACTAGCAAGGCTTTAGCCACACTAGCTACCTTCTGCTCCAGAAGCACTTTTAAGTCTATTAACATCACAAGACCTTTCATTCCCCAGATCCTTGTGTGGTTGGTTCCCTTGAATAGTTCACATCTCAGCTCAAACATCCCTTCCACAGTGAATCTTCCCTGACTATCCAGTCTAAGGTAGTCTCTCTCCACCCCCTCACCATTTTTGCATCCTACTGCAAGAAGTGTTATTCTCCAGCATACCCGAACATAACACATTATGGCTTATGAAAGCAAGTACAGATATCTTAATATGATTTTTGAAGGCCCTCTATGATCTGATCCAACCTAACTACGCAGTCTTTTTTTTCAAGGACTAATTCCCATCCACAACCAGCACATACATACACACACACACACACACACACACACACACACACCAAATTACTCAACACTCTTAAATTTTTTTTCCCTCTTGGCCTCCATAACTTTGCTCAAGTTGTTACCCTTGGACGAGTATTTCCTACTCACTAAAATACTTCTTATTTCTCAAGCCAATTCTCAAATACAACCTCTTCCAAGACAATTTTGTTGTTTCTTCAAGCCAAAATGAACCACTTTCCTGTAACACAGATTCCAAATTAATTGGTAACCACTTCCTAAGGAAAATGAGAAGAATTCTGAGGTTTCATTCAGGCTCTCAGAGAAAGATATCTGTGACCAATTAGTCATATCTGTCTTGGGCTTAGAAGTAGAAGTTCTCACTTTAGGAATCTGCATTGAAAAATATAATACTTCACCTTGGGCATGTTTCTTTCATGCTTTACATATTATTGTTTCATATTCTTCCTTTGATTTTGAATTGTTAGAAACTTAAGTTTAGTCTGTTAAGGGCTGCCATAGTATGTGCCACATGATATATGCTCAATATATTCTTTTTGAATTTAATCTTTTTTATGATGGTCTTTCAATATAGATCACAGGAGACAATGGAGCCAAAAAACAAATAAACAAACAAACAAACAACAAACAAGTAATGACTAAGAGCAGTAGAGAATTGACTGAAAGTCGAATCTATCCCCTGACTCTTGGCTGAGAAGATGAAGCCAATCTGGAGGTATGGTTTTCTAGAAATGGCAAAGATTCTATAATCAGATAAATCTTGGTCTAAATACCACATTTGCAGCTTCTTACCTGCCTAAACTTTAGCAATCTCCGTAATCTCTCTGGATCTTAGTTTTTTAATTGTGAAATGGAAATTACAACACCAATCTCGTAAGATGTTGTGAAGATTAATAAGAAAAGTGAATCAAGTAGTGTATGGTGCTTCACTGGCTCTCAGTGGATTTTGAGTCCCTTCCCTTCTCATTGGCCAGATGCACACTCGATAGCTCTTACCTGTTGTGGAGATGCCTGTGATACTTCAGATGACAGAGAAAGGAAACCGAGCTGGCCAGTTTCCCTGACAGAAAGGAACCCCAACACAAACTCAATGACAATTCAGAGCCTAGACTTTCAGAGTCTGAATGTGGCAATTAAGGATAAAGTTTTTCTGAGTTCAGTTTTCATTCCATCAGGCTCCTTTTGAGTTGCCTCCTCCTCCTCTCTTTTCAAAGAGTAAACAGGCTATTAAGCTTCAGCAGCTCATTCAATACCTCCAGGAAATTCCTCACCTGCCAATAAGTGAGGCTTACATGAGGCTCACCTGGCCAGCAAAGGAAGAAAGGAGGCAGTAAAAATAGCACAGATGCCAATCTATTTCTTGAAAGCTCACCTCTGGATCGCATATTACCTGTAAATTAGTCACAACTCTGTGTAACTTAACTTTTGATCATGAGAATAAAGCCATTTCCATTTTCCATCTCTCTGTTGGACTTCTCATTTAAAAAACATACACACACACACACACACTCACACACATACACACTATTTCCCCCAAAAATGTCTATTCTTGAATTAAAGAATGTTCCGATGTCTCCCATGCCTCAAACATAGGCCGAGAGATTAGGAAACTCTTAGCAATGAGCAGCACATATATCTAATGCTAATTTTCTAAATCTCATTCCCAGTGACTTGCTGGGTTACTGAAAACTGAAAGTATAAAATGCAAGTCACAGAAGGATCTTGGTGAGACTTCGTTTTGCAATGGAAAACTGAGGTTTGAGAAGAGAAAGGTTTTCCCAGGGTTAGACAGCAAGGCAACAACACGACAGCTTTCTAGTCCAGTGCTCTTCTGTTATACCACATGCAAAATCATACAATATATTTCTTACTTCCACATCACACTATTTGGGAAAGGCAAACGACTTGTTAATTACACATTACCAAGCGCTGACATTTACTGAGCAGCTGCGATGTATCAGCTGGTATATGTGTATTCTATTATTTGGTTCTCAGCAGAACTCCAGGTGAGTTAGTTATTATCTTCATTTTAGAGATGAAAGAGCTGCAGATTAGTAAAAGTAGACAACATGCCGAAGGCTCTGCCGCTGTAAGAGCGAAGTAGAATTTGAACCCAGGAAGTTCGACTTCAGCAGACTAGTGCTAATCCACTACTTGGTCCTGCTTCCTTACTAGGAGACCTTTGTTAGTTGGCGTACCCTTCAGCACCACCAGGCATCTAGCAGGAACCAAAATGGTACAGTGGAAAATGCAGTGCTGGAGCTCCAGGCCAGCGACCAAATGAAGCCAATGCAGCTGGTGCATTGTCATGGGATAGAGGGAGATAAGGGCCCACTTAGGCTTGGTGCTGCTAGCCTTTCATGAGAAGGGCCAGCCTATAGCATTGCCCCACACCTGTTCTATTGTCTTATCTACAACAGCAGACAGCTGACTTCCAACAGCAGGGCCTAATCGATTCCAGGGCTTCCTTGGTCATCAAGGCTAGCTGCTGTGGCTATTCCCAGGGCAATGAAAACTGCATAAACCAAGATGCTGAGGCAATCATTTTCTTTGCTTCTGTATATTCTCTGTAAGGAGAGAAATGTTTATCCCTCCACCCTCTCTTTACCCTCCCAATGGATCCCAGACTTGCTTCAAATCCATTTACCCTTCTCCTCTTAGAAAAGAGTTCTGTTTTGGCCTTGAGAGTACAGACCAGTTTTGCTGGTTTAGCTGATTTAGGCACTGGTTAGAAACCTGCAATCTAATTTTAGTCCTGTCATTTACTCCTCCCTCTGTACTATTACTTTTTCTCTCTGGACCTCACCTTTCCCATTTGTTTAAAGGTGTGAACTCTAGTGAAGCTGCATCTAAAGTAAACATGTCCAGCTGTCATGTTCTACATTCGTCATGCTCTGAGTGTCGATGGTTGGGTAGAGTTGAAATCACAAAGCAGAGGCAGGGACCCAGGCATTGTGCTGGTGTTGAGGAAAGGAACAGTGGAAGAACGATGAAGAAGGCAGGCAGGGAGCAGCCCTCAGGAAAGGTGCTGAAGAGGACGAGCATTTTAGGGGGCCAATAAGAGCACAGAAGGGCCAACTCCTCAGATCTTTGTCATGTGAGATTCTCTTCTTGCTGGGCTTTAGGGAACATATGGACAGGTCTTAAAAGACCTGGATTTTTTTGCTCCACCCATCCCCTGACATCTTACTTTTTTTTTTTTTTGACCCATCCTCAGAACCACCAAGAACACTGCTTCATTGACAATATTGAGAAGGATGAGCAGTGAGTTACAAAGCCTGCTTAGCCAGAAAAGGTAGTTTTGAATTCTGACACACACATATGCACACACACACACACACACACACACACACACACCTTCATCATTTTTAATGGTGCTTCAATAAGAATAATACCTAAGAGCCCTATAGTTTAAGATGGTTCCTACAAAATTCCCTGGAGGAACTGGGATAGTAATTCCTATCACAGAGATAAAGAAGTGAGTTGGCTCACCAAATTAAGACTTAAAACTATCTAGACAAACTAGAACACATGAGAAGGAAAGATAGCAGAGATAAATAAGTCCAATATTTGGGTCCAAAAATTAAATTCCTCCCCACCCAGAATCCTCGCAGCAGGTCCTAGGGAATGGGCTCCGAGATGCCCCATAGTCAGCAGTGCCACACGTTAACCAGAGCTGAGCAATAGAGAAGAATGCTTGTATTTGTGAATCAAGCTGGCTCAAAAGTGTTCTGGAGTGGAATCTTCATCTGCTATCCAGAAGACTCACACATGCAATTTCTGAGATATGCATTCATACATACTCTCCAAAGGTAGCCCAGAGTGTAATGAAAAGGACTTCACAGGTCTAGATTCAAAGCCAGGTTTGGCTCACTATCTTTAAGAACTTGGGCAAGTTATATCTGAGCCAGTGTTTCCCTTGAATTGTCCCCAAATATGCTTCTCTTGACTGGTTGTTGTAAGTACTAAAGATAATATATAGTTACACTTCTCAGATTAGGTTGGCAAATTCCTAGGAGTATTTGGCAGTATGCTTGGGAGTATGGGAGGCCATGGCATAAATATAAGGCGTGTTCCCAGGATTTTTATTTTACTCAATGGCAAATCATTCACAACCTATTTTTATATTAAGCCAGAGATCTATTATTGAGTAGAAAGAAAAATCTGTTGCCCTCTTTAAAGCTCAAAGTGGTAAAGAACTTTCAAGACACAGACAACTGTTGCATGGTCTATGCCCCTAGTTCCTTGGGAATACACATTCACTTTCTCTGTCTTCGGAGGTACTTCAGCAGAAAATTCGAGAAGCTTGGTGTATGGAAACTACCTAGCATGAAGTCTGGCGTATGGTCAGTAATAATTAGTAAGTGCCATTATTTGGAATTTCTGGAATGTGATCATCCCATTGGCCCCTGCACTAGTCAGACAACACATGTGTGTATTGTTGGGTCCAGTGGGAAGCAGAGTATAGTGGTTAATCAGACTCATGCGGTTGAAATCATGGCTTTGACTGATAACAACTTTGTGAATTTGAGGCAAGTTAGTTAACTCTGACTCAGCTTCCTTGCCTATAAAATGGTAAGAATGAGACGCTCCTCATAAGACTACTGTCAAGGTTAATAAAAACATGTAAAGCACCTAGAACAGTGCCAGAGACATAGTAAATACTCAATACCTATGAACCAGAAAGTAGGCCCACACAAGACTTTGAATCTGCAAGTGCCTTGACCTTGGACTTCTTACCCTTCAAAACTTTCTCAGCCTGTGAGAAATAGATATGTGTTGTTTAAGCCACTCAATCCATGGAATTTTTTTATAGCAGCCCAAACATACTGAGACAGGGAGACACTAGGGTATAGGGGATACTCAAAGCCATCGGTGTTATAAGAGTGCTCAAAAAGAAAATATATAGGGGGAAGAGAAAAGAATCAAAGCAAACTGATGCCCTGCAACATGACTCAGGAGCCATTCAGCTGCAAATAGCCAAATGTCCAACTAACAGTGACATAACTTATTTAAAAATTCATTTAATAACCTTTAATAATAAAAACCTTGAAGGCAGGTGATTCTGAGCTTAGTCCAGAGTTCAGTGATGCCATCAAGGATCCAGGATCCTGCTTCCTATTCTGGATTCTATTTTCTATTCTGCCGCTTTCTGCATGTTGACTATTTATCTTCATGCTTATTGCCTCATGGTCTCAAGATGGCTACCAAAGTCCAAACTCCATGCCTCACTCAAACAAGTTCAAGGAAGGAATATGAAGTAGGTACAAAAGATTTTTATTTTGTAAGATTCTGTCTTTCACACAGAAAAATATTTCTTGGTGGAAGTCCTCCAGCAGGTTTGTGCTTATGTCTCATTGGCTATAACTGGCTTAAAAGTGAGTCGATAGTGAAAGAAAATGAGATTAATATTCCTGCTTAGACCAACTGTGATGTGTGCCACAGGTCTGAAGGAGGAGCTTGCATTCCTTAAAGAAAATAGATCTCTGTTTGAGAGTGAAACAAAATTTGGGGACAATGAATGACTACTGAGTAGCTGTCACCTGTCACATTTGTTTGACACCAATATTTAAGGACATTGAGAGGAAAATACCACAGGAGTTGAAAGAAAATGAGGGAAATGTCAAAGAAATAGAAAAAAAGAAGAAAGTTTTAAGGAGGAAAGAGAGGTCATCATAGTCAAATGCTTCAGTCTTCGGGTTAATAAGAACTGAAAGGGTGCACTGAATTGGCAATTGATAAACTGAGCAAGAACAGTGAAAACTATAGGGTGGCAGAAGCAGGAGCAAGAGGGAAAGGCTATAAAAAGCTGAATGAAGTGAGGGAGGACAATAGAAAATGGAGATAACTCTTTCTAGTTATTTAACTATAAAGGGAAAGATAGATGGATAACAGCTGGAGGAGAACACAGCATCAAGAGAGGATTTTTTGTTTTTGTTTATGTGTTTGTTTTAAGGGAGAACCTCACAGTGTACTTATTAAGGAAGATAAAGCCAAAATAAAGAAATATATTAAAGAGTTAGGAAAGGGAGGAAGAAAGAAGATGAGTAAAGACCATGTAGAAAAGGATGGGGTCAAGATCATGTGTAGAGGTCAAACCTAGATAAAAAGAATGACATCTTTTCCCCTGAAATGTCAGAGTGGGAAGGAGTTAGGGAATTGGGGGAAGGAAGGAGGAAGTAAGGACGGTTATGGATACAGATACAACTTGTATTTTAGGCTCACAGAAGGTGCTCAGAAGAGCCTGTAACACCGTCCATGGAAAGGAAGCGGGAAGGGGGTAGAGCTGAAAAGAGCTTTCCATAAACAGTTAATCTCAGGAAATCCTGCTGTTCCCAGCTCTAGACATGGAGAAAAGAAAAAGGCCATATTTATCTATCTTTATTGGGAGAGTTTAATATCAGTCCCTTAGATTCTAAATGAAAATTGGCATCAGAGGTCCAGCCAGCCATATGGATGAATTATTTCTCTAGAAAAGGTCACCATGCTCAGAAGGGCATTTCCTCCCATCCAGCATTAGGACAGGGCCCAGCACTCCTGCTCTGCCTGTTAAGCCCTTGGCATTTCATCTAGGGGGGAGCTTTTGAAGGCCTCATCATTGACAATTTTCCTAAGTGTTGGTTTTATTATTTCTGGTAGGTGAGGCCTCATGAGTCTTCAATTAAGAGAGAGTTTTTCTTTCCATTGCCATATATGTTTTAGGGAAAATGCTCAATTCATTGGAGATGATACTGGCTCATCTTCCTCAAAAGAGATGCTTTTGGCCCACTCATCCTATAAAACAGCCACAACTCAGACAATAAAAACAGATCATCGAAAGGCTGGAATCAGTTGAAAACCAATTTTGTTCAGAATTATCTAATTTTTACATTTTGGCTTGTACATCATTTAGTTTCAGAAAGGGGTATTAGGTGATAATTTTTATTCCTTTGAAATACACATTTTAAAGTGAATTAAAATGCAAAAGACTGTCTGAGGGATAGGGTCAAACAATAATAATAGGATATATTTTACAACATATAGAATATTTTATCTTACAGTTCATCCTCCCAACAATCCTGGGAGATAGTTGATCACTGCCTCCCTTCCAAAGACAAGCAAATGAAGATTCAGAGTGGTAAAACGATTCTCTCAAAGCCACAGGACTAAGTAACAGAGAGAGGATTTGAACACAGGTGTTTTTACTTATTTCTATTAGCCCAAGTGTCCACATCTTTAAAAATGGGAGTGAAAGTATAACTGCTACCTCACAAATGAAATTAAATAAGACGAAGCCTTTAAATCAGCCACTTCAGTGAATTGTTGTTTCTGAAAAAGTTGGAACAAGTCAAACAAAATTGTTGAGAAATACTAGCTGGGAGGCAGTAGGCTTCAGGGTAACAAAGCACACGGGTCAAGATTCTTGATTGCAAGGGATATAAACTGACTCTGGCTAAGTGAAGCAGCAAAGAAATTTGTTGGCTAAGCATTGAGTAGCTTTGCAATTCAGCAGGAAGATTGGAGAGCCTGGTTAGGGAAGGGGCAAGGGCTAAGGGAAGCTGAGTAGCCGCATTCACAGCCAAGGGCACATTCCAGACACAGTCTGCTTAGACACTGGACACAGCCTCTACCCCACCTCTGCCACCGCTGGACCCTGGACACTCTACTTCAGTCACTCGAGTAAATTCTAAATGAGTCAGTCGATAAGATGTATAATCTGGTTGGAGTATCTGATTGCCCACCATGTCTATGCACCAGCTTTTAGAGGTGAGGAGAGCAAGTGTCTATCTAACTTCTTCACCTCCACAGACTGACATAGGGCAAATTTCCTGTATATGGAAATAAGCTTCAGTTTCTGCACAGTAAATGAAATGGCAAATGCTCACTGCAGGTGGTTTAATTAAACTAGGTTCTTGATCTGACTTTCATTTTTTTATGGAACTCATCTCCTAGCACTTCCTCATCTATAACTGGTGGGCTCCTCAGATTGCGATATTTTCATGTCCCAATAAAACATTCTCATTCCCATGTTCATGCTCTCAGCAATTCTTCCTATTTCTGAAAATACCTCTAATTCGATCTGTGATTTCCTCAACTCTCCAAATCCTAAAAATTTCTGTGATGAAAATTGTTCTCACTAAAATTCCAGATCCCACTGCGCCCCCTTCCCTTGAGAGTATGTCCTGTCTAGTTCATAGAATTAATGGCTTGAACTCATATATTACCAGTTCATTAATTAATTGATGAACATGATAATGTGGAGAGAGGACCACGGATCAGGTTCTTGTCTACCACCAGCTTGGTGTGCTTCCATGGGCAAGTCACCATTATTTTAAGCTGCTGTTTTGTAAATGAATGAAATAGAGAAAATCCATGCTTTATAATGCAAGTGTTCATTAGAATCACAAGGAGGGGTGTTTTGCTTTATTTTTCTTTTCTTTCTTTTTTTTTTCTTTTGTTTCATTTTATTTTATTTGGAGAGAGAGGTTGTTCATTTATTTTGCTTTAAGCTCACCAAGTTATTCTGATAATAAGTCAGGTTTAGGGCCCCTTCGCTTTAAGATTTTTTGTCTCTTTTGGGTTCAGAAAATGGTGAGATAGTAGTAATATGTAGCAGTTAAGGATTCCATCTCTGGGGTCAGAAAAAAGCAGATTCTGGTTCTGACTCTCTAGCTCTGAAGCTTGATCGAGTTACTCAATGTCTCTAAGCATCAATTTCTTCATTTCAAAAATATGGATGTACGCTACTCCATGGGATTTTTGCAAGGACTGGGTGAGATAAGATATTTGACCTCTGAGCCCAGTGCTTGGCCTTTGAACAACACTCATTATTATGATGACATAGGGAGGAGAGTTCAGGCATCTGGCTATGTTGGGGGAGTCTCAAGGAAAGCTGGTGGAAACATGACTTTCTTTTTTCTGTTTTTGTGCTTGATTTAACTGTGTAAAAATATAACTGATGAACTTAAAATGTTCAGGATGTTGGCGTTTTTCCCCCTTTTTTCTGGCTGCGGCTTCTCAGAAGAGGCGTTCCCAAAGAGGAACATTTCAGCCGCCCCTACCAGTATCTGACTTGCTGCTGTGTCTTGGCTCAGGCCTGAATGTGGTCCATAGTAAGCTGCTTTGCCTTAGTGACTCAGCATAGTAGGCCCTTTTTCATTTGTCTCTCATTCCCCAGCCAAGAAACTCTCCCACCTCTCTTTGCCGTATGCTACTGAGATTGCATTTTGTATCATCTGCTGGGAGATAACATAGTTAAATTGATGCTAGGCACCTTATAAGGGTATAAACACTTCTTTGCAGATGGACGTCATAATAGCAAACTGAGGGTGAGTGCCAATAATAGATTCTTGGGGTTTTTTTCCTTTGCACATTCCTCAAGGCTCTCCAAGGGGGACTTAAATGACATGGCAGCCCTGAAATAGTCCAAGGAATCAGACTGAAAAAGGAGTCGTTTGAGCAGACAAACCAATATAGCCCACACCTTCTCAGCCCCAAATCTGCGTCTTCTCCAAAAGCAAGGTCCTTCTATTGTGGCCTTTGATTGGAGCAATGGAAAGACAGTGTAGGTGTTGTACAGCACTGGGTCCTGGTGTCCTATGCCTCCTACCAGCCACATGACATTTGACCAGTTGTCTATGTTCTGAGCCTCCTGTTCTTTGTCTTTGTAATGAGCAAGAGTCTACTGATAAAATGAGGTAGCATTGTAAATCCGCCTGTCACATAGAAGGAGTTCAGAATGTGTTTGCTCATTTGTATTCTTTCTTTCCTCAAACAGCCCCACATCAGCAGAATCAATCCATTTCAAATTGCAGCTTCCACAAAGGGTGATTCTAGATTGTTTCAACAGGAAAGACCCCAAGAAAGTCTTGGAACATGCTGTATGGTGTAGACAGAGCACACTCAGCTCAGAGTTCGACTTGAACTTTAGTCTTGTTTTGTGACTTAACATCTTTGCATCCTTGAATATATTATTAGGGGTTTCTACATTTGCCGATAGTTTCCTATGTGCCAAGTACTGTATTGAATACTTAACAAGCTTTATTTTATTTCATCTCATAGTAACCTCTATAGAGTAGAAATGACTATTCTCGTGTTATAGAAAAGGGTACTAAATGATGGAAGAATTCAGTAGCTTGCCCAAGGTCACATCAATATAAGGGGTGAAGTTTGGATTTGAACCCAGTTTTCTGGATCCAGAGCCCTTCTTTTTAATCACCATGATTAACTCCTGCTTACTAGTCCTGACCTCATTTTCCCCATCTGCAAAAGAGGGATACTAATCCATGCCTACCCTCCAGAGATTTCTAGAGAGGAACATATAAAATCATGGATTGAGGGAGCTTTATACACTAAAAGGACAATTTAATGTAAAGAATTGAGACCATTATCACAAAGGGTGCAATGGACTTCTTGTTTCTTAGAAAACAATTCCTGTCCCTAAATAAAATAAAAACTGAAAGGCTGATGGTTCTTGCCTGCACCCAGCAATGTGAGACTGAGGACAAGATGGCTTTTGCAGCTACACGATCTCGTATATTGAGTAGGGTAGAGTACACACTAAATCTGTATTTATACTCGGGAAACCACGCTGTGCTTAAATTAGCACTTGAATAAAAGCTTCTCCAAGGCTGCCCTTCTTAAGTAACACAGACTAACATTTCCACAACTACAGACAACAGTATTCTGAAAGCAATAGCGAGATTTTTTAAATAGCAAGATGTTTTGAATTCATCCTAAATCCTTATTCACCCCTCTCCAATAACACCTCCCAACCTCACACTCCCTGCAATCCAGAATTCATTTTAAATCAAATCTCTTTTCCAACGTTTGTGGCCCAAGAAAAGTATAAATAATAAAGATTCTCAGAGATTTTTCTAGGATCTTTGGTTTATTTAATGTTGTGTTACTCAGAAGACACAACATTGATTGCAAAGAGATCCAGAGTCATTTAATTAATCAGAGATGCCCAAGGCATCATTGTACTGGCAAAGGAATCAATTTTCCAAATTTATGAAATCCACAGAAATAGCATCCAAGCTTTGTCCTGAGCTTTGCCCTAATTTACTAGGGTCACTTCTTCTACTGCCTAGTAACCCCAAAGTTCTACCTGGCTGCCTCCTGGGGCTTTGCACAGATCAGCATTTGCTCTGGGGAGTTCATCCTTATCCAGGCTTTTTGCCCAGACACACGCTCATGCAAACCACAAATATGCACTCATGCGCGCACACACACACACACACAGACACATACACCATGCACAGCACCAATTCCCATGGAAACCAAACAAGGGGGAAAAAATGAAAGGCAGTATAGAAACTACAGAAGAGGTCTCTGACCCTGTTGCCTAATTCTCCCCAAATTTACAGCTCTAAGACCCCTCCTAGAATTCTGAAGGGTCATGAGCATTCTATTACTGTTTAAGTTTTAGATGAAAGGTGATTTCTTTAAATTGATCATAAATTACCAAATTATTGAGCATCACAATAAGAAACTAAGAGAAATGCTAATTTTAAAGCACTCACACAGCCACTGGAGTGGACAGAAGCCACTTCTGATTTTGGTCCAAAAGTCACCTTTGCCCAATAAAATAATATAGATGTGGGAAGAAAGAAGGAGAGAGAAAGAGAAAAATATCAATATTAAATATTTTCCACACTGAATAGCTGTCAATGGGGACTGAATAAATAAAATGCATCCATGCATTAGAAAATTATGTAGCCTGTAAAGAATGAATGAGGGTTCTAGGTATTATCAGAGAACTATATCTAGGTTATATTGCTCTGAAAAAGAATTGCAAAGTTACATTATTGTATTAATCCATTTAGGTAAAAATTATTACATGTAAGAAAAATATGTCCTTACTAATATTATCACTGACATATAGAAAAAATTTCAGAAGAATATAAACCAAAAGATTTTCAGTAGTTATATCTGTCGAGTAAAATAATGGAGAATTCTTATTTCCTTAGTCATTCACTTCTGTAAAGCTTTTTTTTTTTTTTTAAGAGTGAAAATCTACTTTGCTTACTATCAGAAAAACTGATAAAGCCACACAAAATTATCTTTCTCTACTCTACGGAGACTAATAACCTTGAGATTTGGGGGACCTCAATAATGATAACTGTAATAGCATGGCTTGAGGCCTTCATTTCCCTGGATAAGTAGATGTATCTGGAAACCCAGACATGCCACATTCTAGCCAAATCTATTTTTTTCTATTTTTGAAAAACCGAAAAAACCACAGTAACTTATGTTCATCATTTCTGGTCCAGTAGTAGCCAAGTGAGTGGGTGGCAGAATTCCAGTTTCTGATGGATGACAAGACTTCAGTGGTCAAAATGTTAAAGACCTTTTCTTTTTCCTCTCCTTTTGTGGGTTTTTTTCCCCCTTTACTGCTGGCAAAACACATTTACAGAGTCGTTGTAATGACAGGTCATCTGTTATCAGTTGTAATGTTGCCAAGGATCAGTCCTCCTGCCCAGTGTGGACTCCAGTCTGTTCTCAAAAGAAAATGGCATCTGGAAAATATGAAATATTTTGACTGAGAAGAAACATGAAAGGGGACACGTGGTCTGAGGTTTCCCTTAATCCAGTTTCTCGGCAGGTCTTCTGATTAGAGAATGGGCGACCCCCTTGGACAGCCAAGAAGAGTTCATAGGTTTACATTTTAGCTATACGTAGCCAAACTGAATGTTAAATTTTTTTTGTTGTGAACACTTATCTGGTGGATCTACAAAAATCACATAAATTTCCTTTCTCCAAGGACCCCTTTATCTACTCTTAGCCACCATGTTTGTTCTGCATGAGCAAAGCCTCCCAATTTCAGTTTCATCCAGGATGAGCACCTGACCCACCAGGGCCAATCACATGTTTCTGGAAATCAGATTCATCAATTTCATTTTTGAGGCTCGAGCTGGTAAATTCAAAGCCCAGGAGCTGGTACAAGTGAAAAGAATGCACCAATGGTGCAACCACAATGAAAAACAGTTTGGTGGTTCCTCAAAAAATTGAACAGAATTGTCATATGGTTCAGTAATACACCCAAAAGAATTGAAATCAGAGGGTCAACCAGATATCTGTACTCCAATGTTCATAACAGCATTATTCACAATTGCCAGAGGTGGAAATAACTTAAATGTCCATCAACAGATGAATGGATAAACAAATGTGGTATTAAAAAATGAAATTCTGACACAGGTTACAACATGGATACAACATAGATGAACCTCGACGCCATTATGCTAAGTGAAATAAACCAGACACGAAAGGACAAATGTTGTGATTCTATTTATATGAAATATCTAGAGTAAAATTATACAGACAGAACATAAAATGGTGGTTACCAGAAAATAGAATGGGTGAGGGAGAAATGAGGAGTTGTTATTTAATGGGTACAGAGTTTCAGTTTGGAAAAATAAAAAGTTCTGAAGATGGATAGTGGTGATGGCTGCACAATGATGTGAACATACCCGATGCTACTGAACTGTATACCAAAAACGAGTTAAAATAATAAATTTTATGTTATGTGTATTTTACCACCAAAAAAAGAAAATGTGCCATGCGCTCTGGCCAAAATTAGAATTCGAGAACTGTGGAGCCAGGGGTGGCAGCTTTGAACAAAATGCATTCTATTTAATTCCACAGGTATTTCCTGAGTACGTATTATGTGTTATGCCTGCTAGGAGGTTATTTGGAGGATTTAGGGATTAATGAAACCTAGTCTAAGCCTCAAAAGCTCACACTCTAGGACATCCCAAACTACACAAATACAAGGCAAAATATGATAAAATCATAAATAAGGAAAAACATATCTTGGAAGATTGAGAATTCAAGGAAGACTTCATTGTACACTTGACATTTGAGATGGGCTGTGGGGTAACTAAACATTTGTGTCCCTCTCGAAAATTTATATGTTGAAACCTAATCTTCAAAGTGATGGTATTTCTAGGTGGGGCTTTGTGGAGCCCTGAGGAATGGGATTAGCACCCTTATAAAAGAGGCCCTGAAGAGCTCCCTCTCCCTTTTGCCACGTGAGACACAGCAAGAAGACAGTCATCTGTTAACCAAGACCCTGAACCTGCTGGTACCTTGATCTTGGACTTCCCAGCCTTCAGATCTGTGAGAAATAAATGTCTGATGTTTATAAGCCACCCAGTCTGTGGTATTCTGTTAGAGCAGCCAGAACAGAGTAAGACAGTGGCATTGCAACAGGAAGGGGCATTCTGAACAGAAAGAATATAGGTTAAGCCTCGGAGCCAATTTAGGGACTAGCAAGTAGAGGATAGGATAAAAATAGGAACAGAAAAGGTGACATTGAACATGTATTTGAGACTTACTATCGGTCAGGAACCATGCACAGTATTTTCCACATCTGATTTAATCTTCACAGCAGTCTTGGGTAATAGTAGGTAATGTTGTAGAACACATTTCTAGTTGCCTGTCCAACAGCCTTTGTTCCCTTTTCCTTCCTTGCCACCAAGCTCTAACTTTGTTTTTTGGGATATTTCCCTGGGACAGACTTGTCCTGCTGAAGGGGCCTCTCCCCAGCTCTAGGGGATGAGTTTCTATTCATCTAAACCAGTGGTAGTAATTCCATTTCTGCTGACACAGCTTGTTTGGGCTAAAGGGCAGGATTCAATTTGACCAAAAAAGAAAAGAGGAAAACATGTCTGTCAGAAGACTTGGAGAAAGAATTTATTCCCTAATTAAAAAAACGAAAACCCTCACAAGGAAGAAGACTTCTCTTTCTGACTTTGGGTACATCTGTTTAAGAATGTGAAGCCTGAGGCTATGTAGCCTTATTTAGACCATAATCTGATGACACTGAAGATGCAACTAGCCCTCTAAAGATGACAGACAGCACAAGAAAGACAGAGGGAAGCTGCTGATTTTAAGCCCCTGAATTAACCAGCCTTGCAATCACTTCCCTCCCTATCTCTTCTTATTTCAGATAATACTTTTTTAAAAGAACATTTAAGCCACTTTAAATTGGGTCCTCTGTTAATAGCAGATGAAATGTTACATATGAGTGTCCGAGTAGGTAAAAGATAACTTGCCTGTAAGTTAAAGCTTAAGGCATATGACTCCAGGTTAACCTGGAAAACACTTGGGGGTGCGGGAAGTGGGGAGGGGGAAGTGTGAGATTAATAGAGCAGTTTAGAACCCCAAATGCCTGGGTGAGGAGTTGTGGGCAAATTAGAGGGTGGAGGGGCCAAAGATCCTCTGGCAGTGTGTGCAGCTCAGGAATGCAAAGCATCAGTCACGATGTTTTAGAGTCACACCTCACTGTCTACGCCCTGGGGGAGGGAAAGCTTTGGTGTTTCCGTGGTGACTCAGCCCTTCCCTTCGAAAACTCAAGGAAAAGTCAAGTGTGTCCTTGTAGGCAACCTTCCCTCTGTCACGGCTGTGTTTTTATAGGGCAGGGCTTGGAAAGTCTCGCTCTTTCTTTACGCTTGACTTGTCGCGATGTCTCCCACCTACTCGGTGCTCGTGGTAGGGGGGCAGAATGTCACTCCAACCCCCTCCCTCTGCCTCCCACACAGTTCTAGGCCTTCGACACAGCCTCCTCCGTGTGGAGTGACCTCCATCACCAGTATTTTTACCACCCATTGAGAGACGATTAAAATTGTCTGACATAAAAATACAACTCGCCCTGCTGGGAGAGGTTAGAGGAAGGTCTCCAGCAGAGTCAGCCAGAGTCCGCCCGGTGGAGCAGCGGACAGGGAGCCAGAGAAACCCGGATTTTCATTCCAGCTGGATACCCTGAATGGCATGACCTTGGGCAAGTCACCTAACCTCCCTGAAATTTGGTTTTATTGTCTGAAGAATGGGAGAAATGTGACCTGCCCTGCTTACCTCATCAGGCTGATGACAGGGTCCAAAAATGACAACCAAACACAAACACAGCCACTGCACTAACCAGAGGACTGGGCCTTGAGGGGCTAAGACTCAAACAGAAATTTTCATCTGAGACAGAGGAAAAAAGTTCAGAAATAAGAATTTAGTATAGCCAAACTGTCTGGGTGGATCCCTAACTGAATCTGGGAAAACAGAAAGACTTATATTCACTGGAGGAGAAGAGGGAAGATTTAATTGGCTCAATTTCTTCTATGAGGCCTGACTGCAGGCCTGGGGCTTTCCACATATTATCTCAGTCAACTCTCCCAACAGCCTTGTAAAATGGTCATTTTATAAAAGAAAAAAAGACACACCAAGAAATCAAACTCACCAGCTGAAAGTAGATTCTGGCCTCCTCACACCTCGAGTTATGAGGGTTTTTTTCTGGAAGGCTTAAAGGTTTCCTGAGTCCTTTTGTATCCTTAAGAGGAATGAGAGGGGGTAAAACCTTGAAAAGCAATCTTGCGGCATTATGAGAATTTTCATCCCTATCCTGGGCAGAGAGTCCTAGAGAGTACAATAAAAATGTTCTGAAAGTGACTGAAAGGTAGTGATTGTTCCATAAATTATGTTAAATAATGAATAAAAGAAACCCATATCATAGTTCAAGCAACTTTGAACTATACAGTCTTGGACAAACTATTGAATCAGGCCTCATTTTTAACTAGAAAATGAGAGTTGACTTATGTCTCTCTTATGTGTATCCACTGAGGTCTGGGTTATGACCATAGGATGAGAACAGTCAACTTAGATAAGTGAGGGGAGGGGGCAGAGCTGGACAATAGAGCAAGCATGGTACGGGGATCAATAGATTTTCAATCCTGTCTTCTCATCTATAAAATGGAAGATTATGCTAAATCCATGGTTTTCAACTTTTTTTTCTAAGCAGCACTCAAAAGCTTTTGCTACCTGGAATCTGACATGGAGCCCAAACTGCTAGGTGAGCAAGTGTGCTGCACAGATCGAATGGACAGGGATGCAGAGCACCCCCAGCAGGGCCATCCCCTCATCTCACTCTCTCCCTCTCTCCCTCTCTCCCTCCCTCCCTCCTTCCCTTCCTTCCTTCCTTCCTTCCTTCCTTCCTTCCTTCCTTCCTTCCTTCCTTCCTTCCTAACAAGGCCACTTGGCAATTTCTGTGGGGTTTTCCAAGTTTGACTCCTGTTCTAAGGAAAGATAGTCTCCCGAGGCGCTTCCAATGAACTCTTCCAAGTGCTTTCCATACCATAACTCTTTATTAGTTTTAAGTACACAGTACATTGGTTAGACATTTGTATAGTTTATGAAATGATCCACCTGATTGCTCTTTCTCTCCTCTGGCTCTCCACCCAGTCACTACATTACCGCTGACTGCATTCCCTATGCCGTGCTCCCCATCCCCATGACCATCTATCAACTACTAATTTCATACCATAACTCTTTACCCTCTTTGAAATCCTATAAAATAAGTACTATTATTAATTTCTTTTACACATGAAAAAAACTTAGGCACAGAGAGCTTAATTAACATTGTCCAAGAATTAAGAATCCTAAAAGAGAATGCCTCCTTCCACAATGGGAAGAGGTGATCTCCCAGTGATATCTAGTCTCTTAACCCAAAGAAAACTAAAATTGAACTTAGATAAAACCTTGGTTTCAAAGGAAATGCCAGTCACAGATGAAGTATTATTTTCCAGAAAAGCTTTTCCACAATAGTCTTTTTATTTTTATTTTATTTTATTTTATTTTATTTTATTTTATTTTATTTTATTTTATTTTTTTTGAAAGCTGAGCAGATTTGTTATATGGGCTTTGTATCTGGGTAGCAGAGGGAGAAGTATAGAAAAATTCATGACATCACAGGCTCTGATAGCACCAAATGTATCAGAACTCCATTATGTGGGCTGACCCAGTGGATCCACGTGTGTAAATAGAATCACTCTTTTGACATTTGATGAAGGGAATAACTTTTCTGGTGGTTTTGATGAGTGTGGGCATGTCAGAAGCCAGGCCTGTATCCTTGCCTTAAAGTGTGAGCTTGCACAAGAAACTGTCTGTGTGCTTTGGAGAAGTGGTAAGAAAAGAAACAAAGCTATTGTCACACAAACAAACAGCCCAAATTTCTCATAATGTTATGGAATATTCGGATACTTACTAAAAAAGACACGTTCAAGCATAAGGATCCTGCTCCCAGGAAGTAGTCCAGTGTCTTCCCATTACACTCTTCAAATGTCATTTGTGTAGCTGGAAATATGATTATTCATTCCGATGTCATTCTTTGACTGCCTATTACATGCCAAACATTTGTTCAAACCTTTACTAAACATGCACTGAGGCTCTTGGTAGTACTTTCTTAATCAAGAAATGTTCATTGAATGCCTATTACATGACAGATACAGTAAAGGGCCTTCCTTTCTTCCTCCTTTCATCCAACCAAAGAATATTTGCTGAGTTTCTATTGTGTATCCACCATCAGAATACTGATATTCATTCCATACATATTTATTAGATATCTACTATGTGCTAGAGTTGAATAACAAACTGAGGACATGCATGATTCAGATAGTGTGTCACTTTTCTCTGATAATTCCCAACACAGTGGCTTTGCTTTCTGTAATTCCATTTGTCCATGCCATTTCACCCTTAGATTATAAGCCAATAGCAGCCTACAAGGCAAAACTTTAACAGCAATGTCAGATTCTTGGAAAATTCTCCATGCATAAATACATATCCATAAAGATATCAACTTTAAATGAAAATTAATACAACACTGGTCTTTTTTTACATTAGAAACTTAAAACCGTATCCATTCAATCAATGCTTGCCTTCATATTATAAAAGAACTAAAAAGTAGGGAATGGACTGATGTTTTTATGAAAACCCAAAACAGAGAAAAGAGTAAGGAAGAAATGAAAAGGCTAGTTGACGTAATTTCCTCATCAATATTCATGGTTAAGTTGGCCAGATTGCTGTAGCATAATTTTAGGAGTTTGCTGTTTGGGGTTTTGTCTGTATGTGTTCAGGGTGTGCAGTTCCAAGAACAACTGTGACTTGACTTCAGAAGTATATATATTTATATATTTCCATCTTCTTTATCACCATCAAATGTCAGTTCTCTTCCATGAAGACAGTGGGACCCACGTGATTTGCTGAGCCCACAATTATTCATGCTTCCTGGTGCCCAAGCCAGGCTTTTGCCAGCCAAGTCCAAAGTGCCATATAGCTGGTTTCCGAGGTAAAAGAAGATGGGGCTTATCAAGGTCAGCCTGGGCCAGTGTCTCTGAGTTGAAGCCACTGGGCTAAAAGGGCATCTACTTCTCTTTTCAAGGGTTCCCTTGATGTCAAGACCTACTAGTCATCATTTCCAATTGTGGAAGCTTGGCATTTGTTTCAGAAAATGCCAAATGTGTTTTCCTTGCATATCTGCTGCCACATCAGTGATCTGTCCTTAGATCTCTTTGAAAAAAGGAAAAAAGCAAGCAAACAAGAAAATCTTTCTGTCTCTTGCTTGCTGGGTTATGTTGGATGACTTAATTGTCTGAGCCTCAGTAAATTTAGTGATGGACACATTAATACCCACTGAACAGAATGATTGTGAAGATTAAATATAGCCCCTGATACATAGTAGGTAACAACACTAAAATGAATACTATTATTAATGTTATTTATTGAGTACTTACAATGTGATGTTTGATAATAAATGCTATTTCTTCTTTAAGTTGTCTGAACTACATCACCTCTCCAAAATTTACAATTCTTGTCTGTATAACAGGCCTAATAATATTTTACACATTTATTTAAAGGCAGTTGAGTATGCATACTTGAGTATGCATCAGAATCTCCTGATGAGCTTGTTAAAACATTGGTTGCTGGGCTCCACTGCCAGTGTTTTTGAGGTAGTAATTATAGGTTAGAAACTGAGAATGTGCAGTTCTAACAATTTCCAAATTGATGTGGATGCTAACGCTCCAGGCACAAACTTTAAGAACCCCTACACTAAGGACTAAATTTATTGAGCATTTATTGAACGAACATTTATTGAGTACCTACTGTGTGCTAGGAACTGTCCTAGGTGCAGAAGGAAAAGCAATGAACAAGACAAAGTCCCTGTTTTGATGAAGCTTACATTCCAGCAAGGGAGGTAGATAATAAGTAAACCTACAGGTAAACAATAACATTCAGTACTTTGAAGAAAAATAAAGCAGGTGGAGGGGATAGTGAGTGATCGGGCTTCAGTCAGGGGAGGCATCTCTCAGGAGGTGATATTTGATCAAAAAATTAGAAGAAGAGAGGAAGACATTTGCTCTAGCAAAAGAACATTCCAATAAGAGAAAACAGTAAGTGCAAAGATCCTAAAGAAGAAACACATTTGAAGATTTTCAAGGATAGTCAAATGGCTAGCATAGCCAGAGAGAGCACTGTGAGCAAAGAAGGGAGAATGAGGTTATGAAAACAGACAGAAGCAGGCAGTGAGGCAAGACCATGTGGAGCCTTGTAGGCCATCTGAAGCAGGTTTCATCCTATTTAAAGTGTGATGGAAAGCATGTGAAGGGTTTAAAGTAGGTGAGTGACATGATTGGACCTATATTTTTCAAAGAGCACTCTGGCTGCTGGGCAGGACAGGAGTGGAAGTAGATGTAGAGTTAGGAGGCTGCTGATATTTTCCAGTTGAGGGATGAAGGGGACTTGGCCTAAGGTGGTAGCAGAAGAGGTGCTGAGCAGTTTTCAGATTCACATTACACTTTGTAAGTAAAACTGACAGGATTTGCTATGGAGTTTGACATAAGGCGAGGGAAAGAGAGGAATTCAGAATGACTCCTGAGATTTTTGGCCTGATATAGTAAAATAAGTTCATCTGTGAGAAAATATCTGGCACATAATAAGGGCTCAGTACTCATCTGTGTATTTTGAAACTGGAATATTTTCAGTTTAGAAATTCTAATGCTACCAAAAATGTACACCGCACAACTTATACAGACCGTGATATGAATGGAGTTGTGTAAACTGGTTCTTCTGGAAAGCCCAACTCTTTACAAATGCTATTTCTTATTTTTCCACCTTTCTGCAACCAAATATAACTCCAACAAACTAAGTTGAATGTCCAATGTGAAAGCCACTGTGTTAGGAGCTGAGCATGTGTCACCCATCTGAGAATATTCTAGAACTCAAGGGTTTACCTTTGGAGTATGAGCTTATATGGAGAAAAAGAATCATCATGTCATCAGTGATCAATATTGACAGTGGAGCCTTCTTTCTAGGCATTTCCCCAAGATTTCTTGCTCAAGAACTTTGGGCCAATTGCACCTCTTAATAATGAGGATGGCATTAGAGTACATATGATATATAACCTAGTCAAAGGAAGCAAGCCTGGATGCCTATCCCCCCTCCCTGAGTGGGGCTGGCAAGCTTGTTGCTACACCAACAGAGACAGAAACACGTGCATTCTGTAGGATCTATCATATCTGGACTCAAGATCTCTCCAAATATCATCAAGAAAGAAATATGACTCATTGAAAGTCAGTTATATTTTTAAGAAATTCATTCTCATTGTTTATGGTTTAGATGATTCAGTTTGTGTTGTTCATGTACCAAAATTATGAAGAAGTCGAAGTCTGTCACCATTAGCTCTGCAGCCTACCTTGCTTCTGTGCCTGCCTTTGGCATTTACTCCTAGATGCCCAAGATCCTCCTGGACGTCGATGTCAGTTATCCATTTCTCTCCTCCCTGGACTTACCCAGGTGCCCATGCTCCAGATTGGAAATTACCAACACTCATCAACAGTTATTCATTCAGGAAGTATTCATATATCACACTATATGTGTTTCACAAAGCACCCACTCTGGGTACTGCTCTTGTTTATAATAGTATTTATCGAGTACTTATGATTTATCAGGCACTGTGCCAAGTGCTTTCAGTAGATTATTTCATTTAATCATTACAACAATTCTATGATTTTATTATCTCAATATACAAATGAGAAGCCTGTGAAGAGGTAAAATAATGCCCAAGATCAACCAGGAATTTTATAGCAGGGTGGGATACAAACTCAAACCTTTCTAATTCACAGCCTATGATCTTAATTACCGCCCTATTGCCTTTCAGGGCAGAAGAAAACTAGCATTTATGGAGCACCTATCGAATGACATTTTCTTTACAAATGCCATCTCATTTGATACTCAAAGCAATGCTTCAGAATAGATATTGTCAGCTCAAAGGAAACAGAAGTCTCAGAAAGGTTAAGAATCTTATGCAAGACCCACAGCGGTTTGAAAAGTGACTGAGCGAGGGCACAAAACTGGACTTCCTGGATGCCAATGTGCATGTGCTTTCCACAGCACCAAAGAGCCCAACTTCATTGCTTCATTGAAGAGCTATGGTATTTAAAGGGTTCTTTAAACATTGTGTAAGATTTCAACTGGTGGAGATAGAGAAACAGTCTCTGGATGTAAAAAACAGTGAGAACAGACAAAACGTCCAGAAGAGCTAGGGATACACATAGGAACCACCAATGGTCTAGTTTACTTAGAGTGCTAAGCCAGGAAAAGGTCATTCTTACTTTCTACATTTCTGTACATCTCCCCTCCCCTTCTGTTTGAAATCCTTCAATGACTTCCCATTGTACCATGGCTTTCATGATCTGTTTCCTGCCTTCTCTTTCTTCATGAAGTATACTTTACTCTCTCTACTCTACTCTCACTGGCTTCTTTTCTAATCCTCACATTTATCAGCTCTTTTGCACTTTCGAGGCTCCTGTACTTGCTGTGTTCTACCAGTAACTTTTTTTTCCCGCATCTTCCCATGACAAAGATCAGTTCAAACATCACCTCCTCAAAGAGGCCTTCTCTACCCTCATAGTTATCCTCATCATAACATTCTGCTTAAATGTTACTCCAATAAATAAGTCCATGCATCCTTGAATGTTTGCAGTTCAAGTGGAAAAAATAAAGCACAGTTTCCTATAGACCTTTCTCTAAAATTGTCTTGTCTACAGATAGATATACAACAACAGTGTTTGCCAAACCAGAGAGACACAGTTATAACTACATAGCTTGACACAAGTTTCTTTTTTAATTTTTATTTTGTTCGTACCTTTAACAGTTTTAAAAATGAATCTCCATTTAAAGAAACACATAACAGAATGCAAATATTGAAATATTTAAAATTACATGAAATCCTAACTCTATTGGAAAATCTAGGATCTGTCTAGAGCACACACATCTATATGCTAGCTTCTTCCCAATTAAGCCTGGGAAATGTGATTGGGGATTACAAAAGAGTTCTTTCCCTCTTATTCAATTTAGTAAAGACACAACCTGGGGTAGCAATCTTTGATTAACAATGAGAGTGGTTGTCTCTAGAAATTAAACTCAAAAGTAGTAAAGAGAATGCTTTAAAATTTTTGAACTAAGTCTACCTTAGAAATATGACATCGTTCTACTTTTGTCTACAGTGATTTGCAAAGAATTGATGTTTAATTCTAATGATAATATGAATCCAATATAAAAGGCCAAGATATTTTTTGGTGTATTGACCTGGTGATAAAGGCAATTATAGATGGCTAAGAAGTTACCAAGAGGGGCTGAATAAAAAGTCCTTGGGAAAGGGTGGGCCAGAGGTAGAGGAATAAGGTTGGTTAAGTACTAAGCCAAATTTGTATTTTTTTGTGTGTATTGTATTATGAAAGCAATGGCAAGTCACTGAACTATTTTTAAAAATTATATGCGTTATGATCACAGAAGTCTAGGGCACCATGAATGCTCATAGCTAACATTTCCAAACTGGATGAAGAAACCAAGGTAGGTCCCACAGAGGAAGTGACATTGAAATTGATAATCAAAGGAGAAGAACCAGCTGGGAAAGAAGAGGATGATGTGTCCTAGGCAGAGAAAATGTAAGAGACTGGCACACTCAAGGAAGTGAACAAAATCCAGAAATGGCTGAAGCATGGCTGTGGAGGTGTGGGAAAATAATGTGACTAGAGAAGTGAGCAGTGTGTAGACCGTGGAAGGCTTTGGAAGCTGGTTTCAGAATTTAGACTTACATATGAGAGCTTCCGAAATTCATTGAAGGGGGCTGCCATGATCAAATTTATGTTTAAGAAAGATCCTTCTGGCTGTAGTTCAGGGAAATAGCCTCTGGTTGTGGTTCTTGTGACAACAAACACATATTTCTATGGGATATCTTATCTCTGCATTAGCTTACATAACTAGAAAAAAATCTTCCTCTGCTAATTTGTTTTTCTTGGCTTAAAAAGTGGAACATGTGATTAAAATAACAAGGGTCTCTCAAAACTTACAAAGAAGGAGACAAGATTGCATATGCTTAAATTTAATTGTATAATCAGTACATGCTAGGTCAGAGCAGAGATGTGCAAAGCTATGTAAAATTGAAATGACTGGCCTAAGTGAGCATTTGTCTAAATGCAAAAATTTATCTAAAAGGAGAACTTGTTATCCTTGTAACCCCAGGCAAAAAGAAACAAGCAAGACAAATATTGGTGGTGTGATTCAAACCACCATTCAGGAGAGAGAGTCTTGCCCAATGGACTCTGGGTAACATGGCACCATTGAAAGCCATGTTCCTACTGTGGAGACAAATAAATGTCACATTAATGGCCTCAATCCTGACAAACCAAGAGAATCACATACCAAGTTTTTAAGGAAAAAAAAATGCCTGTCCCTAGTTGTAGGTCTGAGATGGATCGCAAGCTTCTGAAAATTTTGGAAATTGCCCTGGTCCCAGAGACATAGCTAAAGTAGAGAACCACCATGTGTTAGGTAATTTTAGTGGACATTGGAATCAATTTAATCTTTTTTATTACTGATTCCATGCTCACCATACAATCTTCTGCTTATAATTTGGTTTCATACGTAGGTTTTTGTACAGAGAAAGAATGTGCTAACTTCTGCCACACAGTATTCCAGTTCAAATGATTATTACATTTTTTTGTGTGTGTGAATTGATAAACTGACATTGGCAACTTATCAGCAATCTTAATATACCTTGTTAATATAAGAATGTCTTTGAGAGAATAATAGTTCTCTCTGGGTAATGACAAATCCAGTTTTAGAGGATATAAGCTTTAAAGACCATCTAACTTCACCAAGATAATATCATAATTTAAGCCTTTGTAGCAATCACCTCACAGGTGTTACTGACTTTTCATTAACTTTGCACAAATGGTTTATTGCTCTCCCACACACACATGCTGAAATTATCAAGTAACAATATTGAAACTCAACCATATATAGTAGTTAAGAAGTGAGAATCCAGGTACTGGGACTTTGAACACATTCCTTAATGCCTCCCCTGGCTGTACTTCAACTAAAAGCCCCACTTACCTTAAAAATATTGTTTTCATCATCAAGGGAAATCGTTCCCTGCAGTGTATTAAGTTGCTCCAGGGCCAGAGGGAAAATATTAGAATTTAAACGTGGAAGTGAATATAAAACATGTATCATAAACTTCACAGACACAGCAGCAAATACAAAAAGAGGTCTTTATTTTATTAAAATATTAAACGACTGTTCAACTGAATAAGTGGGACTAAAGCTGAGCTTCAGTAGGTATTGTTCTAGTGTTACAGCAGAGCCTCTACGCTTTTTCAAATGTAAATGGAGGGTATCTTTTGTCATCAACAAAAGTTACAAGGAACAATAGAGAATGGAAGAAATGTCATAAAAGCAAACGGAAGAAAGCACAGAGGTGGATAATTCAGCTGCAACATCCTTGAAAACATGCCAAAAATCCTTATCTACTGAGGGAGCTGCAGTGAAGAAAGAAAAATCTCTTATCCCAGAAAGGAAGACTCCTTGTTTTCCTTTAGAGATGGCTTTGGGCCAGAGTAGCCATCCAGGGGAAAATGGAAGAATAGAGTTTACTAGAAGGAGACCCAGATGAAAACAGAGAGTTGTGAATGAAAGGGAAGAAGACGATTGCTGGCTTTTTTTCACATCTCCTAGGGAAGGACAGCACTGGATGCAGGCTGGGCGCCTGAGGGTCCCTAGGGCTTTTGTTGGAGACACCACCCCAGGAGATAAAAGAAAAGCTGACACCTTTGCACTGGCTCAGATAGCAGTAGGAAACTGAGCCTCTTAACATTCCAGCAATCCTTGCACCCTTACCTCATAATCCAGGTCTTAGCTAAAAGGATATTCACCCTTAAAGCACCAATTTTATGTGTCCTCAGTTTAATCTGATATTGGAAATATGGAAATGAAGTAAAGGAGAGAGCACAGCATTATTTGTTCAAATTGTATCTCTCTGGGCTGGCAATAGGGAAGTGAATGAGTGGTTAAGCACATGGATTTGGGAGTTAGAAAGCTCTGATTTGTATGTCAGCTGCGTCACTGACTCATTGTATGATTTTGTACACATCACTTAACCTCTCTGGGCTTCCTTTGCCTCATCTATTATCAGAAAGTAATACTTTTCCATGGGTTGTTATGAAAGTTAAGTAAGATGCCTAATAAAAGATTTAGCCCAGTGTTTGGCAAAAGTGTCTTAACCAGCAAATGAAGTAAGATTAGAGCAAGAGAACATTTTGCACTCTTCTCCACTGTTTTTCTCATTTTATTTCTACCTTCACTCCTCATTGTATTTCTTCACATGAACTCTGTGACTCTTCAGCCCTGACAGCTACACAGGAGTTAACCCTTGCCTAAAAGAAGTGTCAGCGTGGAACCAGGAAAGAAGAGTGTAAATGTTTTTGGCTCTTGAGTTTCAAGTACTGTGATACCAATGAAGTAAGAAAAGATTTTTAAGAATAAATGATCAAGTTTTATTTTCTCTCTCCAGACCAAGTCAAGAGTCTAAGACTGGGAAGAGAAAGGACTATCAAGACAGGATTAGAACAGAACAGGGAAAGATGGCGGATCTTGACCAAAGTACCATCAGTCATCAGCCCAAAGAGCACCAGAAGAGAACAGGTCGGTGCCCTCATATGGTTCACTTTCCATTCTTGTGATCCATGTGCACAACCTGACTCGAGCACTTTATTAGTTTTCTTTTCAGTATATGGTGAGCGTCATCAAGGGTAGCAGCCTGCATGCTGCCCAGTGATCACCTAATGATTGTCTGAAAGTGATTCCCTTTTGTTGCCTAAGATTGTGTTCATTCCTACCCAACCCATTTTGTGACTCCCCTTCAGTGACCAGAACGGTCATTAGCCCAGACAACTTTAAAGGCTAATGATGATTCAAAAAGAAAATTCTTCCATATCTAGCAAAGATATTACTTGATAGAACCAGGTGGAAATCTCTCACTGAGCCAGGACAGTGTGGCTCACTTGCACTTCCCACATTATCTGTTATTTTAATCTGTACCCAGACAAATTCTGACCATTCTCCATTCCCAATTTAATCTCAAGAAGTAAAATATATCTCAGTATTCTGTGATTGCAGGGAACTCCCACTAGCTTAAAAAAAGTTGTGGTTCTATCCTCTGACCTCTTGAACCACACAATTAGATGAAAAAAAGGCCCATTTCCACAATAGCAAAATAACCAATGATGTCTCTAAGCCATTCCTGAAATGTCAGTGATCCTTAGAGGTATCCTAAAGGTTACCTCTACTCCTTTACTTGGCAAGGCTTCTATGATGGCCTCTTCACACCTTGAAGTGGCTGGAGAACTATCTGTGGAGTAAGAAAGGAGAATCCATTGTCCCCAAAATAAATCAGCTTTAAAAAAATTAGGCAGGAGAGGGGCAGGGGAGAGCCTAAGAATTTTCTATGGGGACATGGAGAATAATTTTCCGAATTTCCAACTTACCCTTAATAATTCAGGCAGCTGTTTGTTGCACATGAAACATTGAAAGCATAAACAAACAGAAAAGAGTAGGTAGATACTCAATGAAACAAAGCAAAGAGTAAGGTGTGAGTTTTCTATGCAGAATGTGCTCAAAGAATAATGTTGGATAAAGAAAGCATTTGTGAGTGGTACTTGTGTGATGAGCAGCTATCATAGCAGTTTGGCTTGACTACCATCTTCCTTCTCTTGATGGAGCATTATAAAGAGAGTCCACAAGGAAAATTTTAGATCAGATGGTATCTGAAGGTTTCCTAACTGAACTCTAGTATTGGTGTTACTAATGGAGTACGAGGAATATTAAAAGACTTATAACACATTGTGCATTAAAATCTTTACCCTCCCCTTTCCTTAGCCATTAACTTACTATACTGTACTGTACTGTACCATACCATATCATACTGTACCATACTGTACCATACCATACTATATCTTTCCCCACTTTTTCTTGTCTCTCAATTTTCTGCTGATCATAAAAGAAATTTGAGCTAAATTTTAGAGAAAATGAGAATGTAAATAACCAATCGAGTGTAAGTCACGGGGGCAGGAACCACATCTCTTTTGATCTCTGCTAAACCCATAGTGCCGAACTCAGTGTTTGGTTCATAGTATATCCCTATTCAGTCAGTCAGTAAGTCAGTCATTTCACAAGTGTTTATTGAACACCAAAATGCATGCCAGATACTGTTCCAAGAGCTCGATACATAACAGGGAACAAAATAAATGAAGTTTCTACCCTCATTGAGCTTACATTCTGATGGACTGATTCAAACAATAAACAGATCGAAGTATAAAACACCAATAATTGATAAATACTTTAGAAAAAATAAAACAGAATAATGTGACAGGAAATTTCAGGGGAGTGTAGATAGTGAGGATAAGGTCCACATTGTTTGAGGTGGTCTAAGAGCTCTCTGACAAATGACATTTAATCAATAAATTAAAGAGTCAAGGAGTGAGTCATGTAGTTGTCTGAAGTAAGAGTGTCCAGGCAAAGGGACAGCAAGTCCAAAAATACTGAAGCAGGACTGTGCTTGACATGTTTAAAGAACAGTAAGGAGACCAATGTCATTGGAACCAACTATAACCAAATCAGGTGGGAGCAAGTAGATCAATTAAGAGACAGATGAAATAACCAAGATCAGACGTAATAACAGCATGGACCAGGGGAATATGGGAGAGTGATAGGAAGTTGTTGAATTCTGGTTACATTTATCAGGATTTGCTGATAAATTGGAAATGGGGTGTGAGAAGAATAGAGGAGTTAGCAATAGTACCAAGACTTTTATCCTGAGCAACTAGAAAAGTAGAATTGCTGTCTACAATGTCAGAAGACCATGGAAGAAGCAGATTTCAGAGGCAGAGGCAAGCATTTGTTGTTCAGTAGGGGCATGTGAAATTTGAGCTGCTTATTAGATATCCAAGTGTCTATCAAGTAGGTAGTAGAATATAGAAGTCTAGTGTTTCATGGAGTGGTCTGAGATGGAAGTACAAATTTTATAGTCAACATCATATCAAAGATATTTAAAGTCATGAGATTTAAAAGTGAGGTGAAAAATTATTGTATATACAGAAAAACACCATGAACTAAAACTAAAGACTAAACCCCATAATTTAGAAGTCTGGAGGTTGAGAAACAATCAGCAAACTGAGACCAAGGAGGAGTAGCTAGTGAGATAAGAAAACCAATAGAGAGGACTCCAATAATTATTTTTTGTTGGAAATGAATGAATAAATATTATCATAGGTTCTGGGGCAAATACCAAGTGTTGGTCATTCTTGTGTTCTTCATTACATATAGTCTTAAAATAACAAATATAATTATAAAGCAAATAGTCCTAATAGTAACGTTTCAAAGAGGAACTATCCTAGGAAACCCAGAGTACCAGTTTTGGGCCTCAATCTCCCATCTGAGGCTGTAAAGATATCAGTTAAGAATGCAGGCTCTGGGACCAGACTATGAGAGTTCTCATTCCAGCTCTGTTACTAACTACATACTTTGACCAAATTACTTGGCTTTGCTCTGCCTCAGTTTCATCATTTGTAAAATGAAGATTTACTAATATCTATCTCACAGGGTTGTTGAGATGATTAAGCGTTAAGGCATGTAAACTCTCCAAACAGGGCCTGGCACTCAGAAAGCACCCAAGTAGCTATTAGTACTATGTGGCACATGATAAGTGATCAATGACTGATCCAAATTTGTTTTAAGCTAAGAATTCCCTCAAAAGAAAGAATAAACTAGAAAATAAAGTTATTGTGGGGAATCGCAATGGAACCCCAAATTTTTTGCTTAGTAATATATATATTTCATTTTTTAACAAATGCCATACCTCAGGCCCTTTTGCTAATTTGACATTTCTCTTTGCATTGTGTGCCTATCCCTATCTTTTTAAAAAAAAAAAATCTCTTATGCATGCTAAGGAAAGCCTTTGTATCTTATTTTGTTCAGGATGGTAGAATAGCATAGCATAGACTAGGTGGCATATAAACACAGAAATTTATTTTTCACAGCCGTGGAGGCTGGGAAGTTCAAGATCAAGGCTCTGGTATATCTGCTGTCTGGTAAGAACCCACTCTTAGTTCATAGAGTGCTGTAGTCTAGCTATATCCTCACTTGGAAGAAGGGTTAAGGAAGCTCTCTGGGGCCTCCTTTATAAGGGGACTAATCTCATTCATGAGGGCTCCACCCTCATAACTTAATGACACCTTAAAGGCCCCACCTTCAAATGCCATCACATTGGGGGTTATGTTTCATCATATGAATTATGATAGGATGGAAACATTCAGTCTACAGCATCTTGTTAAATTGAAATGCCTCACTTCAAAAATATTCTTCTATGCTCTGTTAACATATTAATGACTAGATGTTCCTAAGAAAGCTAATCTAACAAATATCAGATATTTTTTCCATTAGGAAAGAAAAGGAAAATGAATATTTTTTCAATGTCAAATCAATAAGAAAAGAGATTCGTATAATAATATTAGTTTCCATATATTTTCATTCACTCCCCTTGAATGCTTTAATTTTGTTTTTCTATTTTGAATTGTTTTTCCTTGGAAAACAACTTCTTTCTATTTGTCCTGCTTTTTCATACTCCAGTGACAGCAATTAGAATTGAACACTATTTTCCTTTTTAGATGTGTGGTACACAAAGGAAATTCAATACACAGTTGATCTCATCAAACAGATCAATCAGAGGATGATGATTTGCTTTCAAAGTGATTCTTTGCTTTTCAAAAGAAGGTTCCAATAGAATTTCCTTAAATAGTTTTCATCTGCAGGACATTGCTACTATAATCAATTGTTGAGAACTTGATGCAGCATATAGTAAATACTTAAGGAATATCTATTTTTATTGATGATTATGATCTTATTGATACCATAGGTATTTGTATATATCTGCCCCTCCTCAAGTCAGAATGACAAATGGATTTTATTTCTTGTTCCAATTGAGATTGAGTGGAAAGAGAGACCTAGAGCATTGAGTTTAAAAGGATTTTGAGACAAAATCCAGGTTCAGACAGAAAAAGCACCTTGATCTATTAGAAATGTCTGATGTGGGAGCAAGAAGGGATAGTGGCTGCACATGTGCTTACCAACCTGCACCGGCAATAAATATCTTCAGGGAAAGATATTAAGCATCTTTGAATCACTCAGATGATTCAAAGCATACCACAATTTATAGCAAGTGTAGACACAGTGTATATTCATTGTTTTCAATTAAATGGAAGAAAGAATCATGACTTTCAAGACTACTTGCAATAAACCAAGTGCCCTCCTTATACATATCTGGTACTTTTCTCACAACCCTTCCTAAGAAAGCTAATCTAACAAGAAGCAGACATTTATTGAACATCTACCAGTTGGAAGTTCCTCTACAAATGAATTTTTAAATTCCTTCCCTCCCTTCCACCAAAGATCAAAGTGTTCATGCGTAACCACACCCCTAGTCGTAAACACATTATGACAGAGATTTTGCTTTTGCCTTGGTTTACCTAGGTGCCCCTAAGAATATACCTATAGTTAACTACCTTAAGTTCATGATCATCCAGGAGCCTTTTATCTGCTTTATTTGCCAAAATCATGATGATAGGCAAATAAAACACAAGTGAACAAATCTAGTCTAGAAGTTTTATAAATACCATGTCACACCACTGGCTTGAGTCTCCTAAATTAAAGGGTGTTTACAGTCCTTTCATTAAACCAGATCATAATCACTAAAAAAGTATGTAATTCAAAGGTTTTCCAATCATCAAAAAATAGTCAAAAGGTTAGGAGAATTTTGACTGACATTATACTGACAAAAATTTCAGGTCATAAAGATGCTCTGGCCTTTTAACAAGAAGCTTCCTATCTGGGGCGACATGACTGAACAATGCATAAAACTCTGGAGCGAGGTCAGTAATCATGTGGGAAATCTTACAAGTCACACATTGCATGCTTTCTTCAGCAATGTAAATGTTTTCTTAATTTCACCCAAATATGTCAAGGAGCTGGCCTGTATGGAGGCACTTCTGTAGGTCTGTAAATACATTAAAATTCCAAGCAAAGTTTGGAAAGTAGGTGTATTTTTCTGAGATGAAATTTCAGGGGAAAAAAAATCCAAAAATAATTAAGAAAATGTCCTACAGGGCCTTTACTTTGTAATTCATGCTCACCCCTCTTTCTTCTCCTCCATGTCTCATCTTCATTTATCTTATTGTGAAATTGTTAGTTTTTTTTTTCCAAGATATGTACTATCCATGTCAAGCGGAAGAGGGTAACAGGGTCATATCCGGTATAGCAATCTTTTCATCACCCTACTTAACCAAAGGAAGTGCTCAGTAAACATTTGGTGATGGAAGGAATGAACCATCTATTTATAACAGCGGAGTCATTGAGCTGTTAAGTAAGATTATTATAGGCCTCAAGTTAGGGTTTGATTTGGTGTCACTGTGTTCACAACTTGACTTTTTTAAGAGCTACATATGAAGGAAGGAACTCATTCTATTTCTGAATTTAAGTATTACAATAGATAGCAATTAACACAGACATCAAAGGAGTGGAGAAAATTTCATCATTAAGAGGATAAAGATATTATTATAACCAAAGAAAGATGATAAGATGCAAACCTATTATAGAAGCTGCTAATAAAATAAAGCTTCATAAAATGGGTTAAATTACCTCCTTAATATTAAACAAATGGTTTTACAGAGGTATCTTGCTGGAATGGAATATGAGAGCAAATCATGGCACATTAGCTCTCCTATTTCTGCATTCCATGACAAAGACAGAAAATAAACAGATACATGTAATCATAATCATAGCAATATTTATGGAGCTGCCTCACTTTCCAATACCTTTCACATATGTTCTCACTCCTTTATTAGATTGAAAAGCATATCTGGTCAGGTTTCAGGTATTTAAGATTCAGATGTAGAACCCATTGGAATCTACAGTTATTTTACTGACAAGGTAACATATGTGGCCCCTGGCAAATTTTAGGGTCAAGACCATGGCTTTATAAAAAAGGAGTGTTCAAATTCTTATTGCATTTCATTTTCTTCCCATAAACACATGGATCACTGTGACAGAATTTTCATGTCTCAGTGTCATTCTTTAACACTGAAGGGCAAATAATGAGGTTCTAAAATAGTTCCAATGTAGTATGCAGGAATAGCCTTTCATTCATAGAAATTACCTAAAATCATACAATGTCTTAACTGGTCAAAGTTATTATTAAACCTCAGCAAAAAAGGATATCACCCTTCAAAAGAAAGCAAAATGGCTTACAAATGAGGTGACATCTCTGTTTAACAGCCAAGGACAGCAGAGCAAAATAATTTGGGATGGGAAGCAAAGCCTACCTTATCCTATTGAAGAGTACAGGGGAACTCAAGTTGTCAGGATACAATTATTCCTGCTGTAATTTGGGGATGCCAGTATCTGATAATTTCAAGCAATGCTGTAGGCCTTTTTAATGAACATGAGACCTCCAGATTGGATTTTACCTCAATTCAAGATATAAAACCTGCACTCTTAGAATATAGAATGCAGAGATGTTAACTAGTTCACTTCTGTCAGGTTCAGAATTGCCCTCCTAGAGATCAGTATGTCTAATACCTTCATATCACAGAAGGTGAGGCCTAGGAAACATTACACGATAAAGAAATGTGTTAGTAACTTTGCTTTTTTGTGATCTCTTTTGTGACCCGAGGTCACAATTTCCTCAATTCAATTTAATTCAACAACTATTTATTAGCTCCTATGATGTGTCAGATCCTTTGCTGGGGTCCTGGGAATTTACAGAGATGAAGGATGCTCAATAAATAACTATCGCAAAGACTACTTCTTTTCCCCAGTCATCCTCTCTTCTTCCTCAGTAATAGAACTCTTAAATTTTAGCTGGATACCTGGATATCCTCAATCAAGTCCACATTTTCCAGCATTTCTCCTCTGTGTATCAGATAGATTTGGTCACATGACTACGTTTCAGCCCAGTGAGTATAAGCAAAAGCATTGAGTCTAACTTCTGAGAATTGCCCTTAAAGCAATAGAGTATGCCCTTCTCAAAACATTTCTTCTTTCCTGATGGTGAAGAAGCAGCATCCATACTATACCCTGAGGTGACACTGAGAATGGGAATACTCATGGCAGAAGAGAGACAGAAGAGAGAAAAAGCTTGAGTCCCTGACACCACAGAATGTCAGAGAGGTTGGAACTACCTTCTTGGACCTTTACATGGAAGTTAAAGTCTAACACACTTAGTCCATTGTTTTTTGGATCTTGAGCTACTCGCAGTCAAAACTAATTCTAGTATACACTCAATCCTATGCTCTTTACACTTTGATACATGACCTCCAGTTTGTAATGTTTTTGAATGCATTAATCTTGCCAAGTGGAACTGAAATTTTAAAGGATATTGCATCCTTAAACTGAAATTCAATGACTAGGAGTCAGTGGGGAGGATTTAGGCCCTATGGCAGACCATGAGGGTGGCTTGTTTGAAAGGAACATTTCATACAACTCCATTGCCAGGTATAGGTAAGATAACCTGGTTTCATCATCATAGTCAGCAGTGGCAGTAGCATTACTATTGTAGTAATAGTGGTTACCATTTACAGGATGCTAACCATCTACCTAGCAATATGATATCTATTAGCACATTAAATTCCCAGAAACTCCCACACAGCAGGGATGATTATCCCTATTTTACAGATGAGGAAACTGAGATCAGAGATGTCAAGCGATTTTGAAACAAAACAAGTGACTTGTCAATGACAGAGCTTATCAAAATCCAAATCTCAGTCCAAAGGCCAACCCCTTAATAATTGTGCCTTACTTCTTCCCACAAAGGGAGACTTGGTAATAATAAGCTTATATAGAGTTGATACAACCATAAGTATCTAGTAAATCAGTTCAGAAATGTTTATTTTATCATTGTTACAAGCAAGCCCAAACTTTAGTGGTTTATTTACATCAGCAACCATATTACATCTGATGATTTTATGAGATAAAAATTCAAACAGTCTTGGCTAGGCAATTCTTTCACTTCACGGGGCATTAACCAAGGTCACTTGATGGCTGTAAGTTGGGGATGGTCTTGTCTGGAGGTTCCAGGATTGTTTCATTCAGATGATGAGCATCTTGGCGGGTTGAACTTCTGACATGGTGGACCAGGACTCCAAGAGCAAGCACCCAAGAGACAGGAAGAGGAAGCCAAAAATCTCTTAAGACCTGGACCTGGAAACTTTTTTTTTGCTATATTCTATTGATCAAAGCAGTTACAGAGACCACCAGGATTTGGGGGAGTAGCACATAGATTCTACCTCTTAGTAGGGGAACTGTTAAAGAATTTCCAGTCAAATTCAATCAATCCCAATATTAACACTACTAAAGGAAATATCACAGATTACTGAAAGGTAGATAATTTTATGGCTTGAAATATGTATTAGTTTTCTAGGGTTACCATAACAAAATACCACAAACTGGGTGGCTTTAACAGAAGAAATGTATTTTCTCACAGTTCTGGAGACTAGAAGTCCAAGGTCAAGGTGCCATCACGATTGGTTTCCTCTGAGGCCTCTCTCCTTTGCTTGTAGGTGGCCACCCTCATTCTTTGTTCTTTCATGATCTTTCCTCTGTGCACACACATCCCTGGTGTGCCTCTCTTATAAGGAGATCAGTCATATTGGATTACAGCCCCATCCTAACAATCTTTTTAACTTATTTACCTCTGTAAAGACCTTGTCTCCAAATATGGTTACATTCTGAGGTACTAAGGATTAGGACTTCAACAAACAAATTTTGAGGTGGGATGCAATTTAGGTCATTACAAACACAAAGCTAATGCCATTATAAAGTGAAAAAACTAAGGGTCATGAGAGAGAAAGTGATTAGCCAGGGTCAGACAGTACAATTAGTAACAATCAGAATGAGAGCTCTTTCTAGTACAGTTCTTTTCTCAACACATCAGATGATTCCAAGACTGATACCCTGCCTTACAGAAGAGGGAAAACAGAAACAGGGGACACCAAAAAAAGCCCAGTATAGAGCAAGATATTCCTCCTTTTTTCTTGAAATTTTAGGCTTTTCACGATTGCCTTCATTCCAAATCTTTGGGTTCATGGCCCACTCAGCAAACCCAGATCTCTGGCCTGCTCAATTATTTTCCCATTTCTTGGCTGACATTTCTGAAGTCCAGGTCACTATTAAGATTCTGAATTATGGTAATATTTGAGAATATGATGTCCTTGATTTTACCTTAACATAGATCTGCCAAGACTTTGGGGACATCTCAGTGATTTGTAAACTCAGACTCATTCTGGGATTCTGAGTCATCGCATTAGTGCCCCCTAATTTGCAGTGTAAACCCCATCTTTGATTTATATATCTTGGATTTCAAGAATAACCTGCATCTTAGAAAGGAGTGTGCCTATGTTCTGGCTAGGCTTCTTCTAGGATACATCTGCTACCTTCTAGGATGGAGGTGAGGAAAGGAGAGACTCCAGAAATAGTTGAAGCCTTTCCAGAATATAGGGCAATTGGTGTTCAGTGTTTTTCTTCCAGAATCACCTCACATTCCAATCTATCTGTCTATGTTGTGTGAGGTTAAAAAACAAGACTTCCTAGAGATAAGAGGAGTATATTAACTCCAACTTGTGTAGCAAAATTATATCAAGCTTCAATTGTATACCGTCTACAGTGTAGGGGAAAGAATAGGCAGTTAACTAATTGAGATTGGTTTATCACAATACTCTAACACAAAGTAGACTGCAATAAAAACAAAAGAAAGGGAGAGAGCAAGGAGGGGTAAATTTAATCTAGTGATTAAAAGCATAAGCTTTAGAATCTGAAAATCCTGAGTTTTAATTCCTACACTACCACTTACAAGCTGTTTGACTCTAAGAAAGTTAATTAACCTCTCCATGCCATAGTTATAATGGTCAGATTATTGAGAAGATTAAAGAGAAATATGTAGACAATGTCCTGAATACAGTGCTTGGCTCAATGGATGATAACTATTATTTTAATCTGTCTATCCATGTGAGTGGCCTGGAAATAGATCTCTCAGTCTCCATCAAGTCTTCAGACAATGGAAGCCCGGGATGAAATCTTGATGGCAACATTATAAGAGACCTGCTGTGCCTCACCCCTCTACACCAGAACTGCCAAGCTAAGTTCATTGAGAATTCCCAACCCATAGAAAAGTTGAACATAATAAATGTTTACTTAATTTCAAGCTACTAAGTTTTAGGGTGATTTGTTACACAGCATTAACTACCTAAAACATCACCTCAGGATCTTCACAAAGCCTTCTTTCTCTTTTCTCTTTCCTCTTCTATTCCTCAGGCTGATCCTTAGTTAAGATGCAGAGGAGGGCAGAGTAGCAGGAAAGTGGTAATGGGTAATCCCATGTTGTCTTGGTGGAGGGAGAAAGAGAAATAATAACATGAATATGGGGCCTCATATATTTCTAAGAAGATAGAACTGCCACCTTCTACCTGCTTTTCTAAATTATTGACCATTTACAGCAGCCTGACATCACTTAAAGCAGTATACCTAGAAGAATTTCCCTCAAGGGCTGTCTTATTGAAAAGACACAGAGCTAAAAAATTAATTTTGACAGAGGGCTAGAGTTCCCAGTTAACTCATAGTATGAACAATATTTCCCAAATAGTCATTGGGGGATTTCAAAATTTCTGGAAAGTGTATGTATCTCAATACTAAACAGATAAAATTGCATGATTATCAACTCTCTGAGCTCCATATTCCTCTACTGTAAAATGATGGTGTTGACCAAAATTGCCTGCAAATCTTTCCATCTCTGAGCTTTAGGGATCAGATGACGATGCTAAGATCTCTTATGCAAAGTCAATGCCTTTCTATCCACTGAAAAAGAGAATGTTTTCCAGGATTGATGCAGAATAAAAAGTAACTCGGAGGAAGAGCCCTGAATATTGTAACTGATTATATACATTTCTTTGCTGAACTGATGGAGAAAGTACCATTTTGGGATGAAGAGGAAGCAGAGATGTGATATGTTACAGAAGCAGAGTCTTTGAGCCTGGGGAATGCTGGTAAAGTTCACCATGTGCTATGAGTGTAAGGCTTCTGTAGGATTAATAAATGCCCAGTTGAAAATTTTCTCAATGAAGGAAGATATAAGGTCCCTCTTGCCTCCTCATTTTCTGTCTCTCATTTATTTCTTAATCTAAATCCAGTGTTACCCCTCCTTTTATGACTAGTGGAATTTTGCCAAAAAGAACACTGCTAACTGAGGGTTTTTAGAAAAGCTGGAGCCATTCTTCTGGCCTTCATTCCTTGCCAGAATCCTTCTACTCTTGTTTCCATAAGGTTCTCTTGTCGCATCCTATTACTTCCACTACTTTTAGAATGATATCACCTCAGTGAGGTACCATCTTTTCTCTCCTTACAAAAGAAAACAGACCTAGTTTCTTTAACCTTTCTGCAGAAGCAAATTCCCCAAATCCCTCTGTCATTCTGGTTGCCTTCTGCTATGCCTTCTCTAGTTCCAAAATATCCTATTTATAGAAAGAAACCCAGAATGAGCTCAGGACTCATAATATGACCTAACCAATCCTCTTTACATGACTAGAATAATTTTTCCTGACTCCTTTCATTTCTGCAATGTGCCCAATATATTTCAAGCCAATTCCCTTTTCTTTTATTCCAATGCTTATAAAATGACAAACACTCAAACTATGGCCAATGTTGTCAATAACAAGAGGTTGATGTCCATTGTGTTCAGGAACTCTAAAATTAATGGATGCAAAAGTGAGTTAGAGTTTGTGGTTTGTGTAACATTAAGGTTAAAGTAACAGATTTCTTTCTCAAATTATTTTTTGTTATTTGGATTCACTTCAGGTAATAAAGAGATTAGTTAGCTTTAAACGAAACCATAATGCAAATCTTATCATAGGCTGCAGCAGCATGCACAAAGTGTGCTCCAACCCTATCAGTTGAGAATTTGTTAAAAATATCAAATCTTCGTCCCCACCCTTGACTCAGATCCTGCTTTTTAACAGAGTGCCCAGAAGATTTATGTGCATATTAAATTATCATAAAATGGTTTAGCTCTTGTGAAAGTTTCCCTCCAAATGTTCTAGGCAGATTAAATCACAAGCATACCTTGTTAGGTGCCACCACGATATAGACTCTACAACTTTACTAGTTTTTACTTGCCTTTCCATGATCCTAAATTATGTGATTTTCTTATTTTATTCAATTCCTAATATGATCTTACATTTAACTAAGTATATTTTCTTGCAAGCCCTGACCTGACATATTCTTGACCTGCCTTAATCTCCGATCAACTTTTCATATTTGCAGCATCACTTCTCCCCTGCTTGCCACCCATACTTCCTCTAATTCATCTCTTGCCTGCAAGATGGTTTCGAAAGTCATTCAGTTCTTCCTCAATATTCCATGTGGTCTTGCTTCAGCCTCATTATGGGGTTGTCTGGTTTACTGAAATTGAGTTAAGTCATTTCCAGATCTTCTGTCTCATACTTACTTGTCAGGCTCAGTAACGCACAAAAGTTATAGCAGCTAAATTATCACTTTTCCAAGGCTTCCTTTTTCTTCTTTTTGATTCTCTGATTGTTTCCTTTCTAACTAAACTAGGTTTATAGATGGAAGATTCCTTGAGTTCTTTTTAAATATGAGCTCAACATCAAGTTCTTGGCAATTATTGTCTATTCTTGTTTTCAAAAAGCTTTCCAAATTGTGCATCGTGATTCTTTGCCACTCTTTCTATTGCCTGTGGAGAACCATTAGAGATCAGGAAGTGACTAAGAGAGCTGATCTTTCTTCCTACCTGGTCAGAATTACTCTTTATGTCATCAACAGAACTTTTTTGCTATCTGTTTTTTTAAGCCTCCAAGACAGCAATTATATTACCACCTTAACTTCCCTGTGAACACTCTTCTTCATTCGTTATATCAAGTGATCCTGAAGTAATGACTGGGAGAAGGATTGTTGACATCTTAGCAATAATTACCACTTTTCAACTATATCATCTTCTCTACCTGACTCCCCAGATCTTATAGATTAGACCTTGGATCTATTCAACTCAGACTCTATATGGTAGGAATTATTAATATATGGATACCAGTCTCTATCAAAGTGCCCAGCATAGAATAATTTTTAAAGGGGAAGAGAGGAAGTAGGTGTAAAAGGGAAGAAAGGAAATAATTTATCCACTAATCCATTCAACACCAGGTAAGATGGAGAGATTGATAATTAACTACAACCAAAGAGATTTAGATAGAAAAGTTGGGAGGAAAAAAAAATGGAAGTACTATTTCATCATTTCTGCATTGATATGGGGAAAGGAATCCCCAAACCATTCTTTGTAATGTGACTTGCTGAATTTCCTTTGAGAAATTAAGAGAGTAAACTTTGTCTCATGAGATATACTAAGTGTCTGTAAATTCCCTAAGAAAAAGAAATCTTCATTTCTGATTTCATGGGCTACTGTTTTGTTACCTCTCTCTCACTAATTCTGAGACTCTTCAGACATCTATTTAATATTTTTCTGCTTCCTTGTTTTTTTTTAATTAAAGTATAGTTGACATCCAATGTTATATTAGTTTCAGGTGTACAATATAGTGATTCAACATCCATGTACCTTATGATCACCAGGACAATTCTAGTAACCTTCTATCACTATACAGTTATTATATTATTGACTATATTTTCTATGCTGTACATTTCATCTCTAGGACATATTTATTTTATAATTGAATTGTGCCTCCTAGTTTTCATAAGCTTCTTATTAATTTTTGTAGCCATCTTCATAAAGGTACAAGTGGAAGATAAGCTTTATAACTATGACTTTGGTAGAAAACTGCATGGAACATCAAGCTATTCACCTAAAGAAACACAATACTCAGTTTGGAAGCACAAAGCCTTCCTTCACCGTTGTATTAATACACTTTGGTTAAAATGTGGCTACATTGTTAGATTGTGATCTTTAAGGAACAAGATTCATTTGCTGTTCAGTTTGAAATGTTCTTATCATTACTAAAAGTGAATGGTGTTAGATGAACCTAGAGAAGTGTGGTTCATATCACAGCCAACTAAGGTTGTATGGAGAAAATGAGACAGCCTCAGAAATAAGTGCTCCTGAGATTAAAATTGTGGCAGTTGAAGTACTTGACATCTATCTTAACAAATGAAATGACTGCACCCTTTGCTTATATTAGACACTGGATTTCAGCAGATAGAAAAAAAGAAAATACATGTGTGGATGGAGATAAAAGGATGGAGACCTGATAATGCACCAAGAGAAGAAAATTCTCCCTTGGATCACTGAAAAATCAAGAGAGGGAAATAAAAAAATGTATGTCAAACACCATCTCTTCATTCCTCTCCCCAAGTCTCTATAGCAACTCTGGTTATATAGCAACTCTTGCCCCTTGTCTTGTTTCATCAGTTGTAGGTGTTAGTAATGACTCCAAGAAGAAAGGTCAATGGTCAAAAATATTCCTTGGGAAATATTTATAATACAATCATGTGTTGTCTAATTATTTCAGATTAATTAACCATTAATGTTCTGAATCCTCAAGCTCCCAAGTTAACAATTCAGGATGTCCCATTATAAAATATGGCATTAATTTTCAGAATAAATACCCATCAGAAGAATAAATGATAGTCTCTATACGTACTACAAAGTGCTGACAAAGAAGTTAGATAAAATATATCATTTAGATGACAATGGGGAATAATTATGTTCAAATAACACAGTGGTCATCTCCCTGTGTTATTTCAAGATTGCAGATCTATACTAGAGTCACTGAATAGACAAGGAAACTTAATTATGGTATTATGAATTGTACTCTCAAGAAACCAGTTTTGTCCATAAAACCTGTACCCCAAGATCTCTGGGGATGGTATTTGCCAGCTGTCCCAGTCTTAGGGCAGCATCTGCTGGCTAATTCATGGATCGACAAAAAAAGTACAGTCTGGACAATCTGAGCAGTCCTTTTAGTCGAAAGGAACTGTTGCATTGATGACTGTGAGGGTGTCTTGGCATCCTTTTATGATGACCCAACTCAGGTCTCTAGGAGTCTGGCAAGTCTAAAACTTTCCCTGATGAGGTATGGCAAGCATTTGTATATATATACTTTGACTAGAGTCTAGAATAAACGGGGTTGACTGAAACATTTGTAGAGCCGTATCAACTCAACACTGGACTTATGGTAGTAATAACCCGGTACCAATGGAGACTCCAGTGAACAAAGTCTACATACAGAATTAGGAAGTAAAACCTGTTTTCCATAAGGAAGGCATTTCTTTCTGGGATGGGAGGAATAGGGGAGCAGGACCTTGAAGCATCCACTGAATGCTAATGTTCCAACATATCATCTCCTGTAATTGAGGTTTATACACATAAGGAAGCACGAATGACACTTAAATACAACACTTTTGATCGGCATAAAGAAACTGGAAATTGGAAAGCGGTGGGTATTCCAAAACTTAAGAGCTATCCACCATCTTCTGCAGCATCTATCTGCCTCATCCCTGCAGTCAATAACGCCGCAGCCAGGGCCTGTGACGCGATTGGTGGGTTCTCTACCTGGGAACCCTGGGTGGAGAGTAAAATCATGGTGATCGTGCCAAAACGACGAAACCTGAAATGCGTCTGGGGACTTCCCAGGGCTCTTGCGCTCCTCAGAGCGACCGACATCTCCATAACAACTGGTTTACAGTCATCCTTGGTTCCACAGCTTGGCTGTGCAGGAGCCGGCTGGGGGTAGCCAAAGGGCAGCTTCAGTGGAAAGATACCTTGTGCTTGCGGCTACCCAGGCTGGGGAACGTTGCCAGTGGTCGACTTACCTCGTTGCCCGAGACTTCCTGAGTTCTCCCCTGGTCTCCAGCAGAGAATGGCTCCCCTCTTCCACCTCGCCCGCCTTTACTTTTATTTTACACATGGGGTAGGGCACCGGGTGGAAGCAGGTAGGGGGGTGGTTTGTTTTATTGTGCTTTTTTCTTCTCCTTGAAGTTCATCCTTTCCCTTCTAAGTTACTTTCCGCCAACACGTGACCTCTCCACTTCCTAGCCTGCGCAGCCACTGATGGGGAAGCGCGGGTGCTAACCGCAGGGCTTCCTGGGAGAGCCCCCTCCTGCTGCTCGCAATCCTAGCCCTGATTCCTCTGGCGCGCGGCTCCAGTTTCCCGCCGCGCTCACCCCAGCACCCTGGCGGCCCGGGAGCCCCCGGATGATGCGGAGGCGACTCCAAAGAAGAAGCACCGAGCGGACGCGGAGCGCTGAGCGGATGCGGTGGCACCCCTCCCTGCCTTTGCCTGCGGCTCCACACTCCGCCACGCGCCATGCCTATCTAGCTGCGCACCGGGGCTATTAACTCACATTTGAAAAGCCATAACCCATTAGAGCAAACGCAGTCATAACTTCATTCAACTGAGCAGCTCGAGAGCTCGATTTACACAGGTTTCTGTGGGCAACTAGTGGCTCGCCCTGGTGCCTCTCGCCTAGTCATCAGTCCCTAAGAGGGAAGGGGAAAGTCGCCGGGCTGATGCGCGCTTGGACGCACGTAGTTGTTCCCAAGGACAAGTCACACATCCACACTCCCCCCGCCTCCCCGCCGCCCAGCCCCTCACCCCCACTTGATCATCACTCACGACCTCATCAGTTGGAGACCCTTAGTCATGATCGGGATGGGGGAGGGGCATGAACTTTTCTAAGAAGTTTCCTTTTTACCAAGGGAGTCACAGTGAGTTGGTCACGTAAACAGCAAAGGATAGTCGTCTTCGTTGTCGCACTCCCCTCCCTCCCTCCCCCTGCGCTTTTCTGGTATTATTATTAAAGTGGTAGCCTGCTGGCGCTGATAAGCAACAAGTTCCCCAGCGGTCTTCCCGCCCTGGCCTGACGAGGCAAAGGTTTCTTACCTGGCGACAGAGAAATCTCCCAAGCAGAGCTCAGCTTTGTCAGAGCCCTAGGTGTGACCTGAGCAGTGGGCAAGGGAGCAGTGTGCAGGCTGGGTTGTTTTTATGAGGGTACCCTGAAACTCCTCACTTTCCTCGGGAACTTTCTGTGCTAGCACCCAGTGACGGGCGGTTGGGAGGCAGATCCAGGAACCACCCGCTATATAGCAGGGCAGTTGGGCAGGCATTGGTAACCTCGCTCATTCATTAGAATCACGTAATAACTCAAAAGGAAACGTTTCTCTCGGAGTGAGGGCGTTTGCGTAAATCTATAGGTTTTTCGACATCGTTGCCAGTTGCTTTGTCTTCTGTAGTCGCCAAGGTGGTTGAGAGTTTAAGCTTGCGGATATTGCAAAGGGTTATTAGATTCATAAGTCACACCAAGTGGTGGGCGATCCACTGAGCAAAGCCGAACTTCTCACATGATGACTTCAAACAAGACACATTACCTTCCAGCATCTGTTGGGGAGACGGGATTTTAAGACACTTGAGTCTCCAGGACAGCAAAGGCACAATGGTGAGTAGCAATAAACCCTGCATTATAATTGAAAAAATTTTGACATGTTGCTTAACAACGGGCATATCACAGATCTTCCAAGCATTTCACACGCCAAAGAACAGCAGCTTCTCAGGCCAGAAGAATCGGGTTTTTACATAGTGCAACTTTAATTGGATTCATTTGAGATTTAACACAGCAATGTGGAACTGCGTGGAACAAACTTGGAGCTGGAGGGGGGGGGTGTGTTATATTGGCTGTTCAAAGCTGATGCTTCTCTCCCAGCCTTCCTGCATTCCATTCTTTGCCTCTATGTGTGTGGTGTATGAGCATATTCTATGATTTATATATGAACGTGTAATTGACATTCGCAAGGGGGTTAATTTCTATCTAAAACAATAATGCTATTAGAGGTTGGGGTAGGGGTGGAGTGGAGGTAAGGATGGGGTAGAGACTGGGAGTTTGGGAGCAAATGGGGGTGGGGTTGGTGGGAGAGAAATAAGTCAGAAGTACATATCGCCGGTAATGAAATGGGTAATCCTCTCATAGAAGAAAAGGGTCTCATCAACATGTGATCAACTATTAACAGGATGGCTTTGGCAAAGCCATCCGCACGTGACAAACCGTAAGGAAGTGGAAGAAATTGTCTAGAGCAATATCAAGTACCACTTAATTAGAGATTTTTTTTTAGTCTTTTCCTCCTGCTGCGCCGGGTGTGTAATCCGGGCGATCGGAGTCCATTCAGCACCTTGGACAGAGCCAACGGATTTGTCCGAGGTGGTGGTGCTCCAGGTAGCCGTCCTGGCCCCGCAGTAAAGCCGGCCCTGTGTCGCCCTTAAGAAGCGTCTTTTCTGAGGTTCAGCTCACACTGAGATCTGAGCTGAAGAATCAGATTTTGGAGCGGAGGGTTTGGAAAGCGAACCCCAGTTTGGTCCCCTCATTGAGCTCGCTGAAGTTGGCTTCCTAGCGGTGTAGGCTGGAATAGACTCTTGGCAAGCTCCGGGTTGGTATACTGGGTTAACTTTGGGAAATGCAAGTGTTTATCTCCAGGATCTAGCCACCCGGGTGGTGTAAGCCGCAAAGAAGGTAAGCACCGGGGCGGGGATCCCCCCTGAAATCCCAAATCTTGAGCTATTTTGATACTAGATCTTCCCAAGAGGACGTATAGTGGAGGGGAGGAGGTTGAAAGAAAGCGTGAGAGGAGGGGTTGTTTCTTGGTATTTTCCCAGTTTGAATTGCCCTAGGTGAGAGCCTAGGGGTAAAGAGAGAGAAGAAGAAAAATGCTCAGTCTTCATGCGGATATAATGAGTTTAGTTAACTTGGATCTGCAAATGTCTGATTCAAATGTAAGATTTCTCTTTTTTTCCCCTTCACCTCCCTCTTTTCCGTTCTCTTTTCTGATGTGTGTGTGTGTGTGTGTGTGTGTGTGTGTGTACAGTAGACTCATTATTATGAAGCTTTTACACAACATTCGATTTCCTAAATTTTGACTTTGTACCATTTAGAATGAGGTGGTGTGCGGCGAGGAAAAGGGAGGTGGAGGTTGGGGAGAGGATAGGAGGTAACGTTAAATCCCCAACACAAAATGAATTAAGGTAATTTCAGCTTTTCTAGTGAGAAGGATTCATTCTCTCTGTATCCCTCCCTCTCTCCCCCTCCCTCCCTCCTTCCCGCCCCCCTCCTTCCACCCTGCCCCTCCTCCTGCCTCCATCCTTTCCTCATTCTATCAGTTCCCCTCCGTCGCCCTCACGCCTCGTTGGATGTTTCTGGGGTTTTTTCTTCTTTTTTTCCCTCCCTCTCGCCCGAGTTTCGGCGCTGGCTTAGAGGGCTCCCGTTTTCTCAAGGGAAGGGTTGCCGCCGAGACTGCGCTCAGCTCCCCCGCCGGGCCGGATGCCTCACTGAGCCCAGGTCCGAGTCAGTCGGGGTAACTAAGGAAAGGGGGGTTCTGCTTGGGAGGAGAAGGTCTTTTCCGCACCGAAGAGCCAGGAAGCGAGCAGCGGGAGGGGCCCGGGGCGGCTGGAGGTGGTGAAGAATACTCCGCGCAGCGGCTGGACAGAGCCACCAATCAGCTAGGCGCACAGACCGCCCAGCCACCGCGATTTTGCTCCGCGAGGCGCGGGTGTAGGGACCGCCGGCTAGCCGCGGAGCAACAGCCGCCGCCGCACGGGTGGGCCGAGGGGCGGGGTAGATCGAAGCTGCTCAGAGCCTCCCAGCCTTCCGTTCCACCTCCTCCGCCTCCGCCCCGAAGGGACCCGGAGCGGCCAGAGCGCGCAGCGGCGTTGTCCTCCTGACTCTCCTCTGGGAGCCCAGGGACTTGCACGCTCCTCCACAGGGGCCACCAGCCTCTACACACTCCTACGACCCTAGACCCACCCCCTTCCCGGGCCTTTTGTTCAAGCCGCGGAGCTTAGCCAGCTGGCAGTTTTTGCCCCAGGGCTTGGGCGTTTTGGACTCCTCCTTCCGGGATCAGCCTTTCTTAATTAAGAGGCAAGGGCTTGGGGTGGCGGTGGGGGGTGGGGGAGCGTAAGGGAAAACCTATTTCCGAAACTCAAGACTCGACTGTTCTGGCAAGCGAAAGAAAGATCCCAACTCTACTCCAGTAAAAGGGATTCATAGGCAACGCGAGGATATTGTGGGGATTTAGAAGGAAAAAATAAAAAACAGGCACTAGGATCAGATGACGGTGATAGGCTGCTCCGCACACAAAGGGAGCGTAGGGCAGGGTTTACGGAGCAAGCCTGCAGCGAATGGGGCACAGATTGTTCCGAGATCCAGTCGTTTTCTCAGTCAGATCTACGCGAAGGGAGGGAAGGGGAGGGGCAGGGAGGGGAGCGAGGCGGGAGGGGCTGGGCTTGGGGGCGGGGGGATTTCTGATCAGTCTGATGCAATTCCAAGCGTGCTGCAAAGGAACTCCAAGGAGTCCGCATCACCATCGCCACCCACCCTTCCCAGATGGTGCTGTTTTAAATACGGATCTGCAGGGCTGAACGCAGAACTGGGAGATTTATTGCAAAATCCCGAGAAGGGGGGGCACGGGGAATGGAGGGGCAGAATTTAAAGGTGCAACGCTTGCTTTTTCCCAATCAAGCGGCAAACGGTCGGATTTTTTTTTTTTTTTCTGTCTTCCTGTTTCTGGATTCTAATTCACCAGGGAAGGGGTGTAAATATTGTGACATTTTGAGGCGGCTTGACGGATGAGAAAAAATCATCTGTCACTCTAAATTGCAGAGTTCCCTCTCTCCGCGAGATGCCTTGCTAGAGAATAGAATACTCGCTGCTGCCTAATATAGTTGCTAGGGCTTCAAATGAATGCATCGTTAAGGGAATCTTATCCTTTTAGTCGACTTGCCAATTTATCTGACAGTCGAACCGAGAAAATTGTAGATTTCGCGTCTCTGGGCGACAAGGAGGGAAAATGCTTAACAGCCTAAAGCTTTTAACCTCGAGATCTTTAACAACTTAAACAAACCTCAAAAGTGTCACGTCATCCTCTCTCACGCGCGCACACACACGTCCTCGACCTGTAAGATGAAATGGTTTCACCTGAAGTGTCCTGGAAATGAATGTCACTTTAAGAATGGTGCACCTGGTAGTCACTATTTCTGCATATTTACATAGAGCTCCTCAGCACGAAGGCAAGACATTTCAATGGTCCTGTTTGGAATCAGACAGAATATTAGAAGGTGATAAAGAGGAGAGGGGAAGAAAGGAGGAAGGGGATATTTTTAACCTTAAAAAATTAACAGTAACCTAGCAGACTTTTGTACCCCCTGGTCTTGCATATTAATATTTGTGTGTGAGGTTTTAGCTTGGTCTAGCTCCCCCAATGGAATATATCAGTATTAATTCAGATGAAAATATATTCACTGCCTGTAGCTTTCTCAGTGTCACTGATAGTAAGACCTACAACAACAGCAATTTTTGTAGGATAGAAGAGAATGTCTGAAAGGGCTTCGCAAAGTGGGAAGCAGACCATAAGTGATAGGTATCACTATGACATTCTCTTTGCATACAGTATTTTCATTCAATTGAACCGGAGTACTAGCTGTTTTTAAACATCATCTAATTTGTATGGTCAAGGCAATAAATGGGGATTTTAAAAACAAGTTTTTGTTGGCTTACAAAATATCATTTGTAAATAGCAATGTAAATTGGAAAGATGACCTTTAAAAGATCTAAAATCAGCATACATAAGCTTCTTTATTCATTTGCCAGACTCTTTCCCTATCAAATCTCTAATCTAAATTCTTAATAAGAGGGGAAGCTAGTGAATTCAGTTTCTTTCCTTTTCCTGGCCTGTCCTCTAGGGGAAGCTTTAGTAAGAAACAACATTCCCAGATCAGGCAATGGGAGAGGCAAGGACCTGTGACCACACAGTAGACAATCAGTCACAAAACCCAACACATGAAAATGAGAAAAAGTCAGCATCGAGGCATGACTTACAAAGGATTTATATTTTTAATTCTGTGATTTGGGGACCAGGCTCCAACTTGCTCAAAGAACATTCACTCGATCAAGTTGCTTACAATCTGTCAGTTAAAATGATGTCTAACTGAACATATTTTTTTATAAAATATACTTCTACCAAATGCCAGTGAAGCTAATCTTTGCTTTTAATTAGGAGAAACTAATCCAACCATTTACATGATTCTAAGGAATATGAACTGATATGATCTGATTTTTAAATTCTACTTAAAACTAAATTTGTTCTGAAAAAGCACTGACTTGCCAGAAAAATATCTATTTTTATAGCTTTCTTTTCACTCTGTGGATAATTTAATGAGTTGCCTATTTTAATTTTACAACTGCTACCTCAGAAGTATCTCAAATTATCTTTCTTTGGCTGATATCTTTCTCTGCTGATCTGCTATCGCTGTGTGTGTGTATGTATGTGTGTGTGTATGGGCATGTTTGTCTCTGTGTGTTTTCTAGTGAATTTAACAAGCAGCGAGTCTCTTAAATATACATGCCATAATCTATGTAAAGAACAGTGAGTGGTACTTAATAAATAAAAGTAAATATGAACACTAGTGAGAGCTTACCATTTATTGAATCTTATGGAAATGGAGGGAGGGATGATGTAAAGGGGAGAAAGATTAAACAATAAGAAGAAAATTTTCTCCTTGCTTTAGCTTAAGAGTGACCACAATTTTAAAAATATGAACTCTTTCTTCTTTTGCTTTAGAAGTTAAAGCTACTGCTCTAACAAGTGTTTCTTGAGAAGGATACACATGTTCCATAACGACTAATACCTCCAAATTTCACAGTGTAAAGATCAAAATGTTAAATTCTTTCTTCCTGCCTCTATGTTCATTTTGTAATTTCTGGAGTGTTCATTCTGAGTTTTTAAAAATTCAGTAGATTTTTTTCTATCCTTCTAGCTTTCTAAAGGAGTCCTATAAAAAATTCTACTATAATGCAGATTATATCTGTATTTCCTGGAAATAGTAGTTTATATGTATATAGTGCTTTGAAAGCTCTTGATAGGTTTCCTTATTTGATCTCTTCAGCAATCCTTGGAGCAGGAATTACCAGTCATCTCTTACAGATGAGGAAACTCAGGTTCAGAGTTATCCAAGAATGTAGTCAGGAAGAGATGAAGTCTGACTCAGAATCTATTTCTTCAAATTTCAAGGACTATGCTTGTTCCTCTCCAGACCATAATGTGTCAAATTCCACTCAGGCATCTGAGGGGGTTGTAGGAATTATTTCCTCCTATTCTGATTTCTTTAATTAAAAAAAAAAGAAAGAAAGAAAGAAAAAAGATCTACAAATAGTTTCCAAAATTTTGTAGGCCTAATGAAAAGTTTTTACCAGCCTATGACCATCTCTTCCTAAGCTTTCTTTCACTCTCCCACACTTACATACTCAAAGAATCTTCCTGAAGCTTATACACCATCTAAGGCACAGTCACTAATTCCCTCCCAAAACAACACAGAAAATAGGAAGAGCCAAAGCCAAGAAGCATTTTACTTTTACTTGTGAGTCATAAAATCTGAGGGCTGGGAAGGTTCTCAGAGGTCACTTGGTCCAGCCCATATCTGATGCATGAATTTATGTTGGCTTGTTTTCTTTCAACCTTCTGGAATTTCATCCCAGTCTTGGATCCCTGGAATCTTGCTTATCTTTGTAGATATTCTGATACTTATGGGGATCATGAGCTTGAGTGGACATTTCCCACTTGGCCCAAGAGATATACTTTCTATAGACTCTAACATTCATAATAGTATTCTAAAAGCATTAATTGACAACTATTATGTGCCAGGAACTGAGCTGGAGTCTGGAGATTCAACAATGAGCAAGACTGAGTGGGACCTATCTTGATAGAGCTTATCACTTAGAGACATGACTGGTCCTTTAATTTGCTCTGTTCCCCACAAGGGGACAGACTTCTGGATTCTTACCTTTTTTAAGAGAACACAGTGAACCATATTAAAAGCCCGAGTTCAAGCTTTACTCCCAACTAATTGTCAATAGCTGGAAAAATCAATTAGTTCCTCTCGATCTCTATTTCCTCAAACATTAAAAAAAAAAAAAAAAAAAAAAGGACATTCTCAGAATAAATTCTAAATTTCACTTTAGCTCCAAATTTGGGTGATATGATGGATAACTATTACTTGGTGGACTGTAGGGACTAAGTCACCCTAGCCTTTGATGATTTAAATTTTGTGCGCCATCAATTTCTAACTTGTTATTTAAATATATTATGAAAAATCAAAGCAGCTTTTCTGAAATCAAAATAGAAAGAATCTACGTATTGAACCTATTGTTTTCTGAGAAATGATGACTTGGAAAGCCTTAATTTGAACAATAATCTCAAACTTCTGCAGATTATTTTTCGAAGAGGTAGAACGATGAGAGACTCACTATCACATGCTTATTCGTGCAAGCAGAAATTCTAATTTTTCAGGTCATTTTATTTTAAAATCAAAGATATAACATCCTGAAATTGTCTAGGCCTCGTGCATAATGCATTATGTACACATGATAACAAATAATTAAATGGACCCACCAAGAGAAACATGAAAGGGAGCTGGTAGCCCAAGGATTGCAGAAGGTGTGTGGGCATTTTGACATCCAGGAAATGCTATAGATCTGTCCTTAGCTAACTCAGCCTGGTGGAGATAATTAAGAAAAAATGTGGGTGTAGAAAGGCTGCAAGCCATTCCCTAGGATTGGCTAGATTGCTGCAGTAGTTCAAAAACAATTGGCACAGCCACCCACACTGGACATGATTGCCCTTTGATGAGGCAGCTATTGACTTTTATAAAGATGCCATATTTAAAATAACTTCTGATGCACCAGGGATGACAGACATCATTCTTGAATTCTATTTTAGACAAATGGCAAAATATATTTTTAAGTATTAATTTAAAAATTAAAAAAAAAATTTTAAAACCTAGTTTAAAAAAGACCCCAGCAGTTTAGCAGCATGTAACCTCTGAATTTAACAGTTCAGTCTGAAGGTAAGCAAAACATGTGTCTTGTATGAGACATTTTGTCCATTTGTGAGCATTTTTTGGACCACCACGGGAGATAGAATGTACTTTGCTAATTTTTAACCTCTGAGTGAACGCTAAATACACTCAAAAATATTCTCACGCTGGGAAAGGGAAATCCAATCAATTGCGCTAAAGAGCAGAAGAAAATGCTCTGAGATCTTTGTGCCCAGAGTGAATGTTACGATGTCATGGAATCTAGAAATTCCTTCAGAACATACTAAATCAGAACCAGAAGGAGGTGGAACTGATTTACCTCCAGCTTCAAGGAAAACATCAACTACTTACTATAACTAGATAATAAGGTGACTGTGGGAAGAAATACCCAAATTGGGTGAAGGTAGAAAGGCTCCATAAATATCTAAAGCCTTTGGAATAGGATAGTGCAGGGTTAGTGAATACAAAAGAGGGATTATGAAGAAAATTGAGCGAAGAAATAAAAATGGAAACCAAAATATGTTTATTTAGTATTTACACAGGGGTTTTTGAATCAGAGTCCTTCCTGTGAGTATTTCTCAAAGGCCATTTGCCCATCGAGACTGATCTCTACTGCCCATGCTCATTACTGTTCTGGTTACTTTGGTAGGAAAATAAAAAAATGGTTTCTTCTGCTTTTACCTTCCTCCTCCAGTAAGGCTTCTTTCTTCCCAACAACTTCCATAATCAATGCTTAAGAATGGCCTTGTTATTTTTTCTCCTTGGAATATGCTGAATTAAAATGGACTTTGTTACCACTTTTTTTGCTATTCACTTCACTCTTTTAGCAGTCTGGTCAAGCCTATGTAAACCCTTCTCAGAATAATACTTCTAAAGGAATAAGACAAACAAACTACAAGATTACAAAAGAAGCCAATTACACTGAAATACAGTTATAAAAACATTATGTTCTGTGATTTAGCAGTTTAGTGCTTTTTTAATGTACTAAATAAGATCTAACAGTAAGGCAAACACTATAATTTTCAAGTAGTGATAAGCATCAATGTATTTTAAGATATCTGTAATGACTGACATGTGACATGAAAGTGTCTGACTTTTATTGGTGACAAAATCTGCAAATACTACTCTGTAGCATTTCCCAAACCTATTTAAAAACAGAACACTTGGGTGGGGGCAGATTCAGAAATGTTAATTTAGTCTCTTGCTACCTTTCAGTATTAGCCATTGAATTTTCCTTCTAAGGCAAAAAGAAACTTGCATTTGAATAAAACTTTTAAAATTCACTTTTTCTATTAAACAAGTTGCCAAGTGAAGAAAGAACTAACTGATGAGATGGCTAGGGTGTAATAGACATGTTTGTATGGACTGAGCTTGCTATTACTCCAAAGTTTATCCTTGATACCACCAGCACCACCCCACTGCCCTAGAAATCCATCACTCCATTGAAAAAGAGAAAAGTTCAGACTCTGGTCATTAACTCAATGAGCATTACCTTAGATACCTGGTATGACTTCACTAACCTCAATAGACTATAAAGATTTCATTTTTGTCATCATTATACTATGGCAAAGTATAAGCAACTTATCATGGAATGAGATAACATTTATTTTGCATTTGTCCAGCACTAAGTTTTTGCTTTGCATTTGACATATATTATTTAACCCTCAAAGCGACTCTCTGGCATAGATTATATTCTAACTGTATAAATAAGGAAACTTGAGCTCAGAGAGTTTAAGTAATTTACACAAAATTATATAGCAAATTTTAATTAGAAAGGCTAAATTTAAACCTAAAGTTTTCTATTTCCAAAGTCCATTATAAAATCATGTCTCTGTAATAGCTTCCACCCAGATCTGATCTGGGTCTCTCACTTTCAGGTTTGCACATACGTCTTGTTAAGAGATCTTCACCACAGCCATCTGAGATAGCTGAGAATCTCAAAATTAGTTGCTGCAAGTGCTGCTTTAGAATTACATTGAATCTTTTCTAACTAATAAAAGACTGCTGAACCATTAATTGTTACCTAGCAGTTTTGAAGCCTTGTTTTCATAATCACAAAATGGAGAGAGTGACAATACTTAACATGTTTTGTGAGGATCAAATAAATTAATAATAAAATCTAACTTTATTGAGTTCACAGTGGTAAACATTCTACATTTTCATAGTTAACTGAATTCTCATAACAATCTTTCTAGGCAGAGATTATTGTTATTCCTATTTTAAAGATGAAGAAACTGAAGTATCAGTTAATTAGTTATCTTAAATTAGCAGAGCAAAAAGTGGCAAAACTTGACTCGAATCCAGGTCTGTCTAATTGCAAAGCCTCTTTTTGTAATCAGTAAACTAACCTGTAAATATCTGTGCAATCTTAGCTTTTTTTTTTTTTTTTTTTTTTAAATAATTGTTGTCATGTATAAAACACTAGCAGGAAAGAGAATTGTCCAGAAATAAGTATATAGTCACTGGACAGAAAGATTAGTATCTAGAACTCTTCACCTACATGTTCTTCCTTCTGCTTACTTTAGTTTGTTAATCCAATGAATCAGGAGTCCCCAACTCCCAGTCCGTGGACAGGTTGGGTCCGTGGCCTATTAGGAACCAAGCCGCACAGCAGGAAGTGGGCAGTGGGCAAGTAAGTGAAGTTTCATCTATAGTTGCAGTCACTCCCCAGCACTAACATCACTGCCTCAGCTCCACCTCAGATCATCAGGCATTAGATTCTCATAGGAGCACCGGTCCCTAGTGCCTAAAATGTTGGGGACTGCTGCAATGGGTGATGTCTAGCTCCTTTCTTAACTTGTTTTGGGCGGTTCCAAGTTAATTGACTTCTGAGAGTTATTGAGTAAGAAATGTTATAAATTGTTTAGATTAGGATTTAGTGTGTTTAGAGGCCATTTCATAAATTTGCCTTTTCAAACAGTTACTGGCTATATAGCACTGCAGATGCTGCTATGCGGAACGCCCTCTCCAAAAACACAGTGGATGACAAACCTCCAAAGCTAACATCTTGTTTACAGATATGGAGAAGAAGAGGATGGACAAGCACAATCTTAAACATAATTACAAGGCTTACAGTCCCTGTTGGGGACTAAAATGTTTATTGGATTTCCTTGTGCAATTCAATGTTCTTCCTCTGAAGACTCCACTCCAAACTTGGAACTTCTCTGGAAATAGCATCTTATTTGGGAGGAGGCCAAGAATTGGTGTCTGGGTCCTTTGTGTCTTTGCACCAACTCAGAACTCAGAATATCAGCTCTAGAAACTAAGCTAGGAGGTAGTCTGGGTAAGGAAGTTATACATCTACTTGGGCATCTTCTGATAAATTTTATCCACCTTCCTCCTGGAAAGCAACTCCTAGAAAAATGTAGTTTTAAACAAGGGATTGGATGCCTACTGGTAAACCTTAGACAACACAAGTCAGTGGTCTTTGCTGAGCTGCCGAAGTCATGAAAGGAATCAAAGATGGAGGGCAGGGTCTATGGGGAGACCTCATCCTGCCTCCACTCTGATTTTTGCAGGAAGGATGGCCTGAACTCAATGTAGCTGATATGTCCCAAAACCAGCCCAGTAGAAAAGGATGCTATTAAAGGACATGTTAGTGTATGAAAAAAGTACACCTAAAGCCTTGTCAGAAGTAACTATGTAATATAAAAGAAGAGCATGAATCCTTACTTTGGTTCAAGGCTCTAACGTAAGGGGAAATAATTATATAAGCTCCAAGTTTAGTTTGCCAGATAATATACATTTCCTGAAAGCATAGTTCAGTGGTTTTCTCGTGCATTGAAATCACCTGAATCATCTGTTCTTTCAGAGCTAAGGTCTGCATGTACTACCAGACTTGACAACCATGGCTCTCATTTTATTGATTGGGCAACTGAGGAGCACAGTAGTCTTGCACTTCGCAGAGTGAAGAGCTCTCAACTTATTCAACAAACATTTCTATGGAACTCATAGTACCTATTTGAGCAAGCTTGGGCTACCGAAGTGACTTGTCACATGGCCAGAAAGTGACAGTTTAGACTGAGACCCAAATATTCTTGATTACTATTGACTACTATATGGACCTTTAATATCATATTATATGATAATGATATTTTTTCTATTTTCTAGTAATCAAAACATAAGAAAACAATGAGCAGTCCGCATAAGATTTTAATATTTTTGATTTTCAAAATAAGACATTTTGTATTTATCTTAGATTAACTACTAAAATATAAACATAATTAACAAAATGTTAGTAGCATGCTAATAAACATTATTTCAAAATGGTAGGGAAGAACTAATTATATTTTAAACTTCTTCAAAACTCCATAGTTATTTTATAATTTTTGAGACATTAGCTAAGACAAGATGAATTGAAACCTCAAGCTTTCATTAATTCCTGTATTATTCTCCATGTTTTCAGTTACTTCATTTGGCCCTAGATTCTTACCTGAGATCTGACATCAGCTTTATTTGGTTTTCAATAAGAAAAGCCTTATAGCTCCCCCCCCACACACACACCTAGAAAAACAAAATGAAACAGAAAATTTACTTCCTTCAAAATAATCAAGGAATAAGGGGGGAATTTCTAAAATTAATTATATTTATTAAAATCTTTACTCTGAAAAATATAATTAACTTCAGAATTAATTTAGAAATGTTTACTAATTTAAACTTTATATTTTTTTAACACATATCATTTTCCAAAAAAAAAAATACTCTTTAAGTCCATTTCTCTGTTCATATGACATCCACACAATTCCACTTTTGTGGTTAATTTCTATTACTAAATAGTGTTCTGAGGTTGTGCTCTTATAAATATCAATTAATTGAAGGGTAAATAAGATAAATAAATGGAGGGCAAAATCACACAAATAAATGAGAATTATGAAAAACAATAACAAAAAGTAATATTATAAAAATGGTAATTAGTTAAGCGAATAGTCAAGAATACATCAAGCCATATATTTTTTAAGATAAATTGACATGTAGGTTAGCATGATTCTCTTTTATGGAATTCAACTTATTTTTATTCAGTGTAATTAGCTTTTGTGTGCAGATAAAATAGAAGGCAGTGGAAATTTGGCTTGCAAACTAATTCTAAGATGATCAACATCCACAATCTGGTTGTAATGCCATAAAAATATGTTTATCATGTGAGGAAGATAATTCAAGTTAGCATTCATTATAGACATAAAGCAATAAGCAATACAAGTTAACTTAAGATATTTATCCTTAGAACTTTTATTTAATTAAAAAAGGTCAGAAATACATGACTCTTTTAAATTATAAAAGTTAGAATATATGATAGTATTGACTCATTCTCCCCAAGGCCTCCAGAAAAATATGCCTATGAAATAAAAGATCTTTGGTGCTAAACTGCATTTGGAGAGGCATGAAATTTGGTAATAAAAAATAGGGGATCTTCATTTTTCTAATTCAGCATGAAGGCTGTCCCAAGGAAAGCTGACTGTGGTCTGAATTTGCATCCCAGAAATATATTTAATTTGTGTGATGGAATCAATATATGACTTCAAAAATTTGATATCTAGCCATATACATGCCCCCTACCCACTCCCTTCCCCAGATCATGACTACTGTCCAAGCAGAGAAAAATAAAAACTTTCCCCAACTTTTATACAGCAATGACTACAAAAAACAGTCATTGGAATTTAAATACATATGCTCTCTCCTGTTCATTTACCATTCTACCCCATCTCTCTGTCCTCAGTTTTTACGAAACATCATATTTGCCCTCTCCATCTGCATGAACATCACCATTTCTTATGTCCAGCCGGGCTTATCACTCTTTGGTGCCCCGTGCTGGTAGACTAAAGTTTCAGAAGTGCCTACTTATAGCAAACACTCTTAGTAGTCTTCTTTAGGTCACAGAGTCCCTTGACAATTTCTCAAAATGATATTACGAAGGGGAAGTAAATGTTCTCCCCTCCTACTTTATAGAGTTTCTTTATAGAGTGCTGATTTCATTTCGTGTCTGGCCTAATTTCTTCCTGACACTACACGATGGATTTTGCAGTTACCACTGAATGCCCTAAACATACCCTAAACAGACAGCCATGAGTAGTGGGAATAGTATTTCTGCTGATCCCATGCTCTTCAACTAGGCTGTAGAGAATTAGAAGGGCCAAAATATTTAGTCACGTTGGATTTTTAGGTCATAAAGGAGATACCTGACAAGTGAAATAATCAGGTAAACTTAGTTGTAGGTATCCTGCAGGTTAGCCTGATTCTCTTTTATGGACTTCAACTTAGTTTTGCTCTATTCTAATTAGGTTTTGTGTGCAGACAAAATGAAAAGAAATGGTTCAATGAAGGAAAAAATTCAAACTTCAAAAGTAGTGTGGTGTTTCATAGACCTTACCTTCTGAAGGGAAATCACATCAAAATAAACACTCAAGAATATGAAAGCTATGTCTCAATTTAACAGTTAAAGTTCCACAACTTGAGATATTAAATGGAGTACAGAAAAGAATCACTTGTTCTTAAGCAATTTTATTAAGAGAAAAAGAAGTAAAATTAAATGTCATAATCAATATCTGTTTCTTTTGAAAAATGCTTCCTCTAAAAACTAAGGATAGAAGATATAACTTTGATATTAAGGCTCATCTTTTAATGAAACAACCACTTCTGTCTCCATGTTGCAAGGGAAGAATTTGTCAATCTGATTGAATCTTTCCTTTAGTTTTTCCCAACAGCTGTGTTCAGATAATTCATAACTCCCATGTTTCCTGAGCCCTGGATAATTTCACACACATGTCAAGTTTGGGGCTCCACATTTTCAGAAGAATATGGAGATCTTGGAGGAAGTCCAGGGTAGACCAAGGGAAATGATTAATGGGTTGGAAGTTTGAGTTTATGAAGAAAGGTTGTGAGATCTGATTTCTTGCTATGAGAAAAGCCCGAGTGGTGACTTAATAACACAAGGAGGTTAGTAAGCAGCTGTTCTCCATCTTCACTAAGGTTAAACGAAATGAAATAAGATATAAATTACAAGAACAAAAATGTGTTACAAGTGGGAACTTCCAAGCACTAGAATTGCTAGATTCTTAAAAAGGTCCTCAGAAAAAAGAGTAGTCGAGTTACTTCCCCGGTCTGCAATGATAGGACTATGAGTAGTGAGGAAGATGAGATAGTCTTTTAAGATCTCTTCTGGACCTATCGTTTTTTAAGTTGAGTTCATCATATTCAGAAAATTATTTGTTTTAACTACATCTCATTTACTTCCTACCACTCTCTTCGCCCCCCCGCCCCCTATTCTTTGTCTATTTCTGTAAAACACTGCTAACCAATGATAGCTAGAACATGGATCAAACAGTGGTGGGCCCTCCTCCCCAGCTGCTCCATGCCTCTGAGAATGTTTCTTGTCCTCCGTTACCACCCCCTGGCCACTAGGGGCATGCTGATATTCACCTTTCTCTACACCAAACTCTTGGCAATGCAAGACAAAACAAAATTTCCTACCTTTCCATAGTTCACAAGTGACCCAAATGGGTTAAAAGGCAAAACTTATGTTCTAGAATTTTAGCACCTAAAAGGCTCAAATGTGTTTTACTCATCTGCCTGTATCACAGTCTGTAGAGCAGTGTTTGGCAGTAGATGCTCAGCAAATTTTTATCATTTGAATGAGTTATATGAAGATAGTAAAACGAAGGTAAATTGCCATTGAGAAAGTTGAGCTTCAGATGTTTCCAAATGAACTTGCATGCTAGAGAAATCTAAAGCCAGATCTTTGCTGCCACACATGTGCTATTGGAGATTTTATTCCCACCATGCCTGTGCTGTCTAGAGACCTTGAACAAGAGAACCAGTTGCACATCTTGCCCAGGACCTTTGTCAAAAAGACCATGAAAGATGGGCACCATGTAGATCCAGAGTCACGTAAAAATAGGCCCAATTTTTAGTGTGATTCTTTAATATGACTTTGGGAAGTTCAGCGATTTTATGTTTCCAAGTTATCTTGTATACATTTCTAACTTTGCCCATGAAGAATACAAAATCTAGCAGTAAAAAAATCTCTCACCTCAATAATCACACAGCCTAAATATAGTTGGTTCTCAAAAATAGGGTAATCTGCTCCTTACAATCTGATTTAATGTTCTGAAACCCTTTGGTATAAACTTGCTAGTTCTTCTCATGGTTCTTCTCTCAGTAAAACTAACAAACACTAGAGTCAGCTATCACTGTCAGCTCTAAATTTTGTCCTAAGTCCACAATCCCATTCCTTTTGACCATCCTTACAGAAACATTACTAGTAAAACCAGTTTATAGTTTTTGAATGTTCTCAGAAAAATCTGGTAATGGGGAGGGTTAAAAGCTGATGACTTTCATGTGTTTGGGGGTTAGTCTCAGTTGTTTCATAATGGGTTTTGTGCTGTCTTTCTTGATCCAACTAAATATTATTCCCAGATGGGATCAGTTTTTGACCTTATTCTACTCTCCTAATCTTGGCCCTTCTAACATTTTCTTATCATGGTTCATTTCTTTTGCTTGTTACTAATGGCCATGCCTGGCTATACAATTCCTGTGACAGCTGTTGACCAATTTGGACACATTTGAATATAGCATAGAGCTATCCTTATCATTCATAAAAAGCTTACAGAGAGGGAATCTTCCTTATATTATAATACCATTTAATGAATAGGAACATCATTATTTCTCCCTTGAGATTTTTCTCACAACAGGCCCTATTCAATAATTTGGAGGATTATAGGTGACATAGCTCAATGCTGAACTGGGCCTTTGATGTCATCTAACATGAATTTGAAAACACCTTTGCCACTCTGCTCAGCAGAAAAGTTTTCTGTTTACCTATTTTCCCTACACTAATTACTCCAATTTTCAGCAGTTTTTGAGGTCAATTTATTTGATTCTAGACACTTTTTTTTTTTGCAAGGAAGACTGAAAGCAGAACTGACTAGGAAACTTAAATAAACATAATTAAACATAAAATCTTATAGTGATACTAGTTTTGACCTCAGCCAATTAAAATTATTAATAGAAAAATATGTCGGTGTCAAATCTGAGCCTACTGCCCCTGTTCCTACTAGGGTAATAAGGATAAGTTTATATTTCCTGACAAGAAGAGATGAGAATTCACATTTCTTCCTGACCTTTGTCTTTCTAGAACATTGGGTTAACATAGTATTAGGCCATACAAAAATAAATAAAAGTTTTGACTAATTCAAAATTAATTTTTTTAAGCCCCACAGAAGTGAAAATAAAGAGCATTTTCTTTTCAGGCAGTGAGATTTTTTCCTCAGTATCACTCTTGATCACAGTAAGAAAATCATGTTGTAAAAAGTTTGATCTTAGACCTTTAACATCCTCTCTAGATGCTACCTGAATTAAATTAAAAATCTTTTGAGAATTCTATGCAAGGCACCAGTCCAACTTTATTTCATCTAAGTTTCATTGTTTTTTAATGTAAGATGTACTTTTAAGTCAAGCAGACAAATGTTTTAAGTTTGATCTTTTATCATTTGGGTAACGCTATAATCACAAATCAGAAAATTTAGAAGTGCTCAGAAGTTTCAAGAGGTCTGATTGATCAGAGGTTTTATCTAAATTAGCATTTAACCTCTTTTTATTTCTAAACATTCCTGCTACTTTTGACTCCTCTATTTTTTTTCCTCAGTAAAATGGCACTACATACTAGAAAGTAAAGATACAAACGTTTATTTGTATAATGTCAAGGTAGAGAAGAAATAAGAAGATTGGCCACAGACATTATTAGAGTCTGAGAAATAAAAGCACTTTTCCTTCAGCAGAAATGCTGCCCTGGTAATGTGAAATTTAGCAGGTAGATTTGCCATCATTTCCAAGTGAGGAGAATTGAGAAGATTTCTAAGGTTCTTGACATTCACCTGCTAGGTATTTTTCAGGAAGGAAGTAAATTACAAGCAAACTAAAAAACCTGGGGAAATAACTCATTTTCAAGCACATTTAAAGTTGGAAAGTAAGCACTGGTTTGAGGTTAGCATAAAATTATTTTTTTATGTTTGGGTAAGCCTTCTTCAGGATTTTATAAAGTAGTATAAGTATTTTTTTTTATTTATAAAATTGTTATTTATTTTTAAAGTTATTTATTAATTTTATTTATTAAATTGTTTTGCAATATTAAAAGATACTGTGTCTGAATTCAGCCTACACTCCTGGAACTCAATACAGAGGTTCTTTGAGGTGGCCAAGCCCAGCTTCATGCCCTCTGTCTTTTATTGCTTCTGGCTAGCCTGCATATTTCACATACATTAAATATTCCACAATAAACTTCACCATCTGTGCAGTAGGGTAGTTTGTATTGGTCATGTGTTCTGTCAAGTTGACAGAGGTGCAAAGCTAAATGTGTGACACTCTAAGAATATGCATATATTTGAATAATTTGACTATTCAGTCCAACAATTTGCAAAGATGCTTTGAATGATCACACATCCCGATAACACTTCCAAGGAACAGATAGCTAGGCTTATTTTGGGGCGATGGAGACAGGGGTGTTTCTAGCTGGAGTTCCTGAGTTCATTGAAATCTTCTCTTTCGCACTTAGCTGTGTGAACTTGGGCACATTATTTTGTGGCACTGAGCCTTGGGTTCTTCATTATAAAATGAGAATCATTTCTGTCACTAGTCTTTAGAAGCCCTAAAACAGCTAGTAGAAGTGAATTCACTTTGTTAATTGTAAAGCGAGAGGTAAACTGAACTGAGTATATAATAATAACATTATATACTCAGTTCAACAGCACATTCTTGATAACCACAAGAAGGTCCAGGAAAGGAAACTGTTTATAAATCTTTCCCTTTCCCCAGATTAATGTTAGAGTGTTTAGGGAAATTCTTACAGCAACGAGTCTTAGCAATTATTAGGTCAAACCTCTTTGAGATTACAGAAAAATTCACATACACATAAAATTGCCAACCAAAATTGAGGGGGATAGGAGATTCCTCTGACACCAATTTATGCACCTCTCAAGAAAGAATGTTTCTTAAAGCGTGCCCTCAGATTTTCAGCATCCGAATTGCTGGAGGTGCTTGTTAAATGCTAATCCCTGGACCCTGCCCCACCCCGACTAAATCATCATTTCGGGAAGAGAAGTCTGCATTTTAACAGACACCCAGGTGATTTTTATGCTTGAAGCAGGTCCAAGTACTCCAAGTTAAGTACTGCTGTCTTGCTCCTTGTTCTAAAATTTAAGGTCTGTCCTAGCGCGTACGAATCGGTCGAACTAATGGGAAGAAAATACAGCTTTAATGCAGGAACCTAGGTGAGACGGTTGACAACGTTCGTCCAATGGCAAATTGAAAATTGTCCTCTGGACCCTAGCCACTTAAGTTCTCTCCAAGGGTCTTGGCTACCGGCAAATGTAAACCGGAAAGGCAGTTTGCTCTTCTGTTGGGGCGGGGTGGGGGTGGGGGGCGCGAGAGGAGGATTAACTGAGCCAACTCTCCTCTCCCCTACCCCCACCCCCCAGTTAAAACAGAAGGCTTTTTATTTATCTTTGCTGCCAGGTTCATTATTAAAAGGGTCGGTTTATGTGTGTAAGTTTGCTAGGGAGGGAAGTGAAAACATCTGCAAAACCGTGCAATGCCTGGAACGGAACTCTTCTAATAAAAGATGTATCATTTTAAATGCGCTGAATTTTGATTCTGGTAATTCGTGCACTAGAGTGTCTATTTCGAGGCAGCGGAGGTATCATATGACAGCGCACGTCAAGGCACCGTGGAGCCCTCTCGTGGACTCCCACCCACTTTCCCATTCACCGCCGAGAGGGCTGCTCGCGCTGCCGCTCCCCCCGGCGAGCTAGCATGAAATCTCCCTGCCTCTGCCGAGATCAAATGGAGCTCCTCGCTCAGGGGGTGCGAGTATTACCTCCGCCATGCAATTTCCACTATCAATAATTTAACTTCTTTGCTACAGAACAGAAGGAGTACAGACCAGGCACCAAAGACTCGCCCCCACCCCCCTTCTTTTTAACCAAAGGGAACGTGAAAAAATAATAATAGAGTCTGGGAGTTTTGAGGCCGAAGTCTTCCCATGAGCAGCTGCCTTGATGGTTACTTTGACAAGTAGTGACTGAAAAGGTGGGTTTCTTTTCTTTCTTTTTCTTTCTCTTTCCTTTTTTTTTTTTTTCTTCTTCTCTATTTGGTCGGCTAGAAAGCGTGTGGCTTTAGTGAGGTTTGTCATTGCCTTGGCTTCCCGGCTGGAGCAAGTAACTTAGTGTAACGTTATCTGGGAGTGTTCATTAATAAAGAATGCGGTTATTATCTTGATTGAATTCCTATTAGGCAAACTCCAGAGAGGTCAGTGCACGAACTCCGGTTAAGCTGGCGTGTTTAAGGCAGCGGAGTAAACCAATAGTCCCCCCTGCTCCATGCGATTTCATTGTGTGCTCGCGTTTGCAAGCTCCGTGGTGCGGGAAGGTGTGTCTGTGGCCCGGGAAACGCACGCCCTCTCCCACAGAACTTGGGTGCTGGGATGGGGCGGAAGGAGTTGCAAGCGAGGGGAGCAAGAACCGGAGGAGTCGGATTCGCACTCGCTCCCTGCCGCCCCAGCGCACAGGGCCGGGGTTTCCACGGAGGGCACGGGACTCGGGGTTCCCTGAGACGGGGGTTAGGTCACCCCTAGAAGCCGCGGGCGCTGCGTGTGCGTCCTACCGAGGTGCCCCAGGCGGGCGCGGGGCTCGCTGGGTTAAGTGGTGGGGCCCCGGGGACAGGCTTCACGGGGCGCGCGGGCCCGGAGAGCCCGGGAGTCCTGGGGGCTGAGCTGGGGCGCAGAAAAGGCGCGGCGTTCCCTTTAAGCGGCCGCCCCGCACGGGTATCGGTGGCGCGGGGGATCCGGGGGGAGGGGGGGGCGGGGGGCGGTGCCTTTTGACCAATCGAAGCTCAACCGAAGGGCTAAATAATGTCTGACCCGAGCTCCAGGCGTAGGCTGGAGCTCCCGGTCGCTGCCACCGCCGCGCCCGGGCGCACCCGCCCGCTCGCTGTCCCGCGCACCCCGTCGCGCCGCGGGCTCCCGGGCGGGGCAGAGCAACCGGTCCGGCGCGCCCCCCATCCCCTCTTCCTGAAGCTTTGATGAGACACTTGAATTACAGTTGCCACCGCTGCTGTGGGGCCGGCAGCGAGCGGCTTCGCTACAGGGTCTGGGGCTGGGCGAAGGGGCCACGAGCGGGACAACGATGTGACTCCGCCGCCGGGGACCCGTGAGCTTTGTGTGGACCCCGAGGTAGGCGAGCACCGGGCGTGGGACTTGGCGTGGGAGCCGCCCGTCTGGGGGAGGAAATGGCCTTGGGGGTCCCCGAAGTTGTGGGAAGAGGCCAGAACTTCTTTCCTCCCCTCCAGGAGAAGGGGGATATGGAGTTGCTCCTGCGGAGCTTTCTCCTCCCATCCCAGCATCCAGAGGCGCAGTCAGGACCCCCGAGGGAGAGGGATCCCGGGAAGCCCTGATGTGGAGGAAAGTCAAGGAGAGACGTGGAACTGCGCGTTGGGAGCGTAGACGGCTTCCCGAGGATCCCCTGAAAGCCTCCCCCAGCAGAGAACGGGTCATGAGATAGATTTAGGGCCCCAGATGTCGTGGCCCTGACTGAGGCGACGATGTCGGTGCTGGGATATAGATCTTTCCCATAGACTGAGCGCTCCCCGCGCATTTGGGGGGCCCTTGCTCCCTCAGGCCGCATCGCCTTCCCTGGGGCTCTACTCAGGCGGCACACAGTCACACAGTCACCTGCTCCCTAGGAGTTGAGACCAAAGATATAGGTCCAATGCCAATGTATTTTGGAAAACTTGAGACAGCCCTGAAGCTCGGACCTGAAAGGAGCTGCGGGACTCCGGGGCTGGCTGTACCCACATCTCTTCCAACCCCGCGCCCCTCCCTTGGGGCACCTTTCAGGGAAGTAAAAGTTTTGACTTTGGGGGGCCGACTGGGATGTGTGTGGGGATGTATTGACTTGGGTGGATATCTGGGGATGCAAAGCTGGAAAGAAGGAATGGGTGAGTGAGCTGTGCCTGGAAAAAAATAGCCGAGGGTTAGGAAGGATTGCCGACTGGGGGCAGCCCCACCGGAGAAAACTAAAGTCACAGTTTGAGGATGCTGTGTTTGTGTGTCGGGGTGGAGCGGGCGAGGTGGGGGGGATGAGGAGCAGGGGGCAGGGAGAGCGGTGCTAGGGAAGGTAGAGGGTGCCCTCTGCCGGCCAAGCTGCCCTGAGCAGCTGCTGGGGGTGGGGAAATGGTAAGGGATGGCTTTGCCGAATCCCTTCGCGAGCTAGTAGGAGGGACTTGTTGAATGACGCTTTCTGACTCCAGATGAATTTTGACACGACGCGCTTCTTTGGCTCCAATGCAAAAAGTTTTCCTCGCTGGTGGAGCTTTGATAGGCTACTGGTGGTAGTGTGTTAGGGCTTCCTAGATCTTAGTTTAGGGTCCTCCAGGTGTCTTGCACTTACTTACTCCTCAGTGTTAGCAGTAACCAGTGAACAATTTCTGACAAGAACGCAGGAATGTTTTTAGCCAGAAGCAAAGAAAAGCATATTTCGGAGTGTTTATTAATAATCCTAGTACAATTATCTTTTAAAACAAAGCAATATATAATTGAGAGTGTTGGTTTTTAACTGCATATAAAACGTGTCATGCTATTAAATGAGACCTTCGAATTGGCTCAACTTCCTGGAAAATACCTCCTCTCCTTTATTTTTATTCAAAAATATATGTTATATGAATTTGTTGTAAGGTCAAAAGCCGTTTTGGTTATAAAATCATATTTATATATACATATATATTTTACACTATCTATTGAGGTATAATTACAGATTGAATTGGTCGAAACATGGGAGCCCTCAGTGTTTACCTCATGCAACATTATCATTTTCAGGTTGGAGGTTTCTGAGAGTATGGCACATAGTCCTTCAAGTTATTACACATAATAGATCACATCTCACATAGAAATTACACTACAAAGTTTTGGCCATGGGAATGGCACTTCTTTAAAATAATCACTAACACCTGTTTCCTGATTTTGCAAATACATTGCTTAAGATTTTTCTTTTCTAAGTTAACCTCTGGGCTAGCACTAGAGGTAAGAAAAAAGAAAGAGATACTTGTTGAAATATAACCATAACCTTTACTGGAATTTAAAACACGTTGGTCACCATTACTGGAATTCCAGGGCCATAAAGTCGTTGTCTTTTTTCTTCTGCTTTATTTTGCAAAATGTGATAAATGTTGGTAAATATAGACTAGTAATAAGTATTATGACAGGAGAAATGTTATGTACGTAGAGCTATTTTAAGTTATTACAAAATGTTTCCTATTTATAAATGATATAAGCAGAAAGAAATGGTTTCCAGATAAACAAAACTTACGTACATGTTTTGAAGCATTAGAACATTGCAGACAGACTTAGACATCACTTTTTTTTTTTTTAAAGCAAAATAACAGTGATTTTTCACATACCTTTGGAGCCTTTCATAGCCCATTCAGAGCTGAATTAGTAACTGGAAATCTTGTTTATTTTAAAGTGATATTTAAGGTGAACATTAAGTCAACATTTGAGTATCCAGAAAATAAAGCACTTAGAAAATCTGTTTTAGGATGTCCTTTCAATAAGTGTAACTTACTTACAAACAAAAGGAACCAAGAATGTGATCATTTGCCTATAATGCTATGATCTCAAATGATTCATTTATACTATGTGAGTTAATTGCCTAAATCTCATAATGGCCAAAGATGGTCGGAAAGGTGCTGGAATATTGCTGGTTCATTTTCATTCACAAAGTGTGGGGGACACCTGTAAATAATGTAATTTTCTAAAATCCTGGCTCAAAGTTCTTGGGTTTCCTGTTTAAAGGGGCACCATTAGAATGTAAGTTATTCCTTTCTTCCTGGAATCTTTAAGAGTCCCAGCTTTTCAATAGTCAAAATGCAGATGATTGATAATCTCATTTCTGTCAAACATAAACAGCTCTGGTGTGTAGGTCGGCTCACACTGCAAGCTGAGCACGCCCACTTGATAGTACTGAGAAGAGCTTGTTTTCTTTTTTTTACATTTGTCTTTAAATCCTTCATAAATACTCTCCCCACCCCCGCCCTTACACACAGACACACACATACAGACACACACACATCCCTATGTCTAGGTAATGAACTTGTGACATGTAACAGCCAGCAGCTTCAGGTCTCAATCATAGACTTAATCTACTAAGCTTCAAGAATACTGAAGATGTACACAATGCAAAGGTCATATACAATTAATTCATTAACATTTTAAGTTTAGGAAGTTAGAGTCAGAGTAGAGAACAATTTTAGACCTCCTGAACACAAGTAGAAGAGCATGGAGACTGTACGATAGCTAAACTCTGGATATCCTTTAAAATGAAAGGCATTCCCATTTCAGATGTCCATAATGTTGAATTTATTGTAATGGTTAAAACATCATTTCTACGTGCATCTTCCTAGTGTGGAAACTTTCAGTTTGCGTGAGGGGGCTAGCCTAGCTCAATGCAAGTGACTATATCCCTTTAATAGGGTAATTGCTAACTTGTCTCAACTTGTTTTCAAACGATTGTTATGGAGCACTCAGTTTCCACTAATTGCAAAATTGCTGCTTTAATTGAAGGACTCTCAGCCATCTAGCACAGCCATTCAGCTGCTGGCAGGCTCTGTGATCTCAAGCTGTGAATTGCATTTTAAAGAGGAATGGAGGAGAGAATTCCGGGGTATTCTAGGTTTCATTGCTGGCTGTTGTTCAGTGGAGGAAGAAATCATTTGAACAAGAATCACATTAAGTTGCTTTGTGATAAATTTTCTTTATTAGGATGAATAACATGCCCAGATGACCGTCAGAAGTGAATGAGCAAACTTACCACTGCAGTCTGCATCCATTTACTCTGTTTAGTATGGAGCACTGTTAAGCAATAAGTGATGTTGGCAAATGAAATCCGTATGTCATTTGTATGTGGGGTCTAACCCTAGGAAACAGAGGAAGGCTTTGGTGTTTTTAAGGTTAGACATATGTATCCTCAAAGTTCCCTTAAAATTCCACTTAAGAGAGAACTGTTTAATCCTAAATAACTTTACACGTAAATGCATCTCTGGCTTTCCAGAATATGTGTACTAAAAGCCTTAGAAAAGTCTTGGACCCAGTTATTGGGTATATGAAATCGTTATCGATGACAGATATGAAACAATGGATCTCACTTATATATTGACTTTGAAAATGTTTTGGGGAGAGGGAGTGGTAAAAGGGTGTATTCTCTAAGTGGAACAGGAAGGTAGTCTTGTTCGTGTAGAAAAACATGAGCGTCTGGTCAGATAAGTATGGAAGCTTTCATTTAAATGCAAGTAATCAAATTCAAGTACAAATTCTGGAACACTTATGCTCTTGGTAAAACAAATTTGACCAAATATACTGGATGTGAAGAAGTGGCTGATTGCCCTCATATCTCATTTATACATTGCCTAAAATTTGAGGATGAATTCCATTAGGTGAATTGGAGGGCGATGTATGGGATCAGAGCATGACTGGGGAGAAGCAAAGTAAATTTACAGGCTTCAGTGACAGCCATAATAAAGTATAAGTTTATTTTTAAAGAGCCCACAGAGTAACGAATGTTATACAGTTTTCCCCAAAGGTTCACTTGAAAGAACTTTCATTGGTTGTCATGGTAGTAATGTCCTGATTTTGAAAGCTCACAGAACCTAGTAGCTCTTAAATGTGCTTTCATCTTGGTTCCTTTGGTCTGACTGAAACTTTATGACGACCTTCTGTGTTTTTGACATGCCTCTGCATTTTTGGAGGGAGGAGGGCAGGCAAAGGAAAATTCCATAATTCTAAGACAATATACCTAGGAAATGTAAAATTACATGATTAAAAAATCACTTAACTTCAAATTGGCTCATTAAAATAAAACTAGAAGGCAACCTGTTATTTAATTAAAACTATTATGTATAAAGTTAAGATATTTATGATGGAAGTACAAAGAAAATAAATGGACAGTTTCATGTAATATAAGCAACTCATCAAAAGTTGAATAGTGCCACCTAGAGAACAAAATCACCAGCTTTACCAGCTAAATGCCTTATTTGCCACAGGAGCCATTTTTTTCAAGGCTACGGTTACTAAGATTTCCTTGCCACCCTATTCAATCTGATGAGTGTGGGGTGGGAGGTGTTGGGAGGGTGATAGTATGAATTTGGAATTATAGATGAGATTTTAAAACTGGCAGATCCACAACTCCACACATACACTAAGTCCTTTGAGCTTTTTAATATAGTAGCCAAATGTAGAATAGCCTGCCAGGAACAAGAGCTGGCCTCCTTTTTAACACTTACTATTTTTAAGGATATGTATTGAAGCATTAAGAACAAAGGTTCTGATTTTATTTACTTACTACAAGCAATTCATTACTCTTTCTGAGATGCAATAATAATACTAAATAATAATACCATCTAAATGGAATAGGGGGATCTTTAGAATTTCTTTGACTGCAATCTAATTTTAACTTTAATGGTTTGAGAATATTTAAGAATGAAATAAAGGGTCATATATTTAGCAAGACTTTAAATACTAAAAACAGTAAGGAAAAATAAAGTACAAGGAGAAGGAAATTTTAAAAATTACCTCAATCTTAAAGTAGATGAAGATTACATCTGCACCAGCACCAAAAAATTGTAATAGAACCAGGAACCAATAATTACAAATTAGCTTACAATTCTTTGATGACAAAATCTGTATTTAATTCATTTTTACATGTTCTCACAATAACATCTAAAATGGTTCTGGTCGCAGAGGAGGCACTTAGACAAATATTGATTAATAGTGGCTTCAGATCCTGACTAACAATGTAGACAGTAAAGAAACTTGACAGTTATGGAAAAATTTTTATCCATTTTGCTAGTGAAAAGGCAGAAATTGAAGGAAATACATGTAATAATATTTTCTCTTTTTCTAGTACCTATTATAAATGTCCTTTAAATGGCTTAGTTATAAAATTTTTTGGTTCACTCAAAAAAATTATTTGGAACGTATAAAATGTTAAAGTTGATTTAGACAGTAGCAATTATAAACTTAGTGGTGGATTTTTGTTTAAATATTTTCAAATTCTTGGATGCCAGTGAAGATGTGTTATTATGCTTCAGGGAATGGAAAACAGTATACGTTAAGTTTGTGCCAATTTCTTGTGAGCACGTAACCAAAGAAAGCCATTGTATTGTCTGTACTTTGTATCAGCCATAGAAGTAATCAGGTGTAGCAAACTTTACTATTCAGGAAAAAAAATTACTAAAAAGAGGGATGGAGGAAGATGGGAGGGGGAAAGAGAGAGAAGGAAGCTCATTGAGAAAGAGAGAAGGAAGCTCATTGAATAAAATTTTTGCCACATGGGGTTTAGTCTAGTCAGTCTTGCTTTTGGAGCTGCTACCATCAGCATTTGCTGCATTTTTTGATGCTTTCTTTCTGCCTTCATATGCCTTTGAAAACTGAAACTATGCCCAAACTGAAAGAAGTTTCGCTCTTTTCACATGTTCATTTATTTCTTGAATTGTAGGGAGTGTTTTTAAACACAGATAACTTTCTTTTACATCACGTAGAATCTGAGGTTGAGAAATTTGCTTCATGCTCCTGGAAGAGATGCTTGGCAGAGTCCCAGGCCACATTCCTAGACCAAACTGTGGAAGGTGTTCTCTCTTATAGTACATGGAGAAAGCACATCTAGCATTAACATGTTGGCTGATAATGTATCTGAAAGCACAAATGATATGCTTATCATATTGAAACATAAAGCCAACAGACATTCTGTCGAATGATAGAATCTGGATCATTTATGTTTACTTAAATGTAAAAATACTGTGATTAAGTTAAAGTCAATTGTATAGATACAGGAGAGACTAGGAAATCAGTACAAGGTTTAGGGGGATGATCTAGACTGTGGAAAAGAAACCTAGATATTTTAAATAACTTTAGGGTTCGTGTGAGCGGGTGGTGTGACTAGGGCTGATGAACATAGCTACTGCGTTTTTTCGGTTTGTACTCAAATGGGGAAGCTAATAAGTCTCTTCCACTTTTTAAATAGACCATTATAGAGTATTATCTTCAATTCAAGGACCTGAAATAGGTTGCTTTAGGTACATCACTGACAATTGATCACTGGAACCAGGATAATGGGATTTGAAACCACTGCATGTGAGGGGTGCTTGAGAGAACTTGGAATGGGTGGCTCAGTAGGCTGGAGTGGTAATTGGTTTTGTCTCCCTTAGAAAATAATTACATGATGGTAGCTACCTGGAATGCAATGTTAAGAATTCTGGAGCTGTCCAGGCTCAATAGAAAAGAATGTTCTAACTGATTGTTAATGCCTGTCATGGCAGCATGTGTGATATGTTTTTGACATCTTTATTTGGAGGACAGCCTTCAGAAATATGAAGAACTGACATATAGAGGAAGGGGTAGTTTTGATTTCTGTTGCCTCCAAGAGCAGATCTAGGACCAGTGATATACATTTAGGTGCTATACATAGTATCTAGAAGAACTTTAAGTTCCATTAATAAAATATCGAATGCTCACTGCATGCAAAGTGATTTATTAAGGAGATTTGTAATCTGACAAAAAAAGAGGCTTCTTTGGGATATGGTCAGTTTCCTATTACAGATTTTTAAGCAGAGCCTGAAACCCTTTTAAAATTACTGCATACTAACATGTGAGGCATACTCTGCAGTACCTCTGTATTCCTATTTTTTAAATATATCGATCATAAGTATGCTTCTTGTTTTTCATTCATATATAATCCTAATGCTGACAATTATATATTTGTCTTTGAATCCTCTACCTGAGATAGGTGCAACATCATGATCTGAATCTTAAAACTCCATCTCATTTCTTTGCAAAGTACAATATTTTTCTTTATCTTATACTTTCATATGGATTCTCAAAAGTAGAATGGAATGTTTTTTTGTTGTTGTTTTTGGACCAGACAGAATGGAATGTTTTTTTGTTGTTGTTTTTGTATTTGTTTTTGTTTTTGTTTTTGTTTTTAAAAAGAGTCCTGATCAGATTCAGATGCCCAAATTGCTTATGAAATTAAACTTTTGACATTAGGTTTTTTAAAGAGTTCAGCAGCTAAACTAAAAAAAAAAAAAAAAAAAAAATCCCAAAATTCACCTTCCCTTTTGGGAGCCATACACTCTTCAGATATTAGTTTTTCAAAGAGTTTCTCTTTTTAAACATAAGCTGTCAAAGAAATTGACCCCCTCTCCTAGCCTCATCAGCTTCAACATTGATAGTTACTTTTTTACAGCTTAATTTGCTCTTCTGTAGAACAGTTGGAGATTAACCAATATGGAGATGTCATTAAAATGCAAGTTTATACCAGAGAATGCACAGCCTACTCCCAGTACTCATTAATATTTATACTTTATGATCTCTCATACTGCTTTCAAGTATACATATTGTCAGTCAGCAAAGGAAACAGTTTACTATTTACATCCCTATTAGGATATGGTGTATTTTATAGTTTATATTGTTGTATGCCTGTTTTCTTCTGTTTCAAAGATTTTCTTTAAAAAAAAGTAAAGGTGTTATACATAGGAAATGATTCTTTTATTCATTAATTCACCAAGCGTTAACTGAGTGCCCAGTGGGTGCTGGTCACTGGACTAGCTGGGGTTTCTTTTTCCTAAATGGATCCATTCATTTTCAGGAGCTACTTGATAAGGAACGCCATTGATTCTCTCACATAATGCTTCCAATACCTCTTCATATACTCGCTTCAAAAGAGGCCCGATCTAGGGAAAAAAAAAGTCTGTCAAATAAATTCTCTGAGTTATTTTTGAACTTCCAGCCCATACTATAGACTAGAACATTTTGGGAGAACTTATTTTGTTTTCAAGAGATTGATCTTTTCTAGACCCCTGATTTTCAGATATTTCATGTTCAAATTATGATGACAAAAATACTTGTTAGACATTGTCTTAAACATCTTGCTATTTGAGGCTTTTTTGTGAAGAACTCTTGTAATAATTCTGTTCATTTCCACAGATTTTATGATAGATGTTTTCCTTACATACAAGGACATATTCACGTCTCTTATTATTCAGGAGTCTGTCTTTGATTTGACAGTGTGTATAAATCCTGTGTATTTCCCTCTAAATAAACTTGTATCGTGAGACTGCTTCCATTTACTAGAAGCTGGTTTCATGATTATTTTGAAAAGAAGGAAAAGAAGAAAGAAAAATCAGTGTAATGAATACTATCTTGCCTTTAAACATTAGTCAAAACATGTTTTATTTTGTAATGATAGATACTTCTATGTGAAATGTTTCCCATTGCATATTTTTTTTAGAAATAATTATAGATATATAACAGTTGAGAAGCAAAGCAGGGTGACCTTATCTTAAATGTTTTTGTTAATCATTAAAATTTGTCATCATAGTACAAATGATTTTTAGATGCTTTTCCTAAAATACTGGTTTATTTTTCTGGTTTCCACATTCCTGACAGTGACTTTCTTAAAACTTGGAAGTGTCTCTTATTCAAGAGTCTCAGATTATTCTTAGAGCCAATCACCTGTAAAAATCTAGGTGAACCTTCACCGTCACTGTTCCAAGCAGTATCAGAGATTTTAAAGTCTTACCCTGGTGAAATGCTCCAATAGGCAATGGCACCGAAACCAAAATCCTACTGGTTTATTATCACTAGCATTCCTACATGATTTTATTGGCTAAAGTCATTCGTAGACAAGATTGCATATTTTAGTAATAATCTTATCCAAAGATGTAGTGTTCCATACATTAAAAAATGCATTCATTTGATGTCTCATGCCATTTGACCCTACAAGTTACCTTTGAAAAAAGATCAGGCAGACATCATTCCTAGGTAACATAAGGATACTGAAGTTCAGGGTAGCTAAATAACCTCACCCAAGATGCACGGCTGTAGGACCAGAGCAAGTGTTACAGTCCAATGACTTCTCCTAACCCAGTTCTCTTACCATTATTCTGGCTATCTACAACCATAACCTGAATTATTCAAATAAGAAACCATATTTCACCCTTGACACATTAATGTGAGTGCTTGACACAAGTGTAGGCCAATATTTTCACCCTGGCCTTGTGTTCACTCTCTAGAGCTAAGACTGGCAACTTCTATGTGCCAAAGGAGATAAAAAATGTTTATTCTAAGGAGTTTTTTTCTTTAATTTAGTTTCCTTTTTTTTAAGGGGGGGGACTTGAGAAGAGGGAAAAAGAATATGATCTTTAATGTCTTGTTCCTTGAGCTTCATAGTTATTTTGCTTAATGCTGAAGATCCTAGTATGTGAACTACTGGAGAACATAACATAGAGGTGAAACTTTGAAAAAATATAGCTATCAGGTCCTACTTCCTGAAATTCAAAGGTTTGGGACAGAGCCTGGGCATGTGTTATGTTTAGAAACATCTACAAGTGGTTCAGATGTACAGGAAAGTTTGAAATACACTAGAAGCCAAATAAAACGAATATCCCATGATTTAGTGAGATTTATCATTTACTTTATTGTCCAAATACTTGGATCTGAGCATGATTAGAAGGGATTAGCAGCCTTGTAAATAATCAGAAATTCAGAGGCTTTGAGAGGAAGGACTGCTGAAGATATTCTTTTGATTTAAAAGATAGTTCCCAATCATAAACTTCGATGTGAGGGCAAAATGCCTGGGACAACTGCTGGGCCCAAGGAGCAGGTTGGTTTTAGGTCCACCACTTACTAAGTCTGTCACATCATACAAATTTTCTCAAATCTCTATGCTTCAGCCTCTTAACAGGGTAGTGGTAGGGATTAAGTGTGTTAATGCATGTAAAGAAGTGCTCAGGTCAATGCTTAGCATAGTACATGCATAATGCATTTCAGCAACTGTTGTTATTATTGCCACTTTCTGGCCTCAAAAGAGCACCTTTTGTGACTTTTTATCAAGACAATTAAAAATTTTATCAGCATGCTTCAAGCCTAAATTTGCTTTACTTTGTACCAAAGTGGACAAGACCAAAATTGTTTTGTTGCAGTCCTTGGAGTCTAATTCATTTATTCATGACAGTCTCCTCCTTTCATCCATCTAAATTCTACTTATTCACCAAGACCCATCTCTAATTCAACTTCCTCTAAAAAGTCTCCTGCCCAGAATAAATCTGCCCTATCTGAATTCTTAGGTCATTTATGGTCTATATCTCACAATTTAGTAAATAAGTAATTAATATAAGCAATTGTACAGCCATTAAATCATTATTAGGTGTATTCTCTGTGTTGGGTCTATGCTGGCAGCGTGGATATAATGTTCTAGTCTAGAGAAATATTCTAGAATATCCTACTTGGGGTAGTCTTTGACTTTAAAGAAGCTTCCTAAACAGAAACTTCATGAGGCGTCTGAGGCCTGATACCTGCCTTCCTCGGCCTGGTGATTAAGGTTAATTCCAGACCCAACACTTATTAGATCTGTGATCTTGGGCAAGTTACTTAAATTCTCTATGCCTGGAATAATGTTAAGGGAATCCTTTTCCCTCATCCTGTGTTTCCATAAGGGGACTTGCTTCCTAAAATGGAACACTTATCAGAGGAGCATCCTGGGACTTCCTTTCTCTTGTCTCCATTACTTGCTCCTTTCTATGAGAAGAGTGAATAATCTGACTGGTGAGACCCACTAGATTTGTCATCTTCTGGACTGTATGGCATATAAATCAAAGCAACAGACCACTGTGCTGAAATTGAGCCCACTTATTTCTTGCTCTGTGGGACCACTGTGCCCAAATTTGTAGCTTCTTGGCATTCTAGCCCACTCTACAGTAAGCAAGGAAACCAGAGCTGGCTTCCTGCAGGATCTCTGCCCCTTCGGTTCCCATTTTTCTACCTACAGCTGTGCAGGTCCCAGGGCTTTGGTTCTAGATAGCAGGAAATAGGCTCCGTGGTGTTTTCTAACACAGTTTTATTGACATGAGGCTGATCCTGTATTATGACTCCTGTTTGGCAACTTGTTTGTATTCTAATCTCAATTCAGAATCCCAAAGGGAGGAGACATGGTTACTCCAAATATATACTTGTAGGAAGTTGAATAAATGGTCATTTTTTTTGAAGTTGAATGAGATATTTGTTCCAAAGAAACTATCTCATGTTAGCTTTTTTTCTCCCACGTATTTTAGTCTTTACAATTTGAGAGCAAAAGCTGTGTCTCCTACATTATCTTAGTCCCCATAGCACATAGCCAACTGATGGGCACTTACATAGCCGGTGGTGCTGTAGGTACTTGCTAAATAATTCAACATGTCCTTCTCTCATGGAAAAGATACATATTTCAGCATTGTCATATTCAACTAGAAAAGCACTTTGGGAAATCAGTTCTAGATAAGTATACATAAATGAGTATTTCGGTTTCCAGCTTATGTGCCTCCAAAGCTCACCAACATTAAACTCTTCTTGGGGACTTTGTCTTACTTTATGGGTTGTAGATGCTAAGAGGTTAGCAGATAAAGTAATATAATCTTTTACTCTACAAAATATGATCTATATTGAACAAAAACCTGGCCCAACAGACTTTTCTCCTCTGTCATCTTTCCACTGCCTCTCTTTTCCTTCCATCTTTTGAGAATGTCCCTTGTACATTTTGTCAATTACAGCATGTACAACCTTGAATTATAATTGCTGGGTTATGTCTCTAATCTGCTCCCCATCCCCTCCTTAACAGTGAAATCCCCAAAGGAAGAGGTTCTGTCTCATTTATTTTAGTGTCTCAGATATTTGCGCTCAGAGAATGTCTGTTAAATGAATGAAAAGCTGAAAGGTAAATTTTAAGAGAAGGCTAAGTCACAGTCATCCTAAGACGTTAGTTTGACAAGTTGACATCCAAATGAAATGCTTTCATAGATAACCCAACCACAGAGCAATGGGCAACCTTGTAGCTCTGAAGGGAGAAGAAGCAGAAATGGAGCTTTAAAAACATTTGTGGTTCTTTTTCCTCTCATAGAATAAATGTGGGCTACACCTGAGTTTTCTTCACATGAGGGAAGGACAGAAACACAGCTAGTTATGACCTTCAGCTTCATTACCAGAGTTCTGCTGATGAGATATGAGCTTGTATCCTTGACCCTGACATACACCTTGGAAGTGTCAGCTCATTGTCTCTGTGTTCCCATAAACATTTTTTTAAAGAATTGTTTTTGATCTTGTGAACCTCTGAATGATTACCCATGTAAAATTGAGGTAACACTGAAACACTTCCCTTGAACGCTATGGATAATTAGCTGGGACTGCATCCCCCTCCATAGGTCTCTGATTTTCTTGTTATACTTGAAAATCAGTGATGATTTACATTCAGTCACATGAAGAATCTATTGAGTTACCTAATTAATTATTCCCACTTTACATGAAGCAGCCTTGAAACTGATTTTCCTAAAGCAAAGTGCCTCTAAACTTGGTAAGTTCTAAATAATTTTTGCTGAACGAATAAATCATTTACTAAAATATAATGTGTTATTCTTAATCAGAGGGAATTTATGCCTTTTGTGCCAGAGGAGACTGAATAGGAATAATATAGGGTAAGCCTCCTAGAGAAATTGTTGTAAGGAAACAGGGTCTGCTGTAAAACATGAAGCTGGAGGTGAGAGGATATTGTATGTGACCCCAAATAGCATTGGAGCTTCCCAGCATGGACTAAAGTCCAGGTCCATCATTTTTTTTAGACGTGGTCCCAGAATACGTTGCACCCTGTAGACTAGTAGACCTGGCAGGAACCAGACACCTTGCACAATGACCTTAAACATAATAGAAAGTTCTTTTCTTTCTTTTCGAGTTCCACATGGCCCTCCGATTTCCTAAGTAGGCATCTAGATAGCAGTACCAAGTTAGGACACCTCCAGTGAACTTCCTCTTGTGGTTATCTCCCACCTCTCGGAATGTTTCAGTTCAGAAAAGTGAGGAAAGCCACCCTTGTCTTTTCATGATGAGTTTAACATCACAGTGCAGCTCTGACCATCTATTTAATGGGAGATCTGCTTTCCAGATGACTGTACATATGGAGATGAGAAGAGTTGTGTTTTTTTTTTTTCTTTTTAAAGAGTGTTTTTTTCATTCAGTTTCTAAATTTAGGGTAAAAGGTCCTCTAGGGAGCATTTTTAGAAGTGTTTGAAGTTTGCATCTCATTTTGAAGGAACGTTGGAGGCCTACCTGTGTGCGACAGACACATGTCTCCAACAGCTACACTGAAAACCAAGAATAAAGCTATCTTTTTGGATCATTTATTTCACATGGGTCCTGCATTTGTATTCATGTCTATATTCTTAAAGTTTGCTCCCTTATATGTGTCCCTAATTTCCCTGTTAAGCTTATAGAATTTGCAGTATATTCAGTTGGAGATGACCACACGTGGAGTCATTTAACTGTGTGTCTTCCACTTTAGGTCTTTCGTTCACAACTTGCCCTTGTTGTCTGTTTATGTTTAGATTCCATCTTTTGCAAGTTTTCTTTCCTTCCCACCGTCTCAGTCTCAGAGAATTTTGGGAATGAGTCTCATTCTCCTCCTGTGTTTAGCCATGGTCATCCCTCAGGCTGGTGTCGTGTTTCACAACAGTTGTTTGTAGAGTTGTCCTTTGCAATTTACAGAACCTTTTTGCATGTATTGATGACCCCTGGCAAGATGTTGTGAGTCAGGCGGGACTAGAATTCATGTTCCTCATAGCACAGAGCTGAGGCAGCTGAGTCTTTAGATTGTTTTACCCATGAAGGAACACCTATGAATTGGCCAAAGTTGTTGGTAAAAACTGAGAGATCAACTTAGTAGTAAGTGGGAAAGGCAGACCAGAACTCGAAGACTGTCCTATATCCGCAACTGTCCTACCTTGTACCAGTTTCTTTCAGGGAGATGTCCTGAACTTCTCAATTGTAGCCACTAGGACACAGCAAAGGAACTGATCAATCTCGAGTGTCTGTTGCATCAGTATGGGAGAGTCTTTGAGGCCAAAAGTGAAGCCTCTAATTTAAACATTTTAAAATTTGGTTATTTTTAACTTAATGTTTTGATAGTTAATTTATTTACATGATCCTAAAATCAAACTAATAGTAAAAAGTCTACACTGGGAAGCCTTGCCCTGCCTGTGCCTTGCCCACCCTTGTTTCATGTACAACATACCATCTATATGTGGTTATTTGTATTAGTGTCATGTGACAAAAGATGGTATGTCATACATGTATTCTTCTGCACCTTGCTTTTATCACAGTATCCCTCAGAAAGCTTTCCATTTCAGTATATGGAAACTAACTTATTCTTTACAGTTTCACGGATTCTATTGTAAGTATGCACTATAGTTAATCTACTTTCCTATAGCTAGAAATTGGGCTATTTCTATTATTTTTGCTATTATATGTCTTGTTTCAATTAATAACCATATATATAATTTTGTACATGTGTACCTACCTGTACCTCTACATTTATTCTCAGAAGTAGAATTGCTGGATCAGCTGGAAAATTTATTTATAATTTTAATAATGTTTATTGCCTAATTATACTGCAAAGGGCTTCAATTGTTTGTACTCCTACCATCAGTGTATGAGAATGCACCAACAGAGTACCTGTCAATCTGAAAGATGAGAAATGGGAGACAAATGTGTAAGTGATGCCTCAGTCTCTTACCTTGCCCCTAGTTTGCAGTGAGAATACTATACACAGTTTCAGGAACTGGTGCAGGCATCAGTTCCAATGGAAATAATGTCTCACTGTGGCCCTGGGCTTACACCAGCTCTAGTGACACACATGGACTGGACCCACATTGCCACTTGCTGAATTTCCTACAGTGGAAAGTTGAGCATGCATTCATTATTCACCTAACTAGCAATGCGAGATCTTAAGAGCACCAGAGTGTTTATGGGAACAGAAAAGGAAATTGTACCACTACAGTGCTCTGTGTACCAGGCTTTCAACACTTGTTTCCCAGCTGTTAACATTATTTCTAGGGACTGAGGTCAAGAGATATATGCTAAATCCCAGAGGAGGGCTTGCTAAACTTTGAACTTTCACACCCAAGGGGGGACGCTCTTTTAAAGAATGATTTTGCACTTCCTCCAAGATTTGTAATGAAAAAATTAGTACTTTATAGGATAAATTAAAACTGGCAGGGTACAATATCAATTGTTGAACTATAACACAATATTGCTAGACTTCTCCCTTAAAGTTGCCAGGCAGTTTCCTGCGTTATACAAATCAGGCATTATGCAAAAACAAAATTTATAGCCTAAATAACAACTCTAAATTTTGTAAAGTATATATTCCAGGCCACCCTCATATAACTCCGTAGTCTTATTGAAAAAAATTGATTCTCAATCATATTTTTCTTTGAGGACAGAACACTGTTTAGGGAAAAAAAAAAAAAAAATCCCTGTAGTTTCACCGCATAGAAAAATGTAGTAAATGGACCCTGGCAGAGTAGTTTTTCAAACCAAATGGACATTCTTCTTTTTCCTAGAAATTTCACTGGGGCCATTTTAAAAAGAAAAACCACTCCTCTTCCCCCATATGGACTAGTTGCACTTGGAGAGTTGCGTTGATGACTGTATCTGGCCTACACGAGAAATAATTCCTGGGCATAAGGGTGGACTGCCAGAAGCTAGCTGACACATCACTGACACACATGCAGTTTCCTTTGTTAGTACCTGTAGAGGCTTTCACAACAGGCATTTCCAGTTTTGTTCTCAGGCTGCTTGCAGTTGCTTCTCTAGAAGTCTGTGCTCTTCCAAGGGCTGACTATGGCCAGAAGCAAGGTGTTCTGTCTTTTGTGCCATCATCATCTAACCCACAACACACATTCAGGATGTCAGCCCAGGTATATGTTTTGCATCAACTCAATCTGGCTGTGGGGTCCATTTTGCTTTTGCTGCTCATGCCGAGGGCCTCTGGGTACCAGTTTGGTGGCAGAAAACCCATGTGAGGTCTCCACTCCATGACCCTTGTTCCTTTGGCTGTTTTGACTCTATTGCTCTTGTTGTCACGGTCTGTGAGAATTTGCCACTCTGTCCATGCTGGACCATCTGTTTTTAGTGGTCCTGACTAATTGTCTGAACTACTCCTGAGAATAAATTTGAGACTGTCTTCTGTACCTTTCTTTTACTTACATCTCAGACTCTCAGCTCTATCGGATAATAACAGAACAAATGGAATGGGTCACAAGTAGGGTGGCCTAGGGTACCAGGCCTCCAGATTTTGAGGGGATTAGGTTGGGGTACTAAAAAGAAAGATTTTATGTCACTTGGTTCTTGATTGAAATCATTCCTATCGAGTTGACACAGACGTATTTGGCAGTTGTGGTTACTGGTCTGAACAGAATGTGGCGTTATTCCAGTAACCAAAGAGATCTTCTCAGGGCACAGAGGGCCAGACATCGTCTGACATTACAACTAGATTATCTTTGCATAGTTTTGACACTATGCCCTATTAAGTATGCATATATGATTTGGTACCTTGAGAGAATAATTTAATATTGGAAAGGAGGTAGTAAAAAAAATTAGAGTTATTGTCAACTTCTGTGGACTTAGTGTGCAAACAGACTGCTTATAAGGAATGATCATTTGGGGCTTTGCTTAACTAAATAAGAAATTGATGGATAAGGTCTGCAGGATATCTCTGCCAAGTAGACCACCCTCAAAATATAAGACATCACACCTACATCTGACCCCATGTGGAAAGAGGCATGCAAACTGCCCTTATTCAAATTTTATTTCCACCACATGCTGAGCGTATGGTCTTAGACAATTCGCTAAACCTCTCTGAACCTCAGCCATCAGTAAATATAGATAATTATTTACCTCATAGCTAATAAATGTTAGCTATTATTTTTAATCATTTTTAATACAAAGAGAAGTTTGATATTATTTATCCAGAGCTTCCCAGAGCATCTTCTACCCCCAACCCATACACACCACCACTACCACCACCGATGACATACGTATTTATAGTTACTATGTAGAAACACAGCCTTCACTTCATTGCATAGACAAACATATTGGTGTTTGAGTTTGCACGTCTTCTGTAGGAATCAGTGTTTAGTGAGAAGGGATGGAGATGAACAGATGTTCTCACAGCCCCGATACTCATGGAACTGCAGAATTGAATGTTTCCATATAGGTACATGCCATTGGCTTAAGTGATGTGGATATTTTCTGACCAGCCATATGGATCTTTTGTCATCTGAGATGTTAATATTTTCTTTGCATTTTATAGTAGCTCTGGATCGCGGCCAGTGTCTTGACTAGGGTCCACATGGCTCATTGTACACAGGGCCCAGAAACTGTTTTACTTGTGGTGTTCAGATGAACAGTGACACTTAGAAGAGCTGGGGGCTGGGCTGGGGAGTGATCAGGGGAGCATGTTCAATTATTTTTGTTTCTGCATTAAGCTACAAATAATGAGCGCTTTCTCGTGCTTTACAGTAAGTAATTAAAAGAAATTATAGAGTTGAATACAAAAATAACCCGAAGGACAACTGGATGTGTGGAGCCACCAGTTTTTTCTGTGTGTACAGAAGGTTAATCCTCCTTAACGCTCAGAACATTGAGTTTCTACAGAAAGGGTGGCATGTCCACACATGTTGTGGCATCTACCCACGCACTTCTATATGGTATGACTATGCATCCCAGAAGAAGGGCTGTGGCGTGTGCATTTGCACTTCAGTGGAGTTTAACAAACCGATTCCTGAAAATGGTTTCATCAAGGTGAGCAACAGAGAGCTAATAGCCTTCTCTTGCTAATTTTATTTTTCCCCTAGGACTTCTTGATAGTAGTTTTAAAAGGAATGCTATTCTTTTGTCTCCGGAAACAACTTGTCTTTCCAATTTCTCCCCACACCTGTTTTCACCTCTCTTTTGCCTTTTTATATTAATGTTCTATGTACTCAGAGGATAAGATCAAATCTAGAGAGGTCTCTTCAGGTGAGAATCATCCATCCTATTCTCATTTTAGAGCTTCTGAATTAATGACATTGAAGCCTTCCAGTTTGGACCTACCTCTAATTATGTACAGATATTCTTTCTATAATGGAAATTGCTCAGGTAACTAATTAACCACAAGAATACATTGGCTATGGAAAATTTCAGGAGTACCATCTGTGGAAAAACTGAGAAGGGCATGCCTTTACCACAACTCTGGAGTCCATTAAGAATGTACTGTGAGGCGACAATGTCTAGTGGGTGTTGGCTCACAGCTGTCAAAATTCCCATAGCATCTCGTGGCCAGAACTCTGAGTGTCTAGCAACACCCTAAAACCAACCCATTGATTTAAAGATGCCAATTCTAAGGAAAGAGGCTGAAATAGGATGGATTGGTCTTAACTCTCTTTCTTTGCTTTGTTTTATTTTTTAAATTATTGTTCTGGCATGTTCCCAATCTCTGCCTTATGGCAAACTTACTTTATTAAAGGGGATTCCCTTTATCCTTTGGTCTCAGAGAGTTTCTGCATGCTCTCCCCTTAGGGACAAAGAATGCCGTTGCAGCGGCCTTTCATTTTTAAATATATTTTGGTTACAGAGCATACTTTTTCCTGGATCCAGGAACTTCCAAGACAGTTCTCTGCTGTGCTTTCATAACATCCCCTATTAGTAGGTGCACCTTGTTTGTAATTGGGAGGAGGCCGTCCCTTGGCTGTGTTGACATCTGTACTAAGTGGGACTCAAGGTGGAACCTGATAATGCTTGGGTCGCTGCCTGGGGAAAGGGTTTAACCCTTTCATTTCTGTGATATCTCAGGCCCGCCCATTTGCAAATGGTTTAACAGCAACACTAAGAGGGTTCCCAGTAGGAGTCATTTGCACCTGTACTGATGAGCTTTGCGACTTCTTGGTGTTTGGAAACTAGCTGTCTTGGCAGTTCTCTGTGTAAAAAGCCTAAATAGTGGACCAGTCTCCAATTCTGTTTATGGAACTACCCCATCGAATCCCTCATAAAGTTGTTGAACTAAAAAATGTTTATTCTTTGGAAATTTTTCTTTTTTCTTTCTTTTACCATTTTCAGTACTTCAGGCTTCAAGTAAATGGTCCCAAATGTTGGAACCCAACTGAAAAATTGAGTTTTCTGTGGGATACTTTATTGCAGTAGAGACAGGTTATGGTTGGATAGCAGATTTTGATGCTTGATTCTTACATTCATATATTTTAGGGTTTTGTTGTTGTTGCTGCTGCTATTGTTTTATTTTGTGAGTTTCTTTTCTTTTCTTTTCTTTTTTTCAATTTCATGGTACTTCGTAAGAGATAGCCAGATCTGTTTTAGAACAAGTGTGAAATAAGAAGCCTCCATTGAGTGGAAGAGTCAGTTCACTCTGACCATCTTTATTTTACCATTTCAGGACAGAAAGAACTCCATAAAGATCAGAGACATCTAGCTGAAAGTAATATTAACGTGCCTGGAAATCTACCACCTGCTGTAGCTGGACATATCATTTCCAGTATGGTTCTGATTGAGGTGTTAGGCTGTGTAATCGATCTGGGAGGCCAAATATGCTTGCACTTGCCTTGTAGCATTAAGATAAAATTAGGGATTGAGTGGAAGTCCATATTTAGATTAATAGTACTCTATAAATTCTCATTCAACCAATCATATTTCTGGTATCGTACACTTTATGGTATAAACACAATGGCAGCAAAGCCAGTGGACATAAGGGAACCTAGATTTTACTTAATACCATTAGAAAAGCAAAAATATTTTCCTACATAATAAATATCCCAGTGAAATAAGTTGAAACTAGGAGGAAGGATGACAGGTAAGCCCGTGGTATGCTCAAAATGTACCACAATACTTAAGCTGACTTTAACCCTTTCTTTTCCTTTCTCTTTATCATTTATTTCAGAGCTTCTTGACTTTAATAAGTATGTGAATCACCTTGCAGTATGTGAATCCTGCCAAAATGCAGATTCTGATTTACTGGATGGGGTGGATGGGGCAGAAGAATGGAAGCTGAGATTCTGCATTTCACATAAGCTCCCAGGTGATGCTAATGCTCCTGGCCTGTAGATAGCTCTTTGAGAAGCAGTCTTCATTTAATTTTAGACCATGGAAGTTTATTCCATACCTACATTGCCTAAAACTTATTTCAGGCCCCATAAATTTCTCCTTTAGTTGTAGTATTTTTAGTAACAAATTTGAATTGCATTAATACACTTAATTTATAAACTCAAAAAGTTACCTGAAGTTTGAGACTTTAGGTTTTATAAAATGAATTTCTTACTTGAAAGTTTTCCATAAATTCAATCTGTATGTTTAAATATAATTTAAATGTTTGTGTTACAATGATGTTTGTATCTCCCTACTCACTATTTCTAGAGTCCTTGTCCCTTTAGAAGAAACTTTTCCCCATGATTGTATAGAAGCTGTAGAGATCAATACCTATCATTAAATATGATGTATATTTTATAATTTTCCGAGTTCTTCCTTACAAGACTGGATCACTGACATGGAAACAGGTAGACAATAATCTTAATTAACATTACTGTCTACCATGTATAGGAATTTGATAAATAATACATTGTTTTTGGAAATTTAGTAGAACATTGTTAAATCTGACCTTTAGTTTGTTATAACAAATCCCACCTGAAATTCCAAAGGAAATAGAATCCTAATTAAAGAGGTTAGGCTTTTTAATTGAATGGTAATTGCCATTTGGTTCTTATAATCCACAAAATAGAAGTTCTAAAATATATTTTCAAAAACATTTTTAGATAATCTGCTCATTTGATATGTAATGACTTGTGTATGCTTGATGCTAAGACCTTCTTAGAGACTAGAGATATGCACTGTTTGGGGAATGTTTCCTCTAAAGAAGAGGAGAAGGGGGAGGCCAGGACCTGGGTAGGACTGCCAGCTCTGGGTGGCTCTAGCTTTTAGAGATTGCTCCTTGGTAACAGTAGACTAGTAGGCTTCCTAGGGAAGTAGTGATGGAAGCACTTAGAGACCTTTTGATGGTGGCAGCTGTGTCTGGGCTTGGAATGCCAGGTGGAGTGTTCTCTGCCCAAACCTGGTCCTTCTGCTAGGCATTTTCTATCCCTTATTCCAAAATTATTCCATCATTACAGCTCACTTTACTCAATCCCTATCCTAATAGAGAATATGGTCTAGTTTTACTCTTAGGTAAGGTAGGTCTCTGACCAACAGAAAATCCTTACTTTTTCAGGAATGGTGTGGGAAATATCAGGAGTTAGTAGAGGACTAAAGCTGTAGTGCTTTTCAGTAAAGATATATATATAAATTTATCAAATTAATGATTCAGGGAAATATACTTTTTTCATGATAGTTCCATGTATATATCACTCTGGGTCTGAATTAAGAACCAGAGATTTCTCTGGCACTTTTAGTGAGGCTGAGTAATGTCTGCAGGTGTCACTCAACACCACGGATGTACTAGGGGGTCAGAGAGTACTCTGGTCCGAATGACTGTGTTTTGTAAGAAGTATAATTGGATATCCTTGGACATAATCTACATTATGGTTAGAAATTACATTTTTAAAGCACTTCTTTAAAGCTTTGGAACATCTGCATTATCAAATGTCATTACTAAAATATTCATTAGTTTCAATTGATCAGTCATTCAGGTAAGTAGGTGAGCAGCTGTATAATGATTAGCTTTTTTCTCCCCATTTTGTTTCTGGATTCCAATTGCCAATTATTTTCTTTGAGGACTGTGAACTGTTTTTGTTTTGTTTTGTTTTGAAGTCTTCTTAGCTAAGCAATACATACCTAATTGGAAAATATTACAAAAATAATGCAGAGGGATGGAAGAAATTAGTGCCTATTGTTAAAGGCCTAGTTTTCCTTTGGAATCTGAGGTTCTGACCTTGTTCTATCATGGAAACCACAGCAAGCAGATGAGTTGATTAAAAACTCTTGTCCTTTCTCCTCTTGTATGAAATGGGGATAATTATAGTTACCTACATCTCTAGGGTCCTATGAGTCTTAACTACTTAATATTTGCAAAGTGTTTGGAGATCTTTGAATTAAAAGTGCTGAGTGGAATCGAGGTTCCGTGTAATTATAACTGGAATGAGAGTTTATATTCCTGCCTTCCCTCCACCTCCCTTCGTGCTGTCCTTTCGGCCAACCTAGATATTACTCACTTACCACTCAGCCTACTGCATTTCTCTCTTTCTCTTTTTGCAGCTCACCTCAGCCTAGAAATGAATGAATGAATGAATGAATGAATGAATTGATTAAGTTAAAAGATATATCTAATCTCTTAACCTCAACCACATATTTAAGGAACTACTTAATACAGGGTCTCCAACCCCTGGGCTGAGAACTGGTACTGGTCCATAGCCTGTTAGGAACCGGGCTGCACAGCAGGAGGTGAGTGGCAGGTGAGCAAGCAAAGCTTCTTCTGTATTTGCAGTCACTCCTCAGCACTAGTGTCACCAGCTCAGCCCCACCTCAGATCATCAGGCATTAGATTCTCATAGCAGAACCAGTCCCTGGTTCCAAAAAGGTTGAGGACCGCTGATTAATATTTATTTTTAAAGCTCATTAGCCACTAAGAATTAAATCAATGAATTAATTTGTCTCTTCCAGTTTATCATTCTTTTGGTTCTTCCTACACATGATGAAAAACTGGGATTCTCAAACCATTCCCCTGCTCAGAAACTCTCACTGGCTGTTGCGTGCCTATAAGGCAGGTTCAGACTTTTTAGTGTCACTATCAGCCTTCCAAACAGTCATTCACTTTTATTTCTCACTGTTCCTGTGCCAGAACTCTTCTCTCCAGAAATGTACCCCATGCCTTCCCACCTCCATGGTTTTAGCCAAGCTGCTGTCCATCCCCTGGTGTCTTTTCTGGATATGTTTAAATTCTTTCTGTCCTTGCCAGTCTTCTTCTCAGAGCATTCTTCATTCTCTAACGGGAAGTAACTTCTTTCTCTTTCTCAAATTTTATCTATACTTTTCCTAGGTCATTTCTACCTTTATATTTTAATTACTTACATACGTGTCCTATCTCCCTCCTAGACCATAAGACTCAAAAGTAGATTTCATGTCTGATGAACGAACAAAATAAAGCTAATGTATGCATGTAGTGAAACTGGACACAAATTCAAGATTATCTTGATTTGTGAGATTTCATTAAAGTGGTCTTTGAATAAGTTTGCGTCATATATGTTAGGAAATAAATAGTAATTGATAATTTCTTCAACATTACCATTATCCTTGTATCTTACAGGACTGTCTAAGATGAGCAGCCATATCTTTAAACTGTGTTTTCTTTGATTACATGCTCATTGACAAGGGGACCAGGAACAAACAAAGCTTGTTTTTGTTTTTGTTTTTTTCCTGTATGCCTGAATTACCCATACTGTTGTTTAGTTCTCCTTCTTACCTTTTGCCATGGAAACTTGTTTCTAACATGTCTAAATTTTTGCAAAGCTTTCTTTTATGGTAAGATCACAAGGCCTAAAATTCCATTCACTGATGTAATCAAGCCATATGGTGGAAGGGTCATAGTTATCACGATTAATCCAGTACCACAAAGTAGTATCTGAATGGTGCTGCCTTTTAAAAGTTGGGCCCCAGGGTACATACAACTGCAAAAAACTATGTCCATATTATATAAACTCCATTTTCGACTATGCTTTGTAGCACAGCCTCTCTCTTTCCTGCAGTCAAATATTCTAAAACTGGCAAGATGTCCAGATGGTAGAAGCTTAGATAAGAAGGTAGGTGACTTATTAGCTTTGTGATATCTGACAGGTTACTTAACCTCTCTGAACAGCAATTGCTTCACCTGTGTAATAGGGATAATAATATCTGTCCTGTCTCTTTGCAACAACAAAATTAAATGAAGTTTGTGAATATTCTGTAGTCTTTTAGACAAATGTAAGTTATTGCTGCACCAGGAAAGCATGCTAATATTGTTGAATGTTTAAGTCATGTTTAAAATTAATCTTTATTCCTACTTTGTTGATTTCCTTTTTAGCCCCATATACTATATTTAATGTTTTGAGAGTGGGTCTAAATAAATCCTTCCTAGCACTTTAGAGATGTGTTGAGTTGATTGTAATTATACACTCTTGTAAGCCTTAGAATAGAATTAGGTAGCACCAATGAATTTATTATGTATAAACAGATGTATGGATGAATGGCCTTAGCAATATGATGTATCCTCTTTATGTTTTGTGTAATAAAGATTCACCTGAAGGACTAAAACACGAGAATTGTCATGGGAGCTCTTAAACTTTCATGATATCCTAATACAGTACATAAGACTATTGAAGAGATTAACCAAAAAGAGAAAATTCCAAATTTTACTATTATGATTATTACTGAGTACTGTCTAATTCTTCTATTGATCTGTTAGAGCTACACAGGCAGTAGTTGTAGTGTTATTTGCTTTTTAATTATTCAGGTAAAGTTCTACCCTACTAGAGAAACTTAAGAGATTGCTTATGGATGATAATTGCCATCCATCAAATTTCTTACAGCTTATAATTTTGGTTTAGCACAGCCTATACTTGATCTAATAATTTCAGTGAGTTCACTGATGCTTTTCAGATGACATCATGAAATGATGTCAGAACTGTCTCTTCTCATGGTTTAATAAACTCATCAGTAAGTTTTTACTGGGTACTATTACATTATTCTGGGTTAAACATTATTAGGGGATCGGCAATGACCCCTTCCCTCACAGAGCTTATCATTCAACTGAGGACTGACCATAATTAGCAATACAGTTAACAACTGAGTAGGAATGAGTACTAAATGAAATGTGATATGGAATTTTAAAGGATAAGGAGTGTGTGCTAGAGTAATTAGAGAAGGTATATATATATATGATTTGATGCTTGAACTGGGTCATGAAGGATAAGCAAGATTTAGTCAGAGATGAAAGATTTGCCAGGAGAATGGAACAAGTCACTTCTAGGCAGTTATAGATATGGGGTTCCAAGGACTTTTTCCTGATCAGAGCAGAGGTGATGAAGCATTGAGTAATATGGAAAGTTAGCTAAGTAGGGTGAGGCCACATTTACCGGATAAATGGTTTTGTATAAGGCAATAAGATGAGAGTGTTTGTCAGGCAGTGGTCATTGGAGCTGAATGGAACACGAGGATGGCAGGTATATCAGGCGGACGTTGCAGTCACACAGGGAGATAGTGAGAGCTGAGCCAAGATAATGGCAGTGGGATGGAGAAAAAAAAAGGATGGGTTAGAAAAGTTTTAAAGAGAAAATGAGCAGGACCTCTCCACTGACTGGGTTTGAAAGCTATACAAGAAATGTATCATTAAACTGGATTCCAAAATTTCTAGCCTGTGGCCTGGGTGGTTCAATGTATCAAGAAACCATTGTCAGAAACAGAAAAATGACACTGTTCACAGGAAGTAAACCTGTTCCAACAATAAGTATTGAGTTTGGTTTTGTATACACTTGACTTCAAGGCCTAGTAAGTGAGTAGGCAGTTAGCATTGTGGAAGTGTCTATCAGAGGGCAAGGCTGGGGATGGGGTTGAGCTTTATCACCAGGTGATTAGTTACTGAATCCATGCAGATGTTCTGCTTTGAGGGGTGGCTGTGGTAGGCTTCAGGATGAAAGACAAGTAATATTTACTCAGATGTCATTTGTCCCTCTGAAACATTTGCTTGTGGAACTGATGAGAAAATGATAAAGTACTAACTACTTTTTTAACCAAAAAGTTATTAATGAAAAGATAAATGAGACCAGTGAAAGGTAGGATGAACTTCTTTAAGTGTAAAAAAAGAGTTTCTAAAAGACTCATTACTCTGGTAGTGATAATAAAACAGTTTTCTAACTGTGGTTTAAGATACCTCAGTACCTTGGGACATTTTAAGCAGTTAGTATGGGGACTTACTAAATGCTTATTAAACATACTCTGCTTCATTAATTCTAAGATGCACTTTTTTTTTTTTTAAATATTTTTAACCTCTCTGAAATTGGGTTCTTACAGTTGTCACTTTATTCTTGTTGGCAATGCAGTAGTTATAATATAGTCGTCATTGCCTTAATCAATTTATTTTGCTTTATTTTATTTTTTACGTATGTGCAAAAGTTATATGTGATAAATGCGTCCAAATAAGTCTAAAGGAAATCTTTTCAGTAAGTACAGTGACTGTTCTAAGTGATAAACAGTTTAATTGGCTTCACTTTTTATAATGATGTGATTTATAATGATGGCATTGAAAATTTAATAAAATATGGTATCAAAAGATAGCTGATCACAGCAAATCTCTACCAGTGTGATACAGATGGCTGGAGTAAAATACTCTAAATTTGCATTCTTTCATTGACCTACATTTGAGGTGTCCCTTGGGTTGTTTTAATTTGGACTGGGAACATTAGGAGAGAGGATTTTCATTCAATGGTGTAAGTACCGCCTGCCAGGAATAGAACCCTCCTTGGAGGATCCATTTCTTTGATGATGCAGAATCCAGAACATTCACAAAAGACCAGGCATTAGCAGAATGGGTTTGTGTTTGTTTGAAGCCTTGTGCCCTTCCTAATCTCAGACCATTGTGCACTGCAAGCAGTTCTGAGCGTGCTTGCTCTACGTGCAAGGTGAGTGTGAACCTACAAGGAAATCTGCTGGTGTTTGGAGCTGACAAGAAAGTCTCTTAGTGGGAGAAAATATGATATCTTGTAAAAGTAAAGAAAAGAAACATTGAGTTCTCAGTACCAGAGTTTTCAGCCATTTCTGCAGTGTGACCTATTGACTGGAGGTAGGTTGCCTTCTCATTCAGTGGAGAGAAAAACAGTTTCTTTTCTTACTGACTGGCACAGTGTGTGTACGGACTGAATAGCATGTACGTGTCTTTTTGTAAGTTTGTGCTCCAGAACTGAAAGTAGGAATAAAGTTAGAATATTGGGGCTGTGAGTGGGGGATGCTTGTCTTACTGCTAAGGGATGCGATGCTTCAGGTAAGTGATTCTGGAGTCTCACTGTCTGACAGTAACCTTGGTTTGGTCTGCAGGTATCTCTTCATTTTGCTTGTTCATCCATTCTAATTGGCTTCCCAGAGCATGCTTGTAGATGTGGAGCCAAACTTAGAGTATAGCAACCCTCTGGCAAACAGGAAAAGATTAATTTTGTGGTGTGCTGTTAAGGGACTTCCCAGGAAACTTCAAAAGCACAGAGAGAAGTGCTGGCTGCCTATTCCAAAACATGTAATATGCCACTCAGCTTTTTTAAAGGTACGATAAACTCAGAGCTCTCTCACACACACACAGAGGACCCATTTCCAATAAAAAAGGAGCTGCGCTTTCTTAGATGTGTCTGTATATGAGCCAGAAAAGCCAAGGGGTGAAGGGCTCAGAGAGTTAAGGAGATAAATGTGGATCCACATATGGGAGGCATTTGAAATTGACTTCGATACCTTCTTAATGCTGACTTTTCCAGTTCTCTCTTAAGCAGACACATTGTTTTCGTGATATTGGCCCCAGGCATAGACACATCATTAAAATCAATGTGTAGAAAATGATTTCTGTTTGGAAATAAGGAAAACATTTTCAGTTATGACCACCCAGGTATAGTGGGAAAATACTGGAGCTGGGGTTGGGAGTCCCAAATTCTAATATGAACTTTCTTTGTGACACGAGGCAAGTCCTCTAGCGCCTTTGGTTTCCTTATCTGTAAAACAGGATCACTCTCATCTTCTTTGCTCTAATTATCTCTGCAGGAGAAAAAAAAAATGAAGGAAAGGGCTCTTATAGCTCCCTGACTTCTATTTTATTGTGCTATGCATGCCTAGTTATCACATAGCTAGAAAGGCCCACTCAGAACCCCCAGGCCACTACCATTCCTGTCACACATTCCTGCAATAGTTCCATATTGCTAACTTGGAAAAAAAATTACTATTACACTTGCAGTTGTTGCTTAGTAACATTTCTGATTTTGTGTTTCTTGTGACAGCCTGAGCAGAGATCATTAAAAATTTAACTTACAAAGCTGCTAAAGCGAGAGGAAGGAGGAGAACTTGAAGCCACAATTTTTTCACTTGCTTAGACTCCATCTAATCTTGGGTTTATATTCTAAATCTTGGAGAAAACACTGCACGCCTCTGGTTTATATTAAACCACATACAGCACACTACTGACATTAACTTGTGTCTGGTACAGCTGGAGTTTATCACCAATACATAAAAACCTTGACCCTGCAGAATGGCCTGGAATTACAATCAGATGGACTGCGTCGTATCCTGCAAAAGAAAGTCCTAACGAGTTTTATGTCCTCTTTCTGCTTTCTCCCCACAGTTCCACCAGGTGAGAAGAGTGATGACCATCCTTTTCCTTACTATGGTTATTTCATACTTCGGTTGCATGAAGGCTGCCCCCATGAAAGAAGCAAACCTCCGAGGACAAGGCAGCTTGGCCTACCCAGGTATGCGGACCCATGGGACTCTGGAGAGCGTGAATGGGCCCAAGGCAGGTTCGAGAGGCCTGACAGCATTGGCTGACACTTTTGAACACGTGATAGAAGAGCTGCTGGACGAGGACCAGAAAGTTCAGCCCCATGAAGAAAACAATAAGGACGCGGACTTGTACACTTCCAGGGTGATGCTCAGTAGTCAAGTGCCTTTGGAGCCGCCTCTTCTCTTCCTGCTTGAGGAATACAAAAATTACCTAGATGCTGCAAACATGTCTATGAGGGTCCGGCGCCACTCTGACCCCGCCCGCCGCGGGGAGCTGAGCGTGTGCGACAGCATTAGCGAGTGGGTCACGGCGGCAGATAAAAAGACTGCAGTGGACATGTCAGGCGGGACGGTCACGGTCCTTGAAAAAGTCCCTGTGTCGAAAGGCCAACTGAAGCAGTACTTCTACGAGACCAAGTGCAATCCCATGGGTTACACGAAGGAGGGCTGCAGGGGCATAGACAAGAGGCATTGGAACTCCCAGTGCCGAACTACCCAGTCCTACGTGCGGGCCCTTACCATGGATAGCAAAAAGAGAATTGGCTGGCGGTTCATAAGGATAGACACTTCCTGTGTATGTACATTGACCATTAAAAGGGGAAGATAGTGGATTTATGTTGTATAGATTATATTGAGACAAAATTATCTATTTGTATATATACATAACAGGGTAAATTATTCAGTTAAGAAAAAAATAATTTTATGAACTGCATGTATAAATGAAGTTTATACAGTACAGTGGTTCTACAATCTATTTATTGGACATATCCATGACCAGAAGGGAAACAGTCATTTTGCGCACAACTTTAAAAAGTCTGCATTACATTCCTCGATAATGTTGTGGTTTTTTGCCGTTGCCAAGAATTGAAAACGTAAAAAGTTTAAAAAAAATAATAATAAATTGCATGCTGCTTTAATTGTGAATTGATAATAAACTGTCCTCTTTCAGAAAACAGACAAAAAAAAAAAATCAACAAAAATTTGAACCAAAACATTCCGTTTACATTTTAGACAGTAAGTATCTTCGTTCTTGTTAGTACTATATCTGTTTTACTGCTTTTAAACTTCTGATAGCATTGGAATTAAAACAGTGTCAAGGTGCTGTTGTCATCGCTTTACTGGCTTAAGGGATGAGGGATGGGAGGGGTCTATTTTTGTTTGTTTTGTGTTTTTTTGTTTGTTTTGTTTTGTTTTTTTGTTTTGTTTTTGTTTTTAGTTCCCACTGGGAGTAGGGATGGGGAAAGAATTCTTCAATATATATATTCTGGTTGATAAAAGATTCATTTGTCTGCTGTAAATTTGTTTGCAATATCAATCAGATGACTGGAAAGTGAATAAAAATAAGGCAACTGAATGAAGTGCTCACTCCAGTTCCCGTAATGTACTTCCGAGGCTCTCATTCACCCTTTGGGCCTTGGTCAGGGAAAGCTTCTTTTGTCGGAAATACCTGCCTTTACTTAGAGCACATTCTTTCCCCCCCTCCCCCTTTGGTTTCCTCTTTGTTTTGTTTTCTCTTAGGAGAAATCAGTTCCGCGCTCTGAAATATTTTACCGCTGCTGTGACCGAGTGAACAAATTTTGCCACATCGTGGCACTCATAAGCATAGAGAACAGTGATTTCTTTCTTTTAGAAGAGAAAAAGAACAACCAAAAACAACCCAAAAATTAAGATTTTTTTTTTCTTTTTTTATAATTTGGATAAATCATTGTAAGGCTTAAAAGAAAAATCATGGTAAGGTTTAAACGTGTCTTGCGAGCAAAAGGTGGTGCTTCGTATGGACCCAGAAACGCCTAGATCAGAACAGGAGTCCACACTGCCAGTGAAATGAGACTGAACAGCCATATGGAGGCTATGTGGAGCTGGTATATCATTTCCAGGCAGTGCAAGAGGAATTTCTGAGTGGCCATCCTGAGGTCTAGGTGGGGGTGGGGAATGGTACTTGAGACATTCCAAAAGGGAGGCTTCTGAAGGGCCCTTCAGAGGTGGCTCTGGAATGACATGTGTCAAGTTGCTTTGGACCTCACGCTTTAAGTGCCTACATTATCTAATTGTGCTAAGAGGTTCTCGCTGGAGGACCACGCTCAAGCCGACTTAACACTCTCCACCCCTGGATAATTTTGCATAAAGCTGGATTAGCCTGGAGGAGGTTCAGAACCAAATGGGACATTGTAATCATGAGATCGATGCGATGAGATACGAGATGTTTGCTACCTGAACACTTATTTCTTTGAAATCAGACTTGAGGAAACCAGGGTTTTATCTTTTGAGAACTTTTGGTAAGGGGGAAGGGAACAGGAAAAGGCCCCAAAACTCAGGTTGGATGATCAAGGCTACCGATAAAAAAATCTTGTCCAGAGACAAGACTTTGGGAAGGTGTTTGCACATCCAGCACACCAAAGACTTGAAGGTGCCTTGCTCAATGGAAGAGGCCAGGACAGAGCTGGCAAAGTTTTGCTCCCCAGGGAAGGCCACAGCAACCTCCTGTCCCATCCTGTCTGTTCACGAAGAGAGTCCCTGCCTCACCTCTGCCATCTTGGGTTACAAGAAGTCAAGTTGGGAGCCTGGAATAGTGGTCTTGGGAAAAATGGACCCCCATGAAAATTAGTGCTAAGCCCATTCAGCCCACTGCCCAAATCCGAAAGTGTCCCTGAGTATCAGATAGCCTCAAGAAATTGCTGCATCTTAGTAGGGTGAGGGATAAGCAAAAGAGGAGATCCACCATGACCCAGGGAACAAGGGACACTGTCAGCAAGTAATTTCTCTTTGTTCAGTCTTTTCATTTAGAACGAAACTATCTTTTACAGTACCATCTGAATACCTGCCACTAAAAGAAGGAAGAATTTATGTAGCATAGATTTGTGCTGTTTGAAAATACTGTCTTTGTAATTATTTTTTAACATGTAATGAATACTTCGAATATCTGCTGTATGTTAACTTTTTGCAGCTTTGTTTTGAGGGACAAAATTATTTGAAAAAGAAAAAGTCCCATCACAGTCTCAAAGTACTGCAAAAAACAGATCTGTTAAGTGGTCCAGTAGGAGACACAGCAATTGTGTGGTCAGTGGCTCTGTCTTACCCAACAAGATGCATCACAGTCACACGCTTGTTGGTTTATGTTGACCTAAGATTTATTTTGTTAAAATCTTTCTCTGTTGCTGTTTATTTTTGTTCCGTTTTGTTTTGTTTTTTAAAAGTCTTGCTGTGGTCTCTTTGTGGCAGAAGTGTTTCATGCATGGCAGCAGGCCTGTTGCTTTTTTATGGTGATTCCCATTGAAAATGTAAGTAAATGTCTGTGGCCTTGTTCTCTCTATGGTAAAGATATTATTCACCATGTAAAACAAAAAAAAAATATTTATTGTATTTTAGTATATTTATATAATTATGTTATTGAAAAAATTGGCATTAAAACTTAACCGCATCAGAAGCCTATTGTAAATACAAGTTCTATTTAAGTGTACTAATTAACATATAATATATGTTTTAAATATAGAATTTTTAATGTTTTTAAATATATTTTCAAAGTACATAAAATCTGGGGGTTCTGGGTTTTTTCTCTTCACTGTAAAACAAATACGAAAACGTGTTTTATTATAAATACGTGTGTTCCTTGCTTTAAGATCAACCTGACGAATTTTAGTACTTGTACAACCCTCCAGAGAGGATGCTTATGTCAAAGCATGGGAGGCCAGTGCTGCAGTCTGAGCTTCCAAGAAGCTCTAGGATTGGGCCTGTCTTCCACAGTGGAAGATGGAAGTGTCATTTTCTAGGACACTTGAAAATTTTCCCCTTTGAAGTGATATACTTTCATCAAGTACCAAACTGTGTATCCTAGCAACATCAGGATCCAGGGCTGGCTGGCTCTATTTGATTATCAAATAACTGTTAAAAAAAAATCAAAGTAGGTTTACTCACAGATAATGAGAATAAATTGGCCCAAATTTAGAAAGTCAGTGACTGAAAAAAGATATAGAAATTCAATATTTAGAGGCAGGTCATGTACCCTCAGTTTGGAGATGGTGCCATTTGCATTATGTATTTGTATCCATTGCACTGATTTAATTTTTGTTCATGGAGCCACACAGATTTTATATCACAGTACCCAAGATCTAACAGATTGCTAGGATTTCTAAAAAGATTTGCCTCTGTGATGGCTGCCAAGCCGCTGGGTAATTTAGTTAAAGTGTTTAAAGTTATCACTAAATCTTAGGGAAATAAATGGAAGGATTTTAAATTAGAGAAAGAGCCATTAAGGAAAAAAAGCATCTGTTCCTACTCTTCCAACTCCCCATTTGAACACTGTCAACCCATCCCAGAACGTGGTGAACTATATCTGTGCAATGTATCATTTCTATTTCAAACATACACACATGGTTTCCTCTTGTATTGTCTTATAAATAAGGATCAAGAAAGTCATAACAAACATTGACTTGTGTTATGTATATGGAAGAGCAGATTGAATGAGATGAATTACTCGATCATAATCTGTCCAGTAAGTTTGCAAAGTACTCTAAACTCTAAGGGAAACCCCTGACTGCCAGTCAAGTCATGAGTCCAGCCATGAACTCAGAACTTTGGGAAACTTCAAGGCTTAACTAATTTTCATAATTGAGGAAAATTAAATATTTTTGAAAGGGTTGAATAAAAGGAATGAGAATAAAATGTGAGATTCAAATTACTTGAAGTTAAAGGAGTTTGGTAAACATGATAGGTTTCATTAGAAGATGAGGTCAGAAAAAAAATGGAGGCATATACTAAATTAACCAACTTAAAGTTAATGGGAGTAGCCATGTTGTACTCTATTCACTGCATACAAATAGTTAAACCTGTTTGATTGTTAAGATGCTTGGAAATAACCCAGATCATTGCTTTGATATATTATTTTTCACCATATCGATAAGCCTCTGTGGTCATTAGCAGTGTCTTTGAAGTTTTCATTATCTGTACTAATTTTATGAATACTATCACAGTTCTGAGTGAAAATCTGAACTAAATCTTAGAATGAATCAGTGTTAAATTATCCCTTTTTCATTTAGGTAGTTACTAGAACTGCAACCAAACGCTTCAGGCCCGGCCTCAGTTCATCCAGTACTCTGGCCACATTAGGGCTTAAGCCTAAAGTAAAACACCTATGGTTTCTCCATATTCTCACATAAAGCCTATTCAATAAGTCACTTAAAATGGAAATGGCTACATTTTGGCAAGCCATTGTTAAGAATATTAGTTCTTTGGAATAAGAAACAACATGTGTACATAAATGTAGGTAAGATAAAGTATTTAGCCTAGAAAGAGTCATCAACCTCAAAATCTTGGACAGCAAAATTAGTGATGGGATCTGGGCTATTTTATTTTATTTTATTAGCTGTGTTTTAACTATTGCTTTGAAGGTTGGTTGGTTGGTTGGTTGGTTTGGGGGAAGGAGAAGTTGGGAATCTGACTCCTGTTGGTTATTTTAAACTAACTGGTGGTTGTATCTGTGAATTTCAACCTAAGAGTGAAATTCAATGACTAGCGTAGATGCAGCCACTCCAAATCAACCAGCATTTTAAATTACATTCCAATTAATAAATGACCCATCTGTACCTCTATTCCAAGTCTTTTGATTATCTTCATCTATTTCCTCAATTCTAGCCACTATTTTAATTTGTGAGGGGGGAAATCCTCCTCCTTGCTTTTTGATATGTGCATAGATGTAGTAAATTCTTGAGGAATATATTTATATATTAACAGAAAAATATTGCAATCTTACACATTATATTCCTCATTAAGAAAAAGAGCCATTTATGCAACACTCTTAGTAGGATTTCCATAGGCTTTTACCTCACCCCTTCTAATTATTTACTAGGTACAAAACACTAGATTAGGAGCTCAACCTGGCATTTGCTTGTCTGAATAACAACAATTTATGCCTGGTAATGTCAGTAGCATGGAATTGTAAAAGCTGGTCTTCCAGTTAAATAAATCACACCCCTCCCCCTTACACACACTAAACAAACAAGACCTTTGCATTCATTGTATATTTAAGTGTGAGTTGCTAATTTTTTATATCTGGCAAAGCAAAAGTACTTCTCCTGGAAATATGAGCCCTTCTATCCTAAAATACCCCTCCCTCCCAAAAAAAACACTTTAGTTAATGACAGGGCATGTCTTAAGCCTATAAATGAGCAAAAAACGTTGGTTGCGAGACTGAGATTGAAGAGTATATTCTACATTTGGAAATTACCTTCAGAATGCTTCTGCAGCACTGCACTTTGGTACCGTATTCTGTTCAAATGGTTCCTTAGAAACCAGGAGCTGGTCTATGTAGAATGGCTGAACTCAGGGGAAATATTTTTGTCTGGCTTAAGTGCTCACATTTTGGAAAATCCATATCAAGTACTGCAGTACACATTCGAATTTATTTAGTCAAGCTACAATCTCCACTGAGCCCTAATATTTTTAAAAAGTTTCTAAACTGGGATTTTAGTGTGTGAGGGGAGAGGAGAGAAAAACGACACAAAATAGAAATCCTCTAAACGAAAGAGGCCTTCTCCAAAAGATACCAAGCAGTATTTACTTGGAGAAAGCAGCACCTGTACTCTGCTCTCTACCACAACTCTCTGTATCTCCAGGAACTTGTCAGAAATGCAAATTCTCAGGCCCCGCCCTGGACTTGCTGAATAAGAAGCTCTGGGGAAAGGGGCCCAGCAATCTGTTTTTAAAACAAGCCCACCACTCAATTTTAAGAAGCGCTGGACTAAGGACGTAGGCAATCAGCCTGCTATGTATTCAAGTAATAGGAAAACAGCGCAGCCCAAGAAATTGGAACTGCGAGTTCCCATCCTAGCCACGCCACTACCTCTTACCACGGCCCTGAAAACATCATTCAAACCACCTAGATTTCCATTTCCTAAAAAACACAAGAGCATTGGTTGCTCCCCAGTGGAGCAGTGCTCGGGTTAGGAGAGAGCACTGACGATTTAAAGGCGAGCGTGGAAATGTGTGTCGGGAAAGCTCACTGCAGTTTACAGTCAACAATTTATTTTTCCTTTCCTTTCAAAGCTACAGCAGTAGTGGATTCGAGACCCAGAGCATGTAGTCGTTTGTAACACATTTGGAACGACTGCGAGAAATGAGAAACAACATGCAGCAAATTAATAAGGAAAAGATTATTCCATCTGGGTAGCTGGGCTCTGCACCTGCCAACGTGGCCCTCTCTCTGTGAAACAGTTATATTGGTCACAAATTAAATAAGCTTCCTGAATTAATCAGCTATTAATGTCCAGCTGAGGAGTCCTAGCTTTACCCTTCCAGAATGGCCACACTGTAAATACAAAGGGCTTCTCCAGAGTTTGTGGCAAACCTTTTCCTGGGTGTGGGAATGGGTTTCTAGAAATGAGAGCAGGAGAACAATCTATTCCCACCCCCATCCCAGCTCTGTGTGTATGTGTGTGTCTGTGTGTCCACATTCTTGCACATTTTAGACACTGCAAACTATATTTGAAAATTTTCTGTTTATGAGCTGAGGTGGAGGGTGTCCAAATATATCATCCGTCTCTTAGGTAATGCGGAAACCTGAATTCTGATTAGCCTACCTTCCAAGCCAGGGATCCTGGTATTTCAGCCATTAACTAGGTGGCCAAGCCGTTTCCAGTCTTGGCCCCAAGCCCTTGTCTATCATAGGAAGAGACTAAACTGGATGGTCTTCTAGGTCAATTTCAGCTTTAAGGGTTTATGTTTATGTTTTTCCTGCTTCACTGTTTGTAGTAAAAAGAGATTAAAGAGGTTTCTCAAGCACTTAAAGGCTGGGGAACATTCTGAAAATATACTTTTCATTTCTTGCCTCCCTCCATCATTAACACTCTTACTACTGGGCACTTGCCCCAAGACTGAAATCAGGCACTTAGGCCAGCATGGGAATTAGGGAAGTGCAGACATGCCCCAAGGAAGATTTTCACTTCATCTGTAACTATGAAAATGTTACCAGCTTTTGACAATCAAGCAGAGAATGCCTTGGGGAAGGTGCCCAGATATTCTTCAAGCTGCAAACTTTTTCTGCTTGGCTCTAAAATTACTTTCAAAGCCAGACAATATTTGCCTGTGTTTTATGTCACTCCATATTATATGGTGCCCGGCAAAGGGAGATCCAGTGTGCTGCTGAGTTGAAGAGTCAGGAAACCTTGGATCAAACTGCGGGATTTGTATCCTGTAGAGTCACTGTTTATAGAAACAGTATCTGAAACAAAAGGGGCTTGTATCTCAGTTCCTTTTGGATTTATAATGTCACCAAGGACATGCAGCTCTTAACTTGCTTCAGTGTTGTCTCCAGCCCTCTGGATGTATCCTCTTTCTTGAAACAATGACCTTGAAGATGTCACATGATACGTCATGGCAATACCCTATCTGATAGCATACTTTTTCAGGGCAGATTTTTAGGGAAGGCCATTCTGAGTGGAGCTTTGACCAGCTGAGGAGACAGACCTCACTGTCAAAGTAAAGTCTGATTCCTCGCTAACTTATTCTGGACCCAGAGTTCTCTGGGCCTGATTCTCTGAGGAACCTAAACTAGAAACCTTTCTATTTCAATCTGCTTCTGCTCCCAGTCCATGCCCATCTTCCTTTCCATGCCCATCTAGAAGCTTGATTGCTAGAGTCTGAATCCCAGGTCTGCTACTAGACCTGTGTGACTGTGGGAAAGTTACTTCCCTGTGCTCCAACTTCCCCATTTATGAAGAACAAGTAAAAAATATTGTGACTTACCACATAGGATTTTGTGAGAATCAAATGAATTAACATGCATAAAGCACTTAGAAAAGTGATGGGTCCATAGAAATATATTAAAAGTATTTATGAACTCTTACTCTGCTGACAGGGTATGTTGGGCTCACCTAGTGCAGGTATCAGACACTCTTCTCTAGTATTCCCTAACTCTTAGAGAGGATCCCATCTCATCTGTTTCATCAGCATCCAGGGCCACTTTGTCTTTTCTGGAAGATTCAAAGAGGCAACTCTTGTTTATCCACTAGCGATATTCTTTGGCAGTTAAGATGTGGCCACTACACACACTTAGGCAAATGGTGAAGGAGATACACTATGATAAAATGCATTTTTCTAGACTGTATATTCCAAATGAAGCCCATTATCCTTAAGTGTCCATCCCAGCTGATTGGAAATGACTGAAGCCAGGGTGAAATGGATGAACTCACAAAGTTTGAAAGACAAAGCAAAACAAGGAGCCACAGTCACATTTTTAAAAATAGCCATGGCACTTCAGGAAGGTACTACCTCACCATCCAGCCTCATGTCATCCAGTACATTACACAATAACAAGGACATTGGAACCTTACTCTAAGTAGGTACTGTCTGAGGCATCTTATGCAGATTTACTCACTTAATCCTTACAGTGATCTGTTGACCAGGTGGCAGCATTAGTATTCCCATTTTAGAAATGAGGAAACTAAGGCACAGAGTTCAGTTAAGTTGTCAAAGGTCCAGCATTGGTGACTAACAAAGCAGGGACTGGAATCCATTCATTCTGGATATGGAGCCATATTGTTAATCACTGCAAAATTGAAACAGTGTAAAGTGTATTGGAAAAATAAGAAAACAAGAGAAATGGAAAATAGGTACATGCCTTAGAAGATCTGAGCTTCCATCAAAAAGGAAGAGCACTAGTGGTTCTTATGGTTTCTAGCTTTCAAGAAAACACTGGCTTGCTCTTTTAAGGGTTAATATGCAAAGAGGTTCATGTTGCATGGAGGCCCTTCCAAAAGCAGAAACAACACTGCTCAGTGCTGAACAATCCAAGGGCAGTGTTGCTAGAGCTTTGTGTCAGCTGTTTCCAATACCTGGAAATGGGGCAGCTGTCACCCCTTCGACCTCACAGCAGATCAGAGGACTTCCTCTGAGTTGCTAGGATAGGATAGACAGGCAGAGTGTTCTGGAACCATTTGCTAAATTCAGGAATGCCCCATCCTCCCTAAATCAAGAATTTACAAAGTGATTTTGTGTTTGGGATTGGAGGAGGGAAAGGGCAGTGACCTAGGCCCTGCTGGGTTTGCAGTAGTCTTGGATACCAGCATCGGCAGAGGAGCAGCACATGTGGCATCTCTCGCCTACTCTTCTGTGTCTGGCGGACATCGCTAAGTCCTAGCTGAGCTCAGTTTCAGCCTCAGAATCCTCAAGGTTGTGCTCTGTGTGGTCACTGCCAATTGAATAGAAGTAACCCAAAAGATGAACTGTGTGCTCTCCTGGTTTCCCCAGTTCCTCAAGAGCAGAGCTCGTAGGTGGTGGGCTAGATCAAGCAGCAAACTCAAGGTGCTGACAACTGCATGTGCCCAACAGGTTGGAGCAGGATCTTGGTCTGAAAGTGTAAAGAACATTCTACAGACGTGTACATAGAGAGTGGCATCTGTAGGGTGTAGACAGATGATCCATATGTGAGAAGCCCAGTAAGGGGTTATTATTCTAGGAATTGGTTGAACACAAGGAAAAAGAGTTTGGCAATAGTATTACATGCCTATTTTGGGTCCATTCCAGATGCCATGCTAGACACTTTACATTCTATCTAGAATACATGTCAACCACAAGATAGGTGTAATTTTAGAGACAAGGAAACCGACAACACACAAGCCTAAATAACTTTCCTTGAGGTCACACAGTTAATAAATGATAAAGTCAGATTTGAAGTCACATCTATGTAATCCCAAGGCTGTAATCTCTTTTTTTTTTTCCAAATCAGCATTCTTTTATTTCCTTAAATTGTTCAAATTCTACCTAAAATCTTTATTAAATTTACTGCATCCCGTATGTTAATAATCTCTTGATGGTATTAGTACAACCCTGTATTTTCTGGTACTTTTATAACATATAAGTTTAAGGTATACAACATGTATGTTTGATACATTATATATTGCAAAATGATTACCACCATAACACTAGCCAACATTTGCATTAGGTCACATAATGACTGTTTCTTTTTGTGTTGAAAACATTTTGGATCTACTTTCTGAGTAACTTTCCAGTATACAATACAGTATTATTAATTATAATCATACTGTACTTTAGATCCCCAGAACTTATTCATCTTGTAGCTGGAAGTTCGTACTCTGATTAATATCTTCCCATTTCCCCACCCTCCAGTCCTCGGTAACTTCTATCCTAGTCTTTTTCTGAGTTTGACTTTTTTAGATTCCGCATATAAGTGATATAATACAGCATGTCTTTCTCTGTATTTCACTTAGTTTCATGTCCTCGAGATCCATTCATGTTGTCGCGAACACCAAGGCCCCCCATCATAACCACCAGACCAGTGGCTCTCGATCCTGACCTATACATATGAATCACTTAAAAACCTGTGCCCAGGCCCCAACCCAGATGGGTTCGATCAGAATCTCTAGGAGTGAGGCCCAGGCATCTGCATGCTTTAAAGCTTCCCAGTGGTTCTGTTGACCAGCCAGGATAGAACTACTGCCCTAGACTCCTCTTCCCCCAGGTAGCAAGCATGAGTCAGTGATAGCAGAGATTTCTGCTCATGGGAGGGAGGGCCCTCTCCTGTTGGCCTGGACTTGGACATGGAATTCTAATGCCTGGGGGTTAACCAGCCAGGACCCTAGTCCTAGAGGAAATTAAATATAAGTAGGAACCTAACCATAGAAACAAGAAAAACAGCTATAGATACTAAAATCAAAATTCAGAGTCAGAATAGGATGACTAGAAAGCTTAATCTAACACTGAATCCTGAACCAAGGTTCTCAAAATCCTTTAAATTCCCTGTATTTAGGAACAAAAGAGGTGCTACCTGCTATGGAAGGGCTCAAATTGCAAATGAGGGTCAAGTGCCCCAGTGATGCAAAGAACAGAGTTCCGGGGGCTAGAAATCAGTCAGGTGGTCACCTGTCTGTCCCACCACGAGCGGCCTGCTCTAAGCCAGCAGCAAGCTTCCACACGACACTTCACTAACGCTCAGCTTATTCTGCTGGACTCCAAAGGACTTTACAAAGTTTAAGAAAAGAGGAGAAAAACAAGTAATCCACACTGATCGTTTGGAATGTTTTCTCAGTTTTCAGAAGTAACCATTAGGCTAACATTTAGCTTTGTCTTCTGCTCCTGTTAGTGTTTTTCTCTCTTCCCTACCTCAAACTGCCAAGCAGTCAGTCCTGATTTACCCTTAGTAGGAAACAAAACAAACAAACAAAAAACATCTCTAGTCTCACAGCCCCTTCCAGGAGGCTTCTTTTAGCAGCAATGCAGCAATGCTCAGCTACACCAGGCCAAGGCGCTAGTCGAAGTTGGCAAATGCCCTGTGTCAGCAGGCACCAGGGGGCTAATGCCCAGCCCAGCTCAGCTGATGAGAGGTAAGTGGGCAAGTGCCTGGCTTCTTCCCCATGTTTTCCAAACAGGAATCCGAGTCCCAGTAATCACTAGCCTGTGGGACCAGAGGCTATTTTGGGCCTTCCTTTATCCAATGGAAACTTAGGGGTGGTGTCATGTGAAACTGCCAAGGAGCATCCAGTTTCACCCTTATCCAGGACATGTCCCTAGAGGTAATGGAAGCAATGTCAAAGAGACCAAATGTGGGTGTCAGAACTTCCCTTTGTTTTTCTGTGTCATTTCTTTTCATTTGTTCCTCCCATTTTTAGCTCACCTTTCCATGACTCTGGTTCAGATCTTCCATCTCGCCTGGACTGTCACAGCAGCTTGCTGGTGGGTTTGCTACCTCCTATCTATTACCCCCACCCCAATTTATCTTCCTAGCAGAATGATAGCAGAATGATCTCTCTAAAGGTTCAATGGAAATAATGAATGTGAAAATACATTGTAACACATTATACAAATAGCAACACCCTTCTACACACATATTTACTGACTGGGCAGGAGGCAAGGATGCAGTCCTTACTCTCTGGTGAGGATACAGGAATAAAGTCCAGTGCTTTTGCGAAGGATCAAATGGACAGGCTACAAAGACTGTTTTATGGTAACAAGAGTTATGAGTTGCTACATGCAGTATTGGAACCTTCAAACAAGTCCTCAAGAGGAATTCTAGGTGGCCTTGTCTTCTCAGCAATTGCATATCATTGCAATAATCCTGATGAAGAGTGTAGAATAAAGACCTAACTAATTATGCCCATTTCTCAGGAAACTGAGGCCGAGAGAGGCTAGGTCATATGCTAAATTTCACTCAGTGAGCACACAGTAGAACCAGAATACAAATTCAGAGGACATGTGCTTTCTAATGTGCCACATTGACTTAGTTGATAGATGGATGAAAGAATGGATGGATGGGTGCATGAATGGAGCATACAATTTCCCTCCCTTTCACATGTTGAAGGACTCTCTATTCTTAACAGAGCATAAGTCAGTGAGACTGGTATTTATGGCTTTCTGTGGGTGTAGATTATTTTCCTATTTTATTGCCCAAACAACAACCAACACTCTACACTACATTTCCACCCTACCTTTCCCTATTCCTCAAATATACCTTGAACTCTCCCTCCTTTGTTCCTTTGTTCACTTCATGTTTCCCTCTCTGATTTAAAAAACTCCATCTAACCTTAACCCACAGTAGGACTGTCAGATAAAAAACAAAATATCCAATTAAATTTGAATTTCAGATAAACAATGAACAATTGTTTAATATAAGTATGTCCCAAAACTGCATGAGACATATTTTTTTTAATTAATTAATTTATTTTTTATGGTGACATTGGTTAACAAAATCCAATGTTTCAGTTGTGCACTTTAACAGTAAGGCATATATATATTTACACTGTGTGTTCACCTCCTATAGTTAGATTTCTTTCTATCACCACATATTTGACCCCCTTTACCCTGTCTATCTCCCCGCTCCCTCCCCACTTCCTACCCTCTGGTAACCACTAGTCTATTGTCCACGTCCGTGAATCTCTGTTTGTTTACCGTGTTCATTTGTTGCTTTTCAGTTTATATCCCACATATAAGTGATATTATGTGATTTTCTACTTTTTCTGTCTGGCTTATTTTGCTTAGCATGATTATCTCGAGGTCCATGCATGTTGTCGCAAATGACAGTATTTCATCTCTTCTTATGGCTGAGTAATATTTCATTGTATATATGTACCACAGCTTCTTTAGCCAATTATCTATCATAGGACACTTTAGTTGCTTCCGTGTCCTGGCCACTGTGAATAGTGCTGCTATGAACGTCAGTATGCAAATATTTTTTCAGATATGGATTTTCAAGTCTTTGGGGTAAATATCCAGTAGACGGATTGCTGGATCATATGGTAGATCAATTCTTAGTTTTTTTGAGGAGCCTCCATACTGTTTTCCATAATAGCTGTACCGTTTGCAGTCCCTCCAGCAGTGTTGGAGGGTTCCTTTTTCTCCGTATCCTCTCCAGCATTTGTTATTACTTGTCCTGTTGATTATAGCTATTCTAACAGGTGTGAGATGCTATCTCATTGTGGTTTTGATTTGCATTTCTCTAAAAGCTAATGATGTTGAGCATCTTTTAAAATATTTGTAGCCATTTGTATGTCCTCTGTGGAAAAATGTCTATACAGATCCTTTGCTCATTTTTTTGATTGGCTGATTTGTTTTTTTGTTGTTATTGAGTTGTATGATATTTTAGATATTAGGCCTTTATTGGAGGTGTTGCTTGCAAATATATTTTCCCATTTGGATAATTGTCTCTTTACCTTGTTGATGATTTCTTTTGCTGAGCAGAAGCTTTTTAGTTTGATGTAGTGCATGAGACATACTTAAATCAAAAAATTATTTGTGTGGGGGAAGAAAAATAAACATTAAAATGGCCATACTACCCAAAGCGATCTATAGATTCAATGCAATGTCTGTCAAAACACTAATGGCATTTTTCGGAGAGCTAGAATAAATAATCCTAAAATTTATATAGAACCATAAAAGACCCCGAATAGCCATGGCAATCTTGAGAAAAAAGAATAAAGTTGGAGGTATCACACTACCTGATATCAAACTATACTACGAGGCTATATTAATCAAAACAGCATGGTACACGGTAAGGGAGTAGGATGGACAGGGAAGGTAGATGGAGTAAATGGGGTCAAATAGGTGGTGACAGAAAGAAATCTAACTATGGGTGGTAGACACACAATGCCATGTATATATTTGCCTTACTGTTGAATTGTACACCTGAAACTTACTGGATTTCATTATCCAATGTCACCATAATAAAAATAAAAATTAAAATTAAAAAAACCATGGTACTGGCATAAAAGCAGATACACTGATTAATGAAACAGAATAGAAAGCCTAACGTAAATCCATGCCTATATGCTCATTAAATATATGACAAAGGGGGCAAGAACATATAATGGGGTAAAGACAGTCTATTCAATACATGGTGTTGGGAAAATTGAACAGATTCATGCATGAAAATGAAACTGGACCAACTTCTTACACCATATACAAGAATTGATTCAAAATGGATTAAATACTTAAATGTAAGAACCGAAACCATAAAACTTCTAGAAAAAAAAGTAGGCCATAATCTACTAGTAATTCCTTTTTGGACATATCTACTCGGGCAAGGGAAACGAAAGAAAAAAATAAATGAATGGGACTGCATCAAACTAAAAAGGTTTTGCACAACAAAGAAACCATCAACAAAACAAGAAGACAACCAACTGAATGGGAGAAGATATTCACTTATGGTACATATGATGAGGCGTTAATATTCAAAATATATAGAGAACTCATAGAACTCAACAACATAAAAACAAACGATTCTATTAAAAAATGGGCAGAAGACCTGAATAGATATTTCTCCAAAGAGGAAATACAGATGGCCAATAGACATATGAAAAGATACTCAAGGTCACGAATCATCAGAGAAATGCAAATTAAAACCACAATGAGATATCACCTCACACCTGGCAGAATGGCTATCAGCAATAAATCAAAGAACAGCAAGTGTTGGCGAGGATGTGGAGAAAAGGGAACCCTCATACACTGTTGGTGGGATTGCAAATTGGTACAGCTGCTATGGAAAACAGTCTGGAGGTTTCTCAAAAAATTAAAAATGGATATACTTTTTGACCCAGCAATTACACTTCTGGGTAGTTATCCAAAGAAAACCAAAACAACAATTCGTAAAGATCTATGCACCCCAATATTCATGGCAGCACAATTTATAATAGTCAAGATATGGAAGCAAACTAAATGCCCATCAACAGACAATTGGATAAAGAAGGTATGGTTCGTATATACAACGGAATATCACCTAGTCATAAAAAAAAAAAAATGAAATCCTACCATTCACAACAACATGGATGGACCTAGAGGTTATTTAAGCTGAGTGAAATAAGTCAGACAGAGAAAGATAAATACCATAACATTTTACTTATATGTAGACTCTAAGGAGCAAAAAGAACAAACTAATTGAAAACAGACTCACAAATATAGAGAACAATCTGGTGATGGCCAGAAGAGAGTGGGATGGAGGGGCTGGGAGAATGGAGTGCAGGGTTAAAGAAGTACAAATTAGTAGTTGATAGCTGATCATGGGAATGGGGAGCACAGCATAGGGAATGCAACTAGGTGTAGAGCCAGAGAGAAAGAGCAATCAGGGGGATCGTTTCATAAACTATATAAGTGTCTAACTAGTGTACTGTATACTTGAAATTAATAATAAAATTAAATTTAAAAAATTACTGTGCTTATTTAAATTAAAATTTAACTTAGTGTTTTATAATTTGATTAATCTGGCAACCCTACCCATAAGTTTTTGCCCCATATGCATCCTCTCGTTTTACTCTGCCCTTCTCAAGGTGGAATTTGGCACTTCTTTGTATTTTCCATACATAATTAACTTTTATCAAATCATTGGTGAATGATGTGTACTTTACTGCAAGTTTCTTAGTAAATGTGGAAGATGAGGTTTACATGCCATAATACCCGACATTTTGTCTAAAAATTTTTTTTTATTAAAAATATTCTCATGAGCCTCTGTCCTTGATCAAAAAGACACCAAGTGTTCTTTTGACCTCTTGCCTACATAGCATTCAGCTCTGATCCCCTGCTTCTAGTCTCTATTATGCAGAGAAGCTTCCGTCTTCCAAACTAGACAGCGACCCAATGCTCTCATGCACATTATGGTGGACTTATCAAAGCAACTTTTCAATCAAGCAGGCCTCTGCATACAAAGGAATTCAAGAAGAATCTTCAAGGTTTCATTTCATGAGGCCTTCAGGATATTCCCAGAAAAAGTCATTGCTCCCTTCCCAGGCAGTAGATATTTGTATATATGTGACTTGTTTCACCTCATGCTTTTCTAGGGCAGCGGACATTTTCATTCATCTATGCACCCACCTCAGTCCATCTAGCCATATGCCAGAAAGCACTCAACAAGTGTCTATTAAATTAAATGATGCAGTATAATCACCACATTTTAAGTGCATTTAGCCCTAAGTGGCTACAAAAAAACAGCATGAAGAATGGATCTTAGTAGTCAAGGAAAGCCGCTGGATAGTCCAACTGAGTGATACTCCAACCTAGATACATGTTAGCCAACTGAGGAATTTTTTTAAAAATCATTTAGTTCTAATACCTTCCCAGATCAAGTGAATCAGAATCTTTGGGGGTGGAGCTTAGGCATCGATATTGTTTTCAAAGCTGCCAGGTGATTTTACTGGGCAAGCAAGGTTGGATACTATGGGTGATTGCTCGAGATTAGACCAATGTGTTTCTCTGGGTCTAACCCATGACAGAGGAGAGGGGTTGGGATAACACAGGCCCTTCCTGGAGATTTATTTTTGTTTTTGCTTTTTGTATGTGTTTTACACAGTACTTTCACACATGGGTGGACACATGTACACTTGTCATACTGACAACACAGTCCAGCCATTGAGCTTGCACCATGTGTTCACTTTGTGAGTGTGAGAAAACAAGATGGCTACAGAAGTACTACATAAATATGCAGTATTGGTTTTGGCTCAGTTCAGCATTCCTTCACCAGTTACCAATTCCATTTTTATTCTTTTGGGTTCTGGTTTCACCAAGAAGTCAAGAACTGTGATATGTTTGGGGTAGGAAAGGATGAAAAACTTGCTAGAGCAGAATTTGCTAGCTTTCCACACCTTTACCCCCACCATGCACCAACCTGAATGGCCCATCCAGAAGAAAACCAAGGGAATGGCTTCCTCCTGGTTTGGATATATTCCACTTGAAGCTCTTCCAGCCATTGTGAAGCAGAATTCCTTTCAGTGTGTGTGACTGTAAAGCGATGGATTCTTGAAATGGAGGCTTTGAAAAATAAGAATGAGCATGTACAGAGAGAAAATGTGGGCCCAGGAGTCAGCAGATTGGAATCCCTGACCTTGCTCAGCCTCTCTCCAGCCTGTGTGATCTGGGCAAGGTCCCCCTCACTTCTCTCAGCCTTAGTCCTCTCATCTGCAAAAGGAGGGCGCTGAATTTGATGAACCTAAGGTTGCCTCTAGCTCTAAATCCTCCACGGATTTTAAGTCTTGAAGCTGTACCTGAGAAGGTTGTTGAGACTCTGGGAAATTAAATTCTTCTCCCAAGTCCTGCTTTCTCAGATTATTCACTGAAATGAGCATTGGATGGGAGACAGAGGACAAGCTCAGGTCCCAGTTCCGCCTGGAACTGGCTCTGCCATGCTAGGGATGTTGGATCCCTAGTGGCTGAGAGCTCACGTGACAACGAATATGAAATGTGAACATAAGACAACATTCAAACATGAAGGAAAGATCAGAATTAAAGACTGAGGAGACACCAGTTGTCTTGGACAAAGGAGTCATCAAAGGTCACATGCAAGCAGAAGGAAGGAAGGGAGAGAAGGAGGGAAAGAATTAACAAATGAAAATTTAAATCTAGGTATATTTTACCCAGTCAGGGAAAAATATCTATACATAATTGCATTTTGATTCAAATATGAAAATTATCTCACATTTCAGAAAGAAAGCTCCCCAAATGAGCAAGTATGTTGTTTACAAAATCAGCTCCTTTTGTGATTAAGATAGAAGCTCTTTTCTGCAAAGTGATATGACCTTTTCAGAAGAGAACTAACTAGATAAACAAGCTCATATTTTTCCAATCCTTACTGATAAGTAATCACCATGTCTCAGAGTCTTAGGTCTTATTTCTTATATTTGTTCTTTTTCCATTTGGGCTTTTTAAGAGCACATTTTAAGGACCTTTAATTTTAGTTGCACACTCTTTAGCTTCACACTTAAGTCCCCTGGTGATCTGGCTTCAACTAGGGTTTCAAGCCTCATACATCCATGTTGTCCTGCACACAGCCCAAAATCCACTTTTATTAAAACACCCACTGCCTGTTTCGCATCTATACCTTGACCTTTCAACCCCTGGCCCTTTGCTCATCCTTTCTCACTCCTGCCTCTGCATAAATAAATCCTCAAGATTCAACTAAATGCCAGTTCCTCCTTAAAGCTCCTTCTGATTTATCAAGGTGGTAAAGATCTCCCTCAGGTCCTATCATAAGATTTCCATGCTACTTTAGCTCCTCCTCTTTAGTGCCACTTGGTGGGTATGAGACCAGGCCCAGCTGCTACACAGACTGACTTTGAATCCTGGCTCTGCCACTGGTACCTGGATGAACTTAGAGGGGTTACTTGTCCTCTCAGTTTCAGTTTATTCCTCTATAAAAGGTGGACCAACTTCATAGGGTTTCTGAGAGACTCAATAAGAAAATACATGTGAAATAACCCCTAATATAACACTGACTGTATGTCAGACACTGTAAGCTCCTGATATTTATTAAACTCAGGAAGCTCACAGCAGCTATTATTAAGTCCCACTTTACACATGATGACTCTAATGCACAGGGGTTTAAGGATCTTGCTCAAGGTCACATAGCTAATAGGTAGCTAATCTGGTTTCACAGCCCATGCTCTTGGCCACTGTGCTATATTGCCTGTGTTCTATAAATGTTATCATTTATAGTAAAATTTACTTCCTTATAGAGCTTACCCCACTGTTGACATGAAGTAGATGCTCAAGAAATAATTACTCGAATGAAGCAACTCGATATTTAATTTGAAGAAATTCACTTGGCTAGATGTGTTTTCTACTACTTGAATGGTGTGTTTATAGTGAGCTGACAAACAAGTGGGTGAGCCCGTGGGCCTTTTCTGCTTTTCATACATGGCCTTATTTCACCCATCTCCATCAGTGAGCCTAAGATACATGGCACTGTAATTGAAAGAAAAAACTTTATTGTAAAAATTGTTCTCTTTCCAAGGAAATGTTACAATACCTGAGACATCAAAACATTTCTGAGGAAGAATAATGACATAAGATGACTATTTCATTGTGTGACCTTAGGCAAGTCATATTGTCTCTTAGACTTAGTTATCTCATCTGTAAAGTGATGGGGCTGAACATAATGATCTTTAAGCTCTAACATTTTGTGATTCTACGTTGTTATACATTTCTTCTTTTGATATCTCAATATGGCTTAAGGCATACAGGAAGCAGAAATTTGAGCTATATAAGATGCATTTGCCAAGTGCAAAGAACAAACAGAAGTAAAAGTATTTTTCTAATAGATTTATTATTTCCATTACTACTGGTAAATTTGCAAAGTATTAGTAGTAATAGCAATTCCTGTAAATTTAATAATACCTTTGCATATATACAGGGCTTTTTGAGATTTTTCAAAAACTTTCACTCTTATTGTTAAAAGATCTCCAGACTATTGAAAAACATTACAACAAAAACATGAAAGACAGATGCATAGAAAGCCTGAATTCCATCTGTCTATCTAGCATTTATTAGGCATCCATCGTTTCTAAGTTATGTAAAGAAACTTGAAAGACACACCCTAGACTCAAGGTGCCACCTAAAAGGTAAGACATGCAGCTACAAATTAAGAGTATGAAAGTACTGTGCAAACAATGGCCTGCCTAAAACACCCTGGGAATAAGGCAATAGGCCAAAAGTTCATTCTATGAGTTTTCTACCTTAATAATAGTAATCCCTTTTAAGTGTGTGGTGCCTTTAAGTTTTTACAGAACATTTCACATACATTTCTTAATTTAATCCTTAGAATACACACACCACCACCACCATTGCCATTACTATCACCACCACCTCCACATCTTTGTAGTACTCCATTATCCTTACTTTGTAGATGGGAAAACTGTGACTCAGAATTATAAAAAGACTTGCCTTTGGTCAAGAAATTAGTATAATGCTGACACAGATTCAAATTCAGATCCTCTGACTCCAAATGCTGCTTTCCTGTCACTTTTTAAACCAGCTCCCTGAGCCTGGTGTCCTCATTATGAAATGAGGCTAATAATAACTACTGATAAGATCTTATTGTGTGTACTAGGTGAGATAATTCCTGTGACATACTCCATATGGTATCTGGCACATAGAAAATATTCACTAACTATAAGCCACCAAGATTGTTTGCTAGACCGAACTGCTTCCTCAAGTACCTTCTCTTATCTCCTCAAAGTTTTCCCAGAAAGGTACAAGTGAGTGCAAGAAGAAAGAAAGAAGATATGATCAAGTTGCATGAACATGAATGTAGCTGTCCATCTCACGCTGACCTCCTCCATGGACTGCCTTTGACCCATAGACATAGATGTGATGGGTTGGGCAAAGTGATTGGATCAAGGGGAACATTGATCCATGCAGAAACAATCAGGTTCTCCCCTATGGGAATTTGAAATTGAGATTGGGAAAGACATGGCAAGTTTTGCGTATTTCTGGAACTATTACATGTAAACCTGAAAGCTATGGGATGGCCATATGCCGCCATGCGAACTGAGGAGGCAAAGATAGACAGTCTGCAGAGAGAAAGAGAGAGAGAGGATGAAAACAGTCTGTAGAGGAAGGCAATAACAAGACAGTTTATTGCTTTCATCCCTTCCTAACACCCAGCTATAATCCTATCCTTGGGTTCTACCTCCATATCCTTCTTATTGCTTAAGCTGCTCAAGGAGTCCCCTCTATTGCAGCAGTGACTGTGACCTTGTAGCCCTATTATTCAGTCCATACCATGTAAGAATTCAAACCCCAAATCACTTCCGAGTCATGATGCTGGCTTCTTTAGGAAAGAAGACACTGAAGCTGCCTACCCTAGCACTCAGAGGAATGCTTAAACCAATCTGTGTTTGGATTGAGGCTGTGTGATAAGCTTATTTTGGATGATTTGGCTTTAAGGATGCAAGATAATATCAAATACTTTCACTTAAGGATACCAAATGGACTTTGAGCCACATCCATCACTGAGACCTAGTGTGGGCGAGATAGTAAGGGTTTGCACAGAACACCCGGCCTAAGGGAAGAAGGCATTAGGCAGACAGTCTTGATGCAGTAATTAAGCCTTAGTCATCAAAGGAGAGGGGCAAACACCTACTCAGTATTGTATCTCCCAGCCCAGTTCCCCATAGCATCTTTTCTGGGTCCTATGGAGCAAAGCAAAGGTATGTATGAGGGTAGAGGTCTGCAGTGGAAAAAAAAACAAAACAAAACAACCTAAGGCTCTAAACATTGAGGCTACCAGCAGTTTGATAGCCATATCAAGCACGAAATATGAGAGACAAGTGTTTGTTCTACCCACCACTGCATGAAAGCATGTACGACTTTGACAACACTTGGCAATGGTGTCAGGTGGGGGTGTCCAGCAAAAGTAGCTCACCAGTATCTTTGACAGAACAAGGCAAATGCCATGCAGAAACCCGGACGACAAATGTCTGATAGCCATGCAGCCCCTGTGGACTCTCGGAAATAATTGAGAGAGGCAAGGCTCTTAAAATAATACCCAAAGTACTGCAAGAGCAATTAAGGGTGGTGGGAGGTAGGAGCCATAAAGCACAGATTGGCAGTAACTCCTGGGACGTAAATACACACTCAGGCAACCACAAATATTGGGACCAGATGACCTAAAAGAATTTAATGGGACTGAAAATTCAGGCCAGTGATGTATAGTGTAAGTGGCTGCTGAGTACAGGACTAAGAGCCATTTAATCTTAACCTTTACCTCTTAAACGTCAATTCAAATGGTAACCTCAGTGATATATAAAGCAGTTTCTCCTCTCCTATTTGAATATCACTGCATACGTTCTCATTAGGGATTCAGAGCAGAGAGGATGCCAGCCAGGGTAAGAGAAAAGCAAGACTCCGCTGGAATCAAGTACAATGATTGGTATACTATATAACTCTGAGGGCCCTGACAAGACCTCAGGTGCCCTGGGGATTCAGGAATGTGTGGGCATCCTATTCATAAGGGAGAAGCAGATCCCCATAAGGCCATTGTGGTGGAAAGGCAGAGCAGGATTTTGTGTTCACACAACTTGGAGCCAGAGAGTCCCAACCTCAAATTATGTTTCCATCACTTACCAACCATGTAACAGTGAGCATGTGAATTAACTTCTCAGGTCTCTAGTTTCTCTTTCTGCAAAACTGGGATAACAATATATAAGGGCAATAGTTATAAAGTGCCTTTTACTTTTACTATTATAAACTAGAACTCTCTTTTAGCCACATTGTTATTTCTTTTCCTACTCCCTCTTTTAAAATTCAAATACCCAGGAGACCAGGCAAATAACCTAAGTGAGTGTGGGGCCACATGGTGACTGGGACATATATAGGATAGTGACTCCCCTATCCAAAGAGGCTTCCTTAGTTCCAGTTTACTCTGACTGTGGAAATGACAGCCTAGGATTATCCGATATGATTTTTCAAGAGAAAACAAAAATGAGCAGTTTCATTTACAGTCTCTCATTTTTAAATATTGCTACTAGCTCGATTTTTTTTTTTTTTTTTTTACAAACATGTTATAAGGCAAATCCACAACAGGCTGCATTCATGCAATCCATGGCTTCTGGCTTCTCTAAGAGAAGAAGTAACCATGAGTCCCAGCCTTAATCTCTCCTTGGAAACCAGTTCAAACCACTCAAGGCATCACTGACCTAAACATTCTCTCTCCTTACTGAAGGAGAATGGTAGACAAGACTCAGGAATTATTCCTGTGGCTCTCTGAAGGGGTTCTTGGTTATCTACATTGGTTCAAGGGCTCCCATGTCCTGCTTGTAGCTCCCAGAAGCCCCAGGGAGTGATGCTTTCTCAGCTCCCATCTTCCTCCACTAGGACTCAGGTGCTGTGTGGCTGAAGTCCCTCCATGTGTGAGATTCTAGAAAGTGTTATAATGTCCTGGTTCTCTTCTGGGTGAGCTCACTTCTCCTGAGAGAATTGGGCAGTAGAGATTACACTTTATGCAAAGCTGAGGAATTGCATTTACAAAGCTTGTCTGGGATTGCTTGATTTTGACATTATCTCTTAGGTTTCTCAAGCTCAAATGAGAAACAAATCATCTTAGGAATCAGGTAGAGGTGCAAATGTCACTGAGAGAGACAGCCACAAACAAATGTAGATGGAAGGCCCTTGAGAGACTGGTGGCAGAGGAAGTCAATACATTACAATAAGGTCATGGCCTCCATGGATTAAGATGCTATCAAATTCACAAAGAACATGATGACAGTTAAACAAATCCTAGCACAACAGAGAGAGAAGACTCTTCTAAGACTTATCTTCAGACGATTTCAAATCAGACAATTTCAAAAATATCCGTAGCTAGCATTACAGGCGAAATGAAAGGAGAAAACTCATATGTATTAAAATCTACTATATTAACGTGCATGATGGTTATATATATTCTCTAGCTATAGGACAAAGCACAAGTTACTTAACCACAATGACTCAATTTGTATCTGTAAAATAAAAATGATAGCACGCCTATCTTATAGGATTATTATAGCAAATAAGACAAAGTATATAAAAGCCTGTGGTACACATTAAGTAGTCAGCAATCATCACTATCATTATCTTAGTATTTCACTGATTCCTCACAACAGCCCAAGGATGTTTATCTGCATTTTATCATAAAAGCTTAAGTGCACAGAGGTGACGTGTCCAAATCGCTTACCCAAATTCTTCCAGCTAGTAAGTCAAGGAGTCAGAATTCCACTTCGGGTTTGCTTTTGCTTTTTTTTTTTTTTCTACAAAGCTCTTTTGCTAATTTAGCGATATTAGCAAGCCAAATTTCTAATTTCTAGCCAGAGTTAGTTTTCTTAACACATGACTAAACACTCTCAAGGCCCTTGGTTCATTGTCAATGCTTCCTCCTCTACCACCCCAAACAGTTTCATGATCTGATGCCTGGGGTCAGGCCCTCTACTAGCAGTGCCCCCTCTGTCCCTGACCAAGTCACTCGCACACCATGCAGCCGTCATCTAACGCAGGATGACTTCCTGGCTGGGTCTGTACCTTTACACCAGGCTCTTACTCCTCACTTTCCTGTGACTTTTAGTCCTTTCCTGAACTTTGTGCCCTGTCCTTCCTTTTGGTTCCTCCTTCATCCTCATATCTAATTTGGCTTCTCTGTTTTGACTCTCAGACCTCTGTTCAACATGATTTCGACATAGCTCTTCTGTCCCTTTCCACTCTTAGAACTCACCTGTCTGCCCGCCCGTCCTTGATCAAGATGAGACTGGAACTCAGTGAAACTTGGCAGAATCAGCTCTGGGGTTTGTGTTAGGGGAAGATGGGAGAATGAGATCCACAGCATGGGTGATGCACTCCAGAAAACCGTCTTCTTCTTGAGGAAGACCTAAGAACTGTTTGCAAGTTATCTTTCACTTTGCATTCTAAAGCATGTATTGTCAAATTTAATAGTAGGACCCACTATTTATTTAGTAATGGCTTATTTTGTAAAAGAAATCCAGTGTTAAGAGTAACTCGATCAGATTTCAGAAACATTAGAAAGTGTTTTGTGTGTGTGTGTGTGTGTGTGTGTGTGTGTTTTAAGGGGACAGCGGTAGGAATGTGTGTGTCAGAATAATTCATTTAATTCTAAAAACTGTTTTATGAGATATTACTACACTTTGGTGAAATTTACATTTTACCCAGAGTCTTAAAGCAGAGCATTTATCTGTGAATAAGTAAAATCAGAATGTTTATTACCTGTTTACTGAAAGGCAGGCTATGCCCTTTATTAGTTGCGGGGGGTCGAGAGCTGAGTAAGCTACAGTGGTGCCCTCCTGGGGTTCTTTGTCTACAGGAGAAAACAAATTCACATATGGAAAATGCCACCATAATATGTTAAGCAGGGATCTGAGCCCTTAACCCAGCCTGGGGTCTCAGGGATAGTTTCTTTAAGCAACTCTCACTTGAAGTGGCTATGGAGGAATAACAAAAATAATAACTGGCATTTATTGAAGAATTGTTATGTGGTAGGCACTGCTCTACTGAAATCAAAGAATTAATAAAGTCAGAAAATATATTTTTTAATTAAAATTATTGAGGTGATATTGGTTCAGAAAATATATTTAATACAAAATAGGTTTGTGAGCTAGTCTGGACTAATAGCCACAAGGAGGAAGTCACACAGCACCCTGTTAACCATTGTAGAAACTGCTTAGCCTAGCGCCTGTTAGGCTGTGGGGTGGGGTGGGGGGAGAATAAATAACCAAGACAGCAAAAATAGTAACAGCAAACAATCAGTAAGAGTCACGAGATGTACAGCTTCCAACCCTTCAAACCAGGATAACCTATTGACACGCATTGTTAAGGTGTTTTTTCAGCCCACAAAACAAATGACAACCATGTCCCCAAAACCAGACAGGGTCACAGCAGGAGGGAAACAGATGACTGGAAGAAGAAACTTAACCACTTACCTAACCAAGAACTAATCAGAGAGACCAACGACCACAAACCCTTACTCATGATTATTCACTCTATAAAACCTCTTGTCTATGAGTAGAAGTCTGGGCTTTTGAGTATTTCCCTTCCCGTTCTTATGGGTGGCGCCATTCAAAATAAAATAGCCAATCTTTCTCCGCTGCAAAGGCCTGTATCGGTTCTCATTGACTCACTGCACACACAGGTGGGCACAGACTCTCTCGACTTGTTTAGTTTCACTAAGTGCTTGCCAACCTTTACCATTTAATCCTAAAAAAACTGTTTTATGGGATAAGGATTATCACTATGCTATTACAGCAAATGTAGAAACTAAAGCACAAAGAGCTTAAATAACTTGCCCAAAGTCACACAGGTCGTAAGTAGAAGAGGCAGAACACAAACCTAAGGAAGTCTCAGGGTTATTAGTTAATCAGAAAAAGGAAGGCACAGACGAGTAAATGATATGGGGTGTGAAGGAGAACTACAGCGGTAGTTGGTGCCGTGCCCACATCCTGCAGCTGTGTTCCAGAGAACTGCTGCACTCCTGACCTGAAAAGTCTTTTCTCAAAGCCAAGTGACGCAGCCTCGCTTTTCACGGCAGGCTGGATATGTTGACAATTAGCGCATTAAGGTGTGTTGATGGGATTTGGTATATAAATACCCCAGCTCTCTTGCTCTTCAGGTAAGATAACTCTGAGCCATATTTTTAATACCATTTCTTAGCATTCCCTTTCAGGATTAAACTCCAAGCACCGACGGTGACAGCTGGTTTGATAGCACACCCTCTATCAGCTGCATATCATCCACTTTCTTTCACTGCATCACTTTCCTACGCTCTTACTGGTGTTTATGGCACTTCCCAAATATAAACTTCTTAAACTTGAATCTTCGTTCCAGAGTCTGCTTCCGGGGAAACATAAGCTAATTGAAATTATTATTGCTAAGATACAAAGTAGGAGCCTGAAGAGGCACAGCGGGGGCAATACGGCCCAAAGTCTGCCATATATCCACAGATGGATGCTGGTTACCACCCTAGAACAGTGTGAGTTTATGGACTCAAAGACCATATGACATGTGTGATATCATTGCAGGAAGTCCCTAAGGGATCATCTGTTCATTCCATCCCCATTTTGCATCTGAGACTTTGAGTGGGAAGTGACTTGCCCGAGTCACTTAACGGGGTAGTTGTAAAGCCCAGGTTCTTGTCGGAACAATGATGGTGAGAGTCGTACTTACTGAGGAAAACTAAGGATCCCTTTGGACCACCTTTATCAAACTCATAAACATTAGAATCTTGAAGGATTCAATTTCAAGCTCTTTCTTGAAAACCAGCTTGTGGTAACCAACTCACCACAGCTGGCCAGAGCCCACCATGCAAGAAGCAGAGAACTGGGTTCCAATTTGCAAATAAACCTGAGTGTTTAAGATTCATTAACCACTTTATCAACTCAGTCACTTCACTTCTTGGAAGCAGTGATAGAAAATAATAACACAAAGACATGCATACATGTGCAAAATACAGCGTTGTTTTTAAGAACAAAACAATAGAAACAACCTGAATAACCATCAATAGAGCAATATCCAGTGTCATTAAATAAAATAAAGTTAAACTAGAAAGATATCCATGATATACTAAGTGAAAAAAAGGAAGCTGCAACTGCATATGTCTGATCTTTCTGTTAAAAAAAAAAGTATATGTGTAGATAGGTATTTTGCTTTGTAACCACAATAAAATTCTGGAAAGATACGCATGGAACTGTCAATGGTGTGCGATGCATTAATTTTTTGAATATTAACTTGTATTTGTTCTCCCTCTGTTTTGTCCTTCCCTCCATTGTAAGCAGATGCTCAGGCCTTCTCCTAGCCTCTTGCCACAAGGGAGATTTTGTGACAGGGCCAGAAGCCAACATTGTCTGCAAGACACTTCTGATCTTGGTCCACAATTGTATAAAAGTTAAACCCATTGAGAAGATTACACTTGGTATCTTGGAGGAGCAGGAGAGAGAAGGGAAGGCCTTTGAAATGCAAACGGAATTGAAGTCTGTGGGAAGGCAGCACTTCCAGGAGGAGGAAGGCCTCAGATGGACTGGCCCAGGGACCTGGAAATTTTAAAGCCTCACTGAAAATTTTCCAGGCTTTAAAAGAGGCAGCAGAAAAGTTAGAACTGGAAGAGATCTTGTGGTCTGTGACCATGGACGCCTCAGCAGTCACAACCAGAGACGAAATCCAATGGTTTAAAGAGACGTCCCCAGGACTTGGTGCTACATAAAACCCTGAGACCCTTGCCCAACCCTGAGAATGACAATAATGGCTGACACTGAATTCCTAATAATCTTATATGATGAGGAGAGTAGCCATAGGCTCAGAATTGAATTTAATTCATGTAAAAAAGAAAACCAAAATACTATTTCTTATACATGTGAGTTTGTAAAAAATATTCATGTTCTCAACAAGTCATGGGGCTAGAGATTCACAGGGGAGAACTTCACTTCTTACACCATGTAATTTTCAAGTGTTAAAATTATAGATAATTTAGATTTTTCTTTCTTTTTTTTTTTTTTTTGCCGCTCCCCAGTTTTTTTTTTTTAAATAATAAACCTGTTTTTAATGTTTGTTGTCATCTCACTCTCTTAATCTGGTGGCAACCGCTCCAGAGGGACAGAGTCAATTGAATAAGCATCATTTCTGACCCTGAGATGTGGGTCCTATTTATTCATTTAAATATAACTTGAAAGATACACTTGCTCAAATGGTCTGTGACATTTGCAGAAACAGGAATGCTCACTCTCCTGGGCCCTGAATTTCTGGTTCTCCTGGATTCTTGGAATTTCTCTACTCGTCTAGAAATGAACCCTCTTCCTACTCTCTCTTCATCCATCTTCTGACTCAAGAATTCCCCTCGATATTTGTCATTATGAATATACACCTTCGCACTCATTTTTTCTCCAGGTTTCCTTGATGAGACTCTTAAATTTTCTTCTGAGGGTTTCCTTCTTAGGAAGAGAAAATGCTTCTAAGGGTGAGTAGGCAGGAGAGAAGAAATGATGATGGCTGGGGACAGTTGTAGACAGTCTGACATGGACTCTGCTGTCAGCATGCTCAGAAAAGATGACTCCGTTTTCTGTAAAATGCAGTAATTTCATCTAATCCCCCCTGCATGAAAGAGAAAGGAAGAGACTCTCTTCTGCATATTGCTCCTTGGGTCCCAGCAATCCGTCCAGTCTTAGGACCCACTACTCTCCAACATGTAACCTCCCAACTATAAGGCTAGGCTTCTCCACTGATCCTGTCAGAGGCACAGATCCAATCTCCAGATCTTTGTACAAGCTAGTTGCCTTTCTTGAGGAACTACGTCCATCATACTTTTACTACCTTAATTCTATTTATATCCCTATGAAGCATACTCTACTTCCTCTTGGCCATAGCTACCTTCTCTGAACCCAGATGTTACACATACATACCTGTATTACTCAGGGTTCTCCAGAGAAACAGAACCAATAGGGGATTATATTTATGTATATGAGATTTATTTCAAGGAATTGGCTCATGCAATTGCGGGGGCTGGCAAGCCCAAAATTTATAGGGCAAGTCTGTAGGCTATAAATTCAGATAAGACTTGATGTTTCAGTAGCCTTGAATCAGAAATTTACATCTTAAAAAAAACCTTCACAGCAACATCTAAACTAATATTTAATCAAATAACCAGGCACTATAGCCTGGTCAAGTTGACACAAAATTAACCATTACCATATCTCTATGATTCTATTACTTAATGTGTTTGAGTCATACTTTCTCAGTACCATTTTAAGCTAGTGGAAAGCAGGAAACAGAATGACATCATGAGTTTAGGCAGAAGATTTCAAATACCGAATCTCAAGATCTCAAATATATTTCCTGTTATTGTGAGCTTAACCATTCAGGGATAGAAAATTTGGGCTTCTCATTCTTTCTGCTACAGCCTTCTGGATACTTGCTGTGGAAATGGAGGTTCCATTGGAGTTTAGTTCAACAAGAGGAAAGGAAACAACTCTTGGCTAAGCCCTGAGTTAACAATTGTCCTAAAGGGTTAGTGGGGGTAGACTATTGAAAATTGTGACTAAAATAAAATTCATAATCATCTTTGGATATCTTTAAGCCATGCTAGATGTGAGAGAGAGCATACAGGGCCAGTTGATGAACTGGTCAACAGTAAGTCAAACATTAATTAGGACTCTTTCTGTCCCTTATCCCCCACCTCCCAACACACACACACGCGCGCGCGCACACACATGCATTGATCAGACTGGATGTTTGCCTGAATTAACTGAAGGTTGACCAATTAATTTGAAGTTAAGTCTGAAGTCTTAATCTTAGAATCACTCTTTATGGAAACTACTGGGAATCTGAGTAAGAGAAAAGAAAGATAACAAAAGAGGAAGCAGAAGGACAGACCTGTCTGCCTCACAGCTTTGCTTCTGCTAGCCTCCAGAGTTAATTAACCATGATTAAAGGGTCATTGCTGTCATTGACAGGGACCATAGACACAGCCCCACTTATAGAATGTCTCTAGTGTGGTAGGATTGAAATGTCTCCTGGCTATTCCTGTTCTTTCCCTGAAACCTGTCATCTCCCAGAGGGATGGTATATATAATATTTTAATATTTAATGTAAAACACATACAAGTAGTACTTCATCTGCCTGCATCATGTTCCTAGAAGTATATTTAGAGTTTTAAGCTGTTCCACTGTTATACATTTTGCCAAATTTTAGTCATTGAGGGAGTTGTGTTTAAACATCTGTTGACTGCAGATGTTAAGCAGTGTAACATATTCTTTTAAGATGCCAAAATGCAATTAAACTCATAATATTTTTCTTAGTAACACATCATGCTACATCAATGGAAATTCAGAAAGGTAAAACTCAATGAACAATGAGTGGTAACAATTCTCTAAAAGGCAGCTGTGGCCAGTGGCAATGGAGAATTCACTTTTAACTAAATTATGTTAAATTATCAGTGCCAATTTGCCCAGCTCTTGAAGAGAGCTAATTTTTTTTTTCAAACCAGGCAATGCTCAGGTGGAGTGAAACACAAGGAAAGACATCTTTTTGGCTTATAGGATAATTGCATCACAAACTTTTCCCTTACTTTGGCTGGGCCACTGAACCAGAAGATGTCAGTGTTTAAAATCCTGTAATGCCAACTCTTCTCTAGAATACCAATGTGGAGGTGGTCTGATTTATACCTGGGCTCACAATTCAGAGGAAAGTGTGTGGATCACAGCCTGGATATGCCGCACCTGGGTGATGAGCTCTACTCCACACGGTGGAAGAAACACATCTACAGCATGAGTAGAGAGGATTCTCATTCTGTACTTCCTAAGACCTGAAGTTGCTGTGTTTTCATTTTCCGATGGATAAGTAGGAGCAATACTGGAGCTTCCAGAAGGGAGGAGAGAGCTATTTCTTTTGTGTGAATTAAGCAGTATCAAGAGGCCTCACAGTTCAAAATAGCTCTCTCTCCTGTCTGAAATTCTACTGCTAGAGTTTTTCTTTAGGTTTAAAATCTTGAAAGCTCCACAGTGTTCCTGAGGAGAACAATAAACCCATTAGTAGTCCATGTCTCTATTTAATTTTATTTTTCCATTTCAATTTTAGGTCTAATTTTATCTGCTTCCTAAAAATATGTTTCATATTTTCACAAGGACTGGGCCTAAATAGGTAATTGGTTCAAAATCTTAATTTGTTGACTAAATAAGTCTAACATCAGTCAAAAAAATTTTTTGAACAAAAGAATTTGTCAAATTGGGTGACCCACTATTTCTTAAATTCATCACTCACTGATTAAGCCTTTGTTCTGTGCCAACCCCTGCACTAGTTCCTGGGGCAACAGGGGTAAAGGTCCATAATCTTTGTTTCTGGCACCCCATCAGTCTCATGGGGACACAAGCACACAACCCAACTATTATTGTGCAGTGTGGTAAGTGATAGGGGAGGCAGGTATAGGGTGCTTTCAAGCATGGAGCCACAACCAACCTCATCCTGGCACTGTATAGACGACTATATCCTCGAGTTTCCAAATACATTGAAAAAGTATAACAAGGAGGTGCTAAATTAGTAGAGTATTTACATAAAGTTCTATTATGTTTCTACTCTTGTGCCAGGTGTTTGTGTTGGGGATCGGTGCTGGAGAATAGAAGTTGAAAAGGAAGAAAACATCATCTTAGCCATCAAAGAGTTCAAAATTTAATTGCAGGAAATGATGTGGAAGTGTAGGGAGCTATTAGATATCAAGACAATCAACAAATTTGTAAAGTATAAGCATTAAGGTGTTGAGCAAACACTAGGTTACATGTATGATGAAAAGTGGAAAAGAGTGATTTAAGGTGAAATAGTTTCAGAAATGTCCTTTTGAAGGAGACAGGCATGAAGGACAGGTCCAATTTATATTGGTAAAAATGAAAGGCCCAAGCTATCTATGTAGTGGGTGTAGCAGGGGCAAGTGGACAGAGCTGGCAAGGGGAGGAATGTTTTTGTTGTTATATGCATATTATAAAGGTGGGGCAGGGATTATCAATAAGAGACCAGAATAAGGGTCTGAAATTGAGTTTTGTGCAAGGTCTTTTATTCACCCATTCTCAGGGTCTATGAACTGGATACAGGAATTAATAAATTCCTTCCATCTTGAATCTCACAGTCTAGCACTAGAAAGATACTTGAGAGATTTAACCTTAGCATGTTGGTGTCTATGCTCCTTTCGTCCTTCAAATATTGTCTACTGAATGAAATTTCCCTGATCTGTTCAGCCAAAATAATTTATAATGACGATAGTAACTAACATTATTAAGTACCCCATAGACCAGTACTATACTAAGCACTTCGAGTGTCTTATTAACTATTGACACTTAACACTTAAGTGTTTCAATGTACCAGGCACAATGTTATATTCTTTCCAAAGATTACATGATTTATTCCTCACAATAAACTTTAGGAGTATATACTATGATCACCCCCATTGTCTATATGAGAAAACTGAGGCTCTACAAGGTTAAATGTCCAAGGTCAGCCTTAACTTTTGGAGGGAGAGGTGGATGCTTCAAGAGTGCGATAATTAACACTGCATGCCTCCTGATGTAAGGGAACATTCATTGTAGTACACAGCACCACTTATGAAGTGTACTTGTCAAAAAACGTTGAACTTAAATCTAGTTAGACCTTTATATCTAAATTTCCATTTATTGAAAATAGAGGGCGAAGAATCAAGATAAATGACACTACAAAAGAATAAATGAAAAAATTTAGAATTTGAGAGTTTAGGGATGGTCAGACAGCTGACCTGATTTCTTCAACATGCCAATAATATATATTATAATATAATATAATAATATAATATAATATAATATAATATAATATAATATAATATAACATAATATAACATAATATAATATTTAATAGATAGTAGGACTTGATATAGATTGAGTTACTTTAATACACGAGACTTGTTTGTTAGATTCCTATTTTGAGTAAACCAACTTTAAAAAGACATTCTGAATAATGAAAAAATTTAAATGTGGCCTGATTGCTGGAGCATGCCAAGAAATATTCTTAATTTTATTGGATGTGATTATGGCACTGAGGTTACCGAAGAAAATGCTAATAATTTTGGGAGAGGTGTACAAGTGCGTTAGGAGAAAATGGCATGAAAACTGGAATTTGCTTTAAGATAGTTAGCAATTTTAACTACAACAAAAAAGGACAAATAATTCAAGAATGGCAAATGTTTGCTAATTGTTGAAGCGTGGTGTTGTGTATATGGAGGATCATTGTATTAGTCTCTCAACTTATCTCTGCATTTGGAACTTTTTAAAAATTTTTTTATTAACTTCAAGTATACAGTACATTGGTTAGACTTTTATACAGTTTATGAAACGATCCCCCTGATTGCTCTTTCTCTCTGGCTCTACACCTAGCCATTACAATACTGCTGACTGCATTACCTATGCTGTACTCCCCATCCCCGGAACCATCTATCCACTACTAATTTGTACTTCTTTAACCCTTCACCCTTTTCTCCCAGCCCCCTAACACCCCTCCCCTCTGGCCATCACCAAATTGTCCTCTATATTTGTGAGTCCATTTTTGATTAGTTTGTTCTTTTTGTTCCTTAGATTCCACATATAAGTGAAATCATATGATATTTATCTATCTCTGTCTGACTTACTTCACTCAGCATAATAACCTCTATGTTGATTCATGCCATTGCAAATGGTTAGGATTTCATTTTTTTTTCTTATGGCCAAGTAATATTCCATTGTATTATATGAACCATACCTTCTTTATCCAATCATCTGTTGATGGGCATTTAGGTTGCTTCCATATCTTGGCTATTGTAAATTGTGCTGCTGTGAACATAGGGGTGCATAGATATTTACAAATTATTGTTTTGGTTTTCTTTGGATAAATACCCAGAAGTGCAATTGCTGGGTCAAAAAGCATATCCATTTTTAATTTTTTGAGAAACCTCCAGACTGTTTTCCATAGCAGCTGTACCAATTTGCAATCTCACCAACAGCGTATGAGGGTTCCCTTTTCTCCACATCCTCGCCAGCACTTGCTGTTCTTTGATTTATTGCTGATAGCCATTCTGCCAGGTGTGAGGTGATATCTCATTGTGGTTTTAATTTGCATTTCTCTGATGATTCGTGACCTTGAGCATCTTTTCATATGTCTATTGGCCATCTGTATTTCCTCTTTGGAGAAATACCTATTCAGCTCTTTTACCCATTTTTTTTTTAATAGGATTGTTTTTTTTGTTGTTGAGTTGTATGAGTTCTTTATATATTCTGGATATTAACCTCTTGTCATATGTATTGTAAGCAAATATCTTCTCCCATTTGGTCAGGTGGGAATTTTTTTAAATAAAAATTTTACTTTTAATAATGCAGGCTGAAAACGGACCCTCCTGCACCACTGAGCCCAGTGTTTTGCCCAGAGTAGGTGCCCAGTAAGTACATGGTGAGATCATTGAAGTTAGAACACGAAAAACAGCAATAGCATGAATAAATTGTCCTAAACATAAAATCACAGCAGTATGGGCTCGAGACAGGAAACCTCTCTTCTCTTCAGAGCTCTATGTCGCTTTTTGTGTGTATGTGTGAAATAGTCTCCTTTTCTCTTTGCCTTCAGTGCTGCCCTTGATGATAATTTTTATCAAAATTTACATAAATTTTAAATGTGGATCTTTGCAGTGTGATTCACATTGTAAGTCTGGGTTGCTTGATTACAGAGAGCTTTGAATGGAGGCTGAAACTCTGAAGACAGCACACAACTTAAACATGGGTGTGATAAAATCAATGGTTTAAGATCATCAATCTCTAGGTGCTCTGCCCAGTGTATCTCTAAATCTGTCTTTCAAAAGGAAGTTCTCTCGTACTCGGGTAAAAACACCCCTAAATTATTACTGCAGAGGGGTAGGGCCTACCACAGGCAGAGAGGCACTACTCATACTAATCTACTGTTTTGAATGTGACCAGGCTATATTTTCACATCAAATCTGCAGGGAATAACAAAAATGACATTAATAAATATTCCCCCAGAAACTGATTTATTAGATCAAACAGGAAATTACTGATACTTTTCCAAGGGGAAACAAGACACAAAACTCTGCATATAGCCTGTTTATAATAAGATATTTGTTTCTCAACTCCAGAAGCTGGCGATTAAACTCCCAGAAATGAACTGGTACCAATTCCCATGAATAAAATGACTATGAATCATCTCATTCTTGAAAACTGAACAAAGATGTGACTGAACAGGTGATGAGCTGAGTGGATGTGCAATACTTCCACAAACATTCAGGCACAATACGTGCTCATATTATTGGTATGATTCGGAACCCTTTAAACATCCCTGCATCTGAGCCTTATTAGAGAGAAGAAATTGAGCATATCTGTTTAAACATGCTTAACAAATTATATGCGTGGAAGTCTATCTTTCAGGGTTTCAAACGAGACGATGTATAATTTTTACTGCGTGTAATGGCCCGTGTAGCCAGGGTATACTATTAGAAACAGATTTCTGCTTTTGACTAGTCCTCTCACCTACATGAGAAATGGGAGAGAGAACCAGAATCAACAGTCACTTCTTGCCTCCTTTTTTACAATCTAAAATCCCATTCATCCATCACTTTGAGCAAATAAATCTGTGATGTAAAATACAGTGGCCACTGGCCACATGTGACTCTTTAATTAAAATTAAATAAAATTAAAAATTCAGTTTCTCAGTAGTCCTAGCCAAATACCAAGTACTCAGTAGCCACATGTGGCTAGTGCTACCATATTGAATAATCAAGATTTAGAACATTTCCATTGTTACAAAGAAAAGTGGGGTCATTAACATCATTCCCATTTCTCCATTTTCTTCAAGAGCAACATTTGTCTCCATAACCCTTGTAAAAAGATATAGTAGACTTAATAAGAAAACACCTAAAATTAGTTTCTTCAAAATTCAATCTGAAACTCTGTAGATTCAGTTTAAATAGTATGAGATTTTAACTAAGTAGGTCTTGAAATAGTCAAAAAGAATGACCACATTGAAAGAATATTGGCATCCACATCAATAGTTAATTGGATTTTGATATTTGATTTTAAAAAAATAGCATTTTATTAGATCTCATTTGAAACTAAGGGAATGGCTACACACAACACACACACACACACACACACATCCTATTAATTAGAAAAGCCCAGGCATGATGAAGATGTGCTCATGTAATATTTATAATCTTTCATCTTATGCATTGTCCAAAGAAGACAGAGAACAGGCCATAAAGCAAACGAGGGTTTCTTCTTAAATGTTATATGACAGGGCTGATGCATTTGTGAGGTGAGAGATGATCACGGACTGGAGAAGGGACCTAGAAGGGCTGGCAGTAAAGCTACTTTCAAAGTTCTAGAATTGGTAGTTGATATCGATTTCCTGGAAGACTTCTAAATATAATGAAATGATGTGGGTGCATTGTTTTATCTAAAGATAAAACCAATATTAGATTAAATAGTGCCTGTTAACCAGTGAAGTGAAAAAAAAGTGTCACAGTGGGAAAGAAGTATCCATCATTATTTATTCAACGAAGAATGGAGCGCTCAGTAGTACAAGTTATTATACTAGATATTTCGAGTATGTTAGGAGAAATAGGCATCAAAGAGATAAATGAATAAATAATTAATTACAAATGAAATAAGTATTATAAAAGAAAAGTAAAGGGTCTTACAATAGCATGTAACAGGAGTACTAAACCTACTTTGGGAAGTCAGAGAAAATTTTCCTAAAGATATGACTTTTATGGAGACAACTAAAGAATGAGTAGAATTTATTCAGGTCAAGAGGTGGGGAAAGAACATTCTGAAAGGAAGATATGTATATAGACTCCCTAAACAGGAAACAGCATTGAGCATTTGTGTGGCAAAGGTGTAACAAGCAAGAAACAAAAGGGTGTAATGTAGCATGAAGCTGGGAGGCAGGTGGGCACCTGCTCGTGCAGTACCTTATACAGCATGATCAATAAATAAATTAATCGATGTATTATGCACTTATATAAATATTGCTCTTGTTTGTGTTTTAATAAACAGTTATATTACACAGAGAAAGGCATGAGTATGCAGAAGTACATAGTATGGAATGTTACTTAGTTACCCAGATCTATAGAAAGAAGGATTTCTAGTTGGAGAGAAAGTGTTTTCAGAGTCATGGAGGTTAGAAAGAGTATGGGTTTTTGGAATAGCTAAGGGGAAGATCAAGAGAAACAGTTAAATTGTAAATGAGACCAGATTATTGACATTTTAAAATTACAAGATAAAGTGAATGAACTTTACCTGTTATACAACAAGGAACCATTGAATATTTTCAGCAGGAGGGAGCAAAATGAGAACTTCAAGGAAGAAGCTGAGGGGAAGTGGTTATGAAGAGCCAGAGTCTGAAAACCAAAAAGAATGAGTTAATGAATTGTGGCTTTTCCAGCCTCCATTTTCTTCATCTCCCTCTAACAGCATCTAAATTTGCCTTTGGAGAACTGGTTTTAGTAACTGGGTCAGGAATATACAGGTAACTCTACTTGGTCCAATAAGAAACAAGGAGATATTTGCTGGAGCTTCTCCGGGAAAGAAGCTTCTTTATGGTTCTCTAGGAGCTATCAGAGGTGATGGTCTTTTTCCCTCTGAAGAGAACAGGATAAGGATGTGGAGCCTGAAATAGTTATAGCCTTTTTATATAAGGATAAGGAATCAGAATAAGAACAAGCCTGTCACAGGGAGGGAAGCAGAGGCAAATGAATCATAGAGAAGGGGGTCCAGTCCTGATGACATTAGAACCTCTTCACTCCAGTCACGTGAGCCAATAAAGTCCTATTTGTGCAGGGATTACTGTAGCTTGACACCACCACAATAAGGCTAAATAAAACAGGAACGGCAGATGAAAATGAGTTCATTTTTAAAAATAGAAAATTAATGAGAAATTATTGCCAGGCAGGACTAATTTTATCTCAATATATGATCATATGAGAATTGGCTTTATAATAAAACATAGATTATAATCTATATGTGATACAGTAACATATAATATTAAAACTAAAAATCCCACTTATGTGCTGCTGCTTTTTTTTTTTTTCTGGAATTTTTACTTGCAATAAAGAACCATGACTAAAAAATGAAATTCAAAAATTGAAAGAATATTTCTAAAATCACTGGTAACTGCCATTAACATTTAGGCGTCTATCCAGTCATTTTGCATATACACAAATTTGTCTTTAACAAATTTATTAAAATGAGATCCTAATGCACACACTGTATTATAACCAGTTTTGCACATAGCGATATGTAACAGACATATTTATTTCTATGTTAATAAATGAAGCCTTACACCATCTTCTTACTAGCAGTTTCTCATACATGTTTTTACAAAGAATATCCTCAAAGTGGTAAAGAGAAAGAATTTAAAATCAAAGTGCATGCTCAGATCCTGTCTCTGCCTCTTATCTCTCCAACATTATTGGTTCCTCATTTCTGTTTTGCAGGTTAAATGACATGATGCCTCTATATTCTTTAGTACAATGCCTGGCATAGGGTAACACTTGATAATGAGAGTTACTATTATCAATTTTAAATTATTAATATACCTTGTGCTGTATGAGGTGAGGAGCTATAGAAGATATATATTAGATATAGATATAAAATAGAATTAGGCCCTATCTGTAAACAATAGAAATAAATCAATAAGAGAAGTAATAAGAAATAACCAACAATTACCATATCCCTTCATTACTAAATTTGAAGGTCAATAATTTTGCAGCATAATTGATATAAAATTTGAGCTGTGAGATTGTTGAAATAACTGATCCTTTAAGCCTATTTAATCCCTTTCCACCTTCCACAAATAAAGATCAATAGAAACTTAAAAATGGAGTTGATGGTCTTTATGAAAGAGTGATTTTCTCTGTGTCCTTAGGCAAAATGCCTTCAATTGACACAGGCTCCATCTGCACTCCAGGCAAAACTGCACGTTCTTCTTTTTTTAAATGTATGTTTTTAAAATACCATTTGGCACCCACCCTACAAAGCTTAAAAATTAGCTTTTGAAAAAAAAATCACCCAAAATGTTGCCTTGCGTGTAGAGGCAAGCAAATTCAATTTATGTAAATGATTCTTAAGAAATGTCTTTAGGTCTGTATTCCAACAATTGCGTTTTTAAAAACACACATCGATTTGCTTTTAAAATGCTAGCTTCTTTATATTTTTCTCCTCTTTTAGAAAAGAACCTGAATTATGCAAGTATATCTTATATTAAGAAACCTAGTAAATGAAAACTCCTATTTGCATCACAGAAAAATTAGGGTGTCATCATGTACTCTTCAAAATGATTTTGAAAATAATTCAAATTAAATCCCTTTAAATATAGAACTTGCCAAGGAAATTTAAAATATGATTTAAATTTAGTACAACTTTTCCTACGATGTGTAAGAATACAACAATGAACATGAAAAAAATAGTTAATATATCTTTCATTATACTCTCAGTAGTATATGTATGTATGTAAATATCTTGAACTACAAAGGGATAGAGGTATTGCTAGCTCAAATGGTCCTAGTGATACAAAAAGGTGAACATAGCCAATGCAGATTGGCAAATGGTAATATAAGAGTCATTTGTTTAATGTGAGCTTTAGCTGTGAGATCTTCCAAGGCAGGGACTATGTCTTATTAATATTTGTATTAATGTTCTTTTCCCTATAAAATATTGAGTATGACTGTCACCTTGTGAATTATTCAATAAATAATTTGGTTAACTGAAGACTTTAGAAAAAATAAAGCGAGATCCCTAGCATACCCTTTAATATTTAAAAATTAATTCCACATGGATCAAAGATTTAAATACAAAAACGCATAGACTTCTATTTCAACAGGAAAGACTAGGCCTTAGGGTCTCCTTCATGGTACAGAATACCTAAAAGTTTGAAGTAAATTATTAAAATATATTTTAATGCATGGACGATCTGTCAGGAAATTAAAGGGAATTTTCAAAATCCAAGAGGCCAAAATCAACAATAAAAAAATAATCATCATCATCTAGTACTAAAATTGCTATTCTCATAGCCCAAAACCTTGGTTTTACTGGGCCACACATGAGGTGCAAAGTTGGCAGAGGACAAAGCAGAATGAAAAAACAAAAATTCTAGAATCAAAAAGGGCCCCCACACACCAAATGTTGACATCCTCATTAGATGAGAAATAAACTTGAGACAAAAAGAAAGTGTTGGCCTGTCTCAGACTTGACTCTAAATGGAACTGGTAGGGGGAGTAGGGAGAGATGAGGACACTTCACTCCAAATTCCTAATCACAGGCTCCCACTCACATTATTTGGGGGAGATGAAATTAACATTACTTATGTAACATGCAACTCTCCCCCTGCCCCCATAAAAAAACTCTAGTCAAAAATTTAGTTCAAAATGATGAAAGGTAATTACTGGACTACTTAATAAAATTGTTTAAGTCATGATTGGGAGAGTAATAGTGATATGGAAGAAAAATTAAAATTGTATTCCTACCTCACACCATACACAAAATATCAATTCTCGATGGATTAATGACATTTGAGAATGGCAAAATTTTTAGAGCTTTAGTAAAAAATATAGAAGGATATATTTTTAAACTTGGAAAAGCAGTAAAAGATTTCTTAAACAAATACGAAATGTGTAAACCAAAAAAAAAATCGATAAATTTGATCATTAAAATGTAGAACTTCTGTTCATCAAAAAATACCATAAAGAAAGGAAAATGACAACTTCTAAACAAAAATTATGACAAGCTTGGAAGAGAGCCTTCCAACAACTACACAAGAGCCCTTCATTCAGGTCAGTATGAATCTGTCCACCTGTATTCTTCAGGCAGGGACATTGATTTAGTTATAATATCACTATAGTCATACCATCTTATCCAAAATACTGTCAATGGAGTTGCTTTAAATAGAGAATAGCTGGATTTCCATGAAGCATTGTTCTCATCTGGTTTGCCAATACCCTTTATGAAATTCTTTCATTTGTTCATTCAACTGATCATTCTTTCATTCATTCATTTTAATTAGTAAACATTCATTAAGCATCTACTTTATGCTTAGCATAGCACTAGGCTCTGAACATCCTCAAGAGAACCAGAATGGAGTTTCAAAATTATTTTATTTATCCACTCACACTATTGACTGAGCAGCTACAATATACCAGGCACTATTCTAAACATTGAGATATAGCAGGGGGGAAAGTGGAAGAATTTCCTGTCCTTATGGAGTTTACTGTCTAGTGATATCTAATAATATCACATTAACATTAGTATCTAAAGTTTGCTATACCCACTCTCACCTGCTCACCCAAGAATTTCAATCCCCTGGAAAACTCCCCCACCATCAGGACATTTCTGGTAGCTACCAAGGGGGTATCATTTATTCCACATTCCAGACAGGCTGTCACTCTCCACTGGACTTGTTCTACCACTCTTAGCCAACCACCAAAATGGATGGCCTTAACTGGCCCAAACTCTGTTAATGTTAGTATCAGAAATACAAATTTATCTAACATTAATGGCTGCCATTTAGTGTGTTGTGGGCATGAAGTCCCTAACATGCATAATTTAATTCTATGAGATATTCTGTTGTCTTTAAGTTTGAAAGATATCAGCATAGATAGCATGTGTGTGTTTCACGCTACACCTTAGTTAATTATCCTACTTACTTTCTCTAATTAAAACCGCTTTGGTACAATTATTTAATATTCAATTAATTAACATTCAATTAATTAACATTAATTAATATTCTAATCAGGAAAACAATTCTAAGGATAACTAATTAGGCTTTGAAAGACCCTATTAGAATTACACATTTCAGAGACAGTTACTACAAAACTACTTTAGTCCTTTAGCGATCATTATCTCTGGTAGACACAAAGGTTTATTAACTAGCATAATGAATATTAGAAATCATTTTTCACTGGTGAAATGAGGAGAGTTCCAGGTTTTAGATTGACTGAAAGTATTGTACAGGCACACTCTCACTCCATTACTAAAATAGAATGTAAAGTCTAGTCACCCCATAGCCTAATTGCTTCAAAAAGGAATTCCTAGTTTAGGGTTCTAAAGAAAGGATCGTGTTATCTGGCTCCTACTAGAAATTTAAGCAGAATTGTACCTCTAAAAATTGTGACAGTCACCTAAAGAGAATCACAGAGACTTTGTCATACTTTCAGAATGAGTTATATGACTGTTTTGTGCCTACTTACCTACAGCAAAATTTGAGAACTTGGCCCAATACTTGCTTTCATTATAAATGGCACCTGATAGAGAGATTTTGGAAGAGGAAACCTATAGCTTTCATCTACCTGGAACTGTTACAGGCTCTCTACCAAAAAGAACCTAATAACAATAATTTTTTGCAGATCTAATATTTGTGAGTAAGCAGATAGGCTTGGGTCCATTTGCCACCAGTAGGTGTTATTATGCCATTTTAGAGGAGGAAACTAATGTTTTAAATGTTAAGTCACCTCACCAAGTTCTTAAAATAAGTAAGTAAAAGAACTGAGATTTGAAAGTCAGGTCTGGTGATTCCATAACCTTTATACCAATCCGTTAACAATTATATAATTGCGAAATTCTGCCTCACGTTATTGGACTTATGGTCAATCAGCACACTCGAAACTTTGGAGGCAGACTTTGGTTCTCCTCAATCCATGAGTGAATTTAATGTGTATCCATTGTGAGGTTTACCATTCAAGAACACATACTCATCCTATTAAATCTTCTGTCTGCATTACAGTTCCCCGGATTTTGGGCTTTCTCTGGCATATTTTTGGGCAGCAGACATGGAGGTCTTTTTTAGCTGCATCTTCCTTAGGAATGAAGTTTCAGAGCATCTTAGAATCCTACTACTTCCCTAAGACATTCTTCTCAGAAGGATTCTGAATGGAATCCTGCAGAGAGAAAACTGTAGAAAGGGGACAAGTTGCTAATCTTATTCAAACATTCCAATTGTTTGAACTCAGATGCTTGACTGCACATAAATATGCACTGATCAATTTACAGCCATGTAATACAATCTACATAATGTTCTGCCTAAAAGAGAGACTGCTCAGACCTGCTCTGGTGGCAGTCCAGGCTGGGAGCTTTCTGGTGAAAGCACTTCATCTTTGCTGTCGTAGGATGGCTAGCTTCTCCCCACATTTTGATGTTCTGTACATGTTTATAGCCATGCCAGGATGACACTGCTTTTCTATTAACTCTAGTGCTGCACAGCTGACTTATGTTCCACTCTCTACCCTTAAGTCTTTGATGTCTATACAGATGACCCCAAAGCTCCCTGAATGGTGCCTGGTGTCAAAAGGGAAAACTCATGTACTTTGGTAGTAATAATAATAATAAAGCAATCATTTACTGTGCTTATTATATAGCAGGTACTAATTAATGGAAATGCTTTACATATATTATTCTAGAAGAACTCACAAAAGCCCTTTGATCTGGGTATTATTATTATTATTGTCCTCATTTCACAAAAGAGAGAATTGAGGCTTAGCAAGTTTAAATGACTTGTAGGAGCCAGAAATTAATCTGCATCTGCTTAACATTTACCCCTCCACTTAACCACTATTCTTGCGGGCAATCGACCAATGGTATAGGAGACTATTTTTGATTATAGTTCCTCTGATTGGATGGATTTGACATTTCTTATGAAGAAATAAATAGTGATCTACCTCAGTATGGTAAAGAGAGCATAATATTTGGAGTCAGAGGACCTAGAATCAATCTTGAGTCTATTATTGGCAAGCCATCTGATCCTGAACAGATTAATTTTCCATAGTCTAGTTTCTTTGTCTGTAAAATGGAAATGATATAAATATCACCCAGTTACTGTGTGAATCAAATAAAATAACAGCTCCATAATGATCCATTCTCTCCCTTCCCTACATCACTGAGCTTATTAGTGGCTACACTAGAATCTAGGTCTTCTCACTCCTAGTCCTCTATGCCAGAGGAACCCCCAGGTAGTAGACTAGTACCGGTCAGTGGCCTGTTAGCAACCAGGCTGCACAGCAGGAGGTAAGTGGTGGGTGAGCAAGCGAAGCTTCATTTGTATTTGCAACTGCTCCCCAGAGCTAGCATCACTGCCTCAGCTCTACCTCAGATCATCAGGCATTAGATTCTCAGAGGAGCTCTGGTCCCTGGTGCCAAAAGATTGGGGACCACTGCTCTACACTTTTTAGCTGACCAAGGAATCTTGACTCTCCAGTTATCGTAATATGCTAGGCCAATGTCTTTGGTTCTTGTCTAGTTTGATATGTTGGAGAAGTCTTAGGCATACTTACAGCTGAAAGTCTACTAGTCAAGTGACAAAACAGGAGGAAAACTATAAAACACAGACATAAGACACGGTAAGCAGAGACTATTGAGCACTGGGGCCAATACCTTAAGAGCTTCTAACAGCATCCCTACTTCAGCACACAAAACTAATTGTGCTTATTCAAAGATGCAGATAATGGCTGTCCAGTAAACATGCTCAAAATTTAAAATAAAAAGATTTACTTCCTAGTAAGACAGACTTGCTGTCTGCAAGATAACTATCTAGAAAAATATTCCAAAGCCTCTCTATCCATTTACTCAATAATTGTCAAGGTATAGTTCCATCTATCAGATACTAAAATGATAGAGTAGCCAGGAAAAAGCTTTATGAGGAAAGTGACTTTTGAATAAAGACATGGAAATGAGGGAGCTAGCTAGCTCTTTTGATGTTTAGGTAGCATCATCCTAGGAAGAAGAAAAAGTAAATATCCCAAAGTAGGAGCACGTCTGGCTCTTTTGAAGATCAGTAAGACCAGTAGAGCAGAGTGGGAGAGGAGGATTCAGTCAGATTGGTGATGGTGGGGGGAAATAGATCAGGTAGGTATGGTCCTGACAGTTATATGAACTTTGGCTTTTACTCTGCATTAGATAATCTGAATTGATGTATTTATAAGATTACTCTGGCTGCTTATTGAGAACAGACTATCAAGGGGCAAAGGCAAAAGCAGAGACACCAATTAGGAAGCTAGCTCAATAATCTAGGCAAAAAATGATGAGGCTTGGACCAGAGTGCAGGCAATGGGAGCTATGAGAAGGGGTTGGAAAATATATATGTAAAAGCAAACAGGATTTGAAGACAGATTGGATATGTAATCTGAGTGAAAGAGATGAGTCAAGGATGGCACCAAAGTGTTTTGCCCAAGCAGTAAAAAAATGATGGAATGATGTCAAGATAAATCCCAAAGATCTGTAGTATGAGAGATAGCAACCTTCACAATCTCCTGCTCTTCTCTCACCATCTTTCTTGTGCTCTGACTGATTTCAGTTCTCTGAATTCATCAATACTCTCCTTTGCTTTCAGGCCTCCACATATGGTGTTCCTTCTTCCTGCAACAGTTCTTAGCCCCCTCCCTTAATTCCCTAAAAGAGGGGACTGATCCTCAGCATGTGGTTGACAGTGTTCAAAGAATAATTGAGTGAATATATAAATGTTCCAAGTAACTGAGGTTTTCCTCTCAGATATCCTGGTCCTGAATAGAAGTGCGGCCAAGCCTGTGAGGTAAGTCAGGAGATTAAGAGGTACAAGTTGTTCCAGGGGTGCCTATGTCACAATCACTGAGGGATCTGGGGGGAGTAGAGACTAGAGTGCTGCATTCAGATCCCCTTATCAGGGTCAAAGTGCTCTTCCCTCAGGAATTGGGAATATTGGCTGAGTCCCTCACTGGAAATTGTTTCAGCTACAGGTATCTGTATTATCCAAGGTGATGCTCTCAGGAAACAGCCTGTGTCCAATGACGGCTGGTGTGAGGATACAAGGACCTGGCTCCTATGACTCAATTTGAGACAACTCTGAAGGGCTTTCTCAGCAGTAGAGCCACCCATAGGATGGCTGAGGCTGAGACACCAGCTGATGGGTCAGCTTTCCCTTTTGCTCCACACTGTCTTCCTCATTTTCCTACAAGGGTATGTCCTAATAAAATTCCATGCAACTCCCAATCATTTCAAAGTCTGCTTCCCTAGAACTCCATCTAAGACAGGACACATCTCATGGGCTCAGGGAGCCAGGGTGGCCGCAGGAGGTGAGACAGCTGTGAGGCTGAGGCCCTGACAATTGAAAAGGTTCATTAGTGAAACTATGCAGTATAATTTCATAGAAGATTATTCTATCTGGAGGCTAACAGATGGTTCTGAAGCCAAATTCGGGACTCTAATTCAACAGAGAGATTCTGCTGATGTCACCAGCACTTGAGCTATGTGTTCCAGTGTGGGCTTTTTAAGGGTTTTGGTTGTCTTTTTTTTTTTTTTCCTTCCACAAACAGTCATAGAGCCTCGAGAGTTAATTCAGCCTTGTAGTCACTCCAAGGCCATCTGTTGTTCAAATTAAAATACATATTTTTAACTTTAACCTTTCAATCTCTAAAGTTTTAAACCTTTGCAATAGAAACAGTCACTTTGCAACAGCTTTTCAGCTTCCTGATTCAGTGACATCAATGAAAGGGTAATGTCAGTTTTGGGGACGTCAGTGAGGAACGTTGGCAGGGCTGACATCAGTAGAGGGACATGGAGAATTTACCAGGCTATTTTCTGTTCTTGCATGACATGGTAACGTGCTATGCTCTCGTTAACTGGAGGTAATATTGAAACTCTGAATAGATTTCGTGAAGGATAATTTAGGAACTCACATTTATTCTGAGACATTAATAAATAAAGATGGATCTAGAAAGACTGCAGAATTTAGGCTCTTTTGTTAGTTCTATTAATCTATGCCAACAAATTAATAGAACTAGTGTAGAAGCCAGAATAAAATATAACCAAAATGTTAATTTTTTGTGTTTTTTTTTCTTATTTAAAAAATCATGCATGTTTGTTGTAGAAAATGTGGAAAATGCAGAAAACTAGAAAGATACTCATAATCTGCTGCCTAGAAATAAATACTCTTTAACATCTTGGTGTGTTGCATTCATATTTTAAAAGATAATTTAAATATCTCCTGAATGCAAAGATGGGAGGGGGTGTCATTATTGATATTTAAAGATGCTATGCTAATCCAACTGAAAGGGGCATATATCTTTATCCTATTTTATCTTATCTCTTCCTACTACAATTCATGATTTTTTTGGTGCTATTCCATCTACCTTCCCTGTGAGATATGAATAAATTTGCTACCCCTATTTGAAACTACACAAATTAAAATGGTAAATTACCATTCTTAGTTCAATTTTATTCAACAGCTCTTTTTATTTATGATAGGTACTATTACTCTGCACTGTGCTTGGAAGTATAAGAAGATGAGATAGTGCAGACCACACAGTTTCTGACTCTAGAAACTCATATGTGTTCATTTGTGTAACAAACATTTATTGAACACCTACTATATGCCAGGCATTGTCAATACAGCAAAGAACAATAAGGATAAGGTTCCTACCTTCACGGGGCTAACTCTCTATTGTAAGCAAAAAAAATACACACACACACACACACACACACACACATAAATGAGATTATTTCAGGTGATATGTATTAATCATGTTTTTTTTATTTTCTGTCTCTTTTAAATATTTTTCTTTTAAAAAATTATTTTTATTGTGGCATATTTGACATTAATATTGTATTAGTTTCAGGTGTACAATGCAATGATTTGATATTTGTATATATAGTTGACCCTCGAATAATATGGGTTTGAACCGGTGTGGGTTCACTTCTACACAGGTCCATTTATATGCAGATTTTTTAAATGAATACAGTAAACATATTTTCTCTTCCTTATAATTTTCTTATCTCTATCTTACTTTATTATAAGAATACTGTATATAATATATATAACATACAATATATGTGTTAATCGACTATTTGTTATTGGTAAGGCTGCCAGTCAACAGTAGGACATTAGTAGTTAAGTTTTGGGGGAGTCAAAAGTTATATATGAATTTTCAGCTGCACAGGGGATTGATACCCCTAACCTCTGCATTGTTCAAAGATTAACTGTATTGCAAAATGATCACCACAAGTCTAGTTAATATCCATCATCACACATATTTACACATCTTTTTTGTGATGACAATATGAAGCTTGACTCTCTTAGCAACTTTCAAATATGCAATATAGTATTGTTAACTGTGGCTGCACATTACATCTTGTGACATATTTATTCATAACTAGAAATTAGTCCGTAATCATATGATGTTTTAACTTCAACTGCCCTTCCAAGGGCTAACCAATTCTTAGGGATAGCAAAAGGCTCAACCTGGAGCACACCTTTCATACGCAAACCAACCAATCTTGAGTCTATACTCGCCCTGCTATCCCCCTTTCCAACTCTAACACACCAACTCAATATTTCCCCTGTCCTAAATTATCCCAGGGCCAGGTACCAGGCAGCTAGAGACCACTCGTATAGCCCAAAGCCTACCAGAATTATTCAAACTAGCCAATCCTAAGCTGTTTGCTCTGCCTTACCTTGTCCTTCCCAAAGAAACCTCAATAAAGGATCTGGCCTGGGCTTTCCCCTCACTCCTGCTTCTAAACTCTTGACCAAAAATGAATGCTTCACCTGTGACCCTATGTGGGATAGTGTTCCCCCTTCTCACAGGAAATGTAAGTACATTCTTATTTCAATAGCATTGACCTCACCATGTTGTCACTCAGTCACCTTCATAAGCTAAAATCATTGAGACACAGTGGTAAGTGCTATGAAGACAATACAACAGAAATATTACAGAAAAAACTTCAGTGACGTGTGCTACTTCAGGGTGGCAATAAGGAAATGCTTCGCTAAGAAGCTGGCAATTTGGCTGAGACCTGTAAAATGGAAGGAGGCAGCCATGCAAAGAATGTTTTAAGCAGAAGTAATAGCAAGCGCAAATATCCTGAGGCAAGGCAAGCTTTGCTTGTCCAATGAACAGGAAAGCCTTGAAGGATGAAGCAGAGAGAGCTAGAGCAGAGTGAGACAGGAAGAGGTAGGAGAGGTAAGTGGGGCATGGAGGCCTTGGAATAGGGTGGGCCAGATACACATGCAAATAGGCATTACAATATTTTTTATTGTGAACAGTGAATAATATTGGCACTTCTCTCAGAGTCTTCAGAAATACAATACTGGTGAACCCAAAAGTCTGGATCTCTGGTGCAATTCCAGGAACCATGGCACAGCAACGAGAGTGACACTTATGGGTGGATGCATTTGGTTGCACCCCTTAAATAATGCTCTGGCCTTTCTCTTATATTTTCTATAAAGAGAGTCTTTGTGAGTTGAAGCAGGACTACTTTCATCCAACAGCGTTGAGTAAAATTATAAATGTTACAATGTGTATAAAAAGGGCAAGAACTAAGCGCAAGGTACATATCCCTCTGTGGGTAGAGGATGGGGGAGGGAGCAGTTTTCCTTAATAAAGTTCTTGTTGAAGCTCAGCTTACCAACTGCTGGCTTCAGAGCCTACACATGAATCATGGTTCACAAGCTGGGCCCCACATCCTGATTCGAATAACAACTAGGTGGCTTAGTCCTCACAGCTTTTTTAAGTCAGACACCAGAAGACATATCCACTTTTGGTTTGGTTGACATAATTGTGTTTTCATTTAACAGCTAAGTCCATAAGAATATTTCATTTCTAAGTTCAGAAAAGACTCCCAGTATTATAGGGAAAAATTTAATTTTAATTCCCCTTTTCCCACAACACAAAATATTCTCTTTTGAGCAAAGCTTGGGTTGCAGCTTTATTCAGATAAAAGGGTATGGGTGGAGAAGTTTTTTTAACAAGAATAATATCTGTCAAGTGGCTATGCAGTTTTTTAAACTGTATTTTATTATTATTATTTATTGTTGTTGTTGTTGTTATTGTTGTTATTATTATTATAACTTTGTTTTGTAGCTGCTGTTATTTTCCACACTTTATAGATGAGGAAACTGGGGTTCAGAGAGTTTAAACAAATATGTGGACCCAGACACTTGGTGGACTCTGCTTTCAGCCCAGGTCTGTTTACCTTCAGCCTGTGTTTCCCATAAGTCTCCCAGGGTCCCATTTAACCAACGGTAGTACAAAAGCAGGCCTAGCCCACCTTGCACAGTTATTGTTAGGAAAGGAGGCTACAAATCAGATTTGCAAAGGACTCTACAGATGGCAGTTTTAAAATAGAAAAATTAAAGGAGGCCACACATCAGGCTGCACTCCCTCATTGACAGGCCTCACCTCAGAAGCAAAGCAATGAATTCCCTACTGCTGAAATGGGCAAGAACCTGCATCCTGTAAATATCACTCTGCAGCAGCTCCTGGTGAGTTTCCCTTTTTATAGAACTGGCACACGTTTCAAAGTAAAGGACTTTCCCATTTAGCAAAGAAAGAAGCACTCTTAAAAGTGTTTATGCAAAAACCTATATCTTTAATATAATATATTCTATGTTCTCTCCATTTTATTCTCTCTATAATATATTCTATGTATAATACAATCTATGCATAATATATTCTCTGTATTATATATTCCTTATAGAATACATTCCATATAGTTCCCCAAGAAAATAATAATGCTAACAATCCATTAAATATTGATTTTTGTATGTTTATAATTATCCCATACCATATTATAAAAAAGATATGAGATATCAAAATATATAAATAATTTAATATTATACAAAAGATTGTAAATAAGTTTTTACATAATGCAAAGAAAACTAATGGCAGAAAAGTAAAATAGAAACAGAGACTGGTTATGTTACCTGACATAGATGCCTTAAAGCCTTTTATCTTTACTAGAATTCATGTGCACTGTCCCATTTGCTCCTTATCACAGCCCTAGGAAGTAAAAAGCATGGGCATTATTAACCCAATTTTACAGATGAGAAAACTGAGGTATGAAGAGTTTAAATGATCTTCCTAAGTAAAAATAAGCTGGGACCAGATCTAAGGTTTCCTAACTTCTAGCCCATTGCTCAGTGACTTCTAGTACCCAGGGTATCAGGGTAAGAAAGACCCAGAAAAAGCAGGGATGACGCACTGGACTCTTTTCTGACCTGCCATCAATCGGGTTCAAGTCTCTATGCTGATTGCAGGCCACCCAGCACTTCTGCTGAAGCAGTTGCCATCCTCCGTTACTCTACCTCACCCCCACCGAGTCTCATTTACACTTGCTTCTTGAATAATATCACCATCCTATGCATGTGTCAATAAATCACCCAATCTGGTTCTCAGGTCCCTCAGGGGCTAATTCTTACATTTAAGATTAGACGTATGTATGTTAAGACTAATCATGAACCAAAGATAATAATTATAGAGAATAACGTTTTTTGGTCTCAATAAAATAAAGGCCCTTCTAACAACAAGGCTGCTAAACCCAGAGTGGGTTGTGCAAAGAAAGGGAGGCATGGGTGGATGGTGAGCCACCACCTCGACAGCAGCTCCTGTCCAGGATAGGTCAAGGACAGACTGAGCTAGGGTCTCCTTGGCCCCCACCGGTTGGATTAGATGCCTCTGACCCTACCCACAATTCCTCCAGATTCTAAGGGATTCCAAGGGGATCTGCACTGATGTGCCGCCCTGGCCCTGCCTCACTCCTCCAAGGCAATATTTTCACAAGAGCCTTATGGAGTTAACACCCTCAAAAGAGAGACTGCATGCAGGAGAAGTCCTCAGGCCTGGTGGGGTCAGGCAGACTTATACCACCCTTTAATTATACCATGGAGAAGTCACTAACCTCATATAACCTTGCCTCCTGGGACAGTCTGGCTCTCTCTATGGGTTTTTTGCAAAGCTTCTCTTTTTAGGTGGTGTTTAAAGGTTTTCCCTAAAATCACTGAATGGTATCTTTATTTGTAAAAGTTTAAAAGCATTCCTCAGTACATTTGAATATTAGGAAATGTCTGAGCATTAAAGCAGCCTTACACTTTAGTCTCCTCTGATCTCACAGGGTTGTCCCCACCAAGTTACATCAGTGAGAACAGACTGCAAAGGAGAGGAGAACGGAAAGAGCAATTTCTCAGCCCATGCGCCTCCCTTAGGGGTGCCCAATTCCATGTTTTTTAAGGCAGTATATGCTGACAACACTACTACTAAAACTATCATGAAAAGCTGGAAGAAGCAGACTGAATGCAGGATCATGAAACACATGGACCAGACTGCCAAAGGCTGACCCATCTTTTATGTCCCACATCACTCCCCTGCCCACCCTCTCCATACTCACTCACCCCCAGAATAGATGCCAGTGTGACTTGTGTCTAAAATACATGTGGCAAGCATCTCCTTTCTGTCAAGCTTGGACTGGGCACTGCCTTTAAGGAGCTTCTGGTCTCGTTGAGGGTATAAAATGTGAATGTACTTATTTATGTTGTACCCTGTTCACAAAAGGATTAAAGGCAGTTTATCTATAAAGAGCAAGCATAATAATATGAAATAAGGCTAATATAAAAATGCAAAACATACATGAATAAACAAAATGTGGCATTACACTCAATGAAATATTATTCAACCTTAAGAAGAAAAAAATTCTGGCACATGCTACAACATGGATGAACCTTGAAGACATTATGCTGAGTGAAATAAACCAGACACAAAAGGACAAATATTGTATGATTTTACAATATGAGGTACCTAGAGTAGTCAGATTTGTAGGGACAGAAAGTAGAATGATGGTTGCCACAGGCTGAAGAAAGGGGAAATTGGGAGTTATTATTTAATGGGGACCAGAGTTTCAGTTGGGAAGATAAAAACGTTCTGGAGATGGATTGGGGGGATGGTTGTACAATACTATGAATGAACTTAATGTCACTGAACTGTATACTTAAAAATGTTTAAAATGGTGAATTTTATATCATGTATATTTTACTACAATAAAAGAAAAAGACAGTGGACTTCAAAGACTTAGTATAAAAAAAAACTCATTAACACTTTTTAAAACATTGATTGCAAGTTGAAATTATAATATTTTGCATACAATGGGTTAAACGAAACATTTAAAAAATTTTTCTAAATGCACCACAGATGAAGAATCATAAAATCAAATACTTTCAGGGGGCCAGAAGGTAGAATACACATATGAAGTGACAACTTGTATTTACAACAAGGAGTGGGTGTGTTTGTGGCAACCAAGAGAGTGTGCCTAGCCTGAAGGCATTCAGATTATATTTTTAAGAAACCCAACTAATCAAATAAAACGTGTCTTCGGCCGCAATTACCTGGAGGCAACAGTTAGTGACATCGACATAGAATGCTACCTGATTGCTGAAAAGGTATCACAAATTTGGCTTAAGCTCTCTAGCAACCAGGGTGAAAAGACAAAAGTATCCAGTTACACAGTTCACAGGGTGATGAGATAAAAACCAAGTAGTTATTCAGAAGCACATGTGCCATTGATACTGAGACAGGAAAAAAATTTCTCCTGACAGCCTCATAGAAAGAACACTGAAACGTAATAAGCAACATCCTTAGAGATTGGAACAAGTCCCATGGGAATTTTCTCATTCCATTTTCATCAAGGCCTATTATTTCACAGAACAGTGTCACAAACATACCTCTGCCAGAGGTCAGTGGTCCAGTGAGAGGAAAAATAGTGCTGAGTGAACAATAGAGATGCATGCTCTTGGCATTCAAAGGAAGGTGACCTTGCTGAGGGGTCACTGATCAGGAAAAGCTCTCTAAAGGCTGTGGAGCAGCAGCTGGAGCTCTGGGAGAGGTAGGATTTAGATTCCTGCCTGGCAGGTAGTGGATACTCCGGAAATGAATGCTGCATAAGTGAGTGGGTAGAGAAGAAAAAATACAGGCATTTCATGGCCAAAGGCATAGAGAAGGTATTCTGGAGAACAATCTGGTTTGAGGATATTAGTCAGGACTTTACTGGTGGCAAGCGATAAAAATATAACTTCATCCTTATTTGGCAAAAATGGAAATGTATTGAAAGCATATTGGAGTGTCTCACATCTCTCCTTTTTGCACCTTTGCTTTGTCTTCTCCACGCCAGACTGACCTTCTCCAAATATCAAGAAACATGATCATAAAGAGTTTCTCATAGTTTTGGCCACGGAAATGGACAGATTGTAATTATTTAGTTTCTGATAAAAAATGTTTTAAATCCCAGGAAGGGATGAGAAAGAGCCCAGCTAGGTTTAGGTACCCACCCCCAAGTAAATCAACTCTGGCCTGGATGTCAAGGCCTTCTAATTGCCAGGCTCGAATCTGAACCTGTCTCTCAGAGACAGAATCATATAATAATAACAAACATGGCAGCCTATAGAGCCATGCGGTTTGGGGAAGGATTGCTAAGCAAAAGACATGATGCTAATTTCTACATTTTAGGAAGTAATTGTAATTGCCTTTGGAAAATTAATTTGGGATTTTGAATGTCAGGTGTAAGACATAAGACATCTTTACTGATTTTCAAACAAACATTTAAAGCAACACGACTCTTTTTCAAACAAAACTTGGGAACACCAACATAACTAACAGATAACAATGGAGCTGCTGATTTGAGAGTAAGTAAGGGGCCAAAACCCAGTCTCTTGGTCTATTCAAATTTCATTTCCCAACAACTAATGAGTCACCCCATTCATTCATTCATTTTACAAATATTTACTGGACACTTATTCTGCCCCAGGCATTGTACTAGACACTGGAAAGACAATGGCTGAATAAAAGTAAACACAATCTCTAAAGCATACTATACATGGTCCTTCAAGCACTATTTGAAACCCACTCTTCTGGGCAATTCTGTGGGAGTGGGGAGAAGGAGAAAAAAAGGGATCGAAATGACATAATTTAAGGGATGCTTTAGAAATACTGACCTGATAGTTTTAGGTGTAGTCAACTTAATGTGGTGAAGACTGGTTGTTGATTAATTGGGAGACTATTACAATCACCAAGACATGAAATGCTGAGTCTAAACTAGAGAAAAAGCAGAGGAAATGAAAAAAGAAGTGTGGGTATAAGAAGTAAAATGTAAGAAAAATTAATGAGTCTTGGTGACAACCTCTTAATGAATCTGGCTAGTGTCTATTAATGCATGATATTAAAACAATCCTATATACATTTATAGGAACAAGGTACCCCCCCCACACACACTTTTCTCACTCAATCAAATGTGCAATATATTCCAATCCCCATCACTGCACTCATGTATTTATTATTCATGCATTCCTGACAGTCCATTTCGGTCCCATGCTTTCAGCACCTTGCCCACTCACACTTATTTCTCATGGCTCCAAGTCCAACACTCTTCTAACAGATAGCAGCCTCTGCCATTCCTTATGTCTTCTTTGCATCCAACTGTAATCAATATTAAATTCCTGAACATTTACAGTTCGGCTAATATCAAATACTGCTTTAGCCAAGACATTGTTCTCTAGTTTCTTTGGAATTTATTTTGTGTTGTATGAAAAAAAATTTTAATATTCCTTTTGCTTGTTTTAAGTTCATATAATTACTTCAGTGTGTAATTATACGAGATAAGGTTCATTTTTCTGGCTGCCTTTGTGCTGTCTCAGAATATTTTTGAAGCGTCTTTGGGTTGAAGATGCTTGCATAATTGCCCCCTTATATATTCCCTTTGCAATTTAGATTTTTCTGAGAATTTTATGAGATTACCTCTAGAAAGGTCCTATCAGTCATTGCTCCAAGTCAGTTATCACGACACCACTTGTATTTCACAGATGAGGAAACTGAATCCTAGAGAAGTTAAGAGACTCTATCCTGGACTTCTTAATTGTCCCAATATGTTCTTTCTCCACTAGAATATGATACAAGAAAAGGTAGGCACATGTACATTTTATTGCAATCACCATAAGAATGAGAGTAACTTTTATTGGTCACTGAAGCCCTGATCACAGGAGGCAAAGGTTTAAATTTAATTCCTGCTGGAGAGCCTCTTTTTAGTGTGCATTAGAGTTTTGTGTGCTTGTTCATATATATATATTAGAAGTCATCAAATAAGGAGATAAATTGTAGGTAATGAGAGCTGGGGGAGAAAGAAGTTATATATAAGGAAAAGGGGGATGTAAGAATAAACCCTGGGGTTTTAGACTGAAATCAGAAGTATTGGTATAGACTCATGAGTTTATACACACACACACACACACACACACACACACACACACATACACACACACACACAGATAAATACAGAAATATAGATATATGTATATACACAGGTTCAGACACACATACATTTTTTTCCTAGCTCTGCTTGCTGAGAGGGCCTGGTAACAGTAATAGCCCAGAAATCATGTAAACACTCAGTGCTCAGCTCTTGGTTTCTAAGTACCATCCTCCAATGAAGGGAACTCCTAGGAGAAGTGGTTGATTTGAAAGCAGGCGCAGGGTAAACACAAGATGACCTTGGAACTTTCTGTGGTGACAGAAAGTAAGAAAATGCTGAAAGTTAGATGGGAGCAAGTTGAAGTAAACATGTCGAAAGCAATCTGAAGGAGCTCCCAGTGGCCAAAGCTGGAACAACTTGAACAACAAAATAAATAATGCCATTATTAGACTTTAATCCATAGAATAAAATAAACATCCATGTACCCATACTGATATAATAAATTATCAAATAATAAATGGGGGGATGTGATAGCTCTTTCTCATAATAGATTCTAATTGATAACCATAGAAAAGAGAAATATAGAATCATTATTAGACAAACATCGCAGTAATTGTTGCAGACAAGATAGCCAGATGGATCCTCAAATTTCTAGGCAAAGGTTTGAGGAGAAATAGGATTTGCATAATATAAAAGTATCTCTCAAAATACTATATCAATTACAAAGGGAAAGGTAATAACTTTATAATGAAGAAACTGATCAGACACCAACTTAACCAAGTGATCAAAGTAAAAACATCACCATCAATAAGACATTCAACCTCAGGAACCACTTGATATGATACACTGAGAGAGATACAAGAGCATTTTTGTAGTATTCTTGCCAAAAATGCACATCTTCCATCTAACCATGAAAAAGTATCAGAAAAATCCAAACTGAGCGACATTTTACAAAGTACTTATCAAAAGTACTTATTAAAAGTGTCAAGGTAAGAAAAGACAAGGAAAGACTGAGGTACTGTTATAGATTATAAAAGACTAATGAAAAATAACAACTAAATAAAATGTGATCGCCCTTAGGATCCTAGTACAAAAAAAGACATTAGTGTGGAAAATGGTGATATTCAAATAAGGTCTGTAGTTTAGTTGCCAGTATTGTACCAATGATCATATCCTGTTCTTGAACATTGTACTATGGTTATGTGAGAAGTTTGTGTTAAGGGATATGGGGTGAAGGGTTTAAGGAAATGCCGTATTGTTTTTGTAATTATTCTATAAGTTTAAAATTGGTTTAAAATAAAATTGGTTAAAAAAAAACCCATAGGAAGTTGAAGGGGTCTTCGGATCATGAGGTGTTAGGAATCCCCAGCAGGGCAGGAGTCCCAGTGTTTGAATGCTTTGGCCTTGTATGTCTCTCTCCATTATACAGAGCTTCAGCCTGGGCCTGCCACAGCATTGAAGAAAGTTACTTCAATTCTAGTGGTGAGGATGAACTCATCACTGATCTCTAGTGCTCTCATTTACCATTCTCCCTCCTCGTGGACTTGGAATCATAATAAGAACCTCATAGTCTGCTACTAATTCATAATGAATGACCATCTGACCTGAGCTGAAATTTCACCATAGGAAGATTTTATGAAGGAAATGTGAAAAATAAGACATGTTTAGCCTGTTCTTTTTCTTTTTTCAAGTAAAAACAAAATGTTCACTAAAACATTATTTAAAATAACCAGTGTGTGGGAAAATATTAGTATCTAAAACTAGGGATTCGGTTAATTCTTTATGTTAAATTTATATATTAGAATGCCAAAGAGCAATTATAAGTAATTTGGTAGACTGTTCAATGATATTCCATATTGTGTTCTCCAAAAGTTAAAGAAATGAATTTAAAATAACATGTGGATATATCTATATCTATATCGATATCGATATCGATATCTATATCGATATCGATATAGATATGTCTATATCGATATAGATATATATCTCCAATCGATATAGAGAGATTAAAAGAGAGAAAATTTGGGAAATAGTCTCTAAAAGGTTAACTACCACTAACTAGTGAAATTATTAGTAATTTTCCCTTTTGTTTTTTTGTATTTCTGCATTTTCTAACATTTCCACAATGAATGTACATTCATTTCTAATTTATAAAAATGTTATTTTAAAAATAAAGCAAGGAGACTTCCAGTTTTAAAATGGTGGAGTGAAGACATCTATGTCCCTTCTCTTCTCAAAGTCACCCTGCAATGACAAACAGAAGGAAAACAGAAATGTGAGCTCCACTTTGACAAAATTAGGAAACAACTGGAAATCTGAACCATGACTTGTGAGGAAGGGGCTGCTCAATCCAGAGATGTCCAGGGACACCTTCGGGAAGACGATGTCAGGACCCTCCTAAAAATGCAGAGCTCAGGTATAACCTGCAGAACACTGGTTCCCCTAAGAAATGGGAGATCCTGAGGAGAAAAGCCACTAGTTCCTTGTTTAAGTCATGATAGTTGGACATGCGGGCTTGTGTTGGAAGCTTCTTTGGTCCTCATTTGTCACCTCAGAGAAGTGAGGAAGCTGGGACTGAAAGCAGAACCATGCAAACATGACCTCTTAATGGGAAGCATCTATTGGTGAGATGAGACAAGATGGAGAGAGAAGATCTTGAAATGCCAGCTGCCACCTTTTGTTAGTAGTGAAAAACTAAAGGCGAAAGCAATTCTCTCATACACCCACATATCCACACTCATGCAAGCTATGTTATAAGAAGCTTCATTACTGTACCAGTTAAGATTATGCTCAGCTATATAATAGAACAAATAAAAATTTTAACATGATCGATGATTATTTTTCTCTCATTTAAAGGAATTTCAAAAATAGGATTTGTATGCAGCTTCATGGTGTCATCTGGATCCTAATTTTCTGCTCTGCTTCCCTCTGTACCTGGCTGCCATCTTCAAGGTTACCTCGAGCTTCTGGAGCTCCAGTCATTACAAACATATTCCAGGGCTGCAGGGATAAGAAAGAAGCCTCATTCTCTTCCCACTTTTAAGGTCTTCAAGCCCTCAACACTTTTGCTTTACATATTGTTAGAGTTTAGACATATGCACATAACCAGCTATAAAGAAAACTGGGAATTTTAAGGTTTTAGCTGAGTACAATGACAATGACTAGAATCTGGTTTCTGTTATTATAGAAGTAGAAATAAATGGACATTGGAGAATGCGATCAGTAATCTCTGCCACACCTATGAACTGAAAAGAATTCACTACAGCTCAGAAATACGATCTTGTTCTGTCTCTATAACTTCTTGAAAATATCTAGTCCAGAAAGAACTTATCTCATTCAAAGACATATAGTAATTAAAAAGGAAGCAGAATGCAAACTACATAAAATTATTATAGGAAAAAGGAGGAAAGAAACAGAAAAAAACAATGGCAGATAAAGAACATGAGGCAGGGGAAATGTTACCACGAGGTAAATAAAGTTATGATCAAGTATATTGCTGTATACCCCAAGAATTTAATAAGACTTTTAAAAATCTCAAAGCAGAACACAAGAGTCAAGGAAGGAATGAATAGATATTACTGAGAATACTGTAAGGTGTCAAGAAGACTGGACTGAAAAAAGTAAGCAAAGTGAAATAAATATGAAAACACAGTGCTATAGAAGCCAGTCAAAGTCAAATGAAAATGTGCATACATGACATCCTTTATTATAATTGAGGACTTTGTTACAGGTGTTCAATTCTGTATATAATCAAGATAGAATTCAACAAATTAAAAAGAATCAAATGTACAGTGTTCTAAGAAAATTAATGTAAAACAATTGACTCCAAAATATAGAGTAGAAGTTACTAGATTTCAAAGATAATGAAAGAATTCTTTGGGCATCCAGGCAAAAAGCCCAAGTCATTATTAATATGGGTAAAGGAAGGGTGGGTGGGAACCAAGCTAACCTCTGACATCCCCCAGCATCATTTACTATTAGAAGATAAAGATGCAGAGTCTACAAATGTCGTGCAGTCCAAGGATTTTAAAACTAGCTAAAAAAGTCAGAAAACTTTTTCAGTAAAGGACCAGATAGTAAAAATCTTCTGCTATGTAAGTTGTACGATCTCTGCTGCAGTTCTGCTATCGTGCCTGAAAACAATCATAGACAACATATAAATGAATGAGTGTGGCTATGCTCCAATAAAACTATTTACAAATACAGGCAGCCACCCAGATTTTGCCCATGGGCCATAGTTTGCTGACCCCTGAGCTCAACTATCAGTCAAGCATAAAGACAAAAGAAAAATATTTTTGAAGTTGTGAGACCCTCAGGGATATGATCCACATAATCTAAAGTGTTAGGAGACAAACTTCAGTGAACAAAAAGATAAATGAATAAATTGAAGCAAAAGTACTGGCAAGAAATAAAAAGCAAAAATATGCTCTACTACCTGGAGAATGAAAAAAGAGACATACCTTCCGGCTCCTTTGGCAGCAAGTACCTTAGAAGCCCCATGACGTGAAAGGATAATTCAAGAAACGAAGACATCTGTTGGAAGCCATAAAAATTATGATTGATTCTAAATAAAGAAAGTGATGTCACATTCACAGAGCCCTTTTAAAAACATCTCAAAATTCACAGGGATATTTGGCTTGTTAACCCACAGTGACAGCTGAAAAGGACCTTGATTTTCTCAGATGTAAAATGAAGGAATTGAATTACATCACAGGTTCTCAGTCCTGACTGCTCATTAAAATCACCTGGGGCATTTCTTTTCAACATGCCTAAGGTGGGTCCCATAGCAAAGCACTTAAATCAGAATTTCCAGAAATAGGAAAGATAAAAGTATTTTTTCAGCTTCCCAAATATGTATCTGTGATGGAGAACCATTGGGTTAGATGGTGTTTAAGGTAATGTCAATTCAGATAGTCTATATTTATAAATTTATATACAAAGAATTATCTTTCTAAACTTGGAAATTTAGAAATTGCTATATAAAAGAAGCTGAATTACTTAGTCAATTTTCAATGTGTCTTTCTGTAACAGAATCTTAAGTTATAGTTCACACAGGTCCAATTTACAGAGGCTTCTCAAGAGACCCTAAAGACCTCATGCCATCCTAATGTAAAAAGCTGGTAATTACTCGTGAATAAAGAAAGAAGTGCATAACTCCTTTTGACAATGCAATCGATTCCTTATTTTAAAAAGAAAAGTGCCCCTGTCAAGTAGGTTGTAAATTGTCAAATGTTTCTTATTTTTGTCTTAGAATGGTGTTTGTCTGCTTTTAAAGAACAATTTAGTAAGTCTGGCCTTTAATCTATTTCTTGAATTTCTCATTTTCAAAAATTTGCCAAGTCAAAGCAAGATTTAAGCGCATCAAGAAAAAGAAATGAATCTCAGTAGAAAAAAAATTTCCTAGAGAAATGAGATAATCACTAATGATTAGGGTGACAATAGTTCCCATTTGCCTAGGGCAATCTTGATATGTACCTGTTATTCCAGAGTAATTATTAATAGTGCTTCTCTTCTCTCCCAAACATTTCCATGTAGTGTTGGCAATACATTTTATGGTAACTCTACCATTGATATTAACAATAGTAAATGAGCCACACGTCTTCATTAGAGCAGATGCAAACATATTGCAAACATATTAATGAGTGCTGTCCCCTCACAAGAGGGGGTCAACTCTATAACAGAAGTGTACGACTGGGAATCAGTCTTAGTCTCTAGTGTGGGAGGTGGAGCTAAGTCATGTAGTCAGATCACAGTTAGTATTTTCATAAGGGGATGACAAGAAATATTTAAAGGTAAATTCTAGAAAACCAAACTGGAATTATTGAGAATGGGATAGGAAGAGTTCGGTTGGGAATCAGAAGGGACTTGCTAACATGCTGAGAGAAAAGCAAGTTCAAGGACCAGGGTCCCAGGGACCAAACCTGAACAGGAACAATAAGGCAAGTGAGAAGTCCCAGACCGGGAGGGTTTGGTATAGGACAGTTTTGCTAAGGAGCTTCCTACTCTTTCCTCCAGCTTTTACAAACCTAGTCTCACCAGCAAGGTGTCTTAAAGTATCAAGTTTTTGGCATTCAAATAGAGGTGGAATTTGTACACACACACACACACACACACACACACACACACACACACACACACACGTCTATTCTTGTAGAAATTTCTTTAATTTAAACTGTTAATTTATTTAAAAAAAATTTTTTTTCAAATCAAGAAGGCTAGATTTCAAATGGTTTTCTACTCATTCAACAAATATTTATTCAGCATCTACTATGAGAATGACACTATGCCAACCTGGTAAATGATGGGAGTTTGAGAAGATGTGGAAATTTAACTACAACGGCAATAAATATTAGGTAATTAGAAAGCATCTCATGGGAATCTTTGAACTATTTATTCTAAGAATAGTTTATTCCTTATGGCTCCTATAGAAATGGGGGATGCAGGTGGACTTAACCACCAAGTTAGTAGCCTATGACCCCATAGAGGCAGAGAGAAATGCCTTAGCTCTTACCTTCCCATGTGCTGGCTCCAGACCCGCAAAAAACTCAGCTTTATTTCTTAAGCCATCCCTTCTCCCTTCCAATAAATTCTTCTTTTGCTTAATCTGATTTAAGTGAGTTTCTCTTAGTTTCAAATAAAGAACTTTGAATAAAAAAGAGAAACAAAAGTAAATTTAATATTTAATATAAGAAAGTAACTATAACTCATAGATATTCCTGACTTTTGGTAGAATTCATGTCAAGAATAGGGCAACCAAAGTGAATATCTTCTTGGAAAGATATGGATCAACTATAAAATGAAGGGAGAAAGCCTAGGGATAAATAAGATAGATGATTAGTGTAAATTCTTAAACTTGACACTGGAAGCATAGTGAAGACCATTTGAGTGAGGACAAAATGAGAAACAGAACTGATAAGTTGTGGAAGTATGCTACAGCTTGTTTAATCAGATGGAATTAGAGATAATTAATGCCTTTCTAAAATATACTAGCAGCTCTGAGTTTACATAATTACATACTCATACTCCTAAACTTACTTTTATATGTTGAATTTGGACATTCATCCATGAGCTTTCAAACAAATATTTTAAGCTATCCCTGGGTGGCGTCACCTGTTAGTTGGCCAAAACAGCTTAGTTTTAGCAATGTACCCTCTTTTTCTCTTACTGCAATGTTTGTTCAATTATTTGAGTATTCTATTACACTTTTGTGGTAATTTTCTAAAATGTGTGGGGAATAGAAAGATTAGTATCAATGCTATTAATAAGTAATCTATTTCTCATAAGCTTACTACAATTAAAATCAAGACTGAAGTCATTAGTCTTGTAAAAATAGTGGATTCATTGCCATCAGTTGAGCTTATTAGGATTAAGCTGTTGAGTTGATGCTTAGTTGTAAAAAAAAAAAAAAAAGAATATTAAAGAAAACATAAAATATCAGAACCATCATCAGCTTTTTTTCTAAAAGATGTGGTATAATTAAGGATTTTTTATTATTTTGGAAACAAAGTCCTCAATTATAATACTAAGTTTGATATTTAATATCTGTGCACCTTATTTCCTGCACAGGGAACTTTTATGGGCTAAAATAATGCACTGCCTCTATGACAAAAATGGCACAGAGGCAAGCTATATGTGGATGGGAAATCTCAACTCTCTTGACATCTACTAGAAGTCTTTTATGGCTCAAAGTAAACTGGTTAGAATTGTTTTACTTACCTTGTTAACAATATCATCTCTGAAATTACAGAAGCTACAGCAAAGAGAATGCTATTTTGGACCAACTTCTCTCTAGCAAGAAATAAATGAATGGTTACTCTGTCATTTTGGAATTTGTAATAAGGAAAAAAATATAGGGCAGAGGCTGATGTGTGCTAAAGATTTTTAAAAAACAGATGTCAAAAGCTTCAAAGGAAAGGAAAGAGTTATAGCATGAAGGTAAGAGCTCAGACTATAGACTCAAGAAAATGTAGGTTTGAACCATAGGTATGCCACTTACTAGTTGTTTGACACTGAGCATGTCATTTAACCTCTCTAAATGTCATCCTCCTTTGCTAAGTGAGAAAGCAAGGAAGAGCATAAGATGCCTGGGAAAATTATTTAACTTCTCTAAGCTTATCAAAAAAACAAAACAGGAATAGTAATTTTATATACCACATAAATTTGTTGAGAGAATTAACTAAGAAAATTCATATAAAATATCTAGGGCTGTGTTTGGTAAATACTAAGCATTTTTAGAAATGCATGCACATGCCCATTATATATATATTTTATGAACTCTAAAATTCTAAGAAGCGAGAGATTCACAAAAGAGACTAGTCCAGCTAGCTTAGATTTAAAATTAATAGAAGATAGAATAAAGGAGGATATGACTAAGAATGAACACCAAAGGCTATCACAAACCTCTAAAAATAGTATTTTAAAGGACAGTGCTCAGAAAGAAACGAAGTTATATTTCTGAAGACAAAACTTCTTTGGCTACATTTTGTAAGAAGAAGATGAGGAACAGAATACATGTACACTTTGGGGACCATTATTTAAAGATATCAGATTTAAAAAGAAAAGTCAGAGCTATGTAGTTTCCGTTTGAGGTCCACAGTCCCAGCAAGAAGAATGGTCTTCAACTGGAAGGGAGGAGGAAGCCAGACAAAAAGAGTATATACCAAAAATGAGTGAGAAAAGAGAGAGGAAAGACAGTTACTCCTGTACATGGATTCAAGTGTCCAGATCCATAGATTAGGTGATGTCTCAGCCTTTTCCAGGATCACAAATGCAATTGCTTGACAGAAAAAGATTTGTTATAGCAATGAAGATCTGAAATTATTCCAACAAGAAAAAACACATTGATATGGAGATAGAGATATGCTCATTTAAATAAATTTGCTGTCCAAATCGTTATAGATTTTATTGGACTTTGTAAATCATACATAATTTACTTTGATGCATTCTTGTGTAGAATATTTAATTATTTAACCCAAATAAGATGCTACTAAAGCCAACCGACCATTAGTAGATATAATCCATTGTAAAAATTTGCTTCATCCTTCTGAATACTGACAGGTAGATCAATGAAACTAATTTTTTAAATTAAATTTATTGGGATAACATTGGTTAATAACATTATATAAATTCCAGGTATACCATTTTATAATATAACATTTGTATACTCTGTTGTGTGCTCCCAACCCAAAGTCCAGTCTTAATCATCCAACAGATATTTGAGCATTTATTCTGTGCTAAATGAACTGCAAATCTAAAGGTGATCCCTTTTTACTAAATATTGAGGGACACAATTGTGTGAGCAGGTTGAAGTTCGAAACATTGTTTGAAATACCAAACATACATAATGAGCAAATTGCTACAGGAACATAAAAAGAGGAAATAATAATTCTGAGTAAAGAGATCAAAGAAGGGGAAGGATTGTAGAAAGGGGAGAATGAAGAGATCTTAATGTATTAATTTTCTATGCTGCATAACAAATTAATACAAGCTTATTCACTTAAAGCAACATGCATTTATTATATTGCAGTTCTGTAGGTCATGAGTCTGGGCACAGCTTGCTGGGTCTCTGCTCAAGGTTTCACAAGGCTATAGTCAAGGTGTCGGTTGGGCTATGTTCTTATCTGGAGGCTTGACTGGGGAAGAATGTACTTCTGAGATCATTTGGATTGTTGGCAGATTATATGACTGAATTCCTTATTTCTGTGGCAGCTGTCAGCAGGCAACACCTCTCAGTTACTAGTGGGCACTCTCAGATCTTTGCTACATGCTCCTTCCTCTCATAACACTACAGCTTACTTCTTCAAGGCCAGCTAGGGAATTTCAACCAACTGGAGAAGCTGGGCTCAAGGAAGGCTAAAGGCCTCATTATGCCAGGCCCACTGAGGAAAATCTCATTTCAATCAACTCAGAATCAACTGATTAGAGACCTTAATTACATCTCCAAAATCCCTTTACTTTAGTTATATAATATAACCTAATCACTAGAATGACAGCCACCATACTCACAGGTCCTACACTCAAGGGCAAGAGGTTCTACAGGAAGTGTTACATGAGGGGGTAGGAGTCTTAAGGACTACCTTAGAATTCTTCCTCACTCAGAATTTTTAGCCTGAGTAATTAAGAGCATAATCATTAACCGAGATATGACACACAAGAAGAAAAGAGGTTTAATGAAAAAGATCATGAATCTTGCTTGGAATTGCTCATCTTGAGGTATCAATGGTACATTCATTTGTCCAAGACCAACTGCATCAGTTTGTTTCAATGATATCTAATGTTTTATTAAATGATGTGGAGAAGAGGGACTTTTTATATCTCAGAGTGATTCTATCATAAAGTACACAATCTTTTAAATGTTACAAGTGGCCGTGAACTTGAGAAATAATTAGCAAGCTGATGATATTTTACATTCATGTCTTCTTCTTTTAATCCCAGCACCCAGTCACAGTGATTTTTTTTTTAATTGAGTTGTTTTGATAAATGCTCCTTTCAGGCTCTGTTATTTCTGAGAAATAGCCAAACATCTTTTTTCCTCCATGAATGTTTATCTTAAAATGTATCCACTAATAGCTGAATGAGTTGTTAAGTAAGTAGATAAATGAAATACCCAAAATAACCAAGAAAATATTAGGGTTAGTACTAATGTAAATTAGAATAGATAATCTAAACTCTCATTTTCAACTATCTGAATTATCCCATGGCTTTAGGGTTAATGCAGATCGCATGCTCCCTGACCCACAGCGAAATCCAGATCCAGAATATTACTGCTTGGCACAGTACAAAACAAAAACAAACAAAAAACCATTTACTAGGTGCCTAATGCAAAGCCCTATCCTAGAACTTTCACATATGCTATCTTGCTTCATTCTAACAATGCTGAAATAGGGGTAATACCGGCCTCATTTTTTAGTAGATAAGGCAATTGAGGCTGAGAACTTAAATTTTCATTGAAGCTAGGAAGTAGGAATAGCCAGATTTCAGACCCAAATTTATCTTATTTTTCAGGTCTTATTCTTTCCACTATTAATCTTTCTTCAGTTCTCAGATTAGTTACAGCTTCTTCAAAGAAGCCTTCCCCTACCACCCTGTGGACCTTTCAAGTCTATGATGTTTGCATATTCCCGTCACCACGTTTTTCCATAACAACAAATTAATGTCGAAGTGCTTAAGTTCTATAACTGCACAGCCAGGATCCACATTTCACAGGCTACGATTCAAATTCCGGCTTTACTCGTGCTAAGTGTATGAACTTGCAAAATTGACTAAACCTCAAGCTTTTCACCAGTAAAATAAGAATAATATTAATACCTGGCTCAAGGGGTAGTTGAGAGAATAACCTAATGAACATAAATCCCTATTATTGCTATCACTATCATAGGAAGATACTATGCTACTCACTGCACTAAGTCACAATTGCCTGTTTATTTTCTTGTATTCCACACTGGATGATAAAATCATTCCTGGGACAGAGGCAGTATCTTATTTACTGTGGTTTCCCTAGAGCCTAGCACAGTGTCTGTCTGGCACGTGGTGGAAACTGCTGAGGGAAAGAGAGAGGAAGGGAGGGAAACAGGAAGGAAGGAGAGAAGGAAGGAAGAAGGAAGGAAGGAAGGAAGAAGGGAGGGAGGGAAAGAGGGAGGGAGGGAGGAAGGGAGGACGAAAAAAGACATGACTGCTCATTATATAGGTGTTCTTGCTTTTCCTTGACACAGCCTTAGTAAGGATATGAACTCCATGTCTATTGCAGCATTATCCACAACAGCCAAGATATGAAAACAACCTAAGTATCAATCCAAGGATGAATGGATAAAGAAAATGTGAGAGTGTGTGTGTGTGTGTGTGTGTGTGTGTGTGTGTGTGTGTGTAACATACAATAGAATATGATTCAGCCCTAAGAAAGAAGGGAATCCTGCCATTGGAAAAACATAAATGAAACTTCAGGGCATTATGCTAAGTGAAATGACTCTGACACAGAAAGGCAAATACTATGTGTTATCACTTATATGTGGAATTTTAAACGGCTGAAATCAGAAACATGGACTAGAGCAGTGGTTACCAGGAGCTGGGAAGGGGAGATATTGATGAAAAGGTATAAACTTCCAGTTATTAGATGGATGAATTCTGGGGATCTAATGCACAGCATGGTGATTATAGGTAATGACAATGTATTACATACTTGAAAGTTGCTAAGAGAGTAGATCTTAAATGTTCTTAACCACAAAAAAATAAATGGTAATTATGTGAGGGGATGGTATATAAGTGCATCAAATCAACATGTTGTACACCTTAAACTTGCACAATGTTATATGTCAATCATATCTAAATAAAGGGAAAAAAATAAAAGCATGAGAATATATGCAGATGAAAATAAGCTACTACTTCCCCTGAATTATTTTAAGGATCAAAAGCTTCAGGAAGTGATGTTTGTTATGACATCCTCAATGCCAAGTATGATCTGGGAATCCTAATAGTTAAATTGTGCTTGGAGATGCCCAAAGCCCGAGCAGTCTCTGAACAAGTGAGCATTCTCGCTCCTCAGGAGAAAGATCTCCACCTTCACCCCTACAGCCTGAGAGTAATATGCTAAATGTGAAGGACCTCCCTGTAGCTTTAAAGCCACCTATAGGACAGTAGCCAATTCCTAGACACCAGTACTGCTTTAAAAAAAAAAAAATATCCCCAGGCTTCCACTGTTGTTATTGTTGTTGTTTAATGTCAAATAATCAAAAATTTAAATTAAGACATGATTGACATATAACATGGTATAAGTTTAAGGTATGTTAATTTGATACATTTATATATTGCAACATGATTACCACCATTAGCTAACACCTCCATCGCTTCACATGACTCTTCCTTTTTTGTGGTGAGAACATTTAAGGTCTAGTCTCTTAGCAACCTTCCAGTATATAATACAGTATTGCTGACCATAATCACTATGCTGTGCATTAGATCTCCAGAACTTATTCGTCTTCTAACCGCAAATTTGTACCCTTGACCAACATCTCCCCATATCCTCCACCCACCAGCCCCTGGTAACTACCATTCTACTCTCTGTTTTACATGCCCAACTTCCTATTCCATCCAATTCTACTTTGTCACCTTCGGATCCTAGCAGGTCAACGTCTGTTTTTATTTTTCTGGTGGAAAGAGCACATTTAGATTTGACTGTTCTTATGATTTGTACCTATTTGAAGCCCTGTATGCAGATGAGAACAGAATATCCAAACAACTGTATTTAATTAATCAATATATAATCAACCAGTTTGGTAATAAAACAGGATTCTTTGTATTTTTCACATTTCTTATAATAAAGCCAAAATAATAGGTAAAAATGCAAATTAGGCAGAAGTAATGACAGGAAATTGAGATAAATATAAAGACAAACAGCCCTATTCATTTGTGATGCAAAAATCCATTATTAGGAGCAAATCTCCTCGGACAGCCTTGTGGATACTGCATAATTCACCAGCCCAACTGTACTTAGGAAGTGATGGTTAAATATTGAAAATCTGATTGGAAGACAGAGGTGGCTTCCTGCTCTTTCCTGTAATTGCCTTGTCTGATTTTTCTCATGAACAATGTATCACTGGAATTTTTGACTATGATAGAGTACACCCTCCTGAGAGCTCTGCCCTGAAGCCTAGGACTCCAACTCCACAGGAATTATCTGATGGAGGACTTCATATATCTCCTCTGCACCTGTCATCCCCTCTTCCCTTGTCAAGCCCCAGGATGTCATGTGGAACTTATGAGCTGTCCCCCTCCACCCTACTGCCTCTTGCGCATTATGGCAGCCTAATGAGTTGTAGAGACAGAGCCAGCCCAGGCTTCTTATTACAATCACATTCCATTTTCTTCAAATAAGCCCTGCTCAGAACAAAAGCAGGGCCTTCTGGGCACAGCCTTTGTTGTGGATGTTTAATCATAACATTTTGGTGGGACCCAGAATATTATGATGGTTGATTTCAAGCAATTTGTGATATACATGCTTCATAGATGATGTAACTGCACATTACTGCTGTACTCTCTGTGCCATCACCTCACGTGGCGTAGCTTACAATGACAATATACTCTACAAATGCAAACAGATGTATTTCCCATGACCTTAACCCAGATAAATAGAGTTGATGTAAGTATTTCCCAGTTAACACTTTTTTTGAGAGCTTCAAAATACAGTCTCCTAAGATTTGTCAATGCTTAGCTTTTTACATTTTTAACTATTTTAGGTATTTCAGGAATGTGGTAACACTAATGAAATATTAGGGCAAGAAAAATAATAAAAAGCATATAAGCTCCAACTTTTAAAAAGTTTATTTTAATCATGTTGATTTCCCTCAATTAATTGACTAAAATGATAGAAAAGAGATTTTTGAAGCATAAAATTTTAACAAAAAATATTCAAGTGAAAAACATCTAGAATAAGATGATATTATGAGTATAAATGTGAAAATACAGCAAGGAGAATTTATAATACATTATGAGATCACTCTACAAGAAGCAAGTAGTCTTTATCCTAAGACAGTTGATATATAAAATCTATTAAAACCACCCCACCTCAAATGCCATAATTGCCTCAAGTAACCATTTCCTCTTGTGTTTTATTCTCCTAGAATCTAAGGAGACAAAAAAAAAAAATTGCTGAGTAGCTAAGAGTGTTCCTTATTTGCACCTACTTATTTGTGCCCATAGGCATTCTTCCAATGGATCCTGACAGTGTGGTGCTGTGGATAAGAGCGCTTGCTTTGAAGTCAGAAAGGCTTGAGCACCCCCATATTCACTGAAGCATCATTTACAACAGCCAATATATGTAAACAACCTAAATTTCCATCGATGGATGAATGGATAAAGATGGAATACACACACACTCACACACATACACACACAATGGAATACTACTCAGTCATAAAAAAGATGAAATGTTGCCATTTGCAACAACATGGACAGACCTCGAGAGTATTATGCTAACTGAAATGTCAGACTTCTTTAGAGACATTTTTTTCTTCAAGATACCTTTAGTAAGATCATGAAAAAATTCATTAGAGGTGGTTCTTAAGAAGTAGACGTTTCTTTGTCATTGCTGCATAAAACCAGATAGCATATCACTTAAATGTTATCCAATGATGACATTTTTAATGGAATTAGAGCTGTAGTCCAAATAAATTTTTAACTTGGTTTAAGGTTAAAATGTAGAGACTGAATGGTTAGATCCAAATATCCCTCAAATATCACTCTTCTCAGCTAAGCTTTTTGACAGGGCTGAAAATCAGTCAGTCCAAGATTGAGCTCTTTAGAGGAAGTGAAGACTGCGTTGATTGAAAGATATCCATATGCTTTAGGCATATGTTTTAGACTGTCAGGTGTCAAGGCTGACATTCTGTTATGAAAATTCAGGAGCCTGACTTGTATTCTCACCCAGCAGAAGGACTTCCCACCCCCCAACATGAGCAGTAGCGATGCTTGTAAAAAAGCTAAGCTTCTTATTTAAAAAGAGCTTCGCTTCCTCTTGAAGTCTTGGAAGAAATTTCACTTGAGGTTTCCCATAGCACGAGAGGAATTTTCTAAGACCCAGAAGGAAAATATTGATAAGAGAAGATCTTAGTTTAGAGAGAATAGAAAAAGGAAGGGACACATGTAGCCCTGATTGTCCTCTCTGTTCAAAGTTGAATGTATATTCAACAAGGAACTTCCATGTGTCCATTTCTGACTCAGTTCTGAGAATAGGAAGATGACGATGGTCAGTTGGATCCTGCCCTTGAATGATTAGATCAGAACAAGACCAGAGACAGAGAGAGCAGCTAGGAAATGACTACTCACCATGAGACATAAATGACTAAACTAAAGGCAGTAAGAATGTAGAAGAGATAATAACATTATAAAACGTGTTTAAGAGACAGAATCTCAGTAGACTGTAGAGTAAGAATATAGAAAGATTTTATAACTCTAAGATAGCTCTCACATCTTTTTCTTGTTTGATGGGAGTAATTGACAGGGTCATTCATCAGCATGAAGACTATGGGAGGAAGAGAAGGGAAAGGAGAAATAAGGCAAAGCGTTCAGGTTTTAGATAGATTAGATTTTAAGTGCTTGGGGGACGCCTAGGTGGAAGAATTTAGTGAGAAGTGGCTATATGGGGGATTTCAGGACAGAAACCATAAACTTAGGAGTCACCAGCTTATAGGGATATAGAACAAATAGAGAAAAAACTCTAGAGGGGAGAGCAGGAGAGCGTTATCGCCCCTCTTTCAATCAAAAACTTGTAAACCATTTGAGACAAGTGAATTAAAAGCAGAAAATTGACATTTTTTAAATCATGAGGCCATAGGACACCCATCTACTCTTCTTTACTTCTGTTGTATCTTGAAATTGGCTCAGCATATCTCAAGTACTGACGAAATAGCCAAGTAAACTGAAAAGTTGGATTTGGAACTAGATTAGTTCTTTGAAATACATAACTGCTAGCGAAAAGCTCAGTCTGAGAGAGAAATCGTGAAATTCCATAGAGGTTTCAGTCCATGATATCAATGCAAATCCAAGTAAGCAGAATCTTCTATATGTGGACAAAGACAAGAGACATGGGGTGGGGACTGCTTGAGGTCCTCCAACTGCTTCATGGAGGATTGTCAGGAGGTAGCAGAGCCCTCCCAACAAAAAATAGAAGGTACACTAGTGCTCTGTGTATGTAAGGAGAAGATTCAGATGGAGCCCCAGGGATAGGGAGACTCCAGAAACAAGGCAGAAGATCCAATAATTGTGGTACCCAGAGGCTGGAGGCTTGATCTCAGAGAAGAGCTATTAAAACAACTGATAAACTACCTCCCCAGTAGTTCTCAAATCATGACCTCTCTTCATTTTCACTGCTATCGAGTTGGTTTAGGCCACTATCACCTCTTCTCTGAATTGCTGAAAAAGACTCTTACCTGATCTTTCTTCCTCCAGTTTCACTCTCTCAGCCTAAATTTACTCTTATCACTGCAGCTTGAATAATCTTTTAAAAGTAGAAATCTGATCCTATCACCCAACTTCTATTTTACAACCATTCCCTCTAACCCTGTGTCTCTCAAGATAAAGTCTCAACCATTAACACGACTTGACAAGTGTTTTCATGAATTGGTGGTCCCCACTCACTTCTTCAGCCCTATTTCTCACCACATATCCCCTAATATACTGGGGTCTGGGAACAATAAACAATGAGCAGTTTTCTAAAATTTTCCCTCCTTCAGGTCTTTGCAAAGTGCTGTTTCCGCTGCCTAGAACACTTTTCCAGTTTCTTCATCTGAGCATGTCTGCTCTCCTTTAATCTCAGCTGAGATATCACTTCTATATAAACCAGAGTCAGTTGAGTGCCTTAGCAATGTGCTCTTAGAGCATCACATATTTTCTCTGCCATATATCATCCTGCCATGTTGTAATTCTCTCTGCCTTGCTCCTCTGTGACACTGCACATTCCAGGACAGTGAAGACTGTTCTTGTTTACCATCCTCAGCACTTAGCCTCGTTTCTTGAAAATGGTCAATAGCTATCTGTTGATTGAATATTTCATTTTCCCACTGAACTACAGAATAATGAGTTGTGGCCGGAAAGGTATCCCCTCGATTATCGTTGGGTTGGTGCAGGATCTGAGGCGGATCTAGGACTATAGCAGAGTTAGGAGCCCCAGCTGAGGAAAAACAAGTGCTGCTAAAGCCCTGATATCTTCATATCCAGCTCTTAATTCTGTAGGCCTCAGGAAAAAATAACTTTGTGTATACCTATAGAAGACTTATGTTATCTAGTCCAAGGGACCTCTCTTTTCTAGTTTGTATCATGTAAGGTTGATCCACATTCAAACCCCAAGTTTGGCCCTTGACCCCAGCCAGCAGCATCAACTGGAATATGCTCTTTCCTGTGTATATTTCCTCTGCTCCATTAATGATCACATGATCATAGATGGGTCAATGGGAGCCTTTTATGGCATTCTGCTGAAGCAAAATAAAATCTTTCTAGAGACAGTGCAAGTTAGCACAAAGAAGGTTAAAACTGTGATCTACCTAAATGCATAATAATAGAGACTTGTTAAATAAATAATAAAAACCTTTTAAATAATGGTATCTTTTACTGTTCAGTGAGTAAGGTTATGGTCATATTTTTATGAAAATATTGTATTACACAAATGTATATGTATACATATAATTTGAATTATATTTAGATAGATGAGAGTTGATAAATGATAGATAAAAATGATAGATATAAAACTATTAACATGCCTGTATTTATACTATTGCTGTCTTATACAAAAAGTACATAGAACATGGTTAATAGAGATAAGACTGAATAGCACAGCTTTCAGAAAAATTATCCTTGCATTTGCAGAGTGTTATTGTTAGGTGGAGTTCATAAGACAAGAGCATAACTTAGGGAGGAATATCATTTCTTCCTTGAAGAGAATGATATTTCCACTAGACAGAAGTCACTCTCCAGGCAGGAAATATGGCAGCCCTAAGGACTAAACAAAGGGTTAACAAACTTTTTCTGTTAAAATCCAGATAGTAAATATTTTTGGCTTTGCAGGCCATACTGCCTCTGTCACAACCTTGCAGTTCTGCCACTAGAGTGTGAAAGTAGTTGCAAACAATATGTAAATAAATTATTGTAGCTGTGTTCCAGTAAGAATTTATTTATAAAAACAGACAATGGATTTGGCCCCTGAGTCATAGTTTGCTGATGCTATGAGAACAAAAGCCTTCCTCTCTTTATTCAGGGTCAGTTGGACCAGAATCCTATGTGTGAAGATGTTTAGAGAAGTTCTATTGCTGAAAGTAAGCTGCCCTTGTACAAGGGAGGGGCCGGAAGAGAGTAATCAAGAGCAAGTCTTTGCTTTCCACAAGCGTCTGTGCTGGCACTAGTTACACCAGCCACAGCTGTGGATGTAGAAGAGCAAAAGATGATGGCTGAAGGGGAGGTCAAATTCTGGGAAGTGACAAGGCCACTCATCAACCTCAAGTCACGTCAGACTTAAGATAGAAGTAGAAAGAAAGCTATCTGAGGGTTTGTGCACAACAGCAGCAGTGCCAACATGACCAGCAGGAATGAACAAAGATAGCAGGGGAGACATGAGTGGTGGGAAGGCTAAAAGGTGGTGGGGGGATAATGGAAGTGGGCGGGGGGTGGGGAGTGGGAGGGCAGGCAAAGATGCCTCAGAAGAGCAGTGAGCTAGGCGAGAAGCAGAGCAAGGACAAGAGTACAGAGACACGATAAGAAGCTCAAGGAGGAAGAACCCAAGAGACCTATTTCATGCCCAAGGAAACACTCAGACACAGCAGATGACATTTTGAATAGGGCAACTTTCAATTCCCAACAATTCGTAGAGCAAAAGGATTTGTAACTGTATTTATTGTCACCGGTTGATGAGGCCAGAAATGTATGGGTTATATTACATAACAGCCAAAAGCGTCTAGGAATTTAGAAGTACTTTGAAATGAATTTGAGTTTTATTCATTACATCTATATTCATTTTGAAAATAGTAGCCCATAAAATTGTAAAACATGTTATTTTTTCAGACTAATATTGTTGTACAGAATATTTATAAACTTACAATAATCCCATGGCCTCTCCCCACCCCATCACCAGTGGCTCAAAGGTTACTACCATTTGTTGTACCAAAGGTCTAAAGAAAAGAGTATGCTGATGCTTCATAGGGAGAAATCTGCTGATGGAGGTAGGCAGATATAGCTGAAGAAGAGAAAACAGGCATTCAATACCCTTCATGATCTAGCCCCTGCTACACATTGAGCCCCATCTCACACCAATGTCTATGGCGCTTTCCTTGCTCCAGACACACTGGTTCTCAGGAAGCATCATTCTCTCTCCTTCTTCAGAGGCTTGCAAAGGCTGTTCCTTCTGTTTGGAACACCCTTACCCACATCTCCGCCAGTGGCATTATGGCATAGTGAGAAAGACCTGAGTTATAAGTTGGGAAAACTTATTTCTAGTCCTAGATCAACTTCTATCTAGCTGTGTGCCTTGGGTTCTTTATTGTCTCTGAAAATTAATTTACTTATTAGGAAAACAGAACTAAAAATATCAACTCAAAGAGTTGACAGAGAATAATGAGATAACAGTGGAAAAGTGCTTCGAATAGCATAAGTCACTCTATTTTGAAACCTCCACAAGGGCCCTTCTCTTGCTCAGTCCAGTGTTCCTCATTCACCTGTTCCTCGCATTCTCTTTTCCTCTTCACAGTAGACACTAGAAGTTTGACTTGCTTTTCCTCTCCAATAATAACTGCCACCACCTATCCAATCCCTTGGAATCATGTAGCGCCAATGCTGATTGCTCTCCCTAACACTGATCATATTTGATGACCTAAAGAATGCAAGTTGTTTGACTGCTAATCACCTTTAGGAAACTAAAATAACAAAGTTGGTGTTAGTCACAGAACCATGGAAAGATTTTATTGTTCTCTCATCCACATTTTATTTCCAAGTAACTGGAACACCTTTGAACCTCTTTCTTCTAGCTTTCTTCTCAAAAATGAAGCTTAACAAAAATTCCTTCTTCTTTGACCCTGATATTAGTGAAATTCCTGAGAATTCTTCCTTGAGGATGTTCTTCTTCCTCAACTGAGAATATCATACAAGAAGAAATACTGACTCCTTGTCTTAGGTACAGTTTGTAAGCTGAAAGACTCAGCTCCCATGATTCCATGGAGCCTTGGCCCTCATGGGAATGGTCTGAAAGGAGAGAGAAGATACACAGCCCATGTGCTGACACTCTCCATGCCAGTACCCACATGTACATTGCTAAATGAGCATAGTGCTCTTTTCAGCTGATCTCAGCCCAAACTCAAGAGTTCTTTTCAGGCCAGCCCCTTAGACAGCCATCATCAGTCAAGAGCTGGCAAATGAGATAAAGCCAATTAGTTGTAAATACCACAGGTATAACTTTTCTCCCAAAGTTCACTCTTAAAACCTTTTACATGAAGCCTTCTGTTGTACTAGAATTGGAAAGTGCCCTCAATTCTGTAATTTGTATGTACCCTGGCTCTCTGAAATGGTGTTCAGTTGAGGCTGTTAGACAACTCTAAGAAAAGATTATTAAATGCAGTAATTCTGTTTGGGGTGAAAATTTATATGTGGGAATAATCCTTATAAGATGATTTGGTCCTTTCTCCAAAGTAGTTTTGCACTTTATTTTCTATGATTGCTGTTTAGGTGCTAGGAACAGGTTTTTGTAGCCACCATTGATGGCCGACACAAATTCTTTCCCATCTTCTTCCTTGCTGGCAGAATCTGATTAGGTATTCATAGGGTTTTATTTGCTCGATTGGGAAACCCCATTTTGATTGCTCAATGCTGTGCTGTATCTAGTGCTGAATATCTGAATATCACTCCTAGTTTTTCACCCTTCACAAAGCTCTGTGTTCAGGGAAGAGCCTCTGCCTCACTGCCAGAAGTGAATTTCAATTTTTCTAAGCCAATCAAAGTGACCTCATTCTGTTTGCCAGTGATTGGTTTAACCATTAGCATGTAGTTCATGCTGGCCAATGATGTGGGAGAGCAAGCCTGATGGGGAGATTTCTGGGAAATTTATGTCCGAAGGGCTTCATAATAAAGTTGACAGATTAAATATGTGTATTCACCACTCATTCCTTCCAAAACCTCACTAAAAAGACAATAAAGGAATTTCCTTTAAGGCATAGATTTATAATAACAAGGAAAATAGGAGAGGAGAGAAGACCAACAAAACTTTTAAAGTGAAAAACTTACAGACAAGTAGGAACTGACTTAGCAAGACCGTGGAAAGCTAAATCCTAAGCCATCAGTGGAAAAAGCTGAGAAGGAAATCAATTTCACAAGAATGCCCCAAAGTCTCAAGAAGTGGAAATTTTGGTTATAGGAATAAAGACTAGACTGAAAGTATAAGGATTTTTAAAATCTATTAAGTATTAAAGGAAAAAAAAATCCACAAATCCCCTTTGCTTATCTAGTAATTGCTTCTCTCCACCTCTTACTCTTCAGAAGGAGTCAGAGGATCTCTGGCTTGGGGAAAACCATGCAAAGTTGAGGACAGGGAGGTGTATTGAAAACAAGGAGACTAAATATTCCACATTATTGAAATCCTCAGGCCTCTTCAATATGTTGGGTTCCCAAAATACTGGCATCCAGGATTACACCCTCCAAGCAAGAGACTGGAGGATTCTTCTCTGGGTAATCTGTCCAGCCAAGATAAAAAAAATTAAAGGTCATGTTGTCAAGGATTCCTCCAGTAAATCTGCCCGGCCAGATCACACAGTAGTGAAGCTCACAGATGACAAGACCCAATCATGTACAGAGTTTCCAATTAGCTTCTTAGTGGCCCACTCTTAAATAAGGTTAGACTGTAAAGGATCCTCAGAGGAAGGCTCTTACATGAAGGACAGAGTCCAAAGCAAATGTAGAAAAGCAATTTGGAAGACACGGCTATGATCCAGGGATGAGAAAACTTCAAAAGAGGTGAGGGAAAGATGCAAAGAACAGAAAAGTCTTCTTGAAAATGAAAAATAAGAGAGATGAAAGATTTCAATAAGAGAGCTAGATGATAAAGTTGAGGAAATATCCCTAAAAATGGAGTGAAAAGTCAAAAAAAAAAAAGTGGATGGGAGAGGCGCAATAGTAGAGCAACAAATTCCAATATCCAAATAATAAAATTTGGAGAAAAGAAAAACCAGAGGAGAAGATATAATGAAAGAATAATGATAATAATAAATCCTAGTACTGGAGGTCATAAGTTTCCAGATTAAAGGGTCCAATTGAGTGCCAAACATAATTAATAAAATTAGGCCTATATTAAGGCACATTATCATGAAATTTCAAAACATTGGGAACAAAGAGAATATGTTATAAAGGTGGGAAAAATTATATTACGTACTAAAGATCAAGGTCAGAATGGCATTGGACTTCTTTCTGTACAGTAACACTAGAAGCTGGGAGGATGTGGAGTGATGCCATCAAAACTCTGAGTGAAAATCACTCCAAACTATAATCTATACCTAGCCAAACTGTCAATCCAATATTAGGATATAGTAAAGGTATTTCCAACTACTCAAGAGCTCAAGAAATTTACTTCTCATATACACTATCTCAGAAAGCTGGAGGATTTACTCCACCAAAACAAGGGAATGAACCAAGACAATTGAAGGCATGAAATGTGAAAAGCAAGGGCTTCAGCACAAGAAACAGACCCAGAGAACTTCAGGATAAAGGTAAAGAGAGTTCAGCATGACAGGTGAACAGGAGGTTTAGGGAGAAATCAGTCCACATTGACACGGGTTAGAAGGTTCTGGGAGATATATCTCTAAGAAAATAAGATTGATAAATGGAGCTGCTAAAAGCATCTGGCATCTGTGAGGAAACAAGCCTTAGTCAAAAACCAAACTATTGAGTATAGCAAATAGGAAAGATAGAATGAAATTGTGTCCCTGATGATATTATGGAACCATCCCTAAAACCATCCTGGTCTCCAGACTTCGTGTTATGTGGAATAATAAGTATTCCCTAGTTTAAATCACTTTGTTAGGTTTTCTGTTCCATGTGGCCCAAATTATCCAACTGATAAAGAGACTCAAGTTCCTTTAGGAAAAAAAGGGGGGGTGGTTTAAGGTGCTTGACACATGGTCTGGAAAGCCATCATGAATTAAAGCAGCTCCCTCAGTAAACACATGAGCACTCTTACTCACTTTCTCTCTCTCGCATCTATTCCATCTCTTCACTTTAGCTATTGGTTCCCCTGCTTACTCATATTGTCTGCTACTTTTTTTTAGCAAGAAGCTGGTCACAACTCTCCCCTATTTCATGATTTCTTCTCAACTTCAGCCTCCATTGTTAAAATGAATATACTCTAGTAATTTCTTGAGAAAGTAAATAGGATAGGTCCCCCTCATATTTTAATGCCAGGCCCCATGTGTCTCTGACCAACTTTCTGATTGGTTTCTATGGTTACAATTCCCATCCCTGGTCCACTCAGCTGGGGTTGTGGGGGGAAGGAAAGGAGTATTGGGATAAGGGTGATATAAAACCGGCTACCTAAATCCACCTAGACCCATCCACCACCTCAATAGAAGATCATTGAGAGAAGAAAGAAGACATTTCTTAGAATGGGCTATGGAATAGACTGACTTAATTAATCTCAGAGATAACTTGTTGCCCTTTTGAAACATCAACAAAGAGAGAATGCACAAACTCCGTTAATGGCCCATTCCTTCTGTGCTACCTCACAGTAAAGGCATTTTAAAGCCGAAACCACAACTTCCTGCTACAATCATTTTCTCTTGTGGCCTCATTGGAAATAAGATACAGCAGCTTCTCACCATTTCTATAGTATTTATTCTGGAAATATTATACCCCTTGGGTAGTTTCATCTCTAAGCAAAAGAAATATCAATTTTTTACACTTTCATTTTAAGGAATAAGTGGGGGAATCTCATTCATCACATTTATAAAACTTATCTCTACAAAATGAATGTGCAGATAAGTTTTTATTCAACAATAACGAAGGCATTATGCAAATGCCAAAGGTAATATTTAACGTTATGGCATTTTAATTCATAAACTGTTTATTTAATATAATTTAAATATGCGAAATCTCTGTCCTTGCATTGACCGTGGAATACACAGGTCCCATAAGTAATGATGAGTAATAGAATAACAAATACACATATAGACATATAGTACATAATAAAGAGATGCACCTAGAGAAAACTTATATGCCTTTAAGATCATATAAACTTTATGATAGCTTAATACATGTGTATCAATTTCTACATAATGCCATATGCCTTCCTTATGTATAGGAAGGTTTGAGTTTGTATGTATATGCACATATGCTGAGAGAGGTAGAAAAAGAAAGTGATATGTCTTTGAAGACATGTATTCATGTTCTAAAGACGCAGAATTATAATGTACCTTTAATATATATTTTAATATGCCCTAAATGCTAACCCTCTGGCAGTTAAGCAAAAATATAAAATTGGCCTGGAAATGGTGCTTTGGCACATTCAAATAAAGGGACTTTCTCATTAGTAGCCTATATGCATCCAGTTTATGGTCAAGTAAAGTTCATGTGTACTGAATATTTACTAGGAAATGTGCTAAGGGATCTTCATCTCATTTAATTTAAGAAGGAGCAGAAGAAGCTAGTATATATCCAAATGTAGTCAAATTTTCCTTTGTGTTCTTTTCAGGTTTGGTCCTTCCTCCCTATCTGAGCTGCCATAGCCCCAGGCAGACCGGCTCACTGTACACCTGAGCCTAGTAATTGCTTTGTTTTTCATTCTGCTTCCCTCCAGCCCTTTGCCCTGCCACTTCCTCCTTTTCTACAGTGAATACTCTAAGGGATCACCTCTCATCAGCCTGTGAATTCTGGGGGGCAAACACTGTCTTCCTATATTTCTTCTGTTTGCTCATGAGGGATAGCACTGTATAGGTGGGCCTAAGAGAAATCACTGGGTGATCACTGGCTTAGCAAAGTTTGAATTCTGCCTTTCTGGGTCTGGGTATTCTTGGATAAACTGGTGTGAGCTTCATCATCTGGACAATTAGGTAGGCAGATGATCTCCAAGATTCATCTTCAGTCAGATTTTGCCCTCTCCAAAGTTCACCCTGTCTCCACTCACAGGGGTGACAGCGGCTGTAGGGAGGTTAGGTTGGAAAGTTATCAGTGACTCTTCAAGGTATCACCAGAGGCCCACTCCTTCTAGATGATGCACCTTTCCCTTGGATGGAGAAGCCATGGAGAACTTCTGGTTCCATTAGTTTGGGAACAAGCATATTTCAACATATACAAAACAATTAAGAAAAAATACAAAGGAATGAGAATATTTTCCTCTTTCCTTTTAGCCCACAAAGATTGACCAAACCTCATCTTTTCTCACACAGGACAATGTGCAGTCTGGAATTCACTCTTAGCTTCTTGGCTGATCTGAACTCCAATCAGTTTGGGAGAAGGGAGTCTGTTCACTTTTATGATTGTTTATATTAATTTCTCAATCAATTAATATTATTGTTCTCCCTATCTAATGTTGAAAGATATTATATAGAAAAATGGTAATGTTATGCCACCATATTAAAGCAGTGCAGTTCTTCCACAGGACATTTAAATTACATGTTTTAAAGTAGAAGTAGTATACAAATTTGCCAGCCCAACTTCTTGTCTGTGCCATCAATTCTTTAACTACAGGGATCGATTTAACAAAGGGGCTGAGAGGAGGAAGAAACTTTATGTGAAGCTTGTAGCAGCTGTTCCTAATTATAAAGCATTAAGGAAGAAAGAAGCCTATTCAAAACAACTGCAAAAAACAATCACAGAGTATAAAATCCCATCTTGCTCTGTCTTTGCCAAATTAAGCAAGTTGTTCCAGACTCTCCTTCCTAAATCAAAGTCATATATTGTACAAGGACTTACCTATGGTTACCTTCACAGAAAAATCACTTCTGTAAGGCTATTTTACCCATAAAATCTATCCACACAGGTAGCATATGCAAAATGAAGATGTCAATTACTTTGAACATATGAAGTGGGAGGCTTTATAATGTTTCATATAAATCTTTAGATTTCTTTAACTAATTTTTACTTAATAACATTTTTCTCATTATAAAAATAATTTATGCATAGTATAGAAAATCTGAAGAATAATACTAAGCCTAAGAAAGGATATAAAAACTATTATATTTCCTATCCTATAAACTTATAATAAATGTTACCTTTTTGGCATATGTATATATCTCTCATCTTTTTTCTGTTCATATAGTTTTTTGTTTTTTTTTTTTACAAATAAGTATATCTTACCATACTTAGTATTGTATAACATTCTTCTCTTAATAAGCTGCATTCATGTTACATGCATTAAGTAGTCCTCTTCCAACATTATTTTTAATGGCTTCAGAGTAGCCCATTAAATGTTATACCATAATTTTAAAAAATTCTGTGGTTGTACATTTAGATTATTTTCAATTTTTACTATTAAAAACGTTGTTGCAATGATTCGTGTTGATAAATTTTTGTATGCATCCATGACCATTTCTTCCTGCTCTATTCCTCAAAATAGATATGCTGGGTCAGAGTTTGCAAAATTTTAATACTCCAAAAGTTATTCACAGAAGATTCATTAAGCCAAGAATTTCACCAGAAGAGCCAGAAATGTTGTGCCAAGTCTATTTTATTTTAAATCTTAGGTCCTTTTAGAGTAAATTAAAGGAAATTACTTCTGGTAAGTCTAATTTAATGCCCTGGAGTGGAGCCCAGGCCAGGCACATACATTTTTTAAAGTTCAATAGCTGATTTTACAGTACAGCTAGGGTTGAGGACCACTGGGGCTCATTAGTGAGCTTCCTGGTCTACCCAGGAATTTTACTTCCAAGGAAGAAGTAACTGAATTACAAGCCATAAAATAATTTTTTTAAACATAATGACTGGAAGGGGAACTTTTTGAGAGATGCAACCATGAGTCATCATAAATGAATTTTACAGAATCTTTTGTCTGCATGCATCTGTGTGTAAGCACACGTATGCTAAATATCTAAGTCACAGCAATGATTGATTAAAGGACTATAAATTGCACTGCCCTGCCCCATTACCTCCTTACTTTGGAGTCCAAGGGCAAATCTACAACAAACCATAAGGTGGTCATTTTTCACCTCTGTTTTGTCATCTTAATTTAAAAATAATTTTTAAAAAGGAATGGCTGGATAAAAAGCACTGAAAACACGGCATCTAACATCATACATTCTCAGGGGCAGGAAGATGAGATCTTACTGCTTCCTATTCCTAAACTTGAATATTCTCTCAGAACATTATAATCCCCTCATGGTCCTACAGAAATTCAATCAGCTACTTACTCGTACTGCTCTCTCTTACCAGTCCTCTTTTACAGCAGTGACCGCCATCCAGTCTCCCCCTCCCACAGGCACTCAGTCTGCTGTGGACATTGATGCTACTCGACAAATAATACCTCTACCCCACCTCTTTTTGCATTTATATCTTTAATATTGTCTCATTATTCATCCCATTTGAGCTCAGGCCTTTGCATTCAACTCTAAATATGTCTACAATTCCCACTGAGGGGCCTAGCCATGCCAGCTTAAGCCTCGTAAAGATCAATTTACAAAAGACCGGAACTATTTGTGCCTGGAAATGTTGGCTTGTACTGTCTTTGGCCATTTCCTACAGCACAGAGCCACACTCCTAATTAATAATAAAAGTGAAAGCTAACATTTATTAAGCATTTTGTTTAATAAGCCTGGCACCACAGTAAGTATATCGTCTGTAATCTTTTCAGTCCTTACATATTACCTATTTTACAGAGGAGGAAAATGAGGCTTAAAGAGGTCACGACACTTATTTAGGGTTACACAACTGGTAGGTAACTGAATGAACTCAAGCAGAGATTTACCATTTAACTCGAACACCCACATTCTTTATTCACCACACTCTCAAACTTAATCTCAAATTGAGGAGACTCCATCTCTTTTCCCCACCCAGTGAATCTTCTAGCCAAACTTCAGCCAAACTGTCCTACTCCCTGTTCTGCTAAAATACTATGTGGAATTATATTAAGGGAATAGTCTTTCTTATTAGAGAAAACCACAGGAACTTTCAGAGTTTTAGCAGAGAATTCTAGAAGGATAATGTTCAGGGATGGGGAGAATCAAATATTTGTTCATATGTACGTATCAACCCCAATATTTTTCTACCAGAGGTCTTGTTTTGCTTTCAAAGAGTAATCTGTTTCCTTATACCTTTTATTTCTCTTTATATCAATTCTAAGCATCCATCAAAACTTCTACATACTGAATTTGCTGTCCATTTACTGCCAGGGAAAGTAATTCACCTTTTTTTCCCATAAATTTCTGGTTCAGCCAACTACATAAATTCATTTAGAAAGGGGCCAAATGTGAGTTATGAGTGTCTTCTGTATGTGTACTCTACTTGTAGTGGAGAATAGCTTTATGTAAAGGAAAAAATTTGGCAACTAGAAAAATATGGTAGTGGGAGAGGAAGTAAACATAGTTTTGGCCTAGTTAACTTCATTTCTGAGTCTCCATTTCTTCATCTTTCAAATGAAGAAGTTAGATTAAATAAACTAAGTCTTTATTTATTGTACATCTTCACGTACCTTTCATTGTCTGCAACACTGCAGGTTCTCAATTAGCAGTGTTGAATTAATTTACTAAAAAAGATTGTGTCTAAATCCTAAACACACGTAATTATTGCTTGATTTTGAGTTTTGCCAGAAATGCAAAATTTTATTGAAATTTTGATTTAGCTTGGCTTGGTGATTTGAGACGAAAGTAATCTTTATACCAAACCTTATTTAAGAATCCAAATCCAGATAAGCCAAGGCTTTCTGAAGGCACTTCCTTACCTCTCATTTACTCCTAAAGCTATGTCCCCTTGGCTTTTCCCACCACATCAACACTAACAGTGCTCTGGCTATATTACCAGTGACTTCTTTGTTGCCAAACATCATGACTTTTCAAACCTCATGTTACTCAACTTCATGCCATTGGAGATTGCCAACTCTTCTTTTCTTATTGAATTCTCTCAGCCTGCATGATCCTTTCCTCTCCTCTGATATCTTATTCTCCTCCTACTATCATTTCAATCTCCTTTATGAGTTCTTCTCATATGCCCTCAAATATTGGTATCTCTGGGCTCCCTGATAGCCCCATATTCTCCCTGTGTGATCTCAGCTATATCTCTAATTTCCTAAAACAAAGAGTTTACCACTCTCACCTCTCTCCTGAGTTTTAGATATGTATATAAGAAATATTTTTTCACCAGAGATATCCCACAAATAGCTTAAGGCCAACATATATAAAACTAAATCATTATATTTCATTCAGAGGCTATTACAAGTTTATTAATATGTATATGCATATAAACTAATCTGGTTTTTTTTGTGCATGCTCGCGCTCGCGCTCTCTCTCTCTCTCTCTCTCTCTCTCTCTCTCTCTCTCTCTCTCTCTCTCTCTCATAGATAGATATAGACAATCCAGGGAATAAATGCAACCAAGTTTTGGAAAACCTTATTTTAAGATCCAACTCCTTAAGTCTTTCAGTACTCAAATTTCCTCAACTATTTTATTTCATTTTTAAGTTAACACACAATGTAATTGAATTTTTTTCTACATAGTTCTATGCATTTTGACACATGTATGAATTTGTGTAACTACCTCCACAGTAAAAGTACAGGACAGTTCCATCCACCTCCATCACCAAAATTCCCTTGTGTTATCTATTTGTAGTCACACCCTCTCCTCACTCTTCATGCTTAGAAGAAACCAATCTTTTCCCTGTCACTACAGTTCTGTCTTTTAGAAAATGGCATATGTATGCAATTAAACAGTATGTATTCTTTTGAAACTGGTTTGTTTTGATATGCATAATGACCTTTAGATTCATCCAAATGGTTTTGTGTACAAATAGTTTGTTCCTTTTATTGCTACATAGTACTCCATTATACAGATGTAGCACAGGTTGTTTATACATTCACCCACTGAAGGACATTTGGGTGTTTCCAATCCTTGGTGATTATGAATAGAGCTGCTATAAATGTTTGTGTACAAGTTTTTATGTGAACATAAGTTTACATTTCTTTAGGACAAAGCCCTAGGAATGGGATTGCTGGGTCACATGTTTAGTTTTCTAAGAAATTGAGAAATATCTATCCAAAGTGGCTATTTCATTTTGCTGCCAGCAATTCATGCAAGTTCCAATTGCTCCACATCCTCAACAACACTTAGCAATATTTTATAGTTTAATTATCCTAATAGATGTACAATAATATCTTATTTTGGTTTTAATCCACATTTGCCAAGTGGTTTATGAGAATTATTTATGTGCATATTTGCCGCCCTTTTGCCCAATTTGTTTGGAATATTTTAGTTTCTTTGTTTTTCCATATAAATTTTGGAATGAACTTTTATATATCTTCAAAAAATCTTGTTGGAATTTTGATGTGATTAGAGTTAAATCTATAGATAAAGTAGAGAATTAAATCTTTACTGTGTTGAGTCTTCTAATTCATGAACACAGTGTTTTTTTTTAATTGAATAGTTTTTTACAGCTGAGTTATAAGAGTTTTTTAAAATTCTTTTGAAAAGTCCTTTGTTGCATACATGATTTGCAAATATTTTCTCCCATTCTGTAACATCTTTTCATTCTCAAAATAGTGCCTTTGATAGAGCAAAAGTTTTTCATTTTCCTCAAATATAATTCATCAGTCTTTCCTTTCATGGATTATGCTATTGGTGTCACACTAAGAACTCTTTGTCTAACTCCAGGTCTCAAAGTTTTTCTTTCTCTTTTTTTCTTTAAAATTTCAAATTCTATACTTTACATGTAGATCTTTGACCCATTTTTGAACTAATGTTTATGTAAATTTGAGGTTAAGATCAAGGTTTTTTGTTGCTATTTGTTTTTGTGCATATGGTTATCTAGTTGTTTACGTCATTTGTTTAAAGTCTATCCTTTCATTGACCTGCTTTCAAAACTTTGTGAAAAATCACTGGAGCATATTTGTTATTTCTAGTTCCCTATTCTGTTCCTTTGATCTATGTGTCCATGTTTTTGTCAATATCACACTGAATTGGTTACTCTAGCTTTATAATAAAACTTAAAATCTGATATTGTTATTTCTCCAACTTTAATACTCTTTTCAAAATTGTTTTAGTTATTATAGTTCCTTTGTCTTTCCATAAAAATTTTAGACTTAGCTTATTTGTTTCTATAAAAATAGTGCTGAGATTTGGTTGGAAATGCATTGAATCTATAGATTAATCTGGAGAAAGTTATATCTTTGCTATCCTGATCCTTTCAATCCATAAAATATCTCTCTATTTATTTAAGTCTTCTTTTATTTATTTTATCAGGATGTGTAGTTTTCAGCATACAGACCTTGTTCATGCTTTTCTAGGCTTATACCTAAGTATTTAATTTTTTTTCAGTTGTTAGTGTAATTTTTAAAAATTTGATCATTGCCAATATAAAGAAATTTATTTGAGATATAGAAGATTCTGGTTAAGATGGCAAAATAGGTAAACACTGTGCTCACTTCTTCCTATGACCACATCAAAATTATAACTAAACTACAGAACAAGCATCATGGAGAATCTCCTGTTGTCTAGCTGAACAGAAGTCCTATAACTAAGGCTATGCA
>CM053510.1:21908858-21995205 GCA_028627145.1 Eidolon dupreanum
AAAAAAATAATATTTCTAAATACGTATTTTCTATGTCATTAAGAATACTTATGTTCATCTAAATTTATAAATTAAATGTTATAAGTAGGCATATTACTATTTCTCTCATCTCCAAAGTTTATATGTGTATGCTTCGCCAAATCTTTTTTTCAATTTTAATGAGGAAAATGGAAGAATCACGTATGATCTGGCCTAAATAGAAGTATTGATTCTCGTCATTTTTGAAAGCCTTAAATATACTCATGGGCATTGTGACTCCCTAAAGTGAGGAAAGAATATAACACAATATATTTCTCATTCTTATTTGACCATGGAAACTTAATCCACATGGGACAAGAATTCTACAGACCACATACTGGGAAACACTGCTCTTGCCCCAAAGGATCCAGACTACTTTAAAAATAACTTCAACAGCTTCCTTTCCTTTCTACGAGCAGAATGCCTCCATGTGTGGGTGCCATCTTATCACCCATGGCACTGAAGTTGTCTCCTGATACATTTCATCTAAGAGAAACTTTAACTTTGTTTTCCTCTGGGTCCTGCCATTCCCTGGGTTTCTAGCCTCATTGAGTCATTTACCTAACAAAGGAGCTCACTGTTTAGGTGTGATCCTTATCTCTGAAACACAGAATGTGCTGGTCATTTCCAAGCTCAATAGTGTAATAATCCCATAAACCATACAACACCTAGTCCAACCACCCCAAATCACACATCGAGTAATGGGGAGTCATGTAGCATTTCCCATATGCTAGGTGATATGTGACTGTAGAGTGATAGGTAATAATATGAATTGTAACTGCAATTAATTGAGCATCCTTGGGCTGTGATACTGATCATAATATTAAAAATAATAACTACGAGCGATATTAATGACCATATATGGAATATCTACTATGTGGTAGGTGCTGTACTAAACTCTTAACATATAATTCTCATTACAATGATCCCCACAAGACTGGTAGTGTTATCTCTATTTACAATTAACAAAATTGGGGGTAAAAGTCAAAATAACTTGCCCAGAATCATATAACTAGTAAGTAGCCAAGTCTAATTACTTAGCACATTATGACACTGCATTTCTCAATCTTTAATTCTCCGGGGTTTATCCCAAGCTGTTTGATGGCAAAGGCAGTCAGCTCCATATTCCAGAGTTACACCTTGAACTAAGTGACTGGCTTTTATACAGTAGCTCCAGCTTGTGGCAGATCGAAGGAAATAAAATACATTAGCAAAAGGTCTATCTGATATTAATGCAGAACATCAAAAAGTCCAACATTTGACTACAAATTTTTTTTGTAAACATTTTTAACTTGCATATTATTTTTTAAGGTATTTGTTCCATGGTATTCAACAACTCTTCTATGAATAAAGTCCTGAAACTTGTTCCTCCTCTAAGGAGCCACTATTGATACAGTGGGGGAAAAAAACTGGCTGAGCTAGGTTCGAATCTGAACCACATGACTTTGGGTAAAATACTTAATCATTTCTTATCTAAAATATGGAGATAATTATACTTTCCTTATAGAATTATTATGAGATGTAAATTAGATGTCATTTGTAAAGTCAGACACATAGTATTTGTCCAACAAATGATAGTTTTCTTTCCTCCTGAAAAAAAAAAATTGAAAATGGTCCATCTGCTCTTCTGCCTTGTTGGTACCGATATCACTTGCAAGTTTCCATGGGGGGTGATCGCACTATGTGCAAAGCAGCATTTTATTTTTAAGTGGCTCAGATTTGGCTGAAAACATAACACTAACTATAAGCAGGCTATAAATCCTGACTGGAGCTTACCTGGGGCAAAGATGATACAACTTTCCCACCTGTGAAGAGGCAGATACATGCACTGATACAGCTTCAGTGATGAAAGCTACAGACCACATCATGGTCTCTATATATATTCAGTACATTTTTATCAGTATGGATGCTGGTAGTTCCCCAACCACGAGAAATCTCTGTATGCAGAGAATCCTTTAATTCAAGGAACACTTATGTGTACTATTTGTATACTTACTCTATTAAAACCATATAATGCCATTTGAGGTATTTGATGTAAGTCATAATAAAAATTTAAACCTTCATAAAATTATGTATGCAGGAACACTAGTATGTTATATTATCTTTATATTTGATTTAAAAATATTAATAAGTTACTTGTTTTATTAGCAGTTTATGGATTTCTATTTAACATTTAAAATACAACTAAATCTTTACTACTTTACTGATGGAGGGAATGCTTTTTTTTTTTTTTAAATAAAAGAGTGAAGTCTGTCAAGGTGGGGGTATGAATCTAATTTTGAAAAGATTAAATATTTCAAAAATGTAAATACTGTAGACTAGAACATATAGTGAATTAAACATTTCATAGGTAGATAGCACAGGCATGTTTAAATCCCGATGGTGTAACTTACTAGCCTGTTTATTTGTCAATAAAATGAAGATAATTGCATAGTATAATTTGTGCATTTGATATGAGGATTAAATAAAATGACCTGCGTAAAGAGCCTAGCATGAGGAACAGCATGAAGCAGACACTAGATAATTATTAGTTCCCTTTGCTAGCTAGACTTTCCTTTGCTAGACCTCACCTAGCAGACTGTAATTCTACAAAAGTGGTTTAAATATTCTTTGGAGAGAGAGAAAACAGCTTTCAGCAGGCAGCTTTAAATGCTCAGAACATTAACCAAAAATAAAATAAATTAAAAGTCAGTGTGAAAATTGTAAACATAGACTTATTCAGTTATTTTTATAAAGCTCGTAGAAAACATTTAAAATGTATAATGAAAAGGAAGGTGAGGAGCTGTCACAACTCAGACAATGATTCTGTGGCTTTGGAGAGTTTATGCTCTTTATGCTGCCATTTATCCACCTTCTTAATAGGGATAAAATAGAGAAAACAAAGAATATACCAAAAGGCTCAAAGCTCTTCCCCTCAAAATTCATTATTATGACATAAAAGCAGCTACTTGTAAAACAATGATTAGAATTCCTGTTGCTGTATAATTAGAACAAATCACATTCTATTGCCCTCCATTTATTAAAAATCAAGGGGAAATCAAATTTTGAGTGGTGGCCATTTGGATGGAAATACTGATTACAAAAGGACTTGTAATGTTGCTTTTTATTTCATAGCACTGACAGCCAAATTCAATCTATATCACAATGAAAAGAATATAAATAAGATATGTAACAATAGAATGAACTATCCAACAAGATTTTTCTTACACTGATTCATTTCCAGTCATTTTATCAGGGCTTTAAAATGGTCCTCAATTTACCAAGACCAAGAGGGCTCCTGCATTTGAAACATAAGGTAGGCTACACCATGTAACTAGCTAACAAAGTGGTGAGCAAATTAAAATAATGATAACTTACATTTGTAGAAATAAAACAGTTTCTAGCCACTATCTTATTTTATTCTCGTTTACTCTATGGCATGTTGCAAGGCAAATAAGTCTTGTTATCTCCATTTCACTCATGAGGAAACTGAGGCTCAGTAAGATTATACAGCAGCTTGTAAAACTGGGAAGTGTGCATGGGAGTGGGGTGGGAAAGGGAAATGCTTACTCTCTCTCAAAGGAGGGAGATGATAGGCAAGAATGATGTTAGAACAGCATCAATTCTCCATGGGGATGGGCAGTAGGTAATAAAGGTAAGTTTTTAGCAGAGTGACTAACATATGGCAGCAGTGACACTGCCTGCATGACATCTTCAATGAGTTCTTGGGCTTCTAGCCTGGGGTGTTTTGTAGTTAGTTACAAGAATACAAGCAATGCAGTTCATTCAGGCACCATTTAAACTAAGTTCATCTCCGATGTAAGGACAAAGGAGAATATGCCACTAGCCTGGCTTATTTGGGTGAATATAAAAACATATTATCCAAAGTTTAAGAAAAAATAAACTGAAATGAGCTCTTTCTTACCCACCCTGAGGGATTGTTGGCTAGAAGAACTTATCTATTGTTAGATAGCATGAGACAAGGGAAAAAAGAGAGTAGGGCAACCCAAAGTCAAAATCAATAACCTCTGTGAATCTGAATCATAGACTTTTTTGCCTAAAGGGGATGAGGAATAAACCAAGAATCTATGCTTTTATGCAGAAATCAAAGCAATTGTTGATAGAAAAAGGAAAATCTTTTCCTCTTCTTCCCTCCCTAGAAAAAATATGATTAAATAACAACATAATGATGCCACTCCAAACCCCATATCCTAATTAGAAAGCAAAAATAACATACTTTTTTTTAAAAAAAAAAAGTGTAAATGGTTCAGATTCAAAACAGCAACAAAGCAGGATGTCTTCAATCTTGGGTCTAATGAGACTACATATAGTAATTAACCACAAATTTGTAATCAGCCCTCTTGGCTCTGGTTGGATGCCAAGAATGGGAGTTCAGTGGATCATCAGTTATGAGTATAGATCCCTAATCTAAAGGCACTGAAACTTTTGGGCAATGAGCAATTAATTTCAAGAGACTTGAAGTATAAGAACACAGTTTTTGAGACTAATACACAGCCAGACACATGGGTTGCTTTTTTTTTTTTTTTTTTTTGGTGTCAAATGTCATCCCCCTGGTTCGCAGATCTCTTTGGGACAGAATGAAACTCAAGCTCGGCAAAGGCAGCAAAGTACAGACCCAGCCCAGCATTTAACTCTCTGCCAGCCTGAGTAGACCTGAGGACACTTGTCCCAGCTGGGAAAGGAGGAGTGCCAGAAAGCTTGAATTCAGGCTGCCATCCTGTGTTTGCTGGGACTTGCAGCATCAGTACCAGCAGAGAGAATTCTGATGCTGGATGGCAAATTCCTGTAAGCTTAGCTTTGTACAAGGCTGAACAGAAAGGTCTCCTTAATGAAGGATTTGGATGATGGATTATGGTCTTGCGGTGATCAAACCATTTCAACCATTCCCACACAGAGGGATCATATTATCATCAGTGGAAGCAGGCCAGCCCTGGGCCAAATAAAAAAGTAGTCCAGATCTGTCCTTGGCACGCTCAAAACTGGGTGTCTCTCTACCCACCTCCCTTCTTTCATCATGCTCCACCTTCTCTGCCTTCTTCTTACTTTCCACCTCAGCAAGGCTTGAACCTCCTTACTGCCTCTGGCTATCCAAGATCCCTCTCAGTCAACCTGTTACTTGATGCAAGGCCTTGCCCCACCCCAACAAACAGTTACTTAGTCTTAATTACAGAAGAGACAAAATGTGACAGACGAGAAAAACTAATATATAAGATATCCCTGAGCTTCAATGGAAAGAGCTTTATAATTCACTCAACACGTACTGAGTTTCCTACTGTGAGCAAGACAGTCTGGAGGATACAGAGATTGGGAATATGAATTTTCTACATTCAGAAATTCCTTGAAATCAAGAAAAGACTGAAGAGGTAAGAGATGTAGAGCTGTGTAATGGAACAAAGTATAACGTCTTGGGCAGTTACAGTAAAAGCTTCTAACTGTCCTCTCTGCCTCTATCTGCTTCTGTCTCCTGAAATAATAACAATAATAATTGATATGATATAATTCCATTCACCACTCCAGAGCTAGAATTTTCTCAGTAAAACATAAATCAGATCTTGCCACTTCTAGCTTAAACCCCCCCTAAGGCTTCCCATTGAACATAAAATGAATCCAATTCGTGACAAGCCTCTACTACATGGCTGCTCTCTGCTTACTTTTCCATCTTACTCAAGTAAGACACATTGGCTGTTTTTCTCTTCCTCAGACATTCCTGCCTCAGGGCTTTTATCTTTGTAGTACCCTCTGAGTGAAATGTCTTTCTTCCAGATTTTTCTTGGCTGGCCTCATTTCATTACTGAGGATTCAGTTCAAATGCCCCTTCTTCAGAGTCCCTTCTACTGACAAACCTATCTAAGGAGCACCTCCCTGGTCACTTCACAGGTATTTTCTTTGTGACACACATCACTATCTGAAACTATCTTTATTTTTTTTATTTGCTCAATAGAAAACTCACACTTAACAAATCCAAAAGCAAGATACTGATGTGCCATCTCCAAACCTGCTCCATTTTCAGTCTTCCTCATCTCACTTAAAGACAACTCCATTCTTCCAATTCTTCCAGTGGCTGGGATCAAAACTCCAGGAGTTATCCTGGACTCTTTTCTTTCTCTACATTCCATCTGGAAATCCTCTTCATTCTCCCTTTAAAATATAACCACTTGTTATATTTCTTATAATAACTTCCCCCAATATCTCCTTCTTTTCATTTACATTAGCCTCCTACCTGGTCTCTCTGCTTCCTCTTTGCTCCCATCTTGTCTATTTTCAACACAGCAACCAGAATGACCTTTTAAAAGTAAGGTGAGTCAAATTATTTCCCTACCCCCAACTTTCCAGTGATTCCTCATCTCACTCAGTAAAAGCATCTAGACCTGTGTGTGTTATCCAATATGGTAGCCACTAACTAACCACATGTGGCTACTAAGCACTTAAGATGTGGCTAATCCATATTAAGATGTGCTCTAAGTTTAAAATGTTCACTAGATTTCAAAAACTTATCATGGAAAAAAGAATGGAAAACATCTCATTACTAATTTTATATTGATTACATATTGAAATGTTAAAAATTGGGATATATCAAGTTAAATAAAATAAATTATTTAAAATAATTCAACCTGTTTCTTTTCACTTTTTAAAATGTGACTACTAGAAAATTCAAAATTACATCTATGATTCACATTTGTGGCTCAAATTATATTTCTATTGGATGGTGCAGATATAGATAGTAGGTAGTTATAAGACTGGATGAGATCATCTAAGAAGTGTATAAAGAGAACAGAAGAAGTCTAAGGATGGAATTCTGGCAGCCCTGCAAAATTCAGAGGCCAGAGAGATAAAGAAGAACCATTAACATTAAAGAAGACTGAGAAAATGTGCACTGAGGTCAAGGAAGACTTGAAAGGTGATATATCCCAGAAGCCAAATAAAGAAAATGTTCTGAGGAGGGAGTGATCAGTTGTTTCAGATGAAATGAAGACTGAGAGCTGACAACATGGAAGTCTTTGAAGATCTTGGCAAGAGTGGTTTTGGGGGAATGGTATAGATAAAAGTCTAACTTTAGTGGTTCAAGAGAGAGTGTGGGAAGTGAAAATGGGGACTATATGTATGGACAACTCTTTGAAGGAGTGTTGCTATAGAGAAAATAAGAGAAATGAGAGAAATGGTAGCTGGAAGGAAGCATGGAATTAAGAGGGAGTATTTTAATATGAGAACTATAACATGTTTAATATGAGAACTATAACAAGCCTAATGAAAATAAATTGATAATAAAGAAGAGTGAGCCTCTCTAAAATTGCTAGCTAAATATCCATGCGTAAATGAGAAGTCCTGGGACCTAGTGTATAAGAAGAGGGTTGTGCCTTAGATAGGAACATGGACAGTTGCTCAGAGTAGCAGAATGGAAGATGGAACATGGACATTTATGCAAGTAGATTGGTAGAAGTAGCTAGTTGAAGGTCTCTTCTGATAGTTCATATTTTCTCAGTGAAAAAGTAATCAAGGCTGTCAGCTGAGAATGATAAAGAAAGAGAAAGCGCTAAAAGTTTGAGGAAAGAGGAGAAGGTCTGAAATCTTGTTTATGAAGTAAGAGTGAATAGATTAGGGAATTGGGTTAGAATTGCTGGGACCATTTGAGTTTAGTGGTTCATGAGTTTAATGTGACCATGCAGTAAGGTTAGGTATTTTCCTCCAGCCCAGGTCAACAACCAGAAAACAGATGCAGAGTAGAGAGAGTAAATAACCATGACTGGACTTTTGCCAAAGGAGAGGAAGAAGTGAGAAAGGTGCCAGGGAACTAAGGGTGCATGGAATGGGTCATTATTAGAATAGACTATAAAATCTATGACGAATATGAAGATAAGTAAAAATATGTGAAATATGAGGAACAGTGAAAAGACAGCAGGACAAACGCATTGTATGATTAAAGAACTTTTAAGTCAAAATGTTAGGGACAGTGAACTGGAAATATATGACATGGTGGTCCCAGAGTGGAATGCTTGAGTTTAAGATTATAGAGGGGTAGCAGTTACTGATAAGGACAAAGTATAAGGCAGGGGATGAGTGGCTGATGTTGAAAGAGAAGATCAGAGGAAAAGAGGTCAAGAGAGTCTGAGGCCAGAGTATCAAAATGATCATCTACATGAAGATTGAAATCCTAAAAATTGTGACAGGCATACTTTTGGAATGAGTGAGACTGAACTGGGAGCTTCAATCTTCAAGGAATGTGAGGGAGTGACCCAAAGTCAGCAGAGGACTACAATAATGAGGGGTAATGAGCTGGTAATGATGCCATAAACTTCACACTACAGTTCTTTAAGGGAGAAGAGAACTTGGTCTGAGGAGCAATGAAACCCAAAGAGACATGTCCCCCAAATCACATCCCTCAAACTCTAGGTACAGAATTTCATTCAAAATGCACATTCCAAATATAGATTACTGATTCCACAAGAGTCATACTTTATACCAAAAGAAACAAGAATGGCTATGGGCTTCCTGAAGTAATTCAAAGGTATATGGGACCAAGAACAAGCACCACTTGACTAGGCTACAAGCAAGCAAGACTCTGGGAGGTCTGGGTTTCATTTAGAACAATAACGTATAAAATGAACACTCAGAGAAGAGGTTGAGGGTATGAGAGCTTTTGCTGATGATGGACCACAGAGTACAGAAGAGGGGGAGAATTGAGGAATGGAGAATGGAGTCAGTATAGGGAATGTACAGATAGAATGTTGGTCTAGTTTACCAGGAATGACCTGGTAGTTTGGAATAAAGGAGGTGGTGGTGGTTTTCTTGATGGTCTCTTAGGTAGATTTTGGTGGGGAGGCTGTAAGTGTTGAGGAAAGAGGGAAGGTGAGAGTCAGGTCAGAACATTACCAGGGATCTGGGGCTCCTGAAACTTTGATACCATCTCTTCTACTTCCTAAGACCTAGGATGAGTACCTCCTCCCGAGTAAACCTTGCTCCAAAGAACTGAAAACCCCTTAACTAAGCCAGCTTATACTTTCATAAAGAGGTTCACTAAACTCTACAGGAGAATGTAAGATGAAATAATAAGCAGAAAGAACAAAAGATCTATATTCCAAATATAGGTTTTTGATGCTAAAACAGTCTTACCCTATCACAAAAGAAGCTGATATAACTAAAGGCTTCATGGTTTAACTCAAAGAAAATACTTATTAATTGCTGAGACCAGAGGTATTACATACAACCAGTGTGGGAAAGATGTTTTGGGAAAGGGTATTTAAACCATACCTGAGCATTGTCCCATATGTGCAGCTGTTCTTCACATTATAAACAACAATAAACACACACACACACACACATCAGCCCAAGGATAAATGTCCCCTAATAATTAGAAAAATAAAATTGTACCTGATACTCTGAAAGAGGGATGTTCAGGTCAAGTTAATTGAGAACTAGCAAAATGAGTCAGTGTCTAAGATCTGTAGAAATGCTCTTAATGATTGTTACAATTGTTTCCTTAATAATGGAATCTTAACAGGCAGGTCGATATTAAATTAATGACATGGAAGCATTCTAAAAAGCATATTGAAACATGATTTTAGTCTATTCACTCAAAGCTTAAAGCCCTACTCTGGTTTTTTCCTTCCTGAAAAAAATATTATCTATCAGAAGGAAATATTTAAATGAAGAGATGAAATGTAAAACATAAAATTAATAAGAAGGAAAAGTGTAATTTTAACAATAGACATGACAAGGCTATGTAAATACAGAGCTACAATCCTTCTGCAACTCACTGACCTCATCCACTCTTCATACAATGAATAATCACTGGGCATGGATAATATGCCAGATATTTTGCTACCTACTAGAGAGTCAGAGAATAAAATGCCATTCTCACTCCTCTAGTGATACTATATCACTATCTCACTGGAGAAGACAAACACTTTGGTAAGGACAATGCAATACAATACTGGTAATCTGTGTAAAGTGCAGCACAGAGAATAGAATATTTGAAGTCAGAATGAAGGATGAGTAGAAATTTACTGGACAGTGAAGAAAAGTATGCCCAAAGGGAAGTAAAAGAAAAAAATAAATGAAAGAAAAAAATGAATGAATGAACTACATCAAACTAAAAAGCTTCTGCACAGCAAAAGAAACCATCAACAAAACAAAAAGGCAACCAATCAAATGAGAGAAGATATTTGTAATCGATATCGCTGATAAGGGGTTAATAACTAAAATATATAAAGAACTCATATAACTCAACAACAATAGCAACAAGAAAAACAAACAATTCAATTAAAAAAATGGGCAGAGGACATGAATAGATACTTTTCCAAGAAAGATGACCAACAGACATATGAAAAGATGCTCAACATCACTAGTTATAAGGGAAATGCAAATCAAAACCACAATGAGATTTCACCTCACATCTGTTAGAATAGCTATTATTGATAAGACAAGAAAAATAAGTGTTGGTGAGGATGTGGAGAAAAGAGAACCTTCACACGCTGCTGGTGGGAATGTAAACTGGTGCAACTACTGTGGAAAAAGGTAGAGAATTTCCTCATAAAATTAAAAATAGAACTACCATATGACCCAGCAATCCCTCTTCTGGGTATCTACAAGAGAAATTTGAAAACATTTATTTGTGAAAATACATGTACCTCTATGTTCATTGTAGCATTATTCACAATAGCCAAGACATGGAAATAACTTGAGTATTCTTTGATGGATGACTGGATAAAGGAGATGTCATACATATATACATTGTAACACTATTCACTTATAAAAATTGATGAAATATTGCCATTTACAACAACACGGATGGATCTTGAGAGTATTATGCTAAGTAAAATAAGTCAGAGGGAAAAGGACAAGAACCGTATGATTTCACGCATATTTGGGATATAAAACAAAAAGCAACAAATGAACAAATGAAACAAACAAAAAAACAAACTCTGAGATACGGGCAATAGAATGGTGGTTACCAGAGGGCAAGAGGGGGTGGCGGGAGGACAAAAAAGGTAAAGGGGGTCAAATACAAGGTGATGGAATGAGACTAGGCTTCAGGGGTAAGCATACAATAGACTATACAAATGTCATATTATAAAGTTGTACACTTGAAATTTATATAATGTTATTAACCAATGTTACTCCAGTAAATTTAATCAATAATTAAAAAAAAAAAAAGAAAAGAAAAGCATGCCAAGCAGACAGAACATTTGAGGGGCATGAGCAGTTCTATGGGGTAGGACTACAGAAATCTGAATGGAATGAATAGTAGATGGCACTGCTTATTGAATAAGTATCCAAATTCTTTGCCCCACTTCTAGCCACCATTGCCCCATTCTCACCATCCTGTCCCTGCCCAAGCCCCAGGAAATCCAAATAGAAATCCAAATACAAGTATGTGATGGCTTTTATAAACATTACTGTAGATTTAGAGAGCACAAAGAAGGGTCTCACAGTATAAAACTCTGCAGTGCACCTCTCTCTTACCCCCTTGTCCCTCCTCACCTCTTCACTATTCATCCCACATCAACACACACCATCTCAGCCTGGCCCAATTATGCAGAATTTCTCCTTTCTTCTCCAAGGTTTTGGCAATTTCCAACAATCAGGCCTTAACAACAGACAAAACCCAAAGTTGACTCTCCTTTAAAGGAATTTTCTTACTATCTGCTATAATAATCAAAGCTTCTCCCTGTGATTATATTTCTAAAACACAGTTCTAATCCTAGCGCTTCAATTTTTAAAAATTTTTAGTGGCTCATTCTAGCCTAAAGAACAAATCTAAGCATTTAGGAGCTTCCATAATCTACCTCAACCTAACTATTAACCCTTCATTTATCTTACACCCTCCTCAACCCTAGTTGAAGCCCTCTTCATTTCCTACGTGTAACATAAATTTTTTTCCTGCATGGCTTTGCTCACAAAGCCCTCTCTCTGACATTACCAATCCCCACTTACCCACCTGTGAACATTCTAATCATCCCTGTACAAATGTTTTCTTCTTGCTAAAGCTGGGTTTCTCATCCTCAGTACTACTGATATTTTGTACTGGGTAATTTGTTGAGTGAGGCTGCACCATGCATTATGAGATGTTTAACAGCATCCTTGGCCTCTACCCACTAGATGCCAGAAGGAATCCTCACCCCTACCCCACCATATGTAGTCACGAAATTAAAAATGTCGCCAGATGTTCTCTGGGCTTCAATGTTCGTCCCTCACTGAGAACTACTGCTCTTTAATGCATTCCATGGTTACTCCCATGAGACTTTATTTCACTTCACTCTTTACTCCACAACACCTTGCACCTGTATTAAAACTTCTGCAGCTAAAGCAACAACAAGAGCAGCAATGATAGCAGCATTTAGCAACCTCTCTCTTTTGTTTCTATGGTTGGTTATCTATCTGTCTCTTTCCATTGGGTTTGTGAGCTCCTTGGAAACAAGTTATCTTCCTGGTATCTCTAGGCCCCAGCATCGTGCCTTGCTACAGTGAATAATTAGGATGTATTTACTGAATTGGTTTGGTAAGGCCACTGTCTCATTCTGTCTTCTGATTAGCCATTTGATGACCACATCAGTTGGAAGATCAAGAAGCTAATTATTCTAATGCTGTTTTGCAAGGTTCTATCCAAACCTGGCAAGCTATAAAAAGCATTAAGAACAGTGGAGCCTGGAGAGTTTGTTTCATTTTTTTATTTTCACCTTTTGGAATGGTTTGTAGTTGAGTAAATATTAATTTTCAGGCTCAGTTTAGGTTAATATAGTAATGTGGTTCATTTCAATAAATATTTTAGTTTGAGTCAATTTGCAGACTAATTTTTTTTAAGTTTAAAATGTAAATATTAAGTAGCGATCCAAACTATAAAACATAGCACTTTAGAAGATGCTGGTAGATAGCATTCTGGATTGTTTCATTTGTATAGTTTTCATTTGCCCAAATTGCTTGAAAGTTCCTAAGGGATAGGAATATCTGGCATTTCTCCTCTCTCCCACAGCTCTTGCTAAATAAATACTTTTGAGTTAACTGGCTGAAACTTTCCAATGGGAGAAAATAAATCTATTAACCTAGAATGTGCCAGAAAGTTCTGACAGGTCAAAATATTATGTGAGACTTCTGGAAAGGGTGCTTAAAAGATGACTCAACTAGGAAGGATGATTTTTCACCCTTCCACAATAACTTTTTTTTTTTCTGTCTTGCAACTCACATGTAATAACAGGAACTCCTGCAGCTATCTTAAATCATAAGTAAACTTGATGGAAGACATGTCCTAGGATGGTGCTGCAAAACGACAGAAGCTAGGATCCCTGATGATGCTGTGAAGCTGTCATACTTGCCCCAAATTACCTATCCTTGGATTCTTTTACTTATTTTAAATGCACTATTACTTTGGACTTTTGTGTTTTGATGCAGCTGTTCTTAATATTAACTGATACATAAATATTTAACTGTAATTCAACAATATTTTCAAATGACTATTATGTACAAATTCAGTAGTTCGCGACAAAGAGAACACATCACAAAAACCTTTATAGTTTTCAGAAAATGCAAGTATTGATGTCATACTCAAGACTTTCTGAATCGAAATTTACATGGTGGGCCTCTGGCATTAAAAAAAAAAGATACATATATACACGCTATTATATAAGTCAACAAATTAAATTAGGGATGAATATAGTTATATATTATATAGTGTATATATTTGTGTGTGTACATATATAGTTTTTGTTTTCATAATATTCCCTTATATTACTTTTTATTTCTGTAAAGCTGGTAGTAAAGTCCCCTTTTCCATTCCTGATTTTAGTAGTTTGAATCTTCTCGTTTTTCCTGGTGTAGTAAGGTTTGTTAGTTTTGTTGATCTTTTCAAAGAACCAAATTTTGGTTTCACTGATTTTTCTCAGTTGTTATTTCTATTTTTTCCATTATATGTATTTTAATTTATATTTAATTTCTATAATATTTTTTATTCTTTTTCTGCTTGAATATTTTTTTTCTCCTTTCTACTTACTTTGGGTTTACTTTGTTCTTTTTTGAGTGTCTTAAGACAAAGTTTAGGTTATTGATTTGAGGTCTTTTTTGTTTTCTAACACAGGCATTGATAACTATAAATTTCCCTGCAAACACTGCTTTAGCTTCATCATGCATGTATTTTTAAAGCTCTGCAGAGAATTCTGATGAGCAGGGCTTGATGGAAACATGCTGTACTTCTTGCCACTGTAAGATTTTTGTTTGTTTGTTTTTTCCATTTCTCAAGATGGTTTCTGGCCTTTTGAGAAGACAAAGGTTTTCTTATAAAGCAAAATGCCTTGGTTTGAGTTTGGTTGGGTTTGCAGTAAGACTCTTGCTTGTAGCTCAAATATTTCTTTCACAGTCTAATGTAAAAAACAAGAGCATGTTTGTTTTACTTGGTCTTCTCTGTGAAGATTTCCTGGGTTATATGGGCCCTTCTTAAAGGGCTTTTTCATTTGGAAGTTTCCTTTTCTGCCTGTATTTCTACTAAGCGTATTTTTGACAACCCTGACACAATCTTTATTAAGCAGAGGTCAGCTAATAGTGAAAGCTTCCTGTGCTACCTACCATGAGCCCTTTCGGTTAGATTGTGTAGTTTATTTGCCTTGCTTGCTTTGTCCATAATTTGGCAGCGTTATCACCTACTCCACGTGACAAGTGACATCATTGCTATAATGAGAATTCCAAGCAGCACCACTGGATCAAAGCCCATCTGTGTGCCTGCTCCCACACTTGACAAAACAAATTCCAAATTCATTCAGCATGCCGGTGCCATTTAGTCACTGTGACATATCCCAAATTTTGGACTCTGTGCAAAAACCAATCTGTGCCCACAAAATTAATCATGGAACACATTTTATGACGTTTGACAACAACTTTAAAAGGTTTTCATCTCTGGCAGGTGGCTCTGCCAATCTGCAAGTATGTGCATGACAAACTCTGAACAATGTATTGTGTGGCTGAAAATATACTGTGCAGGATGCACACCCCGGAGAGAACCAGAGTGAGTCCAAACAATCCTGAAGTCTGTCTCAGGGACACATAATCCAGACTGCTATCTTGTGAAGGAAGGGTGATGGCCCCAGGTACACACAGAAAACCAAAGAAAAGGCAACAGCTCGTGTGCCAGTAGATGCTGAGAACATTGGCACAATCGCCTGTGTTGGCAGGACCAAAAGTTTGAGGTGGCTAATTTAAGCGACAAGATCCTGGCAAACAGATTTATTTAGGGCAAGGGTGCGTCAGGGAGATGCCAGAAAAATACATCAATCTGTGCCTTTACATGTACTACACAGTGATGATGAAGCAACTGACATTAAAAAAGTAAACCTTTACACTTTAATATAATCTGCAATTTAGCCTAACAAAAAGTAGGGTTTACTTTAGATCTCTGGTACTACTCCAACATAGGACTTTGTGTTCTGATCTGAGATCTGTGATCAAGAAAACTTCCCTTCAAAAGGTGTTATTGATGAGATTTCCTCATATTGTTGTGTTTAATTGATTAGATAAAGTGTTTTTATATACTGATTAATTTATTTAAAATGCAGGCTAATTCATATTCGACAATATTTTTCACATTAAATAAAGTCATTCATCTAAAATTTTACTTTCTTGAGAGGTATATTATAGAAACTGTTGCAGAAAGAAAGAAGCCTGAGGCTTTAACTGTAATGACAGACATCTGAATAAGGTCCTTTTAATTAAGAGTAATATTTTACTCTGCAAAAAGACATAATTGTCTTAAGTTTATCTATTCTATAGGGTAGTGCATATTTGCATATGATTCAACAGGCAATAAAATAGTAAAACATTCTACTTGGAGTATCTTACTTTCCATTTTCCTAGCTTCTCCAGACAGTCTCCTACCACTAATTTCCCCCACCCACTCCCCTTTTCTCTAAATTGATGCTATCTCTGTCCATTGTATTTGCAATGGGTTAAGAAAGCTTTCATACTTAGCCTACTTAGGACCTTAACTTTTTTATACAAAGATTACATTTGCTTAATTTAATCTTTGTATAAAAGATCTGGGCTTTTGTCTATAGACTCAGCCTTCCTATTCCAATTTGACTGTTCCTCTTTATCTCTGAGGCAGGAAGCAATATGCTGAAGCAACAGGTGAAGAGTTCTTCCATAGGTAGAAACAGTTCTAGATTAGAAAGCCTGGTGATTCAATAACCCGACAAAGGCATAGAAACTAAAGCAGCTCTGCCTCATTTACACTCACAATGGCCTCCTTTGAGACATGAGATACCAGTCTTTTCTGTAAGATGAAGGAGGTGAACTTTCTAGGTCTCTCCCAACTCGAATACTTAAGGATTTGTGAATTAGGGAGGGACATTTTACAGGATCTCTCCTTACACAATAGCTGATTCTTTCATTTGTTTTGTTCATTTGAATACAAATAAGTGGTTAGTTAATTGAATCATATTTTGAGAAAAAGCTCCTAAAGCATTCTTTTTTCTTCTTTATCTATGCTTCAAATAATTAATGATATATAACTGTTCTCGGTCCCAATCCTTAGAATGTGGCTTTTGATTCTTTTTATTCTCTCTGAAAATTTTTAGTATCTTTTATTTATCCCTGGAATTCTGAAATTTCATCATGACTATGTATGTTAAAAAATTACTAAGGACAAGGAAAGGAAAGGAGCAAAGTAAACAATCTACAATCCCAATGAATAAGAATAATTCCTGTTCCTGCCAGGCAGAGTAGAAACACCCAATTCATGGGGCCTTGGGTAAAAAATTTAGAAGGGCATTGCCTCAGTAGTGGGACACAATTAGTCCTACACAAGAAGCTGAACGAGTTCCACCTACCAAAGATTAAAAACAAGGCTTAAAAGAACAGAATTATTTCCAAGTATCCAACTGTATGTCAGAACAAATCTCAAAAATATTTATAGGACTACAAAAATATCTAGCACCCAAAAAAGTAAATTTCATAAAGCCTGGCATCCTATTTATGTATAAATTATCAGTCATGCAAGAAGCAGGAAATTATGAGCAATAATGAAGAGAAAAAAATGATCAATAGAAAGTGTTAGAAATAGCACAAATGAGGCTATTAAAACTGTTTTTATAATTGTGTTCTATGTATTCAAGAAGTGAGTGGAAAGATTAAGCATGTTAAGTAAGGACATAAAGATGTAGAAACACATGCACCCATAAATCAAACTTCTAGAGAGAAAAACTACAATATCTGAGATAAAAAATGAACTAGATGGGATTAAGAGAATATTAGGTATTGAGAAAAAGAAACAGAGAAAAACTTGAAAAAAAAAACAAAAACAAAATAAACAGAGCATCAGTGAGCTGTGAGACAGTGTCAGGCCGCTGAACATATAAGTGGAATGAACAAAGGAGAAGAGCTGGAGGATGGGGAAGAGAAAACATTTCAAGAAATGAGGGCAATGTTTGCATTTGTCTAGCTCTACTTGGTATTCTCAGTGCCTAGCAAGGCACCTAGTAAACATTGGACACTCAATAAACATTCCTTGAACACATCTGTGATAAGAGATCTGGATAAAAGATAAGCACATGTGTATTATTGCTGTTATGAGGGCCATCAGGGACCAAAGAAGGGAAATGGTATTCAGAAAAGGAAGCTTAGCGGAAGTGGCATGTCTTCAGCAGGGACCTGAAGGATGAGTTCAGTTTGAGAGTGTATACAGTTTAAAGAATTGGAGGAGATGAAAAAGGGCATTCCACATAAGAACAACATAAATGAAGATTTGGAAGCAAGAATAAACACGGTTTTGACTCTACAGTAGTCCTCTCTTACCCAGGAGGGATCCATTCCAAGACCCCCAGTGGATGCCTGAAACCACAGATAGTATGAAGGCCTATATATACGTACCTACGATAAAGTTTAATTTATAACTTAGGCACAGTAAAAGATTAATAACAATAATAAAATAGAACAATTAAAACTATATAATAATACAAGTTATGTGAATGTGGTCTCTGCACCTCTCTTCCTTTCTTTCTCAAATATCTTATTATAACTGTACTCACCCTTCTTCTCATGATGATGTGAAATGATAAAATGCCAAACCTATTTCTGAATCTGTGGAGCCATCCTTACTTGCAATAAATGGCTTGGTATCACTTGTTTCAGGGAATCCCTTGCCGAAGTACATATAAGTCCAATACTTTCTGGTGCAACATGCTGCCATCAGTCAAAACATGTTTTCTGTTCGTGGTTTCCACCCACAAATTTAATGCCTTTAACATCTTAACCAAAGCACTTATCACACACTGTGGCCGTAACCTTTGCAAGTTGAGGTGCAACAGCAAAACTACCACAAATTTCTTTTTCTCTCTTCACAATTTCACAGATAAAAGATTTGTTCTTATCACATCTTAGCAACCTCAGCATACAACTTTTTTCTTTCCTTATTGAATCAAGAACTTTCACCTTTCCACTTAAAGGAAGCACTTTATGGCTTCTCTTTGGCATATCCACTTTGCCAACATCACTACTCTTGTGCTTTGGAGCCATTATTAGGTAAAATAAAGGTGAATTAAGCACAAACACTGTGATAATGGGATAATGGATCTGATAACTGAGGCAGCTACTACGTGACTAATCAGCGGAAGTGTATAGAACATGGATACACTAGATGAAGGGATGATTCACATCCTGTGCGGGAAGGAGCGGGACAATGTGAGATTTCATGATGCTACTCAGAACGGTGTACAATTTAAAACTTATGAATTATTTATTTCTGGAATTTTCCATTAAATATTTTTGGACTGCGGTTGAACACAGATAACTGAAACCATGGAAAGTGAAGCCGCAGATAAAGGGGGGTTACTGTACTACCTCTACTGGGGCAGTGGTAGCACTTGAGGGATAATAGGAATGAAGTTAAGTGGATTAGGGTCAGAGTATAAAAGACTTTAAAAATAGGAATGGAGAAATCAATGAAAGTTTCTGAACAGAAATCTTTGATGATGAACTCAGGGTTCAAGGGGGTGAGGGAAGAGTATAGTGGTGATGTTCATAGTGGATTAAAAGAAAATATTACTGTTGAATGCAAAGGGTGGGCCAGGGGCAACAAGGAGGTTGCTGAAACAACCCTGTCATGAAGTCTTGAAAGCTTATATGGGAGAGAACATAACTTATCGGCATAGCCTATGACTTGAATAAATGTTACTAGAATTTAAATACTGGGAAAATTAATATTTCATTGAAATTAAGGACTAAAATTTTATAGGTGTATGAAATTTTCAAGTGTCCCTAAAAATCGGTAATGCATTAAGAATATTATTCACTTCATATTTTATTTATGAAGCGAATAATATTCTTAATGCATTACCGATTTTTAAAAATTACTTTGTGGTGCGCTAAAGTGCCTTATTTTCTCTGTCACCCAAGTGTATTTCATGATTTGTTACTTTTCATCCTCACTCTCAAATAAATTTGTAGGGAAGATTTGCACCTTGAAGTTTTTAAAATAAAGCAGCTGCCACAAAAGGAAAATTTGTAATATACTATTTACACACTTAGGTGTCACGGAATCCCAGGGTTTAAGAATGGAAAGGACCTTGGAGATAGGGCTCTTTGTCGCACAGATGGAGAAACTAAGGACGAAAGCGGCTATGAGAAGATAGAGCCACCAATGGTGAAACTTGGACAAGGATCCAGACTCCTCCACGTGAGACGAGAGTTCCAAGCAGGTGGGATGAGGCTTGAATACCGAGGCAGCGAACAAAAGCCGAGAAACGGGGCTCTTTCCAACTTTAGGAGGCGAGGATAGTCGAGAACCTTACAACCTCTGAGGGTGCAGCGTACAGCCTACCTCCAGCACCTGCGCTCACGGACCTCCTCCCCTAGAGGCCTTGGTGAGACCCGGACCGCGCTGCACCTCTCGCGATACTGGCCGGACCTCGCCCTCCCGGCTCCCTCTAGGCCCCGCCCCTTACCGCAGCCCCTCTGTCGTCATTTCCTGTGGGTCTGTATGCAAAGGGAGAAGATGGCGGCGCTGGGGGAACCTGTGCGGCTGGAGAGGGGTGAGTGCGGCGGAGGCCCGGACCAAGGAGGGCGGAGGGGGTGGAGGAGTGCCGTGTCGCAACAGGGGAGGAGGAGCGGCCCAAGCTCCGAGACCCGGAGCCAGGCTGTCCCTCCGGCTGGCGTCGGTGACCGTAGACGTCCTTGCGTCCGGCCCCAGGGTGGGCGCTTGCGATCCTCTTGACCGACACTCAGACGACTTCTCTGTTCGTGTAAACAGTCCCAGGGCAGAGCGCTGTTGAATACCACCTGTCTGCGTTCGCAGGCACATGCCGCACACTCGGTGAGCACAGCAGACGCGGCGTTCAGAGACGTATTAGCTCGAGGCAAACATCACGCCCAGTTCGGACAGACTACCCGCGCAGCCCGTATTTATCCGTGCATAAACCAAGTGTACCTACATATCGCACGCATCCTGGACTCACAACACATTACCACAGAACTGTGTCTCCCTTATTCACACACAAACCCCTCCATTACTTTCACTACAAATTCACTTTTGTTTGTATTTGGAATGTTTCTTGGTTTTGGTGCCCCTCCCAGGTACAGAGAAGGTTCTTCAGAAAGAGTCCTACAGAGTAGGGGAAAAGGTTACATAATTAGGCGAAATAGTGGTAGATTGTAAAATATTTTAAAGTGCAGGTCTGTTCCTTCTTTACAAACTACAATTTCAAACTGTTGCCGGTTCCTTGTTGTTTAGAGCAAACTGTCAAGGAAAATAAACCCTATTCTGCTGAGTAATTAGAAATCTAAGTCAATGAAAATACATGGTTATGCCCCTGTCAGAGTCCTGTTACAGATTTTCAACATTTCACTTTTCTCCCCAAATTCTTTTTTTTAAACAATTTCAGGCATGCTTTTTATAAACCAGTATTAGAAGTCATGAGTTAAGAATGAAGAGGTTCAAACTAAACATTTTATATACTAGTAAGTAGTAAACAGTTTAGGAAGGAGATTAAAAATATCTTATAAATATTAACATTTGTAGTTATAGTCTGAATATTAAATAATTTAAAAAAACTGCTCTAAGAAAGGAATACATTTTTAGAATTAGTGTGTTTGAGGAAACCTGTTTCCTCCACTCAAACAAATGGGCACTTAGCACTTTATTCCTTATAGTGTTCACTTTTGTAAGCCTCTTTATAAATAACATTGTTTCCCCACAACCCACTAGACCATTAATTAAAGCATCATTTTTGACAGAGTAACTACTCTTTGGAAGACTTTCTAAGTTAGGCCTAATTCTGTGGCATCTTCCTCTTGAGCACAATGGCTCACTTTGTTTTGTAGATGGGAACAAATCTTTTTGGTGTTAACAGGAGTAGGTGTTTTTCTTTGAAATCCAGTTGTAAGAATCTAATTTGTTGGCAGTCTTGCATTTTTAAGTGCAGCACAAAATGTGAAATTTAATTTCTGGCATTTAGTGTTTTGATAGTCATGGCTCTGTTTTTTTGCTGTTTCAAAGTTTTTTCACTTCCACAGTAGAATGCTCAGTACCTTTTAGAATGCATTACTAGTGGTTGCCTTTTAGCAGGGTAAGAAAGTCATATTACATCAGTTCTTATTCTTATTTAGAATTCTGTTTAACAGACTCTATTAAAACATTCGCAACAATCAGTATAAAATCAGTGCATATGATCAGAATCTCTAATTCCTTCTAGAAATCTTCAAAACATGATTCAGTGAACATATTTAAGCATATGTTAGGTACAGTTTAAGTTCTGTTAAGAGTATTTTACTTTTTTCAATTTTTAATTGTGTATTGTAACTTTGCCAATTAAAATCACTGATGAACCAGTAGCCTCCATTCACCAGCCATTCTGTTGGTTGGATAGCAGAATGAGGAGTTTGTTTCCATTGCATTTAACTTCAGTTTAAGCTTATATTACTGAAATTGGAAAATATTTTTTCTTCACTACGTTTATTTCTAGTTTTCTAGCTGCAAACACAAAGGTCCTATTATATAAAGAAAAAGTTCTAGTTCTTCCATATAATATAAAATGCAGAACAACTTCCAATTGAGAGGAGGTGAGATATAAAATAATAGATATTCTAGCCCCCTGGAGTACAAAACCAGTTTTTAAAAAAAAAAAAAAACAAAGTAAAGATAGTCATTAACAGTGTTGTAACAGGATTCTGAATCTCATAAAGTTTCTTAATTCATAAGACAGTTATCCTCACACTTCCTAGTGAGAATTGTCTAACAAGCTTAGTATATTTGTACAAATGAGTACCACCCCTTAATGTTTCTTATGATTAATTAGTGCCAAATGTAACATTTATGCTTGCTCCATGCCAGACCCTTTTCTGTATGTTTTTTGGTTTAGTCATCAAGTAATTCTTAGAAGAAAGGTAGTGTTATTCCCATTTTATATGAAGAAACTGAGACACAGAGAGGTTAAGTAATATGCCCAGGATCACCCAGCTAGTATTGAAACCAGATTGACAAAATTCACTTTTTATTTTTCTCTTTTGTAACCATATGTATTTGATTGTCTTAATTAAAACACTTCTTAAGTTGAAAACAGTCCCCGCGACTAACTGTATCTATAATTGAACAGTTGGATATCTACCATATATATTGTGTTTTCCTTTGGAAAATGAGCAGTGATTTCACTAGCACACAGTATGTTCTGTTGTTCAGTGCTTTAATTACTAATAATGATAGGTAAGTTTTGACTAAATAGTTACAGATAATACTGTCAGCTTTTCTGAAGCAGTACAATGTTCATCTATCACATTTGAGCCCCAGTCCTTTCCTGTGACATTTAGTATTCAATTTTCCTGTCTCTCAGTGATGCTTTTTCTCAGATTTTGTACATGTACAAGATCAGTATTCCTAACCTACTGTAAAATTGAGCCTTCTTCTGATACTTTACATTCCCATACTCATATGTGTACATACACACGCTCATACTCTTATGCTTTTTTTCTCTATGTTCTACATATGTTCTTTTTGATGAATCCTAATTGATACACTGTAAAATAGGTATTTAGAGACTCTTTGGAGAAAATTATCAGTGTGTTTGTTTAACTCTAGATATTTGTAGAGCAATTGAATTGTTGGAAAAACTACAAAGGAGTGGAGAAGTACCACCACAGAAGCTTCAGGCTTTACAAAGAGTCCTTCAAAGTGAATTCTGCAATGCTGTAAGAGAGGTGAGTAAATGGGATTAAAATTTACTAAAAACTTGAGTTAATTAGATAATACTTTGAAATTTGGTTTCAGAATTTCTTAAGAAAACAAACTAAAAAACATCAGAATCTGTCCTCATTTTTGGAATTTCTAACAAAAACAATTTACAAAGATGCCTAACTTTGTCTAAAATTTTAACACATTCATTAACTTCACAGAACTCAAACCTAGCATATTCTAAGATTTAAAATCATAGTAACTTTGATTTTATAGGTATATGAACATGTCTATGAGACTGTGGATATCAGCAGCAGTCCTGAAGTGAGAGCGAATGCGACTGCAAAGGTAAATTTTTTCATTTACTAAACCTGAGAGACTCTTTATAAATTAGAGGTTTAAAATATGCAATTATTAAATTCATAATAGGCTTATTTTGAAAACTAACATAGTGTCCTTCAACCTATACTAAATGTCTCAAGTACTAAGAAACAGGACCCTTTTTCTAATTGTCTTTACAAAAGATAATCTATCATGCAGTTAGGTAATATATTAAAAATACATTTGCATACAAGTAATTATACATATAATGGTTATATACAATATCCATATATTATGTAAATTTTCATCAAAATTCTGAAGTATAAATTACTATCCTTATTTTATTGGTGAGGAAGTATCAGACTGGGTTATCTGCCTCAGACCATACAAACAGTAAATAGTAGAACTGGGGTACTCCCCCAGGTTGTTCTTTGCTTTCTTCTGTACCTTTATGCAATTATGGGGTAATGTCAGTAGTAGGTTATCCCTGCAGAGCTGTGGCTGGCAGGTTTTATGTGCCTTATGTACGTGTTTTCCTCTAATAATTCCAACATTGATTCAGTATCCATCATATATGGTTAGAATAAATTTATGTTAGCACTGGATGACTTATACTAACATTTGTTAGTAGCAAATAATTTTTCATTGATAGTTAACTGGTTCACAAAAGGAAATACTGGATTTTCTGCTGAATACAAACACTTAAACGTGGGTGTAGTTTGGCAGAATATAAAAACACGTAGAAATTTGGCTTTAATTCCTGAGTTATATGACCTTTATAGCTTAATGAATATCTGAGCCTTAGTTCCAATATCTGCAAAATGGGGCCTCTCTCAGAGTTTAGAACATAGTAGTAGTCAAAAATCTTGATTTTCTTCCTCTCCCCCTTCCCATTTTTGCTCATGCATCCTGATCTATCATGAAAAATGGTACCAGGTTACTTAATTACCTTTAACAGAAAAATAAAACCAAATATCTTAACTTTTGTGTTAGAATTAATCTAGATGAGTTTAAATTTGAAAATTTTAAAGATGTGGCTCTCTTTCATCTGTGCAGTTTTAGTAGTAACTAGATAACGAACAAAAAACATACATGTTGACTATATATACACCTCTTTTTCTTGATTCTGAGTTATTTGTTAATGAGTTATTTAGCATAAGAAACAAATAGTACAGCAACCAAAATGCCTACATATAATGACACCTGCCTCCTTATAGGTTATGTGGATAGGTTGTGTTCTACATAACGGCCTTTGAAGGAGCCGGGCTCTCTAGCCCCAGAGCTCAAGACTGCTGGCATGTCGGGGTAGGGGTTCTCCTCTTTAACGTTAATGTTCATCTGCCCAACAAGCCTGCTTCACAGAAGTTCTGAGCCATGGATGGACTGACCTGAACAATCTTAACATATCCTATGTAGTCCCATGGTATGCTTCCCAGTCTTCTCTAAAACATCCGCTTAGCTTACCTTCTCAGAACTGCCAATTTGTGGGTATTCAGACATCAAAAGTGGGAACCTCGAAGGTAGTTTCTAAGGAGACTAAAGAACTGAGGTTAACGAGGGTCATATTTTTTACATAGTAAAATTTTTTTCAGGCTACTGTTGCTGCATTTGCTGCCAGTGAAGGCCATTCTCATCCTCGAGTTGTTGAGCTACCAAAAACAGAAGAGGGCCTTGGATTTAATATTATGGGAGGCAAAGAGCAAAACTCTCCAATCTATATATCTCGAATAATTCCAGGTGGAATTGCAGATAGACATGGGGGCCTCAAGCGAGGAGATCAACTTCTTTCTGTTAACGGAGTGGTAAGGAAGTTTTATTTCTATTTGTAGTAATGTGTTATGACCACTTGGGGGTGTATATGACTTAGAGAAATAGTAGATGTAGGGGGAAGAACAAAAAGCTTTGTAGTTTAGAAATCCCATGGGAGAATTCTAGGCAGTACTGTTTAGTACGGTGATACATTTTAAAACCCTTTAAGTGTGTTTTGCTTTTTTCCAATGTAAATTACCATTTCTTAGTATGATTTTTATGAAGTTAGTATGCTATTTAGTAGTTGAGGCAATATTTAAGTTAGAAGTCTTATTTTAGTCTTACAGAATGGTAACTGCTTGATTTACTTCTGGTTTATTGAATAATGGGGCATATAGATTGGTATGCAAATTATTTGGATCTTGTAAACCAGTTCCCAGACTACAGATTATGACTTAGCAGAGGATTTCACACTGATTGACATAATAAACCTGGGTTATTTCATAGGTTTATAGTGTTGAAATGATATAACATTAAAACTTTTTTTACTTACATGTATTTTAAGCATTTTTGTATTTAGAGTGACTTACAAAACCTAGATACCAATTGTGTATTTTTTTTTCCTAGAGTGTTGAAGGAGAACATCATGAAAAAGCTGTAGAACTGCTGAAAGCGGCTCAAGGAAAGGTTAAATTAGTAGTGCGATATACACCCAAGGTCTTAGAAGAAATGGAGTCACGTTTTGAAAAAATGAGATCAGCCAAGCGCAGGCAACAGACCTAATGCAGTTCAAAACTTTATATTCCATTTTGCTTATACTTAGAGAAGTTTTACTTGTGACCTACTGATGGCCGCAGTGCCAGTGATTGTAAAAAACAAACTCCCCGTGAAATGCTCCTTGCCGTTTTATAAATGCCTATTTTAACATCATTTGTGGTTCCAGAGATGCATACACTTTTTTCTGACAAGAAAAAGTAAAAGGTGATGAGGGCAATTTTGTCCTGCTCTTTTTACAGGCCTTTTTCAAATGCAGATTTTGTCATAAAGTTGTTACAGATTTTTAAAAATGCTTTTTTAATACTCAGATGTACTTTTACATTCTTAATCTTTTTTTAGGAAAAGAAATTTTCTTCCTTTGGCTGCTTATTTAAAAATAACCGTTCTCCATTTCTTTTTTTGCTTACTCTATTTTTTTTAACCTGTAAAATTTCTTTACAGTTTTCCAAGAAATTAAACATAACAGTTTCAGCTACAGCAATTCATTACACTGTCAGTGTTAACATCACTGCTGCATTTTGTACTTTGAACACACACGTAATACATATAATCACTGATAAATCATAGCACAGTGGAAATTTTTTACTTTTAAACATAAATGAATAGTGATGACTCATTTATACTGATTTATAAAAGTAAGTTTTTAAACACTCGAACAATCACTGCTAAAATATGTATTCTTTCGTAATTGAGCAGCAAGGCAAAAGGATGTAATTTGATTTTTAGCATTACTCATTACATCTCTTTATATTCAACAGTACATCAAATTACAAATACAAAATAGGTTCAGGTTTCATCTTTTGCAAATTTTTTAATGCTATTCATTTTTCTTTAAATATGTTTCTCATATTTCGGTCCTTCTATTCCTAGAGATGAGCCAGTTAGTTTGTGGTGAGAAATAGCAGAAGCAAAGAAGGAAAAGTAATACTTTAACCTCATTAGCCTCAAGAGTTACACACACTAGCATGGTTTAAGGAATTGATTTTAAATAGGAAGATTATGCAAGGATCTATTTAAGATATATAGGAATTATGAGGTAATATATTCATAAGAATCTATAGACTCTGTCAAAATGAGTAGGAACTTAAAATGGTTGGATTTAGAGATGTGATCTTTATGATTCAAATATAGTGATGGGAATTCTGAGGGATACTTTCGGTTGTCCACTGGATGTCACTATTTTACTAAAAGGCAGCTATTAGTGCAAGACAGATCTTTTTAAAGGCTGAAATTAGAGTTGAAGTTCATTTTCAGTCACAACTTACAGGAACATTTGTATGTTTTTTTTTTAAGTGACAGATGCTAAAAAAAAGATAATGGTTTGAAATATATAAGGAATTTAGACCCTGTGTAAAAAGTGGGCATTTTGTAACATTCCTTCAGGAAGACTAGAAATGTGTAACTTTTTCTGCATGTTGTGAGCACTGTGAGTCTTAAAAGATTATTCTAGTGTTCAGTGATTTTCAGAATAAAATCAGCATTGTTATTTATCATTTAGGTTTTGAACACTGGATTGCATGGTTGAATGTGTCTTTAGTCCACTACAAAATATGCTTGTTATTGATAGGATCAAGTTGTTAAATTGTATATTTTCAAAATTAATTGTTTTTGAAATGTTGAGACCAAAGTAGCATAGAATTATGGATTTATTTTAATTTAATTGTAAAATTATTAGAGGTATTTGTTGTAGAGCTTTATATATTAAAGAGAGGTATTGGTGCATATAAAAACAGTAATAATGTTATGCTCGTATTCTTGTATTAGAGAGTAAGTAAACCCTGAAGAAATCTTATTTAAGTATGGCTACAGCTGCAGTAGCTTTTAAGGGTGTGTCAACATTTCATTATAAATTATAGCTTCCTAGTTCAGTATCTCAGCTGTTTCAGAACCTGAAGCCAAGTTAAATCTTTTTTGGTGTTGAAACTTAGTAAGTTGAGTAAGCTATTTTTTTTTCTTCTACAGTAATCCACAATCTGTTCTTTGTGTGGGTTGGCACTTAATTATAATTCTTAAAATAAAGGTAGCTTAAAGGAGCCAAATACAGTAGTTTTGCTTGCTGCTGTTGAGCATGAGTAGCAGTAGTTTTCATTAATGCAGTTTTCACAGTATATCCCAGAGCTTTAAATCCTGACCATAGAAACATTTAATCATTCAGTGGCCAAGATGTACAGTAGTGGTTAGTGAGGAAATGAAGGCATTTTTTTTTGTCATGTAAGTAAATGTGTGACTCATGAACATAACTAGGAACATAGTAAGTATATATAATAGGTGCTTGATTTGTAATTTATAATTGTTCCCCGCTCCCCAGTTTCCATTATTTTCTTGGTATTTCAAAACAGATTAACTCAGTGATTCAGAACCTTAGCTGCATATTAGAATACCCTACAGAACTTTAAAAAGTGTTAATAACTCAGTTCCATCCATACCAGCTAAATCAGAATCCCTGAGGGTGGGTCCAGACACTTTTTTTTAATTTAAATAGCTTTCTGGGTGGTTCTGAAGGACATGACATGTAGGGTTGAGAACCACTAATTTTCCCCTTTATAAAATTACACTGGACTGTGTTTGGAAGTATCAGAATAGAATAATTCAATTTACAGCTACTGTTAAGTAGCAGCAAATATAATGATTGGTTATATTTCTTAATTTCTTTAGGAATAAAAGGTACTTGGCATTTTTTATTTAAGAAGTAATTAGTCTACTTTTTAAAAAATAAAATTTGCCAGTAGTTTAAATGTAAACTTGATATTTCATCTTTCTGCCCCCTTTGCCTTAGTAAAACTTACAAAGATAAATGTTCATTATTTGAGAAAGCATGTTTTAAAATTGCAGATGAGAAATAATGTCATTGACAATTACATGCTGTCTTAACATGGCCACTTCATTAGCATAATACTAGGTTATAGTGGCCTAGTTCTTTGGGGTTCGATAATTCAGAAGTTTTTTTTTTTTTTTTTTAATCATTATCTTTTGAATTTTTGAGTTATTTTCAGGTACGTAAGCAGTTTGACTCAAGTACTTTGTTTACAATTTAAATGGGTATTATAGCATTTAATAGAAGAAATGGCTATGGCTTATCTGAAAAGAATGTCAGCATGACTTGTAGACTTAAATACATGTTGTGACTTATATAATGTGTAATGATCATTGAAATATCAAGGATTCTAATCGTATTTACTGAATAAATGTATGTTAATGAATTTTCTAATTTATATCTTGTCTCCTAACAATCTGGTTTTATACTTTTATTGTCCAAAATTTAAATAATAGTGTTTTTTTTAAAGGTCATTGCAATTCTGTAATTCGTTAAATAGTGGAAAAAAACAAATTGCGTGTTCATTAATTTTCAAGAACTTCCAAACATTTGTATCTGGATATAGTTTTTAAAAATATTAGCAAACAGTATGATTCTACTTTAATTCTTTTTTTGAGGCAAAGAAGTACCCAAACTGAGTTTAACACTTTAATAGATGATTTCATTTATCAATTGAATTCTGATTCTAAGGCTTATTTAAAGTAAATTTGTATTGTGTTCTTGTTTGTTGGATTTGAAAAAAAATGAAATAACTGCACGACTGGTGTGTTTTTTGAAAGCTGTGTATAAAATAACTTTTAAATGAGGTAAAAGCAAAATCTATGCTGGTTACTGGAATGAAACTTCAAATTCCTATATTTTATTTTGTCTTTCATAAAATATAACTAAGAAAAATGTTCTCTTGTGTTATTTTAAGAGAGATAATATGGCATGTAGTTGAGAGCACAGAATCTGGAGCTGGACTACCCTGATTTATATCCTAAGTTTACCATCACTGCATAACCTTACATAAGTTACTTAACTTCCCTGAGCCTTAGTTCCCTCATCTGTCATGTGTAATAAGAATGCCTGTAAGTGTAATATCATCATTTGTGAAGCCCTTGGAAAGGTCCCTGGCATAGTAAGTGCGATTTGTGTTTGCTATTATTTTCAAGTAAAATAATATTGGGACCTTATTAACTAAAGGAAGATGTTGTGGCCAGTAATTAAAATTAGCAGGTTCTTATTTTTGATGCCTAGAAAACATGATGTTTAATTTGTGCTTAAAACTTTAAAAGAAATAAGATTCATAGGAATGTTCAGATTTACGTCCAATCTGATCAAAGAAACTTCTGGAATTCTAAAATTAGTGGAGTTTGGAGGTCGAAGGGTTGAAGTCACATGCAGAATGAAAATCATAGCACTATAAGTCTCAGTAAAGAATTTGTTCAATCAGAAAAAATTGTAGGGAGGCTATATCTAGCTCTAGAGACAATGGATTGTTAGAATGGGGCAAGACAATACAAGGTGGAATTCACCATCATGAATTTTGGAAATGTATGAAAATGTACCAAGCAACCAGGGATACAGCATTTATTGTTATTCCTCAGTTTCTTCAAAATTTCAGTAAACCAGAATACCTGTTCTCTAAATCTTCCAATTCTGGTTTTGTTATATTCACTACATTGATTATTCTGGCATTAATATAATGGTGTGGTGACCGAAGTTTGTACATATATTTCTATGCTGGTAGAAAACCTCCACCTGAAGAAATCTTTCAAGATTTAATATACAGAACAAAAGGTCGATTCATACAGAATCCACTTGTCAATTTTATTCCTTTGATTTTAAATTTTTTCTAAAATGACAGCTTTATATCAACAAGATATGTGTAAGAGCTCCCTTAATTATCACCTACAGAAGTATATTTTGGACACAATCAAATTTGGTCCCTTTAAAAAAGTTTTCTTTAGGAAAGGAAGTATGGAACAATTGTAATTTGTTACAGTCTCCAGAATTGTTCTAACCAATTGGATAAAGATAAGAAAATGTAGCCATTGGTTGCAGATAAGTTCCTTTTATATGGTGGTGATTAAAAATCATGAAGTAACAAAAACCTCAAACTTAATTTTGTTTTTGTTTTTTATTTGGCAAAAAAATGCGATCTGAAAGCACAAAATAGCCAAGGGAAAAATTCTAATTTCTGGTATCTCTTATTTGACATACTTTGAGCCCAGAGTATAGATACTGATACTTGACTTAGGTGTTTTAAGGTGTTCTAAGTTGAATTGCCCCTTCCACCCAAAAAAAATGTATGCTGGGAGTCCTAACTCCTCAGAATGTCTTTATAGAGATAATCAACTAAGATAATTAGGGTGGGCCCCAATCCAATGTGGCTAGTGGCCTTATAAAAGAAAAAGAAATTTGGACACAGACACAGGGAGAAAACCATGGAAAGATGAAGTCAGAGATTGAGGTGATCCTTCTGCAAGCCAAGGAATGCCAGTAAACCAGAAGCAAGGAGAGACACGTGAATACATTTCTTCACAGTCCTCAAAAGGAACCAACTCTGAGGACACACAGTTCAAACTTCTATCCTCCAGAACTGTGAAACAATAAATTTCTTTTTTAAGCCACCTATCTTTAGTAGCCCTGGAAAACCAATGCATAAGAGAATACACATTCTGGTGGTATCATTATCAAAAATAGGTACTGAAGCAAAATTAAGTGTGGCTTCTCCCAAAATTAAAAGTGTGCAATAAAGTTTTAGTAGAAGTGGTTTGGGTTCAGAAAAGATGAGATTCCTGGCCTTTGTGGTGAGAGGGAAATGCTGAGTTCTTTGTTTTCTGTGGTTGAAATGCTATGCTACCTCGACACCTGTGCACCTGTGTAATTGAGCTCATATTTCCAATTGGCCACCTGGACCCATCAGCCCATTAGAACTTAGTTTTTCCCCTCATTTTAGGCTGCCAGTTGCATCTTTCTCAACTCAAGGACTTTCCAGGAGTTGGCAGGGACAGGAAAAGATTCAGCACTGAGGAGAGATGTTTCTGCAGCAGCCCTTGCTCCAGTGGAAGTGTGATGAGAATTCATCTTTGGCCAGGGGTATTTCACCCATTAAAGATTTGAGCAGGCTCCTTATGGTCCATGTGCCTGACACAAAAAAATTTAACCGGAACCAATTGTGCTACTCCGTTCTTAAGACTCTCCATTCCACTTTGGATAAAATCTAAATATCTTGCCATGATTGCAAAGGTTCTGCCTAATCTTTCCCCTGCTTCCACTCAAGCCTTATCTCATCCCACTGTCTCACTTGCTCTACACCACACCAAATTCCCTTGGCTGGAAGCCTCTCCCTCTGGTTCTTCCATTGGCTGACTGCTCCCATTCAGGTGTAAGCTAAAGTCACCACCTCTGTGAAGACTTCTGTCCACTTCATCTATAGGTAGGACCCTCATCCTGTTAATGTGGCAGCACCTGTTTATTTCGTGCTTAATTGTGTCTTCCCCATTAGAATTTAAGTTCCATGACAGCAAGAAAGATCGCAATTGTGTCATTCACATCTGTTCCCCTCATCACCTTACACAGTGCGTAAAACCTGGTGGGGATTTGTTATACATTGTTGAATTGATCTACTTTCCATAATTCCACAGGTAGAGCAAGAACTTGCATGGGACCATATAAAAACAGTAACAATGACACACACCTAAGTTAGACACAGAATTCATTATCTGATCTTGTTAAAACAAACGTCCAAGAGAGGACCAAGGTTCTAAAGGGGTAACACCATTGTCGATCTTTTATTTCCTTACTCCATTAAAATTATGGGTCCCATTTGTGGAGAACAACAATGAAGGTTAAAATAACTAAATTTGTATAGTAACTAATGTCTGATTTTTTTTTAAGTAAAAATTTTCTTTAGTTGGGTATTAATTACCACAACCAGAACTACACGAAGAATTGTGCACTGCTCACTAATGTCTGCTTTTTTAAATGTCTATTATGTAATTTTTAAATAAGTAACAGTAATGATATGCTATAGTGGAAGGAACACTGGGCTTAACAGTTCTGCCACTTAACACGTGATTCTTGAGTCCAATTCTCTTGATTGTATATAATAACGGGAGTAGGTAATGTTCAATCTCCCTTCCTTTCTTGCTTCCTTCCTTCTTTCCTTCCTTCCTTCCTTCCTTCCTTCCTTCCTTCCTTCCTTCCTTCCTTCCTTCCTTCCTTCCTTCCTCCCTCCCTCCCTCCCTCCCTCACTCCCTCCTTCCCTCATTTCCTGCCTTCCTACCTTCTTGCCTTCCTGCCTTCCTGTCTTCCTGCCTTTTCTTTCTTTCTTCATATGTGTGAACCAGAACTACTCTGGTTCAAGGAATTGGGAGGCCATGATGCTACCCCCTTGACACTGTGTCCTATGCCCCAAAGTCTAGGGGTTCCTCTGAGTACAGTTTGAAAATTTCTGTAATAGATGATCTCTAAACTCCATTTCTATTCTAAAAGTTCAATGGTACTAAAATGCTATTGGTAATGCAGATGATTTTTATCTCACAACATATAAACTATGCACAAAGAAGTATTTGCTATAATATCAGAAATATTGATAATAGCTGCCTTTTATTAAGCATCTACCAGGCACTGAATCTAATCCTTAAAACTACCCAAAAATGATAGGTAATATCCCAGTTAGACAGAATCAGAGACCAAATAGTTTTTTCAGAATCACACTGTTAGTGAACAACACAGCCAACATTCAATCTCAAATTTATTTTTGAAACCTATACTTTTCTCCCAATGCCACAGTGCACTTTTAACTACTTTTTTCCTCATTTGTTTTTTTAGGTTTCTTGACTTTCTTTGTTTAGATGTTTTCTTTTTTGAGCTAGAGTCCTGTGTTACACACAAAAAAGCAGAATAAATTTAACCAGTGTATTATGTCAGTATTCACACGGTCATTTTTAAGTTGGCATCTTTTCTTCATTACATAGGTATTCCATTAAATTGCATTAGCATGTTGAAAATATCACTTTCTACCTGTTGGATTACTTTGTGTAACAAAATTAGAAATGACAGTAGATTGTAGCAATAACTGCTTAAGAATGATAGAAGGAACTAGCTGAAGAAATGACAATGAGAAAGTTGGAAGAAGAAAGTTATCAGCTATGGTTCTATTCATTTCATTTAAATGATTTTGATTGTTAGTCCGTGTAGAAATCATAAAAGCTATTAATTCACTCAACAAGTGTTTATTGAGCATCTATTATGTACTGGGCAGTGTGCTTAGGATACAACAGTAAACAAGACAAAGTCCTGCTGATAAGAAGCTCATGTTCTGGCGAGAGAGCCAGAGGAACAAGAAAACAATGCACTTTCAGGTGGTGGTGAGTGGTAGGTAGTTCAAAAGGGTAGGAGAGCTAGAGAGCCGTAGGAAGATAAGATTCAGGCATATTAAATCACTGTCAAGGTTCACAACTAGTGATTCCACAGTTTTTTCTCATAGTAGGCTCTCTGAGATGGGCTCGGGGACACAGCTCCACCATATCTCAGTGGCTAGCTTTGTGATCGTTCTTGGAACCTGCACACAGCACCAATTGCACTTCTCACAATACTTGCGATGCTTACTAAATGTTTGTGCTATTTTCAAAGTACCTGTTGCATGCTGATGATCCTTTCTATCAGTTATCATGTCCATTGACCGCCCCCCTCACCCCAGTTGGATTAAAAATCTAAACATCTCACCATGACCCACCAAGCCCTGCATGGTTCAGTTTCTGCCTTCCTCTCCAGCCTTCATTCATACCCTATCCCTCTCTATCTCTACTCCTCATATGTGTTTAACCCGACAGGCCTTTACACCAGCTGTTCCCTCTGCCTGAAATCTCCTTCCCCCTCTGCTGATATATATATTTGTCTAGTTTGTGAGCCCACCCCCTCCCCCATGATGATAAATTTGAGGGCAGGCAGGTCTCTGTTTTGTTCACTGTCCTAGATCCAGAACTAAGAAAAGTGCCTGGCACGTAGTTGACAGTATTTGCTGAGAAAACAATACTAAAGAATGCAGCGGTGCTATTTTAGGGAGGATAGAGAAGTTCTCTCAGAGAAAATGATAGCTAGAGAGAAACCTGAATGGTGGGAATTGAAGCCACTTGTTTATCTGGGGAGATCGGGGTTTTTGACAGGGCCCAATAAATAGTATCTTTCTTTCTGCTCTGGTTCTGAATACAGCAGGAAGTAAAACAAACAACTTGGCAGAGGGGGACCAAAATATTATCTTTATTATTTATCCATTTATATTACACATATTTGTTGAATGCTAGTCATGTGCTAGGGGGTAGGGATATAGTAGAGCATGGAAAAAAATCCTTGCCTCCTGGAGCTTCCTATTAAAGGCTGGGCAGGCACACCTGCCCTAGACTTGAGAAAAAAGAATGTGCCCCCTCGAATTAGCCAGACTGGCCCATCTTTTCTGGACTGAATTATCATCCCCAGACTGCAGGAGCAAAACTTGCTCACTTCTTACATGGATAAGGGCAGAGGAGTGACAGAAATACTTCTTCCTTCTTCCCACATTTGCCAATCAGATTCTCATCCCATCTCCCATGGAGTGAGTGTGTCAAGTTAGGAGCAGCCACTGAGGTAGAAGTAGAATCCAGAAAGCGTGGTGTCCCAGAAGCCAAGTAAAAATATGGACATGTGAATAATTTTGTAAGCAGAATGGCTGGTAAGGAAATTAAAATATAAATTTTCAAACCACATTTTAAATCATTTTTTAATTTGCAAATATTGGCAGAATTGGATTAAAAACCCAAATGTGACTTATTATAGGCTATAAATATTTTTCTTTTAAAGCTGTTTAAGGAGGGAATGCAGCAACAGCACACACACATCTATTTTCCCCATCTCCTTCTGTAAGTACACAGAATCTTAGGTTTATTATACCGCATATAACCTTTTTTCCTACCTTTTTATATTTTACCACAAGGTGGCACCAAAGTGCTATTGTTTCTGTTTTCAGATTTTCTAGCAGTTCTTGCTAACTAAATATCAGGTGTAAGTTTAAAATGGTACCCACGTTTTAAACTAAAAAGTAATAGTTAAATGTACTTCAGGAAGTTCAAAGCTTTGTAAATGTGGAGAGAAAATTCTTTCCAAATTTACCCTAAAAGAAAACAAAACAAACCTATATAAATTACCAAATTACACGAATGTCTATCTACCACTCCATATATAAGTTTGCAAGGGGAGGGAGAGGGGGAGATTGATTTAGTATTGTTTTGGTCCTTGTACAAAGTATGAACAACTTTAGTTAACTAGAAATTATCTTTGGCTTCATATCTCTTAAAAATCTTCACCCAAGCTCAAATAGGATATTTGATCAAGAGAAAAGTCATTTTAGAGGGGACATGGCAAATTCCTTTAACTAAACCAAAGACCATCTGAGTCATAAATTAACTTGCTTTGCCTGACACTAAATTTGTCAAAATGTTTTTTCCGTAAAATTAAAAATATTAATTAAAACCGGTGTAGAGAAGAAAGCTCCATTGGCCTAGATATTAGCTCCAGTTCTGCCAATAACTAGGTATGTCGCCTTGGGTAATTTAGTTATCCTCTGTGGGACTGATTTCTCACTAGTAAATGAGATTTAACACATGATCCCCAAAGCTCCTTCTATTTTCTGAAGATTTTAAAAGTATCATGGGGAAAATCTGGCACAGCATGAGATAATTTCTAACAGCCAGAACTGCCCAAAAATGGACTCTACTACCAGTGGCAATGTGAATATGTCCTGATGTATCTAAGAGTAGCAGAGATACTGTTGAGCATTCCTAAGCCTTGGGCAGATCACCGAACTAGTCTTAAGGTCCTTTCTAACTCTAAGCTTCTAAATTCCATAAGTTAAATTGAATTGTAAGCTGGTCGAAGGGAGGGACTCCAATGTCATACCCTATATCTTGGGGCTGCCTTGAAAATGCAACTTTCAAATCTCTGATTACAAGGAGACTAACTGACTAACAGTCCTGTTGGGAAAATCTTCACATTTACCACAGGCTGCTCCTAGTCACTGAGTGAGCACAGCAGAAATACTAAGCAGGCATTTTCAGGAGCCAAGGGATTCCTCTGATGACTAATTTTGTCTTGGGGTCTCCCTGTTGGTCTTGCTGAACTTTGATAGAACTGCACTGCCATCTAAAACTCAGCCAAATCTTTTCCCTTCCTTCTCTCCCTGACGTGGAATCAAAACTGCAGTTTGGTCTCATGGTTCTGTGTCTCCCTCAGCTCCCTCTCTATTTTTCCTCACAAACATTTCCCCTGATAAGTCTCTTGAATGAACAACCCATATTGGTGTCTGCTTCCAAAGGACCCAAACTTGCACAATCTTCTAGCAGAGGATATAAATTGGGCAGGGTAGGAAGGTACTATATCAAAATCAGGGTATTCAGAATCCAAGGCCCCAATGCAGGCCTACTATATTAGAATCAATGGAGGTGGAATGTCTGCTTTAGAAATCTTTTCTAGGTGATTTATATGGAGACTGGCCTGAATAAATTCTTCAGTCCTTAGCAAAGTAGATTCTGGGGAGTAGATGCACTGTAAATATTCCTTGAAAAATAAAGTGGTGAAAAGCTTGATAAGTTTGTGTTATTCTGGAATGAAAGGAGTAAAATGGCAAAGTCTTTACAATGTATTTCCCTATCACCTCAAGGTCTTCCATTTTCTCTTTGATATTGAAATATTTTAAAAATTTTCCTCAGTGTTCTATGAAATTAATACATATATTTTAACACTAACATGAGGCAAAAAAAAGTTTAATAAATAGTATCAGATTTTGCCAACTAGACCCAAAGAATAGCATTTTTGACATCATCCTAACATCCAGCACCATTGACCTAATCTCCATAGCTTGCTTTGCTTTGCCTCTTTCCAAGGCATATTGAAAATGACAGATGGTTGGCAGTCTGCTTGTGTTTTTAAAAGCATTTCCTTATAATTTTTTTAAAAAATTATTTAAAAGACATTTTCAAAAACCTTAGGATTGTTAAAAGTTTCATTCTGACATGATAGCTGTCACTAGATGAAAAGGAAGGTTTGAGAATCATACAAGAGGTGTTAACGAGAGTGTCTTTTCTTGAGACATGAAGTGTCTAGGTCAGGAAAAGAAAGACATCTACTGCAGCTTCTCCTTGAGTCTAAAATCTCTTATTGCCTTCTTTTCTAGGCTACTTTCCAAATATGTTCGCATAGAGAAGAGATTCCAGAACATTTCAGTAGCAGCCGTAGGACCAACCCCTAGCCCACCACAAGGGCTGCTTTTCTGCACATTTTTTTGTGGGATACACAGATTCTGCATGTAGTTTTTTTGAAGTAATTGTCTCATGCTAAGGTCTTTCTAAAATGTTTAGAGTTTTGTTTGGAATTTTGAGGGAGTGAAAAGGAACCTGATTCAGACTGAACTTTGATCCTAACAAATTCTCTGCATGATTAGGTGATGATATTCTCATTTTTCTACTCTGATTTTTCTACCTTCGTTTTCTATTACACTGTCTGGTTCCTTTAACACTCTTTTAATTTTTTGCCTCATTCTGTTTCTCACCAGTAGTTTATACACTCAGACCTTGGGATCCACACATGGTTCTGTAATTCAGAAGTTGTTCCCTTGAGGCTCATTCTCCTCTTGGGTTAGATTTGAAAGGGAAAGACCAGAAAAAGAAAATCAGATTTAGAATCAGGAATAGGTAGGAAGGACTAGGTAGGAACACTTTTCTGATATTTACCCTAATGTTTTGAAATTTGAGATCAATATGGACATTCAGAAGTATTGGAAAGGATACCTGACCCCAGGCTATCAGAGCAGGTCAAGAGACTAAGAAACTTTTTGGTGATGTTTTGAAAAAGTCTGTCTTCAAGAATAGCCTTCAGCCAGTCACACCAGAAGCCTCACTGTCAGTCCTCACATCCCACAAATCCATCTGTTCTGCACAAGTTGCATTTGCTGCTGCCAACCATCCTCAAACCTTGCTCAAGCACCCAGTGGAGTAGAAGAAAAAGGGCCCAGAAGCCCATATTTAGCAACTGAGTAGTTTAAAAGGATGTTTTCAATTTGCCGACAATTTTGTTATTTTTTTGTGCTTCGAAGTGATTAGTTTACATTATCCCTAAAAATAGGTGCTATTTCCTATACACTAAGGACCACTCTAGGGACACTGAGACTCAGAAGAAAAGGAAAAGTGAGTAAAAGCACCTATTTCAGACTGGGGCTCAGTGTGGAAGCTCTTCCATTTCAAAGTCCCAAAAGCAAAAGTTGAAGGCATCTGAGAATAGAAACAATTGTTAGAGTAGGTAAATATCATGTCTGATAGGGATTAGACCTGATATTCTTTCCATATTCTGTGAATTTATCATGTTTTAAAATGTTTACATTTGTATATGCGCATATACATATTCAAACTCTAACTTTAAGTGGTGGGTTTGGCACTTGTGCTTTTATAAAGTCAATAGCCATTTTTCACAGATGATGTGATTGCATCATGTCAAGTATTTGGGGTGCCTTTTGGATGAAATGTATGATAAACCCTACGTGCCTAGGACAAGTTCTAGGCCATTCATTTCAGAAAGAGGTGCATTTTAAAGCTTGTAATTGGTTCTTTTTGGCTCATTCTGCAATATAATCCTTATCATGAACTTACCATGGACCAGAATTTTCAAAGTGCTTGCTCTAAACTCGCAAGAAAAGGTGGTCACCTTTGAGGAGTGTTCCTTTAATTTTACATAATCCTGAAAATGGTTTTCAAAAATAATCAGATTTCAATAAAGGATCAGTACTTATGAAAGAGGGTTGGGAAACTATGGCCCATGGGCCAGAACTAGTCCAACATGTGTTTTTGCCAAAAAAGTGTTACTGGAACACAGCCACAACTATTTATTTATGTATCATTTATGGTTACTTTCATGCTACAATGGCAGAGTGAAATAGGTCTGATAGAAACATTATTGCCCATAAAGCCTAAAATATTTATTACCTGACCCAAAACAACAAAAACAATATGAACAACCCAATAGAAAACAAACAGGCAAAAGAAATAAACAGACAATGCATAAAAGAGCACACCAAATATCTAATGCATACATGATAAGATGTAGTTGTGATCAGGGAAATTCAAATTAAACTATACTTGGATTTCATTTTATATGTATCAGATTCACAAATATTTGTCTTACAATATCAGGTGTTGGTAGGATGTAGAGTAGTGAGGTTTTTTATTCTTTCTTGAAGGAAACACATATAAGTACAGTCACTTTTGAGAGCAATTTGGTAATATCCAATAATGGTGAGTGCACAAAATCTATGACCCAGCAATTCCAATCCTATACACACACATATACACACAATGCATTTTAGAGAAACTCTTGCATATATTAACAAGGAGACTTGTACAAGAATATTCATGGTAGTATTGTTAGAAAAATATAAATAAATTTAATATCGATGAGAAATGGATAAATACAGAGTATAATTTTTAAAATGGAAAACTGTATAGTAATGAAAATGAACAATAGCCACAGATGTCATAAACATGAATAAAGTTTATAGATTTAATGAAACAAGTCAGTTGCAGAAGAGTACAGAATGGTATTATTTATATGTGCAAAACAATACTATATATTGTTTAGGGATACACACATATGAAAAGCCTGAGAATATGCATGGGAATTAATTATAAAGTTTAAGAAAAGGCTTACTTCTTAAGGAGAGAAAAAAAGGAAAGAAATATGGTCAGGGAAGGGTACAAAGGAAGCTTCAATTACATTTGTAACATATCTTAAGCTGGTTGCTGTGAACTCAGATTTTTGTTCTTTTTGTAAATTGGAAATATTCCATAAAAAGTAAAATTCTTTACGTTTGAGGACTTTTACTCCAGTTAATCATTATAGCATTGCCAGAGAGCCCCACTACCACCCCAATCTTTCAAGTTTTTTTCTTAATGGAGCTCCTTCAGCCCATTCACCCAGCAGGTAGGACCTCTGAATATACCTGTGTAGTCTTTATATATACAAGAGTGGGTGAGGGGGCGAGTGTGACCAATGTCCAGCTTATCCACCATGCAACAAGCCTCGTACCGTTTGTACAAAGGACCTAAGGTGAGCATCACTCGAAGTGGGTGCCTTCTTCATTGCCCAAAAGCACCCTGCAGTATATGCAGAAAGGCTGAAGACAGGCTCCACCTTCTCTGGTCTAGCTGGTAGATGCTACAAATGTACTCATCCAGAGCCATGAAAAACTAGAAAGAGGAACCAGTCTGAAGGCAGAGTCTCTATTAAGTTTTTTACTTGACACCAAAGTTTAGTTCATCTTGATATTTTTATAGGTTCTTATGGTTTATGTGAGAGCTGATCAATTTTTTTTTCTAGTTATCTGGGAGTATATCTTAAAAATTAGTTTATTTTGCTCTCTCAGGATGTCTATCCAAAAAGTGAAGATGAATTGCCAATTTATCTTTAATGCAGAGCACATGTAATGTAGCCAACTGTAAGAAACACTAACACATTAACAGAAATTACCTCTTCTTATCTATTCAAGTCCTTTGTTCTTCAATATATTGTTCTGGACAAGCTGCAAATTTGAATACTTTCTTATCTTCTTCATCTGATAGACAGTAGCAATTTAATCTTTAATAAAATCTAAATCTCTCCTTTCTTCAAAATATAAACCTCTTCTTTCACCTAGGTTGCCAGCCCTAAGATTTTATTCCTCGGAAGCAAAGAATAAAGTTTTACAAGTGTGGTTCACGGACCACCTGTATCACTTTCATATGATGTGATTCAAAATGCCGATGCTCCACCCCAAGCATATTAAATGTCTTTGCATTTCTAATGAAGCATTGTAGGCAATTTCTATGCTCATTAAAGTTTGAAAACCACTTCTTTAAAAGAAAAAAAAAATGAATCAATTGGCAAAGTAAAACCAATCAGTATAGTCTGAAATTGTTATTTAAAAACAGCAGGAAAAAAGCAATGTCTCAGCAAGAGAAATTATCCTCTTTCAATGTTGTTATAAAAGAGAGGTCTTAAAGGAATCAATAAAAGAATCTAAATTTATAATTTTTCCTCACTTCATCTGCTTATGAGAGTTGTCAGAAAATAATGGAGATGGTTTAGACAATACAAGCCAATTTAGGGAAGGCTCCAAAGGCACCAAAGAGCCGGGAGCTGGGAGTTGTTCTGCGAAGATCTCTGGCAGAGCACAATATCTGGGAGCTTCACACTTCTTATCTATAAAACCAGAGGGTTGTCTACCTATCTTTAAGTTCTTTCACACCTACAATTAGAGGAAATATGTCATCCCTAAAACTTGAAGTCAAGGCATATCTGTATTCATTGACTCTCCAGCATGTAAATAAATTTATTGTATGTTAGCCATGTGCCCAAACGGGCATTTTTTTTTTTTAAAGATAAACTCCTGAATGCAAAGACGATGAAAATGCTTCGGTTTAGGTCTGCATCAACTTGTTTTCATTTTAATTTTACTTACATGACATGAGTAGTCAACTTTATGACAGTGACATTTTTAACCCTGTCTGCCTTGAAGTAGTCATGAAAATGTCTCTAATATAGAGTAAAACAACCCAAAGGCACAGTAGAAAACAAAAAAGGAGGTGCCAATAAAGCAGTGTTTGGTACAAGTAATGATTCTGTGGGGTCTATTAAACCACAAAAGTCCAGAAGGGGAAGGAATGCTGATAATTACCTAACACCGGCAGTTGTTGCTGGCTTCTCAGTGGTAGTCTCCTAGCATGCAAACGTTTTGTCTGGAAAAGTCATCTAGTATTCAGAAACAGCACCTGCTTTGACCCTTACAAGATACCTGTGTTTCAGGATTTTAAAGTATGTGAGAAAGCAGTCTGAACTATAGTCACCAAAACTCAGTATCGTTGATGGTTAATTGCTAAGATTTAGCTAACAAGTGCATATCAAGATAGGTATAAAAATCTCAGGTGAAGTGAGAGGCTTGTGGGAGCACACCGTTTTAACTTGGTACACAGTTAAAACCTAAATATTTATGTCAGATTAAGGGACACTTTTCCCCTCCTATTTAAAATGTTTTTTCCAGTATGCACAGCTTCCAAAGTCCTAGCCCTTTGAACAGTGGAGAGTCATTTGAAACTTAAGTGAATGCCGAGACAAGTTCTATTTTTCACGTCATCCAATTTAGGAGATTCAATTTCTGCAGAAGAAGACTGGTGAGGAGGAAAAAGTCCCCCTCTACTTCTTTAGATCCGTCCACCTTCAGCCCACAACCTGCCACGCAAATGGAGCCAAGTCAGGGATTTTGCATTGAACCACCACCACCTTGTCACTCACGCCCGATAAACACGCCCCTCTGGTCCTACTGTTGGCCAATGGCGACTACCCTTCTTGCATAGTAATGAGCTCGAGACCTCCCCCGGCCAATGACGCTCCGGGAGAAGGGTTAGTTTTGCATGTACCTAAGTAATTTGCATAACCCAGCGGCTGGGGGCTTGGGAACCCGAGCGTGCAACCCTAGAAGGGAAAAGGACGGGAGGAGATTGAGCTACGGCGGCGAGCGAACGAGAAAGAGCCCGGGTGTTTGTGCGAGAGCCGGGCGGGGGCTGGGTTCAGGGGCCGGCATGGCTGAAGGCTGTGCTCCGCAATCTTGAAGAGCGGCTGCGGCAGGAGGCCGGGGACCGGGAGGCGGGTGCGATGGCAGAGTGCGATCTCCGCAGCTGCGCGCGGCCGGGCCGGCTAGCCTGAGCCGCCAGAGGACCGGGGCTGCCTCTGCGCTTCCATGGAGCAGCGGGAAGGGCGAAACTCCGGAGCGCCGCGTCCCTGCGCTGCTGCCGTGGACTGTTAAAGGGGCCGAGCCCGCACGACCGCCTAGAGAGGAGAGCCGGGCCCCAGCCCGCGGGCCGGCTGCGCGGGGGCGGCGGAGGGTAGCGGAGGCACGCTGAGCGAGCTGCGCCGCGGGAGAGGCCGGCGCGGGAGGCGGCCGCAGCAATGCCGGGCCCGCTGGGGCTGCTCTGCTTCTTCGCCCTGGGGCTGCGCGGCTCGGCCGAGCCCAGCGGCGCAGCGCCGCCTCTCTGCGCGGCGCCCTGCAGCTGCGACGGCGACCGTCGGGTGGACTGCTCCGGGAAGGGGCTCACGACAGTGCCCGAGGGGCTCAGCGCCTTCACCCAAGCGCTGTAAGTGCGGGCGGTGGGGGCGCCTGGGGAGGGACAAACTGCGGGACGGTGCGGGGGCGGAGTCAGCGGTCAATCCCATCCCCACCCCGATTGTCCCGAGGAGGGGGCGCCGGTCACCTGTGTGAGTGGGTGCTTGGCACCCACTCCCGCGCCACGGGCTTTCCAAACTTGGCCAGTTCGAATCCGAGCCTTGGGTAGCTCCTTTTTCCCAGACTTTCCGGCGCAATCACCCTCCCCCCCCCCCCAACTCCCAAGTGCATCTGGGGCCAGGGAGGAGGGAGGAATCTGGAAACGCTTGCCCCTGGCAGCCTTTTCACGCGACCTTCCCTTCTCTCGAGGGCCCCTGTTCAGCTGGCAAGAGCTTTGTAGTAGGCAAAGGTGAGGGCGCCTAGAACTTGGCCCGAGTCTGCAGACCCAGGCACGTTCCCTGGGGAAGCACCTGGAGCCTCCTGGGTTCCAGCATGTGGGTAGAAGAAACACCTGTACCTCAGGGCGAATCGCCTTCCAGTTTGGCCCTCTCTAGGTAGAGCGACCTGGCACCTCAGTCCAGTTCCTTCTGGCCTCACCCTTAAATGCCCGGGGTTCTGGAGCGCACAGAGGAACCAAACCAAAGCAAGGGAGAGGGAGGGGGAAATTGCAGGTTTCTTTTGGTAGAAATACTCATAACAAGACCTTTTAAAAAAAAGAAATTCTGACCTGAAGTACAAGATGTTGGAAGAAAAAGTTCCAGAGCATATGCTCTGCCCAATTGGAAAGGTAGGCAGCAGTTGTCTGCTGTTTCTTAACCCGCAGAACTTTCCTTTAGAGCTGCCTGCAGTTGGTAAAATCTCAAATGGTTCTGACTTAAAAATCACCCTCTTCAAACAGAGACCAGGGAGTTTTAGACATTCCCTTCAGAAAATAAGAGGAATCTGAAATTGGTGTTGGAGGTGGCATTGCCACATGCCACCAATAAAGAATAGGGTAATTGAATGCAGGGCTTGGTGTGTGCTCTTGCAGTTGTGTGGCCAGATGAATGATTAAATCAAGAGCAGTGAAAGAATTGTTTGAGAGAGGAAGGGATTCTGAGAGGCACTTGGGTAAAGGGAATTTCCTTTTACCTTATAACCGCCGAAAGGGACCTTAGAAATAGAGTTTTAAAGGAACAACAGACCCTGTGAAGAAATCCTTTCTCTGCAGGCCAGAGCAGTTGCTGTATTTCCAGGTGGGTGGTGGGAGGTGTTCTGCTTGCCCTCTGTTAATAGGGTTTTATTGAGTAGGCCTATTGATTTGAAACCTGTCTCATTCTTTGGCCTGCAGGCCCCTCTGTCACCTCCCTGGGCCCCCTCAGGTGTGTTACTTACATATTTGAAGTCATTTTTCTTCAATATGGTGAAATTTAACTTTTTACTGAAAAATGTTAACTTTTCAGTGAAGAACAGTTTGCCCACAAAGGTACTTTAAGTGGGAAAGTTAGAGTGGGCGTGAGAAGAAGAAAAGGAAACAGAGGATGGAGCTATTTTTTCCTCCAGGTCTTCTTGAAACTTTTAGGGAATTCATGCAGGAGAGTTGAAACCTCTGTCAGGCCTCTCTATAATAGAAAAGCATGATTTTACTATTTTGACCCATTGTAAAAACCTTGTTTAGCAGATTCCTCGAGTTTTTATGAGTAGGCTTGCCCTATAAGGAAAAGAGCTGTTTTACATTAGTACCTAAAACCACAAAGAAATATCACATTTTTATGAGCACGCACTCTGTGGAGCATCAGGCATCTTCCCGTAAAACTCACTGAAGGTAATACAATGCTATATTCTCAACCTTGAGCCTTACAAAATGTATTGCTCATGGCTTTGGGAAACAGAAAGATAATTGGCACTGGTCCAGATTAGATTGCCTAAACCAGCATCATCATATCACTCTTCTGAGCTGCGGTGGTGAGTGTTATATTTTCTTTTCCCATTCGTGACCTATGAATCGAGTGATTGTATATCCTGGTAACTTTTTATTTCACTCTAAAATTCTTCATTTTACTCTCAAGAGTATTTCAAGGGCACTATATTTGTGTTTTGGGAAACCATCTAGTCCAGTGACTCTCAGAGGCCAAATTGAGGAGGGACAGGTGCTGTGGGTCTACACACTCCAGTGGACCGTACAGGACACCTTGAGATCATCTGAGGTCTCCTTCTAAGTCTGCTCTCCCATCACAGCCTTAGGGAGCCACAGTCAGACACCAAGGGACCAGTTACATGGTCCCCAAACTTCTGTTCACAGATTCTTAATTTCTGGAGCATGTGCATCAAAGCATATTTAGTTATATATAAAATTACAAACACAAAAATGGAAGTTAAAAAGTTGAGACTATAGTTACTAATCAAAGTTCTTTTATTTTCCTCTTATTCCTCAGTGGTGTACCCTCATCTCTCCTAGGGGTGTGCGCATCCCACTTTGGACACCCCAGGACTGACAGCAGGGATTTTATTTTATTCCCTTTTGGAGTCCACAGAGCCTAGTACATAGGAGGCACTTAAAAAATATTGCTGTGGAAAAATAAGGACTCAGGCCACACTGAGGGCAGAATTGGGGCTTGGAATTCAGATGTCATTCCCACACAAGATTGCCAAATTCAGCATTCTCACCATTTTAGTCTTTTGTCCAGGTCTGAGAAGGCCCCAGAGAGAAGATACCTACTTGCTTCTTCTCCTTTAGGCTCGTTTAAACTTGTTCAGTCTAATAGTGTCTGTTTCCTGCTGAAAGCTGCTTTATCCGAGGCTGGGGGCAGAGTCAGATATAATCCCCAGTATTGTTGATGGGATTCCCATGTTCACACCATTTGCTGCACCTGTAGTTAGTATTTATATTTTGCAACAGTTCTCAACCCTGTGTCACAATGCACTGGCTTGTCACAATTCACCCTGAGGTGTTTTAAAGGAAGTGCTTTTACTTAACTAGCATTACAATTCTAAAGTTTATTTTATTAAAAGGGTTGAGAATTATTCCTATATGATGGTAATGAGGGCACTCTTAATCACCTGCATTGCTAGAGTAGTCTCGATTAGGGGAGAAAGAGATGAAGTCACAAGGGCGTTGGGGAGGGAATTGTTTACATGTGACCTTTGGTTTGTGTGTTACTGCTACAAAGTTTGAGACCTATAGACCTGGAGCACAAATTTCCACATCCTTGATTATGTCTGGTGCACAGTTTTAAGATTATAAAGGCTGTTTCTGTGGCTTCATGGAGACAGTGGTGGGTCTGAACCCTTGATCATGGTCTGGACCATGCCATTAAGTAATTGTGTGGCCTTGGGCAAGTCATTCTTTTTGGTGACAATTTTCTCATCTGAAAAGTGAAGTAATTGGATTCACTAGATTATATGTAAGGCTGCTTTTAGCTTCCAGAAGTTCTATGCTTTTATAATTCTTACACAATTTTAGGGTGACAAGGTGATGATAATGTTATGATCCTCTTATAAAAAGATCCCAAGAGTAACAGAATATCATTCTTAGTTGAAGTTGCACAAGCCCATTTACTATACCACTCACCTGGAGGAGTTCTTTGTATTTAGAAGTTTGTGTTAGGAAATTTGCCATGGAGACTTGTTGCAGAATGCATGACTAGCTAAGGCGCTTTTCTAGGGTAGAATAGCCCTGCTTGTTTCCTGTGGGTATGGCTTAACACTTGGAAAATAAAATCACCCTGTTTCAGTAATTTGGATACTATACAAAAAGTTACTCAATGTCCTTACTTCCATATAATTAGTCATAATCTCTTTAACCTTCACAGTGTGTGTATCCTGTACATGGGCAGGTTATCAAGCTTTCAATATAAAATTGATGATTACCTGAGGGACTTTGAAGTGTTTTTAAAAATAATCTGTTGCTTTTTCTTCAGTTTTTGGAAGCATCATCTCAGATTCTTGCCTAAGGTGTATTTTTTTTTTTTTTTTCACTACACCAAACACCTTTCTTCTTTTAATAGTATCATTTGAAAGTATTTTCTTATGTTTTTCCAATGTCTGCTGTATTCCCTGGCAGGTCAGTAATCAGTGGCTAAATGTTTATATCTTTTTTGATGGTAGAGTTTTAATACCTGAATTACTATCCATAATTTAATGTTAGCTTAGTTTGTGTGGTGCCTTTCTAGAGATGTATCAATGTTATAAAAAAGTGAGCTTGGTTCTAAACAAGGCCAATATATGAACATCTTCTAAGTATAGATTCTTTATTTTACAAACTAGTGAACTTCTGGGTTCTCTTTAAATCCAAGAGAGTAAAGAGCATTCTGCTGGGGTTATGGAAAGCTGAGTTCCAGATCTGTCAATAAATCACAAGTGACCTTGAGAGGGTCACACACCTAACCCTTCAGGGCCTCGGTTTCTTCACCTTTAAAACAAGTAAGTAAACAGCCCTTAACTGCCAAGAGTTTTCTTTCTATTTAATTTAAATTTTTTTTAAAACACATTTCTCAGATCTCTATGTTGTGTTAAGTGAACTATTGGAGTCTAAATCATGGACTTTCACCCATCCTGGAAACCTCCAATTATCCATCCCTTCTGGAATATTTCCGTTGAATGGAAAATTCACTGCCTCACATGGCAACAATGTGTGCTGGGTGTGGTCTGAGCAATTCCCAGTCCTTGAACCAGTAATTCTCTCATTCTGGGCTTCTTAAGGCTTGTAGTAACCACTAACATTTTAAGATATCCAGTCAAACTAAATACTAATGACAATTATGGTATCACAAGCATTTATTGTCCAGGCACTTGGCTCTTAACATTAGATTCGTAAGGTAACATTTGACAACTTAATCTCTTAGGGAAGATCAAAGTTCTGTACTGGTAGGTGGATCCAGGCAAGTTTAGGCATTTTCTTGTCCTCTGTCAGTCTCTCTCTCAAATTCTTATTTTAGTAATCTTTATAATAGTGGAAAATACTGACAGCCTGCAAGTTTAGATTTTGGTTTCTGATCTCTTTGGTTGTGCCTATCCTTTATTTTCATGTTCTTACCAATAAATAATGAATATTGGAGTAGATGATGACTAATGTCTCTCAGTGCTTTGCATTTCTCTGAATTTGTGTAGAATATTAAGCAGGTCAAGCTTAAGAATTGTTTAGTGGCTCATTGAAATTTTTCTAAGACTGTGTTACTTTTTTTCTATAAAAAAGGTATAAATTTCCATAAAAGCACAATATTTGTTGGTATACCTGGATTAAAAATTAAACCCTGCCAAATATGCCCTTAACTCTGAAAAATATATCTAATATAACTTAGAGTGTTTTTGATAAGAAAGCTTAGTTCTTTTAATTTTGTAGACTAGATCTCAAGGTTTTGACTTTAGAGATACATTTTCCAGCTTGTTCTTTAACTGCCTACTGCAGCCTTCAAGTTTTTGGCAATGCTAAAAGCTTGTTTTTCTATATGTAAAAGAATATGGATAACTTTTTTCTTTTTTTTTGCCCCCAACTTTGTTCAGCAAAATAGTTTTTAAAAGCTTCATTGAGAATAATAAAATACTCTATTTTTAAGTTCTGTCAGTGAAGAAGAAAAATCTAGGGCATTTAGCAAATCAGTACTCTTACACAATGGCTAATTTGTCTGCTCTTCTTGACATTTCTTTTGTGTCTTTTAAGCTCTTGATGGTCAAACTGTAGGCGAGGTATCAGCTCTATTGTCTGAAATTGGGTGGGTTCAAAATTGAGTTTAGAAATCAGTCTTAGCAGGAGACAGATCATGATTTTATAGTTCATGTGCATTTAATAACATCTCACTCAACTTTCTAAAGATGTTAGCAAGTTAGTACTTAAGTACTCCCTTTAAATGGCAAGATGATATATATTCTGGATTCACTTATCCATAGACAAATATTTGTTATTAAACTAGGTACATGGGTAGAACTATTTTTAGCAAGTTTCTTAAAGCATACTGAAATATTCTGTGTCACGTACAAGCAATTAAAAGTTCTGAATGTTTAGGATGATTGTTCTTAATCTCTAAAGCATGTTTTGATATCATTACATATTTTAATTGTCAAAAAAGCACACGAGCAAGATTTGGCATTATGCATTTCTTATTTTAGATGCCAGCAATTAAAGTTCAGGAATGCCCTTCTAATAGTCTAGGAAATGAACATTTTTCAAAATACATTTTTGTAGTTCTGTCTTTTCTGTACTCGAAGATCTTATGGGGAAGGCATTGGACCCCCCCTCCCACCCGGTGGCAACATGTTGGTCCATTAGAATTTAAGAATATCCTTGTAAGGAAATGTAAATCATAGATATTTTGAGAGGCAGCTGGACCAAGACTGGGTATATGTTTAGGTCTCATGCTGGTCCATTGCCTGTGCTAGGGATGTGCAGAGAAAGCATACCTAATATATTACAAGATATTTAATGACCCTTTATCCTTCATATTTAATTTGCATTTAAATATTCTGAGTCAATATAAGTAAAGATCATGTAAGCCCCTTTAGCTAGTGTTTTTTTCCTATATTTTTATACTAGAAGGATGTAGCCTTTAAAAAAAGTTTTAAATATAAAGTTGACCATTGAAAGAATGAAATCTCAATGTACTTTGAAAAGAAAATATTTTTGATATTTGAAACAGGTTTTAGAACCCAGTATCCAGAAAAATTCTGAGTTAAATTCTTCCCATTCCAGTATATTTTTAAAGTTTTATTTGGGGAACTTTTCCCTCCTAAGAAGAGTGACATAAATTTGGCAGGGAGATGGCGCCTTTACCTAGGAGCTGTACTAGGCAGGGCTAAGGAATGTGCCTGGAGTGCTTCAGGTCCCACTTCTCCCTTCCCCTCAGGCTGTGAGGTTCTTACTGTAGCTCTTAGTGTAAACCACAGAATAACTTTAGCACAAGTGGTGACATCAAAACTCCCCTGAAGAGCTTGATTAGAGCTGTTTTCCTATTTCCTAGGAAGGTGGATGGATGTTGTTAATTCTCACTCCCTTCATGGATCTTATTTTCAAGGGGCAGGATAGTAAGAGGTGCACCTCCAAGTTGGCAGTCTTTTCTCCAACTTGAAGGATTGGGCTGTGATGTTAATTAGTTTTCTGATTCTGCCCATTTTCCTAAGGGATAAGCTTCATTCCTGGAGATCCTTGGAGAAATTATATGGATAATATGTGAAGGGCTTGGCAGACTAGATTTTCTTAGTAGAGAGACCTGCGCTTGCCACTCTGCTCTAGATTGTCACCCTTCCTATGTGTGTGTGAGCCATCTCAGAGGGCTACTTTCTTGCAGGAGAATTTTCCAGAGACTGAGAGCACTATCTCTTGAATAATTTATACCTTAGGAATTCAATATTCTAAAGTTTATCAACCTTTTTTTTTTTTCTGGTAGTGGCAGGGTAGAAAACAAGTAATGTCAACTAACCTTTAGGTTTCTTAATATTCTTGAAGACTCTTCATGTGTGCTTCTGTTTTAGGCACTAAATTAATTACAGTCTTTGCTTTTTCTGAATGTGGTAATTGCTCATTGGATCATCTTTAAGCTTTCCTTATCTCATGTCAGTTGAAGCATATGTAGAATTCTCATATAATTTGATCAAAGTTAAGGGAATATTAAATGAGTTTAATACATCTCAAGTATTTTAATATCCTGTTTTAAAAATTATACATTGTGAGTTTACTAACTGATACTTAGCGGTTTATCATTATCCCAGTTTTCTTCCTTGTCAAACTACATCTGTTAGTTCATCTCATTTGATTAGATTTTTTTAATCTTAATATTTTCCTATCTTTGTAATAAAGAAAAATTTTCTTGTTGGCCTTCTGTTCTCTCCAAGGTTATTTTGAGTCCATGGTCATGTAATCCAGCTATTTATGTCACTATCTACTTTCCAGTCTTCTTTTTACAGGCATGTTTTTGTGAACAGGCCTTCAAAAATGGTTTTGTTTTTGAGAATGTGACACAGGGATTTAAGAGTCTTGAGTTCCTAGATCTGTGAACTTGGACATGTCACTTAACCAGTTAGGACACCGGCTTTCCCAGTTGCAAAAAAAGATAGTTTGACTTTATCTTCAAGGGTCACATGTAGGAAACTCTAAAGCATGACCTCTCTTAGAGTGACAGTGAGGACCCAATTTGTCATTTCTTTTGGGAGTGACTAAGCAGTTGTATATGTGTGATATTATCTTATTATTTAAAATTCCAAAGCCTATTTCTCTGGTCCTTTGGATGTAGATCAGGTTCAAAGCCTGCAGTAGACATCACAGGTAAGCCACTGTGCTAATGAAAAAAAGGCTACACATCTGGCAGATTTTCCATTTAGAAAAGCATAAAGATCCTGGTGGAGAAAGAGTAGGACATATGTTTTTATCCAGATACCTTCTGATAGGTGGCGATACTCCCCTTCTAACAAAAAACCCGACAGTGGGGAGTTAATTTCTCTGGAGGAGATACTAGGGGGAAATTGTACTTCCTTGCCTGGTTCTCTGTGATTCCATTCTGCTGGTCACATAGAAGGGTACTGTCCTGACACAGAAGCAGTGTTTCTCCTCAAGCAAATGGGCAAGTGGCCTTTGTGTCAGCGTGGTCTTCAGATACTAATTTTCTGCTTCCAGACTTAGGAACACTGAGGATTGTTATTGAACTCACGAACTCTTGGGGAACCCACACTCCAGTGAATCCTCACTGTTTGTTGGTTTTTATGTCACTTTTCATGTTGGGGATGATGAAGCTTTACTCAGGACTGACAGTTTAGCTGTGTTCTTGTTTCTTCACATCATTTTGTTTCCAGAAATATGCAGATTATGAGAAAACTTTTTAAGTACTTTCAGAATGATAATTTATTGGTTATGGGATACCTATGTATTCTTTTTTTACATTCGAAACCAATGCTTACGTTTTGTGGATAAAGGAAAGCTTATTCTAAAAGTAATTTTAGAACGAAAATCTTGTCTTTAAAATTCTTCGATATTTCTAAAAAGTTATATGGCACAGTTAAATCTTTTTCAGAAAAAACTCTTCTGGGTTTTGATTCAGACCTGATTGGAAAATGAATTATAAAGCCAGTGCAGCAGCTAATGTATGCAACAGTGCTCACAACCTATTTAGATTAGATGAGTGTTTCAAATACAATTGTGCATGTTTTTCTACCCTGCGTCTCTTAAAAAAAAAAAAATAAAATGTTCGAGATGTTTTTCCCATTACCATCTTGACGTCTGCCTGGTTACACTTGAATAGCTTGACCCAGTCCCTCAGCAGGGAGTCTCCCGTGGCCTTGCTTTCAATAGCCATGTCACTGACAAAGAAAACATATGGAATATTTCATTCCTGTCTTTTGCAAACAGTCTGAGGCAGTGAGGGCATGCAGCAGAAGGCTTCATACTTCATGGTTGGCAAGTTTGTGCGCTAACCACATACTCTGCTGTTAGCAGTCAAACTGTGCTTTTCAAAGACTCATTCCGTGAAAAGAGAATCTCGCGTTTTGAATAAATAAGTTTCTAATAGATTGAAATGAGTTTGTATGACACACTTTCATGGTGGGGTTTCCTACTTAATCATATATTTTACCAAAGGGGTAGGAGGGTTGAGAGAGAGAGAGTGTGTGTGTATGAGTGAGAAGGTGTGTGTGTGTGTGTGTATGTGTGTATGTATGTGTGTATGACATTAGAATGCTATACTCCCAGGTTGAATGTGTCTGATGGATACACATTGGAAATGAAGATACTTGATTCCCACTAGAACATGCCTGAGGACTGTCAGCTTTTATGTTTATCTTCTTGTCAGTCCACAGAAAGAGATCAATTGATCATTCTCATGCTAGCCAAGCACTATTGCAATGACCTTTAAAGGTTTCTATTGCATAAAATTAGCCTGCTACTTGGGGCCTTGGTTTCAATTCAGTGAGCATTAATGGCTTAGCTTTGTGGCTTCTGAAGACACAGTGTGGAGGCTTGTCAGCAGGTGTGGCACGAGAGGGCCGAGAACATGGAAAAGGGGTAAATTAATTGCTGTCTTTTTCAGATCTTCTTCTGTACTATAAGCATTTGCCTTTGGCGTCACCCTGACTGAGGTGGTATTCTAGAATGAGAAGACAAAAGAAAACACTGTAACATCCAAAGATGAGAAGATTCATGACTTTAGTGGAAGAAATAATGACATACATTTTATCAGGGTCCTTTCTAGGCCTCAAGTTACCCCAGCCTGAATTTCTAGTTTCATTTTTTCTTAGACATGTGTACTGGGTTTGACAGGAGTTGATGATTTATCTAAAAAGAAGTGAGCTCCTGTTTTATCTCAGATACAGCCAAATATTTCAATGTTTATACGCATCTCATCTAGAAGGTATTTCTGATGGTTCTTGGTATCTGAATGTCACCTGTAAAACAATGTGCTATTAGAAATTATTACCTTTTACATTTTCTCATGAGCAATTCCTTTTGCAGTTCTTGATAATAGATTTCCTTCACATCTGTTGGCTCTTGGAAGGTTATATTTAAAATGTTTAGTTATTAAGATTCTTCACAAATGAATCTTCTATGGTCCCCCTTTCTTTTAGTGCTTCCATGTTTTTATCCTAAAATAAGTAGTTTAATCTTGGATGTTCCACCTTCCTTCCTTAACTGACTACTTAACTGACATTCACAACTATGAATCTGTAGGGAAAAATCCCCTAAATCTCTCAATCTTAAAATTCACCCGTTTTAGTTTATAGTTCTGTGAGTTTAGAAATGCATATGGTAATGTAATCGCTACCACTGTCAAGATCTAGAATATTTTCATCACTCCCCCTGTGTCCTTTGTAGGCAGCCACTCTCCCCGTCCATGACAACTGATGATTTATTTTCTACCTGAGGTCTCTTTATATTGTTTTGAGTTTATCAGAATGTCCTGTAAATGGAATAAAACAGAATATCGTCTTGTGTCTGGCTTCTTTTACTTATGCACTGGAGATTCTACCATGATATAGCATGTGTCAATATATAATATTCCTTTTTATTGCTAAGGAGTATCCTATTATATAGATGTGCCACAATTTGTTTATCCATTACCCAGGTGAAGGACGTTTGCCTTGTTTTCAGTTTGAGGCAATGACAACTAAAGCCAGTATAAATATTCACATAGGGGTTTTTGTCTAATATAGATTTTCATTTCACTTGTATAAATACTGAGGAGTGAGATCCTGGGTCACATGCTAATACGTGTTAATAAGAAAATTTTGGTCTAGATCTTAATGTTTTAGGCTGTAATGAAGTTTGATCACTCATTATAGCTTCAATATATTGTTAGCATGGTATGTAAGTGGTATTAGCAAAAACTGTTAAAACTGTTTTGTTTAAATGTCTGTACTTTTTAAAGAATAGAATTCCTTGCCCCTTTTTTGATACCCAGCAATTACTATGATGCCCCCAAGGACTTGAAGTGATCCCAGTGTGGACAATTTTCCTTGCAGTGAAAAAACTGAATTATTAGTGTGTCCACATTTGGAAAGTCTGACTCAAAAAAAAAAAAAAAAAAAAAGAATGGAAATTTGGTGAGGAATTGCTAGGCCTCTGTATCAGGCATATTACATGTGTTAACCCTAATTTCCCTGGCAACTATTCTAGGTCCCTGACATGGGTCCCATTTTACAGCTGAGCAAACTGAGATCCGAAAGGGTTAGGTAACTTGCTCAGTGGTCCCACAGTTAGTGGGTGATAGTTCGTCTGTGAAGCTCAGGAAATCATTATTTGTAGTTTGCTTGGATAGTTGACAGAGTTAATCAAAAGAGGAAAGAGTAATATGAGAAACAAAATGGTGAGAAGCTATAGGCTATTACAGGGGGAAAAAACAACAGAAAATAAAACATCCTGAAAAAGCATATGCACGTGTACATATAGTGGGAAACTGACTTGATTGAGGTGTAAACTATATTGAAAAATCTACTTTGTAAGATTAAGGTCTTTATAGTACAACTTTAAAGTATCTCTCACTTAGTCTCTTTGCTTTTTGTACATCTTCCTTTAAGAGCTTTATCATTTTCTGTGTTAATAGTGTTTTTCTGTCAGGGAAATATCATTCATGCATTTGGGCTTGCTTATGCTTTCTTTTGTGGAATCCACGCAAATGATATGTGAGGATCAGTTCCATTTAGCATACACCTTTTTCTCTTAAGGAGCAAGTTTCTGAATGTGCTTCTTTAAACCAAAGCCCTGAAGTAAATTAAAAAGCAAAGTATGCTGTATGATGGTTTCCATATAGCTGCCCCCTTTCTTTCACTGGAATTTCCTGCCTCTCCTGTTGAAGATGTTTTTATAGGGAAGTCAGCATAAAAGTGAATCACCCATGAGCCTTTTTTTCCCCCCAAGGCATTTCATCTGGTCAACTTGGTATTAATTTAGTTGGTACACTTTAGTTGACTTGAACACTGTGTTTGTTGATGGTGTGAGTTGATGTTTATTAAGCTGTTAATATTTTACAGACTGGATGGGTTCCTGTTTGGATCTATGTGCTCTTTCCTTTAGCAGCAGGGCTGTTCATGATTGAATCTTTGACCACAGTTCTGATTTTGAATGTACTGGTGATAGCCAGCCCTATCCTGGACAGTCATTTACTTGGTGACCTAAAGGTTGTCTTTTCCTGGAACCATTTTGCTTTTTCATTTTGCTTCTTTTGCATTCTTCATTAGGAAGAGCTTCATTATAGTCTGTCTTGCCGTTTAGATAAACCATCCTCATCATCTTGTTGCTAATAAGAATAAGTGTTATCGAGTACAGGCATTATGTGACACGCTTTACATGCATTATCTCTTTAATACTCCCTCTAAAACACATACCATTATTTTCTCCCTTTTAGAGATAGAGAAACCACAGGTGGTCAGGGCGCACAGGTTTATAGGTGGGGTGCTGGGTCTTGTTTTTTCAGACGAGTGGGTTGTATGACAGTGTCCCGTAGTGCTCCTCCTAGATACAGGCATTCGTTATCTTGCGTGTCATGGATATCATGAACTAATTATTTTGTAGATGAGGATTAGTTCTGGAGAGGGTTATATCTGTTTTGTACTGTTTGAAGTGTTCTCAGCTCCTTAGAATGTAGATTTGAACTCTTCTAAATCTTAAAGGTTATCTGTTACAGTAGTCTTAAAACTTTGTGTGTGTGTGTGTGTGTGCGTGCATTTGTGTGTGTGTGTGTGTGTGTGTGTGTGTGTGTGTGTGTGTGTGTGTGTTATGGGCCACTCATCAAAGAGGCTAGGTCTTTTAATGGGGGAAATGAAAAGCCTCTTTTCCCCAAGAACATATATTTACAATTACATGTTTATTGACCTGATATCTATTTGTTATTTGCTAAACTTTTCAATTACATAAATCATAACACCAAAGTTTCACTATTATTTTTCAGATCTTCCCTCTTTTTTCAGTTCACTTCTTTTAAGAACTGGTAGGAAACAGTTGATCTGGCTCAAATTCTTCGTTTAACAGGGAAGAAATCCAGTTACATTTAGTTTTTTGACTTACCCAGAATCATTGGTAGCCCTCCAGAGTATGTTAAAAAACAACACAAAACAGAAGGAAGCTCACGATGTGACTAGATGGTCTTTTCTTTGTGTAAACCTTTTAACATGTAAGACTTTTGAGTTGGTTGCTTGTCAGATGATAACATTTCCTGCACTTCTTCCTTGTCTTTTTTGTTCAGTCGTTCTTGGGCCTCGTTCTTTATGAAATTGGAGGAGGCAGTTAATTTGTGGAGGTGAATAAAAAGGTTTCATGGAAATAACTTGATCAGTTAAAACTATTTTTTGAGAGTTTCTAATATTCGTAAAATGGTTCATGGAATCAATAGTCTTCCTAATTTAAAGTAGTAATTATCGAGATAGTAAGTTAGTACTTAAAAAACTAATTTGTTCAACATAAATTTCTTAAGTTCTTTATGTGCCAGAAACTTCTTAGTGTCAGGGCATAGATATCTAATGATATGACAGTGTCCCTGCCCTGATGTAACTCATCTGGCATGAAGTGAGGTAGTTGTGATGGTAGACAATAAAAAAAGTAAACACAATAAGAGTATAAGGTCAGGTAATGTTAAGTACTGTCAAGAAAAATAAAGCAGGATGAAGGGGGCTCACTAAGTAGGGTAGTCATGGAAACCTAGAATGGAGTGATTAAGATAATTACCGATTAAGATAGTATCCATTGGAATATGAATTCATCTTAAGCAATGGCAAACAAGATTTAAAAAGTTCCTCCCTACCTCATAGTGATAACTTGATTAAAACATAAAAAGAATAAACTCAATATGCCCTAACAAACTGTTATCAATACAGTGGAGTAGTACACAGCAATAAAAGAACAAACTGTTGATACATACAACAACATGGGTTGATCTCATGGGCATTATGCTGAGTGAAAAAGTCAATCTCAAGAGGTTACATATATCGTATGATTCCATTTAGAACACTAGAAATGACAAAATTACAGTGATGGAGATCAGGTCAGCAGTTGCTAGTCTTAGAGATGGAAGAACAGGGTGACTAACTATAAAGGGGTAGCAATAGAGAGGATGCTGCAGTGACCACAAAGAGATGTCTTTGTTTTATTTAATTTTTAGTATAGGTGTAGTTGCATTTAGAGCCCTAAAGCAAAGAATGGAGATGAGAGCAAAATTTTCCTTGAGACTGTTTTTTTTATTTCATAGCAATAACAGGGGCAGTTCTGTTTCATTTTCTACATGGAATTTTATGGAATTGATAGTGTCTATTTTCTGTGAGGAGCTGAAAATATTCTGCCAGGAGGAATTGGAAGTATTCTACCTAGGACCTTGTTTCAAGTGGAGTGATATGCCTATGGGTTTTTTGTTTTTTTCTGTTTCGTTTTGTTTCTGTGGTAATGGAGTAATTCCTTATCGTGATTATAGTGGTGATTGCATGAATCTGTACATGTGATTGAAAACATGAGTGCTTATGAAAGTAGTGGAATCTGAGTAGGGTCTATAGTTTAGTTAATAATATTGTACCAAAGTAAATTTCTTGGTTTAGCTAGTGTATTACAGTTATGCAAGATGTTGCCACTGAAAAGCTGGGTGAAGGGTGCATAGGAACTCTCTATGCTATTTTATTTTTGCAGCTTCTGGTGAGTCTTCTGGTGCAAATGCACCAAATCAGTTTAGAGTTTTGAGAAATTTTAGTCTTGGCCTCATTCCTTACATAAAATGAAGAAACTGAGTCTCTGAGGTGAGATGATAAACCTGAGGTTACAGATCCAGAGTCTGAAGCTACGCCTTTTTACTGTCAGGTCAACATTATTTTGCTCCCTTAGAGAATAACTTAATTTCACTGAGCAGTTAGTTGTTGGGAGATTATGTGTGTGTCCTCCATCTTTCTCCCCAGTGGACCTCCCCATCTCCCCCACAGCTGTGTGTGTGTGAGAGTTCTTTTCTCTGTCCAACAGCATAGAAAGTGTCATATATAAAGTATGCATTAGGTTTATCATTTAAATGGTTTTAGCCACATATTTGAGTAAAACACATATGTATCTCCTATTTCTTTAGTGAGCACTTGGTACAGTCTGAGTAGTATGGAGAATGATGTTGGATCTCTGCCTGTGAATTAGTAGCTGAGTGGTGTTTTACTTCTGATGATTCAGTATATTTGCCTTAATTGCTGGATTAACCAATTTCTTGCCTCCCACAAAGAGCACACACATTTGTATAAAGAGAGGATAAATGAATGAAGTTTTAGGGACTAATTTTTGTGGTATTTAAGCAACAATAGCGTAGATTACTCACAACCTTAATTTCCTTTCATGAGTCCTATAGATGGGCTTTGTCACCATTTACACTTGATTACTTCATTGTTAACCCCAGTGATGTGATTTAGCATGCAAAGACTTAATTATTCCTTTCTGGCCTAGTGAGAAATTTCCTTCCAATAATTGCCTCCACTGCCCTTTAGCCTCTTAAGCATTTAGTTTGTTTGGAACAACATGGTTGCTCAGTGAGCAATTCTAAGCTTGGCAGTGCCTGGAGCTGTCTTTGGACCATAATTTATACCTTTGACACAGTGACTTAGGCTTCAGTTCTTGAATGTTGTGACTGGAGGATGCTCTTCATTAGAATGGTAGTGTGATGCGTTTGTCTGAAGTTGCAGGAAGAAAACGTTTGTGACTTAGCGGTACTAGATAGTTCCCTTCTGGTCTCTCTCTTTCAATTTAACATTTCCTTATTTTAAGTGAAAAATTATGCCAACTTCTGAAATAAGATTAGACTCTTAGAAACACTTTAGTATTTTTAAAAAGTGTTTTTGTAAGGCAGTCACATGTAGTCACAGTACAGAAGAGATCGTGATGTAATGTGTCACTGTCAACATGAGGACACGGTTTGCTGGGTGAAATTGAGAAGTTTCTGCAGTGACTGCAAAGGGATGTCTTTGTTTTATCTTGTTTAGTTTTTACTGTAGGTGTAGTTTCATCTAGAGCCCGGAAGCAAGAAATGGAGGTGGGAGCAAAATTTTCTATGTGAGTATTTTTTTTTTTTTAATATCACAGCAACAACATTATGGAAAGTTCTGTTTCACTTTCCATGTTGGAAGTTTGTGGAATTCAATGACTGTTTTCTGCCAAGAGTAATCGAAATTATTAATTCTATCCAGGGCTTTGTTCCTAGTAAAGTGATAATGCCCACATCTCCATGGACAATCTATAAGGCTTCTTTAATATCACTGTTTTGGGCAACATCATTTTAGAGCTTTACTTGTGAGACCTCTTTCATCCAGCTTCAAAACTGTATTTCTTCCTATTTTCTTAAACAAAATTAACAGCTCCATTTCTCTCAGAGAGAATCTAGAATAACAATGGCATCATGGGCTCTTGGATGTTCTACAGTAAAAAGACTTGTATGCTAATTAATTGATTGTTGGAGGTACAGCTACACTGTTAGTAGGATATCACATTTATCACACTACTTAAAAATATTTTTAAGGGAGGTGCTGTTCTACCTTTTAATTTCCATGCTTACAGACTTTTTTTTTTTTTTTTTTTTTTTTGCGCCTTAAATCAGTATTTAGGAGAACCACTTCATTTTGTTAACATAAAAGTAAAAAGGAGGAACCCTTACCTTAGAGATGTAGGTCATAAAGCATTTCCGATTGTTAAAGGATTGGTTGGGAAGCACAGCAGAAACACCAGAAGACTTCCTGCAGTGTATGTCCTAGAGTATTCTTGAGTTTAAAACATTCAGCACAGTACAGACAGTAGCAACAGAATTTTGCCCATAAATGATATTTTCAGAGTTTCACACAATTATTGAAATAGATTTCTGTTAAATTTTAATTATATTGATACTACAGTAAATTTTATATTATACTTTTTAAACTCTCAGGGATATTTTAAGGATTCATTGTGTTTCAGTAGGGATTCTTTTACAGACAGCCAAGAAATATCTGGATCATGTTAAGTTGATGGGCACACCACTTTCTCTTGGATAAAAATATTAAGACTTTTGATATAGTTTGACTTATTATTATAGCTTAGTTAACTTAGGATAATTAGATGTTGTCAACTAAGTGAGTGTCCCCGCTCTATTTGCATACTTCTATAGAAAAATTAGAAAAGCAACCAAGATTTATCATGGTATGTCTTTCTGCTGTTTTATTTGAATTTGAAATATCCATGAGTGAGTGAGAAAAGGCCTGTGTTGGTGGTCTCTTCTGCCCTCAGGAGGCTTGCTCCAGAGGTTGATTTAAGTAGCTTCTGTTAGTCTGTTATGACTCCTTTAAAGAGAACGGGATATAGTAAATCTGCCTAACACTGTCCAATGCAAACATATTGGTAGCTTTAATGCATTATTCACACGCTCATGAAATTAGTGTTTATGATAAAAGTTTGGGTCATGAGCAAATGTGTAGCAAAATCACATTCTTTTCAACTAAAGAATAACTAAAACTGGATGATTTACTTTAATAATGGTTTTAATTCGTAGTGGTTTCATTAAAGCAGGTCTTACCAGAATTGCTACATTAAGCAATGATCTCGTATTTAATGTTAAATTTTTGAAAAGAGCGTAATGGAAACAGTGATGTTGCTGCAGTTTTTTTCATGATGCAGATTCTTCTAATGTCATGCATAAGTAGTTCCGACTTTTCCAGTGCTCCAAAGACAGTAGTTGTTATCATACACTGCAGGTAATGGACCTGCAACCAACACACGTGCTGTTTTAATGTGGAGCATTAATAAGAATGACAGGGCTCATTGAAGTTTATGAAATACAATATCCTTAAATGCTCTTCTCTTCCGTTATTGAAATGAGACAATTTGGTTGTACATAAATCTTTTAAATACTTGGCAATTTAATGCATTGTTGAGAAAAATAGACATTAATCAAATATATTGTGAAAGAATAGCATCAAACATTAATACAACATATTTCCACGTGCCTCATGCTCAGAATTGCTTGTAAGCTCTCTGAGGGCAGGAATCAAGTCTCACTCAGCATCTTAGCTCTTTTGTTGTCTTTATCTGGGCCTTGCATGTAGCATACTCTTAAATGTTGAATACATTGAAGGACATGGGAAGGTTGACTTTGGAACTTGTATTTTAACTGATGACACTTGCTTAGCAAAAGTTTATACCAGTGTGTGTTTATACGAATTTATACGAGTGTGTGTCTATTAATCTTCAGGTTATGCTACTATATTTGCTGGAAGAGAAGGGAAGATATGGACTATATTTCCTGTTTTAATTTTGATCAAGCTCTTGGTGTGTGCCAGGCATTGTGGGAAGAGCTTTACATTTATTCATTCATTTGATCATCACAGAAACTGTAGGAAAAAGATATCCTTTATCCCCATTTTAAGCTAGTAACCCCGAGGTATAGAATGTTTAAGTAACACGTCCAAGATCATGTGTTTTAATCTCTAACAAGGGTTTGAACCCAAGTGATTTTACTCCAGAGCCTGTGGTCTCCTCCATTCTGTCATGCTGGCTCACCAGTGTCCATGGGTGATCCGGTTTGGTGGAGAAGGCAGACATAAACACAAATAAAATACAGTGTGGGAGCTCCATAACGAGAGGTGAACAAAGGGCTGTGGGAGCAAAGAGGAAAGGAGCTTGCTCTGCTTTGGGGAGTTGTAAGGCTTCACAGCAGAGGTGACATTTGAGCTGGGTCATTTAGTCTTCTTTGGGGCAGCTGCCTGAGTTCTGCCTGGTTTGAAATAAGCACATTTACAAGAGAACAGTGAAGCACATTCCACTTGATGGATTGGATTGACAGTTTGGAAGTAACTCCCCAGAATGATGGCTTTGTTAGGTATTTGTTCTCCTAGAGCCCTACCTGCCACTCCCCTTTGGTGAATTGTGGCAAGAAAGCTGTCACATTAAGCTGTCACTCAGGATATTTGTGAGAGGGAGAGGGAAGAACAAATTGTGGGCAGAATGAGGTATTTTCAGAACAGTCTAAACCCCACAAAGATTATATTTCAGAGTGTTTAAAAATGAGCACAACAGCCTTTCTTAAGTTGTGCAAAGAGAAAATTGAATAATGAAAAGCTAATGAGGCTATTCTGATTCTTGTCCACCACAATTATATAAAGCTTTGTTTAGGCCAAAATGGGGGAAAAAAATAGAAGCAGAAATCAATTAAAGACCTGCACAAAGTTCTTATAGAAATTGTTTAATTATAAAAATACTTTATCTTTTTCCATGTAGTTTTTAAAAGGAGACTGTAAGAAACAGGTTCAATTCCAACTTTTACCCTTTGTCTCGGTTGTTTAGTTGTTTGCTTTAAGAATATCTCATGAGATTTGCTGTTTCTTTCGATGTGTACATATTAAGTTATTAAAAGGTTTAGGATACCAATCTAGATCTTTCTAAATGATGTCTGATCACAGTTTTATTTCTAGAGAAATTGTTCTACAACACTTCCTCAATCTGGCACTCTCTTCTACCCCGGCTCTAGCTTTCCCCACCTCCCTTCTAAACAACCCCTCATTCACCCTCCAGTCCCCAAGCCTGAAATGGAAAGAACTTGCTTTGTTACTGATGATAATATTTAAGCTCTAAAATTTTAACAGTATTTCAGTTGCAAATAAATGGAAATTGTGTATTCTGTTTAATGTGTTTCAGAAAATCCCTGCTATTTTTTTTTTTTTTTTTCTTTAAATACAAGAAAACAGGCATGTAATGCCTCATTGAAAAAAGCCTGTAGGGGTGCTTTGTACAGGTCTTAATTAAGGGCTTTGAAAGACCAAACAAAAGGAAAAAGGAAAATGCTACAGGGTTATTGTTATTCCACCCCATTGGCTCAGCTAGCTGACCATCCATTGGAGCATTTTGTCCATTTTGAAGCTGAATGACACTTTTGTTCGTGATTAACAGAGGTGAAAGAAGCCAATTATTGGGCCGTCTTTTTCCATAGAGCAGCTGCTGTTGGATTTAACTGCAGGCAAATATGGCCTTTTACTACCACAAGGATGTTGTGATGACAGTTTATTTTTATAGAACTATGTGGTAGAAAACAAAATCTGTCTGACTCCTGTTATGAATATGCCCTGGAATTTATGAAAGGGCGATTTTAATGTTCTAGCTGTTCCACAGTTCTCTTTTTAAGAATAACATTTATGTGTGTGTGGGCATGTAATACGCATATGCACACATTTTTTAACAGCTTTTTATTCTCGGGATTCCAACATAAAAGTTATATGTTTGTTATATGTACATTTGCTTCATCTTGCCCCTATATTAATTTTAATAACCCCCTCCCCCCCTTAATTATTAAAGTTGTAGAATAATTAGAGGAAGACAGAGTGAGTGGTATTGCCTGAGTCTCAAGCTATTTTGATATATAGACTACTTAAGGTGACACAAATGAATCTCAGAGACCACCTACCAACCCATTCATTAGTTCAGACTTCCAGCCTCTCCAACGTTCAGGGTAGGAATGTAACCTGGGAGTAATCTCCCATGGTGCTTTGATATTAAATAATGTGTAATAATGGGATGTAGCTGTGGGAGTGGCACAGGGGTCAGCTCTCAGAATCCACCTCACTCTGATATACTCTTAGATAATGGGGTAAGAGTTAGGGCTTGTGGGAAGAGGATCAGCTGTAATTTCCTTCAGTAAGACTCTAGACCTTATCTTTTGAGGCATCCTGGTGCACAGTACTATGTCCAGTGTCATTGAGCAAGTTTCATTTATGAGCCTCAGTTTATTCCCTCAGCTAGAATTAATAATACTTGTCTTTCACAATAATGGTTGTGAGAATTAAATGAATTGAGCATGTTATGTGTCTAGCGCAGTGCCTGCCTGGCACACAGGAATGTTCGATCTGTGCTAATTCTCTTTCTCTCACTCTCTCTTCTTCCTTGTCCTGGGACAGAACTATCATGACCCGCACTCCCCCCACCCACCCACCCCCGGCCCCCCAGCATTGTAGACCGTCTGCAAACAGCCTGGAATATTGAGTTGGTCTTTGAGAACCGTTGTTGTACTTCATTTAAGAGTCTTCTCTGACCTGGCTCTGTTTTGCTCTGTAACCCTGGGAAAGTCAATTAACTTCTGTCTTTCTTTATTGGCAACATAGTGATAATACTTAACTCACTACCTACTTTTCAGGTATGTTTTCAAGATGATTACATCATAGGTGGTTTTAAAGAACTCAGTAGAAGTCACTACATTAAAATGGAAAGGTGAGATATCCAAAACTGTAAAAGAAAACAAAATAAAATTTTATGGCAAGCCAGGTAACCTAGTTGTGTATAGCTGCATGGGATTAAGTTTCAGCTGAGCAAGCTGTTAAATACTGATGTTCAATTTGTCAGCTACCGGGGTCTTCGGATAGCATTTCATCCCCATGGGAAAGTGAGTAATTCTGCCATGATTGTAGACTGCTCAGAGTTGGTGGTGTTGGAGCTGGATTTCATGTCCCTTCTCTCCTGATTTGATTTCTCATTGCTCCTCCCCATCCCAAACCCTTGCCTCATGTTCTCTGAAACACCGCTTCTCAGGTTGGTACACTTTCCTGCATCCTCAGCCTCTTCACTTGTTCTTCTTAGAGGACACTGCCTCTCTGCAGCCTTCTGCTTAGATGCTGCTCATCTTTCCACAGCATTAAAAGAGTAGCATTGACGTTCTTGCAGCTCCTCTTTGCTGCTGGTAGGATTTTATCTTCTCTTACCACCTCTGCTCCTTTTGTGTTGTGTGACCTTCAGTTACAACCCCTCACTAATACTATCCTCTACTGGCTTCTCTGTTGGTCTGCTTTAGAGAAAAATTAGGTGCTAAGCTCATGGTCTTCTCATTTTTGCCACCCCTATACTACCATAAGTTCTCTTGGTCACCTCACATGACTAATCCTTCAGTCACCCTTACCTCTCATTTCATTTCTCTCCACCACAATGGCGAGCCCTGTTTCAATTCTACTTTAGCCATCTCTCCTGGCAATGTCCTAGACCTCGCTAACACCTAAAACTGCTAAATACCTCTTGATCACATTGTTGCTATTATTATCATCTCAAAATTTTCAAACTCATAAAATCCTAAAGTCCCTAGATCCTTTTACTTTCCATCATTTGTTCATTTCTTTTCTGATCAGATTAAGGTCCACTGTCCATGCCTTCAGTCTCTGGCCAATATTCTTAACCTTCTATCCTATTGTCTATTCCATGTGAAGTACTTAGTAGGTCCCAAACCTAAGTACTTATCACAAGAGCCTCAGGAGATGAAAAGCTACTCATTGTTTGAAGGAGGGAGGTAATATCAGAGGCTTAATGCTCAGATGAAAACTGATGTTGTGTGGTCTTATTCAGATCTTGTTACCTCTGGGTTCTAGTTGCCTAATCTATATAAGACTACTTGGCTGTGTGATCCTCAATTTTTTTTTCTAGCCCTTCACATTACATTGCACTAAACGTAATTTGTTCTAACTCTTCATTTCCTTAGCTGTGTCGCTTTAGATAAGTCAGGTGACTGTTTTGAGCCTGTCTGCCCATTTGTAAAAAGGGATAGGACCCCAGCCCTGCCTACCTCACAAGGTTGTTGTGAAGTCCAAATAATATCAAGAGTATAAAAGTGCTTTGTAAGTAAGACCTAGGCCCTGCTTCTCAATTCTGCCACTCGAATGTGCATTTGCATCACCAGGAGGGCTGTGTAAAACTCCCACAGCTGGGCTTCATTCTTAGAGTTTCTGATTCGGTAGACCTTGAGTGGGGCCCAATAATTTGCATTTCTAATAAATTCCCAGGTGATATGATGCTGCTAGTCCTGAGAGCACACTTTGAGAACCACTGCGTTCAGGAGGTCTAGATGTGCGAGCTCTTACCTTACTACCCTTTCAAACAGTTCCATGAAGGTATGTTAACCATCTTTTTAGTTAGAAATCAGGATACGCCTGTGGGAACAAAGTTACAAATTAATTGGCATTCAGACTCTTCCTGAATTGTCTTGGGTGTAATTATGTAAAACTACATTTCTCTAAGAATTAACTCATGGAAGTGACTGAACTTGGATTGAAAGTCTACTCAACAGTAGTATTATACCCTGTAAAACAAGAATCTTTCCCCACAAGGTACCTATAAATAGGAGATCTCAAAAATAGTAAGACCCTTTTTTTCAAAGAAGGAGCCCTTAGAGAAGTCAAAATGATGTGGGAATTTAGACGGTGACTATTCATGTTGAAAATCATTCCTTAGGGTTTCTTTAAGGGTACTCCAATTTTTAAAGTATTGGCTCACTACCTGCTTCATGAAAGGGCCAGGGTACAGGGAGGGAAGTAGAGCAGAGAAGGATAGACAGAAGAAAACTAGATATTGGGAGCTTTGCCAATTCAAAATGCACCTGAAGGAATGCAAAATGTCACAGCCACTATGGAAGGTAGTTGGACAGTTCCTCAAAAATTTAAAAACAAAATTACCATATGATCCAGCAATTCTACTCCTGGGTATATACCCTAAAGATTTGAAAGCAGGGTTTCAAATAGATACTTGCACACACACATTCGTAGCAGCGTTATTCACAATAGGTAAAAAGTAGAAGCCACTGAAGTGTCTATCAGTAGATGAATGGATAAACAAACAAAATGTGGCATATACATATAATGGAATATCATTAAGCCTTGAAAAGGAAGAGAATTTTGACACATGCTACATCATTATGGGTGAACTTTAAAGATAGTATACTAAATGAAATAAACCAGTCAAAAAAGGAGAAATACTATGATTCTATTCATATGAGCTGCTTTACTCGAATAGTCAGATTCATAGAGACAGAACGCAGCATGGTGGTTGCCAGGGCTGGGGGGAGTGAGGAACTGGGGAATATTGTTCAATGGGTGTAAAGTTTCAGTTTTCCAAGATGAAAAGTTCTGTGAATGAATGGTGGTGATGGTTGCACAGCATTGTGCACAACTCGATGCCACTGAACTGTATACTTAAGAATGGTTAAAATGGTAAAATTTATGTTATATGTAATATAATGTCTCCATTATGAAAATGTCAGTATTCTTGCACATTGGAGTTTTTCAGCCTCAGCACTAACATGTTGAGCTGGGTAGTTCTTTGTTGTGGGGCCCTGTAATAGTCTAGGTTCTTCTGAGGAATGGAAACCAGTAGGAAATATATATGAGTTATGTGTGATTTATTAGAAGGAATTGGCTCTCTCAGTTATGGAAGCTGAGAAGCCTAAGATCTGCAGTTGACGAGCTGGAGGACACAGGAGAGCAGATGGTCTGAAGGCCTGAGACCCAGGAGTGTTGGTGGTATAACTCCAGTCTGAGTCTGAAAGTAGGAGAAGACTGATGTTCCAGCTTAAAGACAGGCAGTCAGAGCAAATTCTCCCTTACTCTGCATTTTGTTCTATTCAGGCCTTCAGCAGATAGGATGAGGCCTACTCATACTGGGGAGAGCAATCCGCTTTACTCAGTGTACCATTCACATGTTGATCTCACCCAGAAACACCCTCATAGACACATCCAGAATAATGTTTATTCAAATATCTGTGGCCCAGTTGACACATACAATTAACCATTATTGGTTCTGTCTGTGCATTATAGGAGGTTTAGCAACACCCCTGGTCTCCGTTCACTGGATGCCAATAACACCCCCCTCCCCCCATCTCTCCAGTTGTGATGACTAAAAATATCTCCACACATTGACAGATGTCTCCCAGGGTGACTCAGAATTACCCCCCCAGTTGAGAACTGTTGCTATACATTCTTCAGATTTAGGTAAGGAAAATAGATACTCTTTCTAGACTTGCATTTGTTTTGCTGTCTTCTCATACACTTTAAGATTTTGATGTTTGTATTTAATACACATTAATTACCAGTTTGTACTGGGGGGAATATAGGAAATGCAGAGGCCTAGATTCTGGTTTTATTTCTGGTTGTGCAGCTTGGAAAAGAAATTGTCCCATTTTGGGCCTTAGATTAGGCCAACAGTACAAATTCTGGGGTGGCAGTGGTGTTGGATGAACTAGATCACCTCTGTGGCTTCTTTTAGCATGAATACACCCCTTGACACACACACATACCCTGTTCTTTATATGAGATTCAGGTAAAGATCCATAAAGACTTCAGAAGTAGAATTGTCTACTTTTCATGCCTAGCATGACAAGGATTGGAAGGACAGATTTAGTCTCTGTTCTTTCAGGAAATACCTGACCAGGTGTCATTCAGTAGAAAAGTAGCCACTCTTCCCTAGTTTTAACTCACTGTTTACTTATAAAGCACTTTATAAAAAGTGCACTTTATGGAGATAACATTGGTTTTAATGATTGCTCCTAGGTACCACTCTGAAACTTTTTCAGCACTAGAAAATAGCATATCATTGGTCTGTCCACTGCACATACATAACTATGATTTCTTTTCAAAATAGCAATTTATAGAAAAAAATTTGGCCAAAACAGTAGGGTTCCTTGGCTATTTTTAAGGAAGAAATTACTAAGATGCAAAATAAGTTTTAAAATAAAAATGAGTATGTGTATATTTGGACCAACTTACATGTTTACGTTGGTCGTCCTGGCTCAGCCACATAAGTGGTAGTTTGCACTCTAGGCCAAGCATTTTCTCTTTGCCATCCCCTAAAGTTTAGACCCATCCCAACTTTTATGGCTCATGTTGCTGTCTAAATATTGGGTAGAAATAAGAGAAGAACCAAAATAAAGTGGGGGGGGGGATTTGAAATTAAAACTAGTTAGTAATCAAACCAAACATGCAGACACTTGCCATGTTTTTAGTGTCACACCCCCAACCCCTTAATCACCCTCTCAAACTCCTTTCAACATGCCACTTCACCCCCACCTCTTCTAGTTGCAATGCAGAGGCTAGTTAAGGTACAGCCAAGTGAGAGGGCCATAATACAGATATAGGATTTGCAAACACATGATATTGAGACCTAGAGTTACTTGTAAGTATATGATGGTTGCATGATAACATTATGAACCAATCATATTTTAAGTTAACACCTGTGACAAAGGCAAGCAGTCCAATAGTGATTTTTTTACTACCATGTTATAAACTATAATTACGGAAATTGTAGGGCTCTTAGAAAACATCTTTACTGCTATCATGATTTATTTTCCTGAGATTTTTCTTTTTTTTCCCATGATGAAAAACTATGATAGAAAAGCTATGCAGTAAATGTTTTAGTTATATAAGTGGCGTCACTTTCCACCAAACCAAAGGACTCGTTCTTATAGGACTAATTTCCTGTATAAGTGGATGGTTTGGGAGCATTTCTTAAAATAATTGGTTAGTGCCTGACATACATTTATTTTTATTTTTTAAAGAATTGTAGTGGTTGTAGAGATAGCTGGTTGGGTGTTAGAACCCTGGCTCGACACCTATGCCAGGCAATTTAGGGCAGTTCTATTTCCAGTTTTATAAAATAGGGATAGCAGTGGTATCTGCTTTTATGATTGTTGTGAGAATAATGCTTGAGAATCATTTGCCACAGTGCCAGGCACTCATTAAATGCCAGCTCTTTCTTGTTGGTGAAAGTAGTGTTAATTAGTGGGAGGGGCCTTTGGTCAGATAAATGTAATCTGGAGACGATAATGCTGTTTTGGAATTTGATCCTTTAAGAGAAACTAAAAGAGTCTGTGTTCAGTTATAGTATCATAATCTCTGAGTTTTAAAATTATAAGTAGTCAGAAAGGCCATCTGATGTAATAGGATTGACCTCCACCTGCCTGTGTAACAAATTGCATGATGAAATATGAAAACTAGGGGTAATGTCATGATTTTTAAATAAGTCTACTTTTAGTTGTCTTACAGGGCCATCTTTTATTATTCTAAGATTATGCCCTTTTGGCTTATTTTGGTATTAAATTTGCTATCCCCCTTTTAAAATGTGTTGATGAATGTATTGTAAATGTTCTCATGTATCAGAAAGTTGGCAGCCCTGCATTTGTCTCTCCCTGTGTGTAGAATTTGGGTGTTGGAGGTTGGGTGCTCTGTTGATTTAAGGTGCCAGAATTCTGGAAGTTGCATCCATGGTAGAAGTCTTCTCATGTCCTTGACAGATGATCTTCTAGCCAGTACTTAAGTATCTCCAGTGACAAGGCAGAGACTTCTCTTACTGAACAACTCTAAGGCATCAACAGCGTTCTCTTCTGTTATATTTTGTGATACACTCTTCCTCTCAATTTTGTGTAGTAGAAAGACCATTGGCTTTTTCTCCAAATACTGTTTTACTTTGGGTACATAAGGTGGGAGTTATGAACGTTCAAAAGGGATGCAGATGTAAACATTACACACATGTTAGGAATTGTTCTTTTTCTTTCCCACCTATAGCATCTGTTCATTGTACCTAATTCTCTCATCTACAGCAAAAGAAATGCATCAGCTCTGATCTACATGAGAATTTTTTCTGTTCTTTCCTCAATCTTATCTTCTCCAGTCCAAATCTCCTGTATTTTCAGTGGCTCCCCTAGTCAGAGTTTTCGAGGCCTCTTGCCAACCCAGCTTTCAGTTTTGGAGGCAGACTAGGTTTCTATATTCGGTTCATGCATTCTGCATGGGTACCTCATACAGCGTCAGGTTCACAGAGGGCTCTGTAGTTTTAAAAATGCTTTCCTGTCTCTCCAACCCTGTGGCAGGGTAGATGTGTTCCCACTGGCCCATGAGGAACCTGAGAGCCTTTCTAAGAACAAACAGACATCATTTAATTTTAGAGTTGGAAGGCTTTGCATACCATGCCAGCCTCACATCCCAGAAGAGAAACTGGACGCTCAGAAGAGTTAAGGGACTCATCTCAGGCTACATGGCTAGAGTTTGGCTATGGCCCTGGGGAATTGGGCTCCATTTTGAAGTCTGGTTTTAGTCCAGAAGTTGAACCACTCACTACACTCTGCTGCCCCTGTATTGTGCAGTGGGTTAAGAGAAGTGTGAAGCCAATAAAACAGCGTTTCTTAGCAGAAGATATTTGCATAGGAATAAGGCAAGTGATTAGTTTCGCCTTTCTGTTTGGTTCCTTAAAAAATGTCAGCAGCTGAAGTGACAATGGGCACAAACTTTAGGAAGAAGGTCCATGTTAAGTGGTACTGCTGAGCGAGGGTATTTTATACGAGACCTTGAAGAAAATCAGATTTGATTGTGGAAGAAAAAAGTAGAATATCTCATGTGAGGAGTCGAATGCAGTGTTCCTTAAAATATCTGTGGTGATGGGCCAATTTTGTTTAATTTCTGATCCCGTGTAGCTTGGTACTTTTGTAAAATATAATAAAGGTTAATTTTTAGAAAAGTAAAGAAAAAATAAAATGGAAAAATACAAACCCAAAGTTTTTATCCTTTAAGACATAAAATTACTTTGTCAGATTGCTATGATGTGAACTTGCCATCTCTCTGCTGGTCTCATTGTGGCTTGTTAAGAATTTACAGACCGGCTCTGCTTTTTGAGTAGCAGTGATTTCGTGCAAACGGAAGTGGGAAGAAGCAGGCTGCAGTGTCCAGGAGGGGATGACACAGGGGGCCTGAAGCAGGAAGACCTAGCCAGGGCAGAGGAGTGTAGGCAAAGCATGGGAAGAAAAAGAAACCTAAGGTGGTGTTAGCTGATCGACAATCTCACCTTTGAGGAGGATAGGGAAGTGTAAATTGGGCACTGTGAGCAATGGGGATTCTCTGCAAGTTCTTAAGCAGGGGAATTGGCTTGTCAGCGCTGTGCTATAGGATGCTCTTGGATATTCCCAGTGACTCAGGTATTTGCTGTCTGTAGGCTCTGTGTATACTCTCTGTCTACCTAGTTGTATGCCACTCTTCCATAATTTCTGTTTCTCTTCATTTTCCTGTGTACCATTCAAAGAGCAGAAGTGGGCTGCTTTTGCAGTATCCTCCTCCTTGCAATTTGCCATTGAGCCTTCTTTGGGATGAATGGACCGTTGTCTAGAGTAAGTCAGCCTGTTTCCCACACTCCCTCTCCTATTGCTTTACCACTTCTGTGCAGTTGCATTCAACTATAGTTGTCTTCCAGAAATTTTCTAATTTTTTAAACAAATACTTGTTAAATTTCTGAGTATTTTGAAAGCAAGGTCAAAGATGGGGGTTGGAGAGAGAGAGGTTTAGGTGGAAAAGGCTGCTGGAATACGGTAGGAACCTCTGGGAAGTGTTTTTTTAGGCACTGTAAAGATAACCCACTGTAAGTAGAATCGGTGTGCCTGGTGTGTGGAATGTCTTTTTACTCTTTGCCCATGAGAGAATGGCTGTGTTCTGCTATATTGCAAGGGTCTCCAACCCCCAGACCACACAGCAGGAGCAGTACCAGTCTGTGGCCTATTATGAACCGGGCCACACAGCAGGAGATGAACAATGGGCAAGTGAGCAAAGCTTCATCTGTACTTTCAGCCCCTCTCCAGTGCTAGCCTCAGCTCCATCTCACATCATCAGGCATTATATTCTCATAGGAGCACTGGTCCTTATTGTCAAAAAGGTTGGGGTCCTCTGCTATATAGGACCAGAATTTTGGTATTGAACTACCATAACTAAGAATTTGCCAAAGGCATAGGGCTAATAACCAGCAAGATGTGACATATAACAGCCCACGTGTATGGAGTGCTTTCTGTAAGACAGGCATGATCTAAGCACTTTACATGCATTACTTTTTTTAATTCTCACAGACCTTGTTAGGTCAGTGCCATTATTTATAATTTTTAGATGAGGAAGCTGATACACAGAAGTCGATCAGTTTGTTGATCAGCTAATATGTGGTGGAGCTTGGATTCGAACCCAGGCAGCCTTGCTGCAAAGCCAGCTTTTTACCCATTATGTTCTGAGACTGAGTGATCTTACAGTGTGAATGGAATGCTATGAGGATTGGTCATCTTGCATAGATTAGTCAGGTCTATGAAAGGATAATCCTTTTATCTAGAGTGCTGAGAAATATGAGGGAAAAAGTGACCTCAGGATCAAGAAAGAAGAGCATACCCAAGTGCAGCAGTGTCTTCGGAGAATGATGAATAACCGCGGGCCATTTAAACATCTGTGAACTGTGTGTAGTTTAGCCTAGATATCGGTTATGGAATGAGATGCCTCCTCCCCAAGAGTACCTACAATGTATCAGGTCCTGGACTAGGAGTTAGAAAATTGGTGGTGAACTAGACTGACCCTATCTTCACCCTCATAAATATTCTTCTCTAGTGGAGAAGACCATTACCACATAAGAAGGCAGCATAATATACTGCAGTGGCTCTCAGGTTTGCGTGTGAATCAGAATCACTGAGAGAGCATGTTAACATCCCCAGAGTGTCTGATTAGTGGGTCTGGAGTAGGGCCCAAGAACGTGCATTTCTATCATAGTCCCAGGTGATGCTGGACCACACTTGAAAATCCCCCGGTTGAGTGGTTGGTGTTTGCATATGGTAAGTGCTTTGTGAGAGTTTGAAAAATAAATGGAAAGGTAACAGATCATTCAAATCATAGCTAGAAAGAAGAAATAAACTGGATGGTAAGAAAGGGTTAACTGGGAGCTGCTGTGAGGGGGTTAAGGAAAGACTATCTGAAGGGGCGACTTTGAGATGAACCCAGAAGGTTAGAATGAGCCTGCTATGGAAAGGGCTGAGGAAGAGTAATGAAGGCAGAGAGAACGAGAGAGCAAAGGCCTGGAGAAGGAAAGGCTCAGAGTGTTAAGCAGAAAGGAAAGGAAGCCTGGGCGAGCTGGGGGCTGGGAAATGAATGGTTTGGGATGAGGTTGGGGAGAAGTGCAGGGAGTTGTGGCATGGACTGTTTCTTATTTTAAAAAGATTGCTTTGGTTGATTGGTGCGGGTTGAGTTGGAGAGGGGCAGGCTTGGAAGCAGGGAGACCAGATTGTAGGCTACCATAGTGGTCCGTGGAGAGATGAGGATGGCTTGGATTAGGGTGGGGGCAAAGCTGAAGGAGTGTGCCTTTTTTGTGTCTGGGCATTTATCACAGCATAGATGCTCACCATGGAGGCCATGAAACAGTTAAATTATATTTTATATGTGCTGTTTGAGAAAGCAGGGAAGTGCTAAGAGCATTTTAGAAAAATAATGGTTATCAAAAGTTATTTTAATGCCTGCACCTCATTCCCCTGAGGGTGAACAACCTTCAGCTATCTGGAAAACTTGGCTATCCAGGACAGCTTGTTTTCTGAGATCTCTGATTTAGCTATATTAATGTGGAATATAATCTCTGTGTGTGTCATTGCTTAATTGTTGGCATGTAGTGACTCAATTGGTAATTTAAATTAATAGACTGTGCATATAAGCGCACTATTGTTCTTCTTAGATCTTGATGAAGCTTTGATTGGCACTTAAGTGATGGTGTATTTGAATTAATTACTGTAACTGAGAAAGAGCTGGGAAAACACATTAGGAAAAAAAATGGACAGTTGTGATGTGCGAGTGAGAGGAATACATTCAGTGTGAGAGAGAGCCTAGAATGAATGCTCCTAGGCTTAGAGAATAAAGGAATAGATGCCAAGTGCTCACAGCCGCCTGGGGCCCTGTCTACACTGCACCATGCACCAGAGGAGGCGTGGTCAGCTGGTAGCCCCACCCACTCACTGATGAGGGAACCCACCTTCCTGTCCTCTTTACCCCTCCTGCCTTTTCTCTTCCTTGCTGGAGAGAGAGTCACATTATTGGTCCCCCTTTTCCTGTCTCAGGATCCTAGCCCAGTCAGTTCCACCTCAGGCGGTCTCTTTCTCACATGTTTACACACATCCTCTTTAAACCTTGTGTTTCTTTTCCTTTTCTCTTTTAAATCTTGCCCAGTTACCTCAGGAAATTCTCTCCTTTTCTTTGTTCTATTCCTGGAGCCAAAATAAAGGGGAAAAAAAATTCTAGTCATGTATAATATTCATGAGATTCATGCTATGATAAATCTATTGACAAATGATCTAATTACCAAATCCTGTGGCAAATATATAGTTACTGATTACTTGGCTTCATTTGACAGCACTTGATCTCCTTGAAACTTTTCCTTCAGATACTTCCTTCATTTTCCTGATCATTTCCTTCCTGTTTCTGTTCCCTTCATATTGAGTTCTTTCTAAAAACTTTTTTCAGCCATCTTCTTTATTTTTCTGCATGTCCTCATGGGGCAATGCCATCTACTTCTGCAGTTTTAATTTTCCTTGTCACTGACTCCCACACCTTTATTCCCTCCCGACATTTCTCCTCGATACTGGACTTGAATTTACAACCAACAACTATATAGCACCACCTGACCTAAGCAGACCCAACAAACATATCCCTCCTGTTATGTCCCCAGCTGATGGCGGCATCACTCTCTCAGCTCCGTGGACAAAAAAAAAAAAAATACAGTGTCATCTTCTAGGGTCATCTTTCCTTTTCCCCAGCCTCTAATCACTAAGTCTTGACTTTGAAAGGGTTCTTAACTTTCTTTTCCTCTGTGGTTGATTTTTCCAACCTCAACCTTCTTGTCTCTATGGTCACTCTTTTTATACTGTCACTAGCATGTGTTTGTGCATTGTTGCCTTATGTATGCCAGGCAGCTAGGGAGTGCTCACAAAATACTAGGATAATCCACTTTATTCCAAAAAGACTTCAAGGTAGCTTACAAAAAATATATACGATGCAATGCCAAATAAGTGGATGAGAAGACTGTGACTTCCCCCCATCCTCAGAGTAGAGTAAGAAAAGATCAACCAGTGACAGAAATTACTGAAGCTACCAGCCTAATATATACACTTGAGAAAAGGGAGGTTTACAGTTTGGGTTCAAAGAATCTTAGTAGCTGATAGCAAGAGGGTGAAAAAATCCACTTCTGTGATTATATATTGCCCGAAAGATGAAAAGGACACGTTGTGCAGGAGAAACACAGCTGTTCCTGGAATTGAGGTCAGAGAGAACTTTTTCCCAAGGGCTCTGATAAAGGGAAGACTGTGTAGCTTCATGAATCATAACCTCATCGCATTCTTACAGTATCCATAGCAAGCAAGTTTCATGGAGCTGCTGCTTCTAACATCATTCAGTGTGGCCAGTAGCAGAGTACCAATGTGTAATTTCAGTAAGGATTGTTGGAAAGGTGTAGAGAATGCAAAAATTTGCCCATCTACCAGAATTTCTTCATAACGCAGCCTTCTTTACGTTCCTTAAAAAAAATCTTCCATAGCTTCTTGTTCTTCTCCTCAGACTGTTTATTATGTGGACATTCAGCGTCCTCTGTCATTTGAGTCTATGTTATCTTTTCTGGGTTCGCCCCTGATCCCTGAACTCCACATCCCAGCTGGGCCAGTCTATTTGCTGTCTCCTGACAGGTTCTGTTCGCTAGAATCCACCTTCATGTAGGCTGCTCCTTTAGCTTTGAGGACCCTTCTCTCTCTCTCCCTTTTAATCTGGCTTACATACAGGTGCCTTTTTTTTTTTTTTTTTTTTTTTAAAGATCAGTGGGACTGTTTTACTCATCAGGCCATCAAAGGTTTGTTGAACAACAACAAAAGCTATGAGTTCTTTGAGTAAAACTGAACATACTACCATTAATAGATCAACACCTTTTAAAGGTATCTAGAATTCCACTTTAGCAATTTTGCCTTATTTTAAATTTATTACTTCTTCAAGGGCCAGTATTCTTCAGTAAGAAGAGAACTTTCATGCATTTATTTGGTTAAGTACAGGTAGTATTGATTTGTTTGTTTCCAGGTTTTGTCATAACACTTGTTTATTAGTTGAGCTACAGCAAGGGGCTTAGCCGGCTCTTACCCATTAACCTCAGACTCTAAGCACCATTTAACACAGGGCTTCTGGGCAAGTTGTTTTCCCAAGTTCCAAAGCATGTTGTTAAAACATTACTGTCACACACTCCAGCTTAAGGTAGTAGAAAGAACCCTGGACTGGCATTTATCTTTTTGATTCTGATCTTGACTCTTTCATTAGTTAATTATCTAACCCCTCTGGGCCTCAGTTGCCTCATTATTAGAATGAGATGGTTAGAGTAGATGGTGATTGGGTGATAATGATAACAGTAAAAATAATAATTGATTTTGACCGAGCGCTAGTGGCTAAGTCTTGTGCTGGGCACTGGCTGGAGGTCACATCATCTAGTCTTCACAGCAATCTTTTGAAATCAGAAGGGTTATACCATTTACATGCAAAGAAACTGAGGCCCAGAGAGATGAAGGGACTTGCCCAGCTAGTGAGTGAGCAGAGTCATATTCAGAACAGGGCCCTTGGTCTGGCTTCTGGGAGGAACTTTTAACCACTTTGCTTTCTAGTTTAGTGGTTTTGTGAGATGTTATTTATAGGACAAAGCCTGTATTTTGAAATTTTGAGGAGGAAAAATTAGTTTTACTGAAATCCAATTTTACATCATTCTCCCCAAGCTATTTTTAAATCCAGGAACTTGTATCTAAACGACAACTTTGCTCTCTTGCTTTTCTCCAAATGTGCTTGGTATGTAAGGTTATTATTTGGTTATAGTGATAGACTTTGGGAGGAAATCTGTCATTAACACTCTTTGCTGTCCATAAGAAATGTTGTGTTCATGATTGTCCCAGAAGCGAACCAGGCGCCACTTTGTAAAGATGAGGATATTTTATATGCCCTTTCTTTCTTTCCTCAGGTAGCCATGCCTTTTGACTTCCTTTACAAAGATGGCTGGGAAATTAGGCCTTTTTAAAAATTTATTTCTTTGGAAAAGCTAAATAAGTACTTGTTACCATGACTATTAAAGCATTTAACCAATGTCTGGCATGTCATTCATTCAACTGTGGCCATACATTGTGCTGGAGGCTTAGGATACAGCAGTGAGCAAAGCACAGCCTCTACCCTAATGGAGTAGGGTCCAGGTGGAGGAGCAGGAAATGGATCAAAGTGATATTTACAAACTGTACTTACAGATGCATGATAAGTTGTTTTTCTTCTTCTTATTATTATACAGATAGGGAATTAGCCATTTATTCAAGCCCACACCAAAGCAATCCAAACCAAGATTTCTACTTTATCCTATCACAACTCATCCAACATGATTAAGTCATATCTGCTGCTGCTTGTTAGTGGGATGATCATTTATCATCAGAAAGACCATCTCTTTGAGACTGAAAAAGAGCACTATTAATAATTAGGCTGAGACAATAGATATAATAAACCAGGATTGCCCCAGGCACACTGGAGTGTGTTGTCATCCTCCTTATTGGCATCTAAAAATTGAACTTCTAAAGGGAGAGCTGGTGGGGGAGGGGAAGAGGAAAGGGCGAGGGCATGAATTAGAATTTTGTAAATGGTTTCACTGGTGATTGGGGGAATGAAATATTCTATTCCTTATAGGAGTTTATTAGACATTATTTCTGCTTTGTGTACCAATTTAGTAACAAAACTGCATCAATAAAACATTAAGTTAACTGAAGAATTGAGAGATTTTCTTAGAAGAACATCCTAAAGTGAGTAACCTGGAATGTATTTGGAGTTCCTAGAGTATGTGTCTGTCTGTCTGTCTGTCTGTCTGTCTGTGTCTCTCTCTCTTTTTCATTTTAATAAAAAAAATTTCAGGATAGCCCACTGTTTTCTGTCCCAGGTAAGTAACAAAGGACCATATGATTGCAAAATTGATTGCAAAAATTGAAAAGAATTGAAGTTTTTTGTTTTGGGACATTGTAGAATTTAAAGCCTTCTCACAAATGGAGCTGTTTTAGGAGTATTACAAAACCAGATTTGAGAATCTTTGCTCCCAAAGATTCATGGTCATCTCAGATTTGATTGCATAGCCTCTTCTATACACAGTAAGTGACTTTAATGAGTTGTAAGTCATTCTCAAGGGAAGGAAATATCTCTCCCTCCTGCCAAGAGGTGAAGTTCTTATTTATCATTGTGTCAGGGAATACATATCTTGAATGACTTTTTATAAACTCATTATCAGTATCTGTTGCCTTGTAGGCAACAGAAAGGATTGTGTTACCTATTTAATACTTTTGAGTCATTTCTTTAAAGATAGACTGTGTTTTATAAGCCTTTTTAAAAATGGCCATCAGAGGGGAGAAGGGGGAAAGTGTGTGGTGTGTGTGTTTAGGGAGGGGTATTGTGTGTGGCCTGAAGGCAAGCAGTCGTCTCACAAAGCTAGCCTTACAGGGATGGTGAAATCCCAGAGAGCCTTCCTATGTGTTCAGGCCTTTATCATTAGCAACTGGCCTTCCAGGTACAGACTGCCTCACTTAGCATTTTCCTCTTGCCTCAGCATATGAGGTCAGTGTCTTAGAACTTGGAATACCTCTTGTCTGGTTTGATTATTGGATGTACAATCAGTGCTTATTGGGAGACTACTGTGGATTTGGGCCATTAGAAGGGATTTACTAGAATGTAGATTTGTCTTTTGTTTTTTTTTTTTTTGTTTTTTTTTATATACTTTAAGTCATTACATTATTCAAGGATGGTTTTGTTAGGTTATTTTAAATGTTTTATGTACAGTAAATGAAAAATGTCATGTTATCATATACTTCTAAAAACCCCAATAGAACGCAGGGCCGTAAAATAGAAAGTAGGGTAGTCAAAGTGAAATTTAGCTGACTCAAACTTGCCAATTCTGTTGAAACAATTGGAAGTAGTTGTATAAAAAAGTTTTAAGTGTATGTGTCTGTTTTTCTGTCACTCTTAACAAAGAAATTTCAGGGTAGGCCCACATGACATTCGCTTATACAGTTGCTGTCAGTTTTAAAGAACCAATGTCACTAAAACACAGAAGTACTGGTGTATTAACAAAGATGAAAGAAAACTTGAAAGGATACTACAGCCATTGGCTAACCTTGTTGTGCTGGGAAAACAGCTGTAGCTTTGACTCTCATTTGGATGAGGGAATAAGAGATACTTGGCTTGAATAACTGATTCCTTGCACTCATGGTTCTGACTATATTTCACAGACAATATATATGAACCTGAGACTAAGTGATATAGTATACAGACTTGAGACTTTGCAGTCAGGAAGACAGAAGCGCACACATGCTAAAACAAAATTTCCTAAAACTTACTTTGCCTACATTGGTACATTCTGATATTTTTGTTTTATTCTATTCTTTCTTATTTCAAATTTTTTTTACAAAGTTGGCTCTGACCCATTAAGATGATTTCACAACCCCTTAATTGGTTGTGAGCCGAAGTTTAAAAAATACACATCAAAACAGAAGTTTTCATGGGAGTGCATGTTTGAAGGCAAGAGCCATGAAGTAATGTTTTCCTAGCAGTGGTGTTAATAAGTGTAGCCATAGTAAAACATAAACCATTTAGTTAATTAGAATATTTACCATAATAAATGCTGTTGGATTGATTTCTTTATGAATAGTGCATTTTGTCTGCTAGGATGAAGTAATTGAGTGTTTCTAATCTGCACAGACGACAATCCTTACAATACTTCTTGTTGATGTTAAATGGACTATGGAAATAGCATTTCGTCTGAGTGTGTTGGCTGGTAATGAGCACTGTTTTGTCATCGTTAGGGTTACCAGAACAGCTGTTGATGCCCAAAGAATGTCTGAGAACACCCATTAAGTTGGAAGAAAACAAGGAATATCATAGTTTTAACCCTTATCTGCCCCATGTGATTCCAGATGCTAGGTACTTGGTCAAACTACAGAAAGGAAAGTTTATGTTCTTTTTGTCTTTGGAATTCATTTTTCTTTGCCATTTAGTAAACCTAAGCTTTAGAACATTTTATATTTTTCTCTTTAAAACACATCCCACACTGGAAAACTGCATTCCGTTTTTAAAGATAAAAGTAAAAAAGCCCTGAAAACAAGCGGGACTTGTTTCACTATTAGAAAATATTGCGTTCGACTGACTAGTTTTATTTTTTAACATTATCCTTTTAAGGATGTGTAATTTCAGCCATATATACCTTTCGTTTGTGGTATGATATTTACACACCAGTGTCTCGTTAGCTCTCATTTTAACTTGTGTTAGCATCTCCTTGAAGAACACACCCTTAAATGTCTCTTAGGCTGTATTGCTTCACGAAGAGCATAAACAATTACAGCATAAAATATTACCTTTGGAGATGAAGTCATGCGTCTTTCTTAATTACTGAACCCTTGTAATTCTGAAGGGGGTATGTTTAAGTCTGTACTCATTCACACACTTGCTAACACAAGCAAATGTCCCTACACGGATAGGAAAAACGTAAATCTGAGGGTTTCTTATTTTCTGCTAATTATGCATGGAATGTGCAGGAGCAGGGATGCCAAAGTTGGAGTCATAATGATAGATTTGGAAAGGACCTGAGAAGTTAGTACAAAATATTTTACAATAGCAGAAGTTGAGTTCCAGGCGGGCTGGGTTTCTTCCCTTCTTTTTGGTCCCATCATAGTCTATGGCTGCCAGAATGATCATTCTATAGCAAACTTGACATGCTTAAACTTCTCTGGCAGTTTACCATGCTAGAGAATAAAGTTCTGATTTCTAGAGATCACACGCAAGGCCTTTTGGAATGTACTGTCTTTTTCTCTATGAACTCAGGACTGCATTTTATGTATTCTCTCCCTCTCTCTCTCTCTTTGTTAATATATGTATACATAATCTCATAGTTGTCATGAAACAATACCTATTCTTTTTTTTTTATGTGATGCACTTTGATGTTAACTATTCATTATATTTCTTTTTAAAAATGCCATTTGCCACCCTTCAAATAGATTTCATGTCCATTTCTGTGCTGCCAACTTGCTAAGGGAGGGCTGGAAGTGTTTGGGGAATGTTTTCAGTTGCAATAATTAGCACGTGCCAGGGAAACAGGGAGGGCAGGCACTCTATAGTGAACAAGATCATCTTGAATAATGAAGAATTATCCTGCTCAACATGCTAGTTGCATCTCTGCTGAGAAACAGTGCCAAACTCATGAGTGAGACCACAGGTTGAAATAGCATCTCTTTGTAAAGTAATGTGTGTCCTTGACACTTTAGCACAACAGCCCCATCTTTGGAAGCCTTTCTTCTGCTCCACGTTTGGTTGAGCATCTTCCCTTGCTGTGCTGCATGGATCGCAGTATTTACTTGTTTTATTGTTGCCTTGTTCACTGCCTCAGAACATTCTCCAGGGAGATACTGATGTTGTCTTGTCTTTATATACCTGATGCCCTGCACACAGACACAGCCTAAAAGGTGCTTAATAAAGAGAGAATGAAGAGGCTTGGCCCAATTCCTGTTGCAAGTGGATAGCAGATGTTGAAAAAACAAAAAACAAAACAAGGAAACAAAAGCAAAAAAGCACTGCTGTTTTCCTGACTCAATCCACTGCTGCCGCGCATATTATTCGATTTTGGGTAGAGCTGGAAAAGAGGACCTCTTTTAATAATTCAAAGGATGAATTATTTGTGTGTGTGTGTGTGTGTGTGTGTGTGTGTGTGTGTGTGTGTGTGTGTGTGTGAAATCTGAGGAAGTAATATTATGTGTGCTGTTATTTATAAAAGGCTAATGCAGATATACGAGTTTGATTTATATATGGTAAAATTTGCACTTTTTAATTACAGTTCTAAGAGTTTCAATAAATGTGTGCAACAGTCATGTAACCAACATCAAAATCAGAATACAGAACATTGCCATCACTCCAGGAAGTTCTCTTATGTCCTTTTGTAGTTAGCCTTTCTGCCAGCCCATCTTCCCGGCTGTTGGCCACCACTGATCTGTTTTCTATCTCTAAAAGTTTGCCTTCTCCAGAATGCCGCATAAATGGAGTCTTACAACAGGTAGCCTTTTGGGTCTGGCCTCTTTGGCTTAGCATAAGATTCATGCTTGCTGGTCCTTGTATCAATAGTCTGCTCTTTTCTGCTTTCTTCTTATTATTCCATTGTACAGATACACCAAAGTTTCTTTATTCATCCACCTGTTGAAGGATATTCAGGTTATTTCCAGTTTTTTATAATTATATAAGTAGCATTGCTGGGCCATATGATCAGAAGCATATGTTTAATTTGATAAGAAACTGCCAAACTGTTTTTCAAAGTGGTGATGTTATTTTGCATTTCCACCAGCCGTGTGGGAGCTGCGGTAAGTTGCCCCACATCCTCACCAGCACTTGGTGTTGTCAGCTGTTATTATTATCACTTACATTTTAGCCATTCTAATAGTTGTGTGGTATCTCATTGTGACTTAATTTGTATTTCTCTAATGACTAAACGGTCACTGTCTTTTTATGTGCTTTTTGCCATTCATGTAATTTTCTCTGGTGAAGTGTCTGCTCAAATCTTTTTGCCATTTTAAAATCCTGTTCCTTTTCTTACCAAGGTTTGAGAGTTCTTTCTATATTATAAATACAAATTCTTTATCTGATACATGTTTAGCAAATATTATTTCTTGGTCTATTTTGCATCTTTTAATTAACGATGGTAATGTATTTTGAAAGTGTTTAATGGAAAAATTCAAAAATGCCCTAAAATAGATGTTTTAATCCACAAAAGTAGATAAATGAATTAAACATTTTCTTCTATATAAAGTTTTTATTTTTATTATTTTTTAAGATATGAAGTTGGCATTTTCTTTAGCCCTTCTGTGTTGTTAGGAAGATTATCTACTAGGATGTTGAAGCGTCTTAAATAGATACTGACGTTGCAAGGTGATAAGTTTTCCCTGCAGTAATTAACATTAATTGTTACGTGTTAGCATGGTAATTGTTGCAGCTATGCTCTTAAGCATTACAAGGGTGCAGAGAAGCAAGTTTGGGATTCTTTCCACTTCTTTCCACTGAAGAGTACCAAGCCTTTATGCTTGAAACACCAGAGAAGTTGCCAGATAGCATGGAGCCAGTTTATCCAGCTGCCTAAAACTTAGTAGAAATCTGAGCAGGGTGTCCATTGTGACATTGAGTTGGGTTCTAGCGGCACCAAAACATGGAAGTTCAGATAAATATCTGGAGCAAAATCTGACTTAAATGGCATAGATACTGTTTTGGTCCCATTTCAGCAGTTTAGCAAAGAACAGTATCTTCACATACATGTAGCTCTTCCTATTGCTTTCAAAATGCAATAATGCATTTTTTAAAGGTTAAATTTAATTGAATATTGCAACAATGCCTTAAATAGTAATAACAAGTTAAGAATAGAGTGAACTGATAATTGAACTGTGAATATATCTTTTGATATAAAAGGTTCATCATCCTAGCATAGTGCCTACACCTGAGCGGATAGTGGATACTTTGTAAATGTTCGTTCAATAGGCAACAGTATACCTCCTTTCCTCTTGTCAAGGAAAATCCTAATTAACCTCTTTTCCTTTTGGCACGGTGGCTTCCAGTAGCAAAGAGGTTCCCATCCATGGTGTATGGCCTGCCGACAAATAGCATTGAGATATATTAGATTCTAATACTTACACTTTCATTAAAAGACGTAAGATTTATTTTTCATTTTGCAGATGAAAAATCTTAGGTGTCAAGATAGAAATGTGTTCAGACCTATGGAATTTCATATTTGTAAAAAGTATAAACCATACATAGACAAATCTGTAATGACACCCAAAAATATGACAGTGGTTACTTATGGGTATTGATATTGTGGGTGGTTTTCTTTGTAATTCAGTTTTTTAAGAACAATTAACATAGTTTACTTTTGTTAGTACAAAAAGTTCAGGAAAAAAAGAGAATACTTGCCCAAAGATATGGAATCTTGTCAGAAAAGAAATTAAGTTCTTCATACACTTTTACTAGGACTTTGGTGTTTTAAGTATATTTATATGTATATTACATGTGGACAAGTAAGACCTCTCAAATTTGTTCCACCAGAGGAATTTTTCAAATTTACTTTTAGTTTTTTCTGTTGTTAATTATACTGTAGACATCTATCTGTTAACTGGAGATTGGCCTGAAATTTTTGGTTGATTACAAAAGGCCCTAGAAGAGTCATTGGAATAGTATTAGTTCTTAGTCATTATCAGCTTGGATTTGTTGAGTTTAAAAACTTCACCACCATTTTCTCGAGAACATATTAGAGAACGCTGTGTTTTCTAGAACCTGTATGTAATTGACTTTTTAGACTACTGGGTAATAGTTGAAATATAATCAACAATACGGCAGCAGCAATACAGTT
>CM053510.1:21995705-22078357 GCA_028627145.1 Eidolon dupreanum
TATTAATTTGTAAATATGGAGACCCTGGAGAAGAATTATTCCTAAAAAATACATTAATTTCATTTTTCTTTTAAGTTGTCTTTCATAGAATTTGAGTCATTTTCAATGATAGAAAATTTTGGAATGCATGTAAATATGGTCATAGGGTTCATATCAAGAAAAGTTTTGTGTTCTAAGACATTTATATGAACTTCGGTTCCTGAATTGCTAAAGCTTTTGACAGTTTTTTTAAGTCATCAAGCAAAAGTGGTTTTCCTTTGAGGTTCAAGGATCATGCCAAGGTCTTGGGGGCAGTATCGCTCCCTTTTTTTTTAACTTTGGTAAGGCAGAGGGTTTGCTGCATCTTGACTATCCCTGGAGAGAAGTAACAGGATTCAAATGATAGTTAGGAAGACTTGGGGTCTGCAGATAAGGTTAGGGACTCTGGAGTTTTCATTTGCTGTTGTTACACCACTTGTTGAGGGGCCTTGGGGAGATGATTCACCTCAGTCAGCCTCAGTTTCCCTATTTATAAAGTGAGCTTTTGTGTGCAGTCTTATGTTATCAGAGTTCTCTACATGTTAGCTGCTACTGTGGTTGCTGTTTTTGCTGCTGCAAAATGGTTATTACTCCCAAGCCAAAAAGTTTTCCAGACCTGCCATGGGCAGGGCTAATAAGAAGGGATGCAAATTCCATTTCTAAATTTTAGTGAGAGGAAATGTGGGGAGAAAGGACTCAACTACCTTGGCACTGAAGTTGTCACCTTTAAGAGAAAATTCTACCTTACCTAAGTAATGAAAATTACAGTGTTATTTTTCATGCTTGATTTCTGCCCTCTTATGCCAATATGTCTAACCTGGTAAAAGGAAGGTCACATGTATGAATTTTCATGGTGATTTCTAGAAAGGAGAGACCTTGACGGCTCAGCCCTCAAAGATTTTAACACAAGGTTAAAAGGTGAGAGGCAGAGGAACCCAAGTGAAGCAACCAACCCATTGCAGGCTGGAACTGTCCCTTATGAGGCTGCCTTAACCTGCCTTTCACGGTGTCGATATTAAGTGAAGTATGGAAAGAGAAAGCCAGTTCTACAGGCAGCTGCCAGAGAAGAAGGAAATGGCTAATAAAGTGTTTTTTTTAGCTGTTTGAACCAGTTAATTGTTGAGTTACTTCGTCGAGTGAGTTCTTTCTGCTGCCTGTGTAAGGAAGAACTGGACATGGACTGCATACCTGTCATGTATGCACTTGTCTCTAGCCTGCATCTGTTCGTAGGCTAAAAACGAAATTCACTTACAACTATTATCTGGAGAACTTTTATAGGTTTTGCAGAAAATATGACTGGAGTACAGCTAGGACCTGTTTTATTATTCCTGACACTGGCTTAAGGAACCACCTTTTTTTTTTAAGGAGCCAACAGTTTTTTAAAAAATGAAGTTCGGGGGTATTTGTTTATTTTTATTAGGTTATAGCTCTTCAGATACCAGAGCACTGGGAAGCCACACTGGCCCACCCATTGTACGTAGTTTGAGACTTTTTTTTCCAAGGAAATCACAGGATCTCTGGGTATGTTTCTAAATCATGGGACATAATTTATAATAAAAGATTTAACCTTTCTCTTTTTTCTGTATTCTGAAGCCAAATTATGACTGTTCCTGTGTCTGTCTTCTGTGCTCATTTTTTCTGTGTTTCTTTACAAAATCTCAGCATGTAATTATTATTCTGTTGAATTAAGTGCTTTAAGTCTGGTGTCACTTAGTTAACAACCTTGTTAACTTTGTTTTCCAGGGATATCAGTATGAACAACATCACTCAGTTACCAGAAGATGCTTTTAAGAACTTCCCTTTTCTAGAGGAGCTGTAAGTATCACTTTGAGAAACGATTGTTTGTTTTCCCTCTTCTCTTCAGAAGCCCTTACAACAGATATAGTCTAATGTTTCCTGTTAGGGGACAGATAGCTTCAGTGGGCTTTATACAAAGGAAATCATGTGTTTGGGGGAGAAACACACTGGATTTTTTAAGCGATGTAATTGCTGAAGTTATTTTTGAAAGCCAGGACTAAAAAGGTTACTTACATAAGACCTTTTTTTTTTTTTTTTTTTTTTGGCTGAAATTATAACTGTGGATGCTGCAGTGACACAAGTTAATTACAGTGCTATCCTGAGATAACAAGGCTGCTGTGTAATTACTATTGTCGTCAAAAGAGTTGCTGTATGGGTAACACAACCATAAAGAATAATACAAGGCATTTCAGGGTCATGATGCAGCAGACGATATCAACACAAGTGAGCAGAAAACTGGGTGTAGATCCCTTTGGACTTTTGCGGATGGGGTGAAGGCATGAAACAGGCATCATAGGTCTCTAAGAACACCTGTAACTTTAAGAATGTTTTGGAACCTGTCAGCTGCATATCATATTTCCCGTTTAACAGTTTACATTTTAGAAAATTTCTTTTCACTTATTTTAAACTCTAATGTGTTTTGCTCTCCACGCTTTTGTGAAGTTCATAGATAAAATAGGCACTTTTAGATTTTAAAGGAATTGGGAACTATCTGCAGAATCCAGGTGAAAGAAATAAAATCAGACTTGAATCAAGTTAGATATAGACTTTTAATGACCAAGCTAATTGATTATCTAGTATGTAGAGGTAAGAAGATTGCAGTTTGATACTAAGAATAACAAAGAGATACAGCCCTGGAGGAATCTAAATTCATATAACAGATTTAGTCCTACAGTCCAGCTGTTGAGTATTAGATGCAAGTCAGTGACTGTCTCTCGGTTCTTAGCTTGGCCCCTCCTCAAGCTGGGGCCCAGGAATCAAATATAAGACAGGCAGGTTGTGCTCCCTGCTTCTGACCAAGCATTGAAATAACAGTTAAGGATTTAATAAAGTTAAGGAGAAAGTTTTCTCCCACAGTACTTAGCTGAGCATAATGTTCCCACAGCAAAAACTAAACAGAGATAATGTGCCACTTCCAAGCTGGTGAACTGGTTCAAGTTACTTAAGTTCCCTCTGCTCAGTTTCTTTGTAAGGCACAGATAACAACAGTCCCTTTCTTGTAGTATTGTGGTGAAGACAATGAATTAATAGATATTAAATGCTTAGGACAGTTACGTAAATGCTAGCTAGTATTGCTATTACTATCTTTAAAGTGCATTAAAAAAAAGCAGTGGAATACATACCTAATACTATCTTTGGGTAAAAGGGTTAAATATTTTATTTTATTTTATTTTGGCCTGTGTGTTTTTGTTTAGTGAACATTAATTATTTTGCAATAAATACTTATTTTTAATTAAAATTTTAAATTGAATTTAAAAGGAGTGAACTATGTGCTTTTGAAGCCTGAGTCGTCATCACTCTTCATCAAGCTTTGAGATGCTTTACCTATTCCCTTTTATTTCACATATAGTTTTAGATTTAGGATTAGTCTCCCTTTACAGAAGTAATTATGCAATGAAAGAACATTAACAAGTGGTTTGTTCAGCCATTGTGTAACCGCTGTGGGATGTGTGACATACCAGATAGGAAGCAGAGACGTTCTTTTCTTTGGGTGGGGTGATTATGTGCCTTTGATTGCCAGTTCCACTCTGGGGGATCTTGTAGTGAGGACTTGGATGTGGAGTCAAACCCGGTTAATCTCTGCTTTGTGAAGTTCATCTCTCGGATTTCTTAAAATTTCAAATGACCAAGCATATATCAAGCTCATGAGTTCTGTTAGCCGACTTTTTTAATTGGCACTGAATTGAATTTGACCAGTAGTTCTTTGTAGCTAGGTCACGTTTTCTCTGTATTCTGCTCTCGCAGTGATGGGAGCCTATCAAATCAAGTCAGTATTCCTTCTCCAAATATTGTATGGGATTTCAAAAGTACATTCAGTTAGGAGAACTGATGGTTCATTTTAACGAATGGTTCAGAGTAGTGTTTCATAGTCTGGGAATACTTCAGGCATTCAAGGGAATTTTTTTCCATGTTAATATAAGCATGGTAAAAAAAAGCCCATGTTTTTTCTTTACAAAACATTGTAGTTGATTTTGACATTCCAAAATGATGCCGCCATGACTATTGTAATATTTCATAAACAGCGTAACCATTAGTCAAGAAGTCATCTGGAAGTCATTTAAGAGTGATTGTGAAGCTGAAGTGCCCTGAGTAGAAATGAATGATTTACTGCAGATTTTTCCCCATGATATTTAATGAGGTGTGCTTTACAAATTGTGACTGGTTGGCCAAATATTATATGATGATCCAGAATGCTTGGAATATTGGGTGGTATCACTTCCCAACCATACATTAGAAGGATTTATAGATATTTAGACTTTCACTTATTGTTTCAACAAATACTGAATCTGCTGCATGCCAGTGTTGTGGGTGGCAAGGATACAGAAACCCGTGAGTATGGTCTTTGTCCTTGGACTTGACAGTCTGTCCAGACCTGTGGTGTCCAGTTCCATAGCCACATGTCTCAGGTGGCTATTTAAATTTAGATCTAAAATAATTAAAATTAAAGAAAATTTAAAATCCAGTTCCGTAATTGAACTAGCCATCTTTCAAGTGCCCACTAGCCACCGGTAGCTAGTGGCTGTTGTATTGGACAGCACAGATAGAAAACATTTCCAATGTTTCAGAAAGTACAATTGGACAATATTGGTCTAGAGGAAGAGAGAGAACTAATATAGACGTGTGTGCAGGGTCAGTGGAAGCCTAAAGCAATGTATTTACTTGAGACTGTAGGGTTTGGTAGCTTCAGCTGAGTCTTAAAGGGCACATAGGAATTAGCCAGATGAGGAGGGGTAGTAAAGGAGCTTCAGGAAGAACCTTACAGCATATGCAAAGAGATAGACATTTCAGAAACATTGGAACCTATGAAGTGGTTAGTTTTTAGGAAATACCGAGAAATTTGAAATATTGAAACATAGAGAAATGTCAGGAGATGAGGCCAGTTCATGAAGGGAGATTTTAAGCTAAGGAGTTTAGATTTTATCTTAAAGGAGTTGAATTGGATATGAGGATGAGCAATGGAGACAATAGTAAGATTTTTGCTCTGAATGATTGGGTGACATTCACTGAGACTGGGAACCTGGAGAGCCTATCTGTTTGGGGCATGAAGAATTCAGTTTTATAAAGATAATGATGGTTAATAGTATGCACATAGAACTTTACAAGATATGAAAGTCTGTTCTCATAACTCTGTAAGGAGACGCAGTTTTATAAAAGCAGAAGCTGAGCTTCATTTGAGTTCATACTGTTTGTAGTTTTACTGGGACTTGAGGTCAGATCTCCAAAGGCTTGTGAGTGATGTGTATGTTTTCTTAGGGGCTGTTTCATCCAACTTTTTCAATGAAATATACTTTAGATACTACTGTTGCCAGTTAGTTATTTTTTTTTTTCACATTTAACCTACTTTTGAAGATTTTATAATTTATAAGAATCATAACCACCTCTTCCTCCTAGATATACAAAAATATAAGTTTTAGCTCTAAATTCAACACATACAGGTGATTTTTTGCACCTCAGTTTTCTACTCTTTAAAATGGGACTATTGTGAAAGGAAAATGAGGTAAATTTTGTAAAAGTGTGTGACCATATACAAAAGTAAGGTAAATTCTACTACTCCTCTTAAACATTGTAGTCTTTCTTTTTCTTAACGTGTTGTGGGGAGAAATTGTTGTATTTGGGGTTGGGAGTTGGAGTGGGCCTACAGGTTTCTGTTAACGATGTAAAAGGAAAGTCAGAATTCATAGAAAACATTTATTTAGCATCAGCATGATCTGTTTTCTGATACGATGCTGCCACAACTATTTTCGGTTCTCCTTAAAACCTGCCAGTAGAGGAATGGCTGAAATGTGGAGTCATGAAATGAATTTAATTAGAAAACAGCAGAAGGTATGTCCAACTACTTTAGGTGACCAAGAAAAATCCATGGATGTGACTTTGAGCTTAAGTGTTATAAGAGCAGTAGAAACCGTTGCCAGCTTTGGCATTTGTACAGTTATTGTTTAACACGTACTTTAAGATGAGGATAATTCTGTTCATTTCAAAATGTGCTTTGACTTTGGAACTCTTCACAATGCTTAAGTGAGACTTAGGTCTCAGAGTACTAATTCAAGATTACTATTTTTTTTTTTCATGTATAGGACAATTAATTCTAAATGGAGGCATTACTTTACAAAGGAGGACTGGTAAATAATTTGAACAGGGAGATTTCAAATCAAGTATAAACAGTGGGTCAAAACTGAATAGTTTAATATTATGTAAATATTGGCAGTATATGTATATATGTATACCCAAATACTCAAAATCAGACTTACAAAATGTTGTAGGCTTAAAGAATCTTTGCACATAGCATTAAATTAAATTTCTCAAATGTTAACATTCTTCTGTCTCTTTCTCTACACATATACACACATACAATATAAAATGTGAAATACATGTATTTTTTTTTTTCCTGAACCATTTGAGAGTAAGTTGCAGTCATAATGCCCCTTTACCTCCAAATATTGCGGTCTTTCTTTTTAAGTCTTTCTTGTTAATTCTAAAAACACAAGGATATTTGCTTAAATAACTGCAGTTCAGTTGTCAAACTCAGAAAATTAGTACTGATGTATGTATATCTATCTAGAGATAGATAGATAGATATAGATATAAAATATATATCTATAAAATCTATATATAAAATCATCTGATCTATAATTCTTATTAAAATGTAATAGCTGTTCCACTAATGTTCTTTATAGCAAAAGAAACAAATTTATGGTTTAGGATATAATCTAGAACAAGTTGCATCTGGTTACTGTCTTGATAATTTGTTTTAAATTTCTAAAACTATTTTTTTGTTGTCTCTGAGTTAATGCATATAATTAAAATTGGTCAAGCATGGCAAAGAGAAACTCTTTTAAGGTGCAATAGGAATAAATGACAGCCAACATTTACTGAGAATGTATTATGTGCCGAAAACATAATACATACTAATTGATTTAATGCTCGCAAAGCCCCTATCCCTATGGGGTGCATAGGATATTTATTATCACCCCAATTTACAGAAGACATGAAGGCTTTGGAGAGGTGAAAAACTCAGTGTGGTCATAGCAGAGCTAGGATTTGAGTCTACATTGATCTGATTCAAGTGTTTATTCTTAGTTTCTAAGTTATAATATCCTCAAGAGGCACAGGATTAAAAGGGAGCTTAGGAGACCATGCACTTGCTATCACCTACTGCTCTAAGTCTGTCCATAGCTAATCATCAAAGGTGGTTGGCTGCTCAACATTTCCCCTAATGAGTTCATTGAATAAAAATTTTATTAACAAGGAGTTCTTCCTACAACGAGATTTTTTTTTGACTAACCATACCATTTTATAGATGAGAATATCAAGGGCCAGCAGATGAGTGGCTTGTCCGAGGTACCACAGTGAGTATGTAACCGAGCCAGAATTAGACCTGCATAGTTCAATGCCATTTCTACTACATCCTATCAGCTTTCATATTTCTGAGATGTATAAGTGAACTCAAATGTTCTTACTGGTTTGTTTAGAGCTGTTGAAAGTAGCTGACTATTGTTCTCTTCTAATACAAAGAATTTCCTTTGCTTCTAAACTAAAGTTTGAGTCGTTTAATACTCCCTTGATGAAGACTTCTCAGATCGGCTCTATCAACTGCAGTAATTTCCCAGAAAAAGCAAAAAAGTTCCTCAGTTGCTCCAGTGATATTTGACAGTTAAAAATATTAAATTCTTGGAAGCATTTTCTTGTTTCACTTTCTAGAGCTTTGCTAGGAGGACTTGGTAGTGAAGATCACCGCCCTTATGTAGTGAGCTCACAGAGGGGTGTTAGTTGTCTCATTCATACCTTTTTCAATGTGTCATTTGGGGGAATTCTCAGATTAAGGAGTAAGGGTGAAAAGAGAAAAATGGGAAGGAACCTATGCTAAATGGACCTACTATGTACCAGATAGGCCCTCCCAGAACAAACATTTTATATATTTTTTTAATTATAAGACTCTGTGAACTATATTTGTTCCTATTTTGCTGATGAGGAAGCTGCTGATTTTTTTTTTTTTTCCAGAGAGGTTAAGTAACTTTCCCAAGGTCACACAGCTTGTTATTAATGGACCTCAGGTCTGACTCTTTTCCTATACATGTGGAGAGGATGAGGGAAGACTTATTAGACAATTCATTAATTCCGCAAACTTTTATTAAGTAACACACTGTTCAGTGTTGAATTAAATGAGGTTCTTCCCTTCAAGAGAGATGAACAGTATCCTGGAGTTATGGGAGCTCAAAGGAGAAGGGAAATAACTTTTAGTAAGAAGGATTAAGGAGGATCTCATCAAAGAGCTCGCATTTCTTGAGAGCCTTGAGAAGATGGTAGGAGTTATGAAGAGATAAGGAAAAAGGAGCAAAGACATGGAGACAGACTGGGATAGGTAGGAGGAATGATGTGGCGTTTGGTTTGATTGTAGTGCTGAACTCTCGAAAGGAAGTTATGGAAAACTAGAAAGGAGTTTGGGGCTAGACTGAGGGTCTTTCTTAGCTGACTAATAAAGAATTTCAACTTTAGAGTGGTTATTAAAGGTTTTTGAGCTAGGAAATGACTTGATCAGATATGACCCTCAATTACTGTAATCTCATAGCAGACAGAGAGTAGGGTATTTGAAATCGAGAGAATGTAGGGCGACAAATGAAGGTGCTAATGGCAACGGTGTAGGTGGGAATGATGAGAATCTAAACTAGAGCAGATGAGAGACTGAGGGGGATGGGAGAGCCTGTGCAAAAGATGCTGTGGTAATAGAATCAAGAATATCTCAGCTGAGATGACATAAGGTGTCACTGATAACACGTAATTTTAAGATTACCAGGAGTCTGGTGGTGCTTTGACAAAATTAAAGATAATACAGAAAGATAAATTGTTTCAGAAGAGAAGATATTACATGCAGTTTTGAATATACATAATTGACTTTAGGTGAGATACGGGTGGGGACATTCAGATGTAGAGTCTAGAACAGAGATTCATGGGTTATAGATTATAGAATAGAGTATTATGGGTATAGATTTTGGAGCCTTTTATTTCGAGATGATTACTGGAAACATTAGATTGAAAAAACTTGCCAAGGGAGAGAGGGTAGATGAAAAGGGAAGGAAGCCAAAGACAACTCCTTGGGAAACACTTGAATGAGGGTGTGGGAAGAAGACCAAGTGCCAGAGGAGCAGGAGAACTAGGGTAGAACTATGCCCCAGGAGCTGTGGGAGGAGAGATTTTTCACCAGAAATGAAAAATCAGCACTGATGTGCTGGAGAAAGGGGCCCATGGCCAGATATTGAGAAAAGGCCTGGGATTAAGCTTCTTGAGAATCATTTCAGTGGGGTTGTTTGAGTGATTTGGGGGTAAATAAGTTCATCAAGAAGCAGGCATTTGGCTACTGCTAGTAGTTGGTTTCTGGTTTGGAGAAGTCGACGAAGCTTGGAATATGTACTCTATTTGACAGGAGTCCACAGGGTTTAAGAGACAGAAACCCAGCTGAGGCATAGTAGAGGATTTATTGTTTCATGTAGAACTAGAAAGTCCAGAGGTGGGGTTGACTTCAGATGGTACTGGATCTCAGGGTTTAAATGTTATGAGAGTTTTCTCTTGCTCATCATTTCTTAGCTTCAGTTGGCTCTACTTTTGTATTTTGGCTTCATTCTTTTGTGTTGCAAACAGCTTGTCTCTGTATAATAGGAAATAAAATCTTTGGTAGCCCCAAGCTCATCTTTGCATCTCGAGATCCAAAATGAATACCTAAAGTCTTCCTCCCTGCGTTCAGCTGAAAACTATGAGGACTCCAGTTGGCCACACTTCCCTCATGTGCCTGTTCTTGAGCCAGCCATGCTACTCTGTTTAGAGTGGCCCAGCCTAGCATCGTCATGGCCTCATCTCCACTAGGACTACTTGGAGTGGAGAAGTTTCCCCAAATGAATCAGAAGAGGGAAGAAAGACACACTTGGGAGAAAGAAAGAGTTGTTAGCCCACTAGAATCTGGTGATTAGGCACACTGTGGGAAATAACTTGTTTAACTGGGTCAATCTGAAATGAACAAAGGATTGCTGAGGAATAGAAAGGTCCCAGTTAAAGCCTAGGTAATTTAAATTTAGAGCAGAACCAAAGGGCTCTGTAACTTTGTCCTGTAGTGCTTGTAGCCTAGAAGTAGAGGTGATGAAAGATGTGATGTACTCAGAATTTGGGATGGAAAAGTCAGGATTTCATAGGGGACTAGGGGAAATCAAGCAATTGATTGTTAAAGTGTTTAACGTGGATTCAGAAAGTGTAGAGAGGCAAATGAAACCACGGTTTGCTGGCTCATTTATTTATTTTAATCAAAGCTAACGATTTGTTCTTTGACTAAAAATAGTAGAGATGACAAGTAAATGAAAACGTATTTGATTTTCTACTAGCATGTTTGAATTTTCCAGCAAGGAAACAGTCTAAGTCATTTCTTTCTTGTATTGTTCACACCAAGTCAAGGCATGCTTGTTTAACACAATGTTATATGCTTTAGTGGAACATTTAACTCAGAATTTATTATATTCCCCTGCTCACTACCAATTAGTTTGTGTTATATGTATACATCAAAGAAGATTATGTTGGAGATACTAGAAATATTTATATTACAGATATATTTGGCTTTTAAGAAAATGACCATAAAATTAATGGATAATCAATTTTAAAAATCTAGACTCAGAAAAAGAAGAAGAGAGGAAAAATAATCACCCATTATCTCACCACTGAGAGATTCCCCTGGTTAATATTTTGTTGCATATACTTCCAGACTTTGCTGAGTATATGTATGTCATTTCTTTTTTAAAATAGAATTTTACTATATTGGTCATTTATGCTATACTTATCATTTAGCACATTATATTTCCATATTAATAGATCTAGTCTTTACATTCATTAAATGAATATATAGTATTTTATCATTTAGATGCTTCACATTTTATGTAACCATCTCATACTAATCAAAAGTTTCTTTACTCTGTGTCATAAACAGCAATTTTAGAAACACTCTTATTCTGCCTCTTTTTGTGTCTTTAATGCAGTATCTCTACACTGCTTTTACCACAGTCTGCTGTGCAGTTTTTCTAAAGCCTCGTATCAGGATTATATTTGATTGTGTGTATTATATATACATATGTGTGTGTGTGTATGTGCGTACGTGTGTGTATAAGACTCAAAATAACAGTGGCTTAAACATGTATGGCATATGCGCACACACACACACACACACACACACACACCCACACCACTATTATTGTTGTGTTACAAAGTCAGCAGGGAAGTAGGACCTGAAACTCAGCTCTGCAGTTTTAGGGTATAGCTAGCTACCATGTCAAGGTCAAAAAGGTAACTGTCTGCTGGAACTGCAGCCATCATGACCCAGTTCTCAGAGGCAGGAAGGATGAAGAAAGAAAGGAAGGAGGGAGGGAGGAAGGGAAGGATGGAAGGAAGGAGCAGATATTTTAAAGTAGCCAGCTTCAAGAATGATCTTGAATATACTTTATGATACTCCTGCTTACATGTCATTGTCTAGACCTTAGTCACATGACACACTTCACATTGGAATCTTGGAAAATATGACCTTTGAGATGGGCATATTGTCTGGACTAAAATACGGGTTCTATTACTAAGAATGGTTATTGATTAGGCAATTAGTTAAGCTATTTTTGGCTACAAATAAAACAACTCAAACAATGACAAAATGTTTTTATCTTGAATAGCAGGAAAACAACCCATAACCAATCCACAGGACTGGTTAGTAGAGTTGTTAGGCAACCTCAAGAATCTGGGTTCTCTCCATCTTCCTAGTTTGCCCTCCCTATCATGGACAGCACCATGGCTGCAGTCCCTCCACATACTATATTCAGACATCATGGCATCCAGAAAGAGAAAAGGGTCATCCTTTCCAGTGCGTCTCCATTGAGGAAGAATGCTACCTTTCGCAGAAACTCCCAGCAAACTTCCTGTGACCAGAACTGGAGTCACATGTTCAACTCTAAGTCATTCACTAGAATGGGATCAGCATGATTGGCTAAGATCAGTCATTTACTCATGAAACTGAGTCATGTGAAGGAGGCAGTATTTGAACAAATCCAGTATATTTGGTAGGCAACCAAGAATGTCTGCCACAGTTCCTCTCTGTTCCATTCCCATCGTACTCATTTTATATAGTTCATTTTGAGACCTTTCTACCACAGGAAGCCTCCTCTGGTTTTTCTTTTCTGAGTTCCTTTTGCATTTTCTCTGTTCCTCACCTCTTACTGCTGGATTGAGTGCCTTGTTATTTTATGCTCTTGGTGTATCAGTGTGTACTTACTTGCCTTTTCAACTCCACTCACTTTTTTTTCTAAAGGCAACCACATTTTTGAAGTTAAACTTGAGGGATGTGTTAAGATACAGTGTTTTTTACAGTTATTTTTAATGTATTGGTTTCAGAGACTTTATCAAACTATATAAAAATTAAATGCTATGGAAGTTTTATGTTTAATGAATTAGCCTCATTTAAGAGAAATGAAATGAGAAATGCCCTTGGAAAACTTCCTACTTATTTTGCCGTACCTTTGGTGCTTGGCCTTTAAGAGTGGGTCAATATTTGTTGGTTGATATTTGCTGTAAAAATTTTTTAAAGCTGTAACATATTTCCTCATATGGGTGGATATTGTATGTGTTTATTGTAAGAGAATAAGTGACTAGGTTGTCAAGATAACTTTGCTCAGGAAATATAACCACTGCCAAGATTTTTATTGATTTATCTATAATATAAGTCTTCTGTGGGTTGCTACAAGAGGAAGTGGAAGATACAAAGACCAGTTGGTGCAGGTGGAACTTAAGGGTCTTTAAAATGAATAAGGCTCTTTTAGTATGTAGAAGAGTTGTAGATGGCCTACAAACTGAATTTCAGTAAGAGCAGGCTTATTTTTTGTTAAGCAGTATTGCTTTAGTTTTCATGCATTTAAACAGAAATATTTGCTATCATGTCTGTCTGCCTGCCTGCCTGTCCGTCCGTCCGTCCGTCCGTCCATCCATCCATCCATCCATCCATCCATCCATGTATCCTCTTTATGAAGGAAGATTACTTTTAAAAACTTAGGAATTTCCATGATAGGGGTTCTTAATACATGCACGTTCATAAAACATACTCACTTTTTATAGATACTTACACAAAAGTTACATGAACATGTAAATCTCTTCCTGGTGTGTGAAACAATAAGGTAAGTAAGTAAAACGTTAGTTGATTCAGGAATCTGTTCTATTGTATCGGACGAGGTTCATTTAACGGAAAAGGCTGCTATTTAGCTATTTAGCTAGCCCTCTGTATTCACTAAGAAAATAACTACATCCTTTGGTTCTCCTAGTCATTTGTAGAAAATAACATAAGACAACATTGTTCTATTTCTAGAATTTACATTATTTTATTAACCTTGTGTTATTTCTAGGATTTACATTTTTAGTGATGCTATAGGACCTTAAACAAGACATGGAAAAAAATGGCTTACTTTCCTTATTTGTTTTAAAAAAAAAAAAAAACAGGATAGAGGGTGTGGTGATAAGACTTCCTGGCCCACTATCCAGGGTCATTTTAAAAGCCAGTAGAGTAAGATTATGAAAATAAAAAGTGTTACACAGATTTCAGTTTTTCATTGATATGTATTCACACTAAATGTCCTTAGTTGGGAACCAGTAGACCTCTTGAGGTCTTTGTTTTTCACAGGCGGCAGCAGAATTCTGAGCACGTAGAAGGACCTTAACATGTAAATAAATATCTGATTAAGGACTTAATTAGAAGTATGTATTATAGTTTTTTTTTGCTTTTACTTTATAAGTCTTGTCTAAATTTTAGATCCTGCTGATTTCAAATTATATTTAATAAGAGAATGTCACTCACCTCCTGTTGGACGCTTTCCTGTGGCCATACGTGTCCATTTCAGTTTTGATCTGGAAATGCTTTCTCTGAAGGCAGCGTCCTGGGCTGGTAGTTGTGTCTGTTGTTATTTGCAAGCAGCATTATGCTGTGCTGATCCACCTACTTGAGAAAATTGAATGACATTGCAAGAGAGGCAGCCTAGACATGTTTGGGTACAATCTGTGATAGTTTGTATGTGTGGCTTCAAATGAAGAGCTGCTGGGTGGGGAAACGTAGGTATAGAAAGAAACGGTGAAGGAAGAGAGAAAGTATTGCTGAGGGGTAGATAAAGGTAGCTCAGAAGGGAAGGGTGGTTCTCAAAGTACTTTTCTGTCAGGACTCGAGAATAGCACAGTTCTGGGCCACCTGGTAAGTAAGCACCTCTGCAAAATGAAGGTAGTCATATGAATGCACAGGCAGCTGTGGCTGCTCTGTCTTCTGGTTTCTCACCTACTCCCCAAACTCCATAATGTGTTAGAGAAGTTGCCAGGAATAAAGCCCCTCTCGTTTGTATGAGAAGTGTTCTTCAACCTTTCTGCTGCAGTTGCTTTGCCTCCATCTGCTTGCTCCACCCCAGGCTCCTAACAGCAGCTGCTGGAAGCTCCCGAACCTTCCTCTGCCCTCCCCCCATTTCAGTCCATATGTCTACTCAGTGTAGACTATAGTCCACACTCTTCTGATTCTTGGCTAGAATTTCAGCCACATGGCTACAATGAAATTTCTGTAACAGACTAGAAGAAACCTAAATCCAGGCATTTCTCAGAGAAATAAACACCAATAGCTTATTCTCTATTTCACACTTGCCTGTCTTGTTTGTTTAAATAGCTTTCCAATGAAGAAATCCTAGTCTAATTCAGCACATAGATTACCTTCTGAAATGTGTCCTACTCGTTCACACACACCATCGACCAGCGTCCATTTAACTAGCCCTGTTACTGCTTCCCCCTCTGGAGGGACGGCAGATAGAAAATATCATGTAGCATATGCATTTAGAATACAGGATATAATTGAACTCCAGCTTCCTCTGGAAGGAGCCCCTAATATGAATTTGTGGACCTTATGAATAATAAATGCACACAAAACTGATTCACAAAGACATTATACACTGAGCCACTTGTATCCTGTTTCCTGGAAGGGTTCCAAATCCACAGGGGGAGCGGAAGTCTAGTGGATTACTGTTTTCCTCTCCTTGAACCTTTCTCAGTCTCTCTCTGCCTTGGCTCTCTGTGCTTCTGGGATTGTTATAACAAGCAGAATGAATGGGAGTTGCCTTGAGGTAGCCTGGGTCCCTATATGAAGTCCTGCTAGACTTGTCTTAATTCTGTGTGATCATGTGTGTGACTCAGAGTGTGTTGAGATAATACTGTTGACCACTGGACTGATGTGCCTGTGTTTAAAGTCCACCCTGCCTCCCTCCCCTTAAGAAAATATACTACCATTAAATGTTAAGAAAAAGAATTGTTGCTGTAGCATTTTCAAATCTAGCCAAGTAGTTCTTTCTTGTTAGGAGAATGGAGTAGAAATGAAACAAGAGAAGAAAACTTCCTGGAAAGTGAAGAGAATCAGAATCAGTAAGCTTTTCCTACTCTTCAAGTAGCAGTGTTACCTTTTTGAATCCAGAGACATATCTTGGGGATTAGTTGAAGCATTACAGCAAATACCAAGGGTATTCTACTTGTCAGGCCCCATGCAAGAGGTTACAAAATTATTATAACCTAGTCCTTGCCTTTAAGAGACATATAACTCAATTGAAGGATTTGCAACAAGGTCATAGTAACTAGAGACAATATAAGATGTGTACAATGAGGGAGCTTTGTGGAATCAAAGGAAGGTGATATAATGGTTTCATATGATGGTAGTATCCTACTTGGACAGTGATGATGAATAAGGTTTCAATTGACAAAGGCTGGAGTAGGGGTATTTCAGGTGAAGAAAGTGTCATGAGCAGGGTCAGAGGTGGAAAAGCATAGTGTACTAAATTGCGGATACAAAGAACACTGTAGAGCTAGATGGGAAAGGAAGAAGAGGATCATACTGAATGGGTTATTCAGCAGGGGAAAAACCTTTGAGAAAATGCTTTGGGAGTTGTGCTTTTTAAGATTTAGATCTCAACAGAATTGTAATTAAGTGGTTGGAGGCAGGAGTCTCGTGGAAATTCATGGCAATAACCCAGGTGGAAAAATAAATGAGGGCCTAGAGTTAGGTGACAGCAGGAAGAGTAAAAGCGTAGATGGATTGACACCTTACGGCCAGGCTCTTTATGGTCTTTGGAGACTGAGAAGGTTGAGGGTACAGAGGGGAGAAGTAAGTGATTCCTGGGACTGTATAACCTCAGCAAGCACAAAAGTATACCACTTTCATTTCTGTGTTCTCGCCTTACTGATTTTTTTTTTCCTTCAGGGCTTCACAGAAATTAGAAAAATAGTAAAAATTTATAAATATCACCATTTACCAAATTGAAAAGTTTTTCTGGAGCCAGCCAATAGGTTCTCATGATGCAAGAAGCTTAAAAAACTAAGTCTAGCACAGACAACCTCAGGCATAGAATGAAAGTAGCGGGTTTTTGGTAGGAGACGACCAGTGGTGACAAACTCTTTCTTGAGATCAGCCACCTCTTTTTCCTTGGGAGTTGCTAAAAAAGCACAACAGAAAATGCTCTGTCTCCCACCTTTGGCACCCAGAGGTCCCATCCTCTCCCCTTCCTACTGGTCATCTTTGGCTGTGGGAGAGATGACACCGGAAACTCCTGTACAAACTTGCAGTTCTGAGCTCCTGATGCCGTGATCCTTGCTTGTGAGCCCTTCCTTGTCTGCTGGGTGAGAGCTGTTGTAGCTCAAGCAAGGCTATTAACTTGTCCAAGTCCAACTCTTTTCTACTTCTCTGGGAATTATTTCCCAACCTCTTGGTGACACATCAGAGGTATCACAGTGCAGGAGAAAGTGGATAAGCCTTGGAATGCTGGCTCCTCTGCTTGCCAAGTCACCTAATCTCTTAGGGACTCAGAGAAGTAGGGCTACTGTTATGAGATGGTTAACATGAAAGAGAATGTCTGTATACCCCTATCATGGTGCCTGTAACTACTGTGGGCTCATTGCAGAGTAGATTTTTCCTTCCAGAAATGCTGACTTTGTCCCTAACCCTGTTATTTACTCCCTTTCCCTCTCTGGATCTGCGATTTTGGATGTGAAGCGTCCCTAGGGTCTGCTCTAAGAAACACTGGCTCATAAAATAAGCCAAAGAGGCTTTGGAGGGTACAGTTGCTGAAGCTGCAGAGCCTTTACCTAGCTGCTGCACTGATTATTCATTAGCACAGGAGCTTGGCGAGCATGTGTAGATGCATTCCTGAAGGCTCCACATAGTATGTGTACTCCAGTAAGAAACGAAGAAATCAAAGCAGCGTGAGGTAGTGGACCCCCTTCTCAGCATCATCCCTGCCCACCGCATCCTAGTAATGTTGATTCCTCCAGGTGGTAGGCTTGCATCTCAGGGTAAGCCACATGCAGAGAGCTCATCTGGTAGTTTTCAGTGATGATAAATAGTGGAGAAAGAGAGGATGCTTTTTGAAGTTGGTTACTTTAGTTTTCCCACGACTTGTAAAGGGGCAGAGATTTAGGAAAAGGAAGCAAATGTTTTGGCTCATGTGGTTAAACACTCTTTTCTCTTGGCAAGTAAAGGTAATCAGGTTCTCTGCATTTTGCCACTTCCTTTGTTAAATTATAAAATATTCTTTTTCATGAGCTCCAGTACAATAGACTGAACTCTTCAAGGAAAGCTCATTGATATGGGGACAGTAAAAGCTAATATTAGAGACAAAAGAATAAGAATCCTGTAACAACTTCAGTCTGTTTATAGTGTTTGATTGTTTGGCAGACTCGACAGTTCAAGGCTGGTCTTGCAGATAATGTGGAGGAACAGTCATAGTTACATGGTGACTTGCAGACCTGTGGGGGGAAGAAGGCTATTGCCTCCTGTGGTCCTTATGGCACAATTTGATCTTTTAAGGGTGTGATCTTCTGAACACTGCATTACAGCTGTGAGCATTATCAATTGAAAGCCCCTGAGAGTGTGTACACTAAGCCTGCACCACGGTAGACTATGGGGTGCTAAGCACAAGAAATTCTGAGAAAGTGGTTTCAGAGTAATGAGTTCACCTATTAATGAATGATAACAGTGGTGTGAGGTGCATGCCCTGTTCTTGGAAGTGTTTGTAGTTGGCCTCCGAGACTATTGTGCAAGAAACAGCCAGTAGAAGGTAGTTTGTGACCAAGTTCGAGTTCTAAGAATTTGCACCTAAGAATGGAAATTTTCATGGGAAGTAACACTGGAATTCGGTATTTAAGGGGTGAAGATGAGATGGTTAGGTATGAAGCATTTAAAGACATAGTAATGAAGCTGTAGTAGTCCATAGTAGTCCAGAACCAAGAGGATTTGTTGAGGAGAAACATTTTTAAATGGAAAGAAGTCTTGAAGAGGTCTTAAAACCATCTTCAATCTTCATTTTACATATGGTGACTTCTAAGAGGTAAAATGCTATGAGCCTGGATTGTGGGATGCCTCAAAAGGCAGGCAGTATAGAGCTCGGGTGCTAGGGTGCCTTATGAGAAGCAAAGTAAATGGTGAGAGGGTTTTTTAGGAGTTTAGTTTCGCGGCATGAATCCTCTTAAAACTGTGATGTTTGAAAATTCAGCATTGTTATCTTTGCTGTTGAAGAAATGACATACTCACTTTTGGTTTCTGAGTCTTCTGCTTATTTCCCTTTTTCACTCTTCTACCCACTCCCTCACCCAACACACATACACATCTTCAGTACACATTTCTATGTTAATACTAGGCAAAGATCAAGTATTATCCTTTCCAAGGCTATTTGCATTTTAACTGGGAGAAAAATTCAAGAAAATAACAATGTATCTAAGAAGTAGAGTTTCAGACCTCAGTGACTTCAAAATTTTAGGAAGGGTAAAGGAGCCTTTCTGTGTTCCTAAAATTAAGGTGTGTAAGAGGAACAGATTGGAAGGAGGGGGATACCTCAAGTCTAAGAAGAGGCTGTTAGGTGCCTGACACTTAGTAGGCACTCATATTTGTTAATGAGTTAAACTTTTTAATGAATGAATGAATTGATGGATAAGGCTCAGGGGTGTAGGGTGCTTACAGAGAGAAGAGAAAGGATGATGGAAATAGAAGCTTTAAATGAGGAATTAATATGACTTGGTGACTATGTGATCCTATGAGAGGGAGAGAGCATTTTTTCAAAAAAAAATTACATATAACAAACCCCGTCGCTTAGAAGGATACTCCAGAGGGAACCAGGAAACCGGGACAGTGCTGTCCTTAATCATGTGGGCACACAACTATCATTTTAAGTCAATACTTGAAAAACTTCCTTCAGTTCACCTGTTTATAAGTTACTTATATGAGTTGCTTTCTTACTTCCTGCTTCTTCTCCTTCAAGTCCTCTGTTCAACTTTTCTTCCCATTTATGTGTCTGGGAAGTGGGAGGAAATATAGGCCTCAGTAGGAATGGTGTGCTCAGATCTCTTATGAAAGGGCCCAAAGAATTCTTGTCCTTATTCTTACTCCCACTTAAATTTGTCATTTCAAAATTTCTTTATGGCAACGTTTATTTAAGAAAAAACCTATAGGCCTTCTGTTTGGAAAGCTGTGCTTACAATGACTTTTACTTTTTGCCTGTCTTTTGCATGGAATATGCTGCCCTAGGTTATGGAGAGATAACAGGCTGACTTGCCTCTTGAAGGCATTCCTCCTTGACAGACTGGTTTGCTCTGATCTGAATAAACAGGACTGTCTACCGACCAGTAGTCTGTATTTATGAGGCACTTGGAAAACACTGCAAGCTACAGAGAGTGACCATGAATAGCAAACTTAATTTGGTTTAATGTGTTTTGGCTTGCTTGACCTCACCAGAATAAAAATGTGCCTGTTTAAATTATTGTATTGGGAGTTTAAAAAAAATTCTAGAGACATTCATCTCACTGGAAGACTCTTAGGATCACTTTTGCAGAGGTTTAGGTCCATGTTTAATGTCACATGGACTTGAGAAATGTGTAACATAGAGCTTTAATCACAGATTAGGTAATTGTGAGTTCTGAATTTTAAGAGTCTGAATTACAGTTTTTTTTTCCTCTTGCTTGCTACTTTTTTTTTTCCCTAGACGATTGGCTGGCAACGACCTTTCTTTTATCCACCCAAAGGCCTTGTCTGGGTTGAAAGAACTCAAAGTTCTGTAAGTAATGCAATTTTAGAGTTTCACAGCTGGCTGTGTGTTTTCTTTCTGCATAGTCAACATGCTTGGAGCTAGGTTAAGCACAGTTTCTTTTAGTTCAGGATTAAAAGATTTAAGGAGTGGCCAATGGTAGTGTGGGAGGCTAGAGGTTGAGTTAGGCAACCTTCAGTCTAGATAACAAAAGTTAAAATCTAAATAATAGCTATTCTGACCTATAGTGCATTATGGTTAGGCTTTTTGTGTGGCTAATGCATTAAATAAAAATCATATTTAAGCTCTACTGGTAGGGTTTTGTTTATACTTGTTTTATAGCTATAAGAACTTTGAATTTGCTGACCCTAAAGGGAAGAAGGCTTATAGGAGCTCCAAATGTTAAAATAATTTTAGAGCTAGAGAACATTGAGATGCCTGTGATTTATATAGCCTGTGAGTGACCAGGACATAAATTCCTGGCAGTGGTCAGGAGTTTGGAAGGTGGAGGGTTGGGAACCAGGCCACTGACTGCCAGCCCCAATTCTACCAATGCCACTGCCTTGCTGGGTGACCGCCTGCAAGTCACTAGTCTCCTCTGGTTTAGTGAGCTAGGTGGGCCCTTTACCATTCCATTCTGTGGTTATGATTTCTGACAGGCCGTTATTTTATTAATGTGACAAGGAATAGTTTTAGGCAAAAATGATAAGGACTTCATTTTTCATACTCATCCAATCCTTAACAATTAGATGATTAAAGCTCTGTTTTTGCCATGACCCTGCATTCACTGAGGACATGGCTACTGCCCCCTAAATGCTCAGGGTCTTTTATCCTCCTAGCAAAATCGGCTTTACCTAATGTCCATGTTTCTGGGCTCTGTTTTATTTTGTTTTGTAAAGGCCTTCGTGATTCCAGTGGGTTTGCTGTTTTCTCCCAGTTAACTTGTTACACCCCCCAGTTACCATGAACAGTACGACCTAGGGTGATGCATGTTAATTAATTCCTGAGCGTGACACAACCCCTGGAGATGTAGCTCTCCCAGCAGGTCTGTTAGGAGATGGCTTGGGTTTCATTTCTGGCTTTACAACAAATGCTTCTTGTTTTTTTTGCAATTCTTTTGTCTTGGGTGCTTTCCACCTCGACCCTTCCCCGCCTATCCCTGCCATTGGAAATATTTTTTTGGAAAGAAATGACTCTGAATTCTTCTAAGACAAAATGGTAACAATTGCTTGTTATTTACTAACCAAAAATTTCCTTCCAGAACCCTCCAAAACAATCAGTTGAAAACAGTACCCAGCGAAGCCATTCGTGGACTGAGTGCTTTGCAGTCTTTGTAAGTAACGTTTTGGTTTTCTGCATTCTTGAATCATTAGGAGACCATCTGGCTGCTAAACGTGTAAAGAACTGGAATTTCAGGGAAAGGAGGGATTTATCCTCTCATCTGGGATGAAAATGGGGTTGACCGGTTGCTACTATCGAAATGTCCTCTGGTGAGAAAGAAGGGGGTGGTTCAGTTTACCTCCTCTCCTGTCTCAAGGGTGAGAGAAAGCTACAAGTGTACATGGCTGGGTATAATTCCATGAGCCTGTATGTGGCAGGTGATCATCACTTCTTTGGAATTAGAGTTATGTGTGTACAGGAGGCCCAGTGTCTTGAACCATGACAGTCAAGAAGCAGCCAGAAAGAGGTTTCTGTTTCAGGTGGTAATGATAATCAGAGCAAATTGATTATAGTTCCTTATCTGTAGACATTGAATACACATTGAGGGTGGTAATTTAATCTCCTTCTTCCCAGGTTTTTCTTTTTGAGGGAAGTTTGCTTTTATGTAGCATGTTCAAGATTTCAACATTTGGTTTTGACCATGTTCAGCCACTAATTTCAGAAGCTTTTTCATATAGCACTTCACTTTGTTCTTTTTTGCATTCTTTCCCATGTGTGTGTGCGCGTGCACGCATGTGTGTGTAAACCTGGAGAATGGGTATTGTTGCTGCCAGGGTTGGGTATGTACACCCTTCTTTCCTTTCTATTGGATGGATCAGGTAAGCAATAGTGGTATCACAGGGACCATGCAAATCCACAGAAGATTTTGAAGATACAACTGTTTTTCTATTAAATACACAGATATTTGTTAATGATTAGAATACATGTTATGGACGTGTGTTGCGGCTACACCTTTAGGTCTCTCTGTCCCTGGGGTAGAAGATCAGCTTCCTATGTTGGGGGGAGGGGGGACGGAATTTGAAGGAAAAGGGTGAGAAGCACTGAACTGAAACATGGTTACTGCGATTCAACTTTTGCCAAGATTAAGAAAAGCCCTGTGCATATTTGTCTGTCAGAATGTTTGCATCACTCACAAAAAGACATTCAGATAAGTTCACATTTATTAGAATTCTGAAACAGGCCTATTTGGTTTTGAATTTCCACTTTGCTACTTACTGTCTGTGTGATGCTGGGCAAGTTATTTAAAATTATACAGTAGTTTGCTCATTTTCATTACTCACCATGCACTTTAATGCATGAAAAGACTTACGACAATATCTGACATGTAGTAAGATCTCAATAAACATTTGCAGAATCTATTAATATTAATAATGATGATATATTTTATCAGCTCTTTCACTACTGGTTTATCCAATTTGCATAACTAGCTGAAGGGAATGTCTTTGAAAGTAATGAAAAAGCATTCTTCAAAACAAGGGACTTTGTTAGTTATTCTACTAGAACAATGAATGCGAATACCGTTTTGTTCATGTTCTAATACTAAATACAATGGGACTAGGGCAGTTTCTCAAAGTATGGCACTTTGACCCTGCAACAGAATCACTAGGGGGAAATTGCTAAAATGCAGGTCCCTTGGCCATATCCTAGAAGCGGTGATATTTTCTCTTTAAAGGTAAGATCCAGAAAGCTTTATTTAAAAAAATTTGCCCAGATAATTCTCATGTACATGGAAGTTTTGAGAATCACTCTGAGTAAAAAAGTTATAATAGTTATCACATTTATGTGTTTTAGGATATAAAATTAGATTATAACCACATCACATATTTGTATACAAATTTGTTCCATAGGATTTTTTTTTTAAATTTATTGCCCTTTGAAATAACTGTAAATGTAAGCTTTGTAGGAGATGCATGTGTTACAGAAAGACTCAGGTGAAAACAACGGAGCCGCTTGTCCCATCAACTTGCAAATACAAAACCATTTTAACTGCACTCAAAACACATCACTGGAAGTTGTAAATTATAGATTACCTTTTGATTTTAGACTAGATATTCTAGTAGTTTATGGGAAGTGAATGTTTAATAAAAATATGTATTAATAAAGCATATTTTCTCTTGTAAAGATTAAACTTTACAGTGTATCTAATATCATAAAAAAGGAATATCCAGGGTTGGTCATTTAATGTCTAGTTGAAATAAAAATCTAAAGTAAAAATATGTATATTAAGTAGCTCATTTCACCAAAGTGCCAAGTTATGGAATATAAGAATTTGTTATTCACCATAACGAATTGAGCAGATTCTGAGTAGACTTTCAGTGAGTTGATTGGAATGAGCTCCTTTACAGAATTTTGACTTTGCTGCCTCTACACCCTTTCCACCCTCAGACAGTTGTGCACCGAGGAAGCCATCTTTCTTCACTCAGATCTGAATTCATTAGACATTCTAAATAGTTCCCTGTTTTCTTGTGCTTCTTCAGAGTTCGTTTTACTTCAAGACCTTCATACAGAATTATTTTTATTTCCCAAGACTCAATCATTTTGTGTAGTTTAAAGGCTAAAAATGAGAAGACTAATAATCTTTGAACTTCAGAAGAGAAAAATTGCCAAGAAAACATACAAATAGATTCTTTGTAATTTGTGGTTCATAAGTACATTAAAGGCATTTATTGTCAACTTAGATGATTTAATGTGTTTTTCACAGTAATCTTTGGTTTCTTCCTCTGAAATACTGTTTTAAACCAGTGTACTGTGTTCATTACTCATTGAGCGAGTTGCGTTGTTTAAATTATGTCCACAATTAGGATGGAGGGTTGGGGTGAGGAGAAGAGTCAAAATAATATTTTGTTATAAAAAAGGCATTGAGATGTTTTTATGTGTATCAGAAACACAAGGAGCTATGAGTCAGGCCTGTTTTATTTGAGAAAGAAATGTTCATGGGTTTGTTAGCTTAGTGGGTGTAGTGGTCAAGTTAGATAGAATTGAAATTCTGTCACTGTGTAAAACAGTCTTATCAGCACTTGAGTCAGTTTGCAAATCTGATCTTCAGACCTGAATTACATGAGAGATTTCCTTGTGGTTTTGAAGTAGTGCTTAAAAGGTGCAAAGTTCATTAGGATTTGAAATTGACCAGAAGTGGTTTGATGCAAGTGAGTGTTGATGACTATAAAATTTGAAAGTGAATTGTTCATATTCATAAAGACAGTGTGTAACATTCTTCCACAAAGCCATGAAAATGGCTAAAGCATTGCCTGAGGAGGATATTAAAATGACATGTTAGTATTTGCTCCATTAGATTTTTTTCTTTGCATTATTATCATACTTATGTTGAATATTAAAAGATTCCAAAGACTAAGTTTTCTAGGTTTTCCACAATAGCAGAATTTCTTAACTATTTTAAACTAGGAACTAATAACAAAATATATTTACATTATCGCTAAGTTAAAAGTTGAGGGAGAGCTGTCAATTACACAAGTGTTTATTGATAGCATAGACATTCATCAGTAAATATCTACTTATAGAATTATTTGATATTGTAATTGCATTTAAGGCAAAAAAAAAGTATGCAAGTCTCATTAAGAGGTAAAAAGGATTTTGAGAGTAGAGAATAGATGCATGTTTTAAAGACAGATATTAAGAGAATTCAGTTAATACATTGTTAACCTTTTAACAACTAAAATGCACTTAAATAAAATAATAGCTGTATAGAGTTTAAATGATAGAATACGTTACCCAAGCCCACATCTTCTCCAACTTTGTGAGCTATCTGATGCCATTCACTGCATCTATTGAATGAATCAATTATAGTATTTTCTTTGTTAGGATTAATATTAATAATGTAGGCCATTGATACCAAGCCACAGATCTAAGACAAAGTCTCTGTGAAACATTAATCTCTCAGTGTAAGCGCAATTCTTTATGGGCTTGCCACCAACACCCACATGTGAATTGAAGTATAGGGATTAATCATTGAGTCACCACAAACCCTTCTCATTTTACTTCCTATTTAAGGGTTTCATTTTTCCAGAGTTCTTCCTTTTGATCTCAACCTATGTGTGTGACTTTGCAATTTTGGGAAATTTTTAACACAGCAGAAATTGTGTCTTGGCATTCTTTGTTATTATTTTGCCTAAAAGATCGTTTTATTACTATCTTAGCCCAAAACTCACCTTGCTATAAGTCAAGGCTATCCCTTTGTTGTTTGTTATATGGCACAGAATTCTGCATGAGCGTGCATGATGCATGTAATAATGGACTTAGGTTAAAAAGGTACTGGCAATTTATTATGGTATTTTACCACATCGCAATGAAACGTTTCAGTGGGGATATCTGTGTGCATGCGGGGAGAACATTGCTCATTATATTGTTGAATATGAATGCAGATTATCATCAGTATGATAACATAAGCAGTTTCAACTTTTAAACTGCTGTAGCACTGAGAAACTAAGGAGGGACTTCAGTTTGTACTTAAAATCCAAATCTGTTACCTGGCCTACAGGGGTCCGAATAATCTGGTCCTTGTTTGGCATCCCCGTCTGTGTCTCTGTGGACCCTCCACTCCCTTCCTCCTGTGTGCTAACCACTCTGACCTTCTGGGAGATGCTGGGACCACACCCAGCTGGTTTCTGCTACTGAATCTGCCCTCAGTATTTCCTGGCCCAGCTCCCTCTGCCATTCACTCACTGGCTCTTGCTCCTTACAGCACCTTCTTAGAGATATTTTTCCTGACCCATGCATTTTAAGTAGCTACCCTCCCTTTCCACCCCTATTCATCTTCATCTCAGTACCATGTTTATTTACTTCGTAACACTTTTAACCACTCTTAATTTGTTTATCGTATCATATATTAGCCCCACTAGAATGTCATTCTCCTGAGGACAGGCCTCACCATTTTATCTTTTGTGCCTAACGAGATGATCCACTTAAATGTGTCAAATAAATTGCAAATAATTAAATTAGCTATAAGTAGAATTTAATTACATTAACTATTACATTATGTGGTTAATTGTATGATTATATGTGCAGTGTCTCTAAGTGGAAGTTTCTTAAGGCTGTGAAGTGTGTGTGTGTGTGTGTGCATGTGCATGTGTACACTCCTGTCTCCTCACTAAAGTGAATCTAAGTAGCTTTGTAGCCAGGACTTTACCTGTCTGTAATATAAAGGATGCCTGTTCTTCTCAGGTGTAGGTTCTAGAAAGCCCAAGGAATAAATAAGCCTAAAAATGTTTGTTTCTAAGTGTATTCTTAAGACAGCTGCTTAGTTTCCTGAGCTCTTCCATTTTCAGTGCCCTATCAGTTATCTTGATTTTATCAGAAAGAAAGCTTCCATCAGATCCTTACCAGGGCCAAGGGCCTTTAACCCCGGCTAATCTGCATGTGGGAAGGAGACGCATGTGGGGCTGGGGTGGTTAGCTGGAGCAAGAGCTGGTTACTTGCCTGGAGGGGAAAGGGACAATTATGGCAGAATCTGAAATTGGAGTAGTGTAAAGAAACAGGAGGCACAAAAAGAATTTCCTGAACTTGAAAGCTGTCAAACTCAATTTCTTTAAAACTATGCTGTCATTTTGACTTTTCACTAGATTTTTTTTTTCTTCCTCTAATTTTCACCAAGAGGTCCAAGCCTGTCAAGTATGAATCTAAATAGTAAAGATATATCAACAAGGAGTTTATGAAGGAAGTTATGATTTGCCTGATACATGCTATCCCTTATCATATTAATAAGGTTGTCTTTGTGTTGCAAAGTGATTTTTCCAATTAGGCTTAGTTGGACCAGCAACAGCACTTAGGACTTAGTTTTTTAGATTTTCAGATGGAGACTTAATTTTAAGTATGAGTAATCTTATTGGGAATGTGTGCTTAATTCAAAACTTGGAAAAACTGAAGAAACTTGAAAGCCACAATAGCACTGATCAGAGTAGCTGTTCAACTTTTTCTGTGGACAGTTTGTTCTGTTTTTAATAACTGAATTTTGACAAAGTAATTTTTTTTAAAAAGTACTTAGTGCTAAGAGAAGAGGAGAAGGTTGCTTTGCCAGTACATGATACTTATATTTTTAACTTGGCAGGTGGTAATTATGATTGTTAAGAATCTATTGAAATGGTTTGTTTCAATAAAAAAGATTTTAAAAATAGTTTTTTATTTTTCCCTTTTGGTACCAAGTCAGAATAGCAATTAAAATTAATATAAAATATTAGTTATGATGTAAAATTGCAAGTAGTTTTATTTGCTTAACTTAGTGTCTTTTTTTATATATTTTTGATAAATATATTCTGAAATGTAAAATTCCAGCTTGAACTTTGCAAGGATTTTCTTTTTTTTTAAAACATCTTTCTGCTCTAAAATTGCTTCAAGCCAAAGATCTTGAAGAATTCAGATTTAGATTTCTTTCTTTTTTTCTGAAGGAAAGGAATGAACTGACTTCCATACACGGGTCTTAGAAAAGCTGTTGAATTTTATGAGACCTTCTAGTGAAATTAAAAACATTAGGATGCCTCAGCCATGATTGTTTTTATAACTCCTTTTTGTTTTGAAAACTCAGAGTTGTGTGAGTTGGATTGATTCATTCTGCTAGAACTTGTTATTGAATGTGGTCATTTGTGTTTCTGTCAGGCGTTTAGATGCCAACCATATTACCTCAGTCCCCGAGGACAGTTTCGAGGGGCTTGCTCAGTTACGGCATCTGTGGCTGGATGACAACAGCCTGACGGAGGTGCCTGTGCATCCCCTCAGCAATCTGCCGACTCTGCAGGCGCTGACCTTGGCTCTCAACAAAATCTCCAGCATCCCCGACTTTGCATTTACCAACCTGTCAAGCCTGGTGGTTCTGTAAGCATCCACCCCTTTTAATACCATATGTTTGTGTTAATTTGGGGGCAAAAACAGGTTTTGTGTGACAAATTATTATGAAAGCACCTCACTGATTATGCTCCCGATGATTTAATTTTACAAAATTAAATATGATGACTTTTAAAAATACAAAATAGGATAATTTAAAAAATTAGCATCTGAAGATAACTTTTGAATCTCTCTAAAATATATGACCATTTATAATTATGAGAAGAAACTGGGTCATTCAGCAAATACTAGTACAGCTTTTACTTGTGTATCAGCAATATATTCAATGTTAAAAGAAGCAGAATCGTTTTGAGATGTACACAGAAAAGTTTCAGTGATATTTTATGTTTTTACCAACTTGTCTATTCAAAGTGTATATGATTTTCTGTGTTTTTAATTTTTGAAAACTTGGACATAATAAAATGGCATTTCTTTTAAAATCTGTTACCAATTCTCGATAGAAGCTCACTTGGCCCCCCTCCAAGCCAGTCCCCACCTGCCCATAGGAGAACTCACCAGAGTTTTACTTTATATGATTAAAAGCTCACCAAAACTTTTGATAAGAGTGACTGAGAAATCCTTAATGTGCATACCCTTTTTCTATTTAGAGATATTTTCCTTTGTCATTGGTGTTCTGTCCAGGGAATCTGAGTCCATGAAGTGAATACGAAGAGATAACTACCCAGTGCTCTTTGTTTTCTATCAGTCAAGTGTTGAAATGTTTAGCTAAACCATTGCTTTAAGCCATACATACCAATTTAGATACATAAAAATGTTATAATAGTTGCTGTTGGGTGATGTAAAAGTCATTTTGATGCTTCTTTTTCTCTAGGCATCTTCATAACAATAAAATTAAAAGCCTGGGGCGACACTGTTTTGATGGACTAGATAACCTGGAGACCTTGTAAGTTTTTCCATATTTTGGACAATTACATTATGATATTGATGGTGCAGTTTTGTATTTCATTGCAGAAAAAAAGAAAAAAGAATGATCTTGGGTTCATTTCATTATTAATTTGCTCTAATACCTGACTAAATTTTGCCATCACATAACACAGTTAGGAATACTAACCTAAGTTTATGGTTAAAAATGGTACATACAAGTTTGAACTTGAGATTACTTTCAAAAATACACACAAAAAGCAGCTCAATTCGCCAAGCTGTATATGTTTTCAAAACTTTGTTTTGTTAAAATGTATGATAGACAGTTTTGAAACTTTGAACCTTATAAAATTAATTCTGGAGAAAGTTTTTGTCGTTGTTGTTGTTTTTTCCATCTTCTCAGTTGCCTGGCTAATTGTTGACACTGGGTTTGGATACTGTCTCAGTTTTCATATGCTAAATGTGATGTTTTGTTTTGTTTTTGTTTAGGATAGTGTTGTTGTGTCTACTAGTTAAAATATTTGGGGATTCTGTCTGTTTCAATTGTGCGTTGCACCACTCTGTGAACAAAAGACTTTGTTTAGCTGTATATAATGGAGAATAGGACCCTTAGTTTTGTTGTTTTAGTTTATATTAGTTGCCTTTATTCCAAGATTTATAGTGTTTGCCATTGTGTAGTAAATGATTCAGAGAATGTCCCAATTCGATGGGTAAGTAACAATTGATTGGAATGCTTAGGGTTTGTAATATTTTGTTTAACTGAATTTTCTGATTAACTATTGGTTACTGAGAAGACTGAAAATCGTCTCATACCCTATTGATCCACTTTCTTGTCTAAACGACTAAAGGATGGTTAATATCAATGGGTATTTGAAAGTTGAAGCTCTTGAAGAAGATGGTTCCAAACTCAGTTCTCCTTTTCTAAGTATGTAAATACCAGTGTAACAGGAGACTGCACGGGTCTCTGATCCTCGACCATGTATACTATTCCAATTATGTTAAAATTAAACCTCTTTTTCTTGGTTAACTTTTTACTTGCCACTTTTCTTTCTATGTAGTAAAGGAAAACAAAATAGATCTCTAAGGAGCTGATCATTTGATTTTGTTTTACTTTCATTCTGAAAGCAACCATGCTAATCATATGCAAACATGCTGTTTAGGTTAAGAGAATTAAAATTTAAACGTACTCAGAATTAAGACTTGTTAATACAGATCACTATGGCTTTTTTCTTTCCTAATGAATCTAACAGTTTCAACAATTCATAGCATACTAGAGGACAATAGTTGTGTGAACCCATCCTGATCCTTGTCCTTATTCATACTTATCTTGGGTCATCCTGCTGATGGTAGAATACTGCCCTGATGCCAGAATTTCAGGAAGCCACTCTAAACCCCAACTGGGAACATCTATTGCAGGCAATCACTTATAAATGGATATTCGATAAGTTCTGTTTTACGGTAAATTTCCTGAGAAATGCCATTCAGATGATTTGTTTATTTAATGCAATATGTTTCTGAGAACCTTTGAACTTTTAAAATTAACTTAAAAACATCATAGAAGAATTATGGTTTTTTTCTATTCAGTATTCTAAGAAAACCTGTAAATTCAATTAAACTCCTACAGAGTTTTGCATGGCAATATGGTTGGTAAAAAAAGATTACCATTCAGAGGATGGGATTTAAAAAAAAAAATACATCTGTACCAAAACGCGTCATAAATTGTCACCACTCTTTAGTATTCTTACATACTTTACTCATTTTTTTTTTTTTTAGGGACTTGAATTATAATAACTTGGGAGAATTTCCTCAGGCAATTAAAGCCCTTCCAAGCCTGAAAGAGCTGTGAGTATTGCTTTTCTCTTTATGCCTTAATATCCCTTGAACTCACCATTTAATGGTCCAACAATGAGATTTTTAGAACATCTTTGTTCCATTACACACACCATAAAACACATATACACAGACACACATGATCATACAGACTAGAATATGTTAGCTCACATGGAGCTCTGAGCATGGGCTAGATTCTGGTGAAACAAAAGCTGTGACGTATTGTACAGTCTCTGCTGTGTAGAAACAAGTCTCATTGGGGAGGCTGACCATGTAAGACAGAGAGTTTCTAGGTAGAAGGAAGTGCTGAATGATAAGAGAAAACATTACAGCAAAAGTCTTCATTGAGTCTTGGTGTTATTAGAAAAGACATCACTAAAGAGAAGGAATTTGACTGGATTTGAAAGCATGGAAATATTTAAATAAATAAAAAGGATGGTGGAGCATTTTAGAAGTTGGGTTTGTCAAGGGCAGAGATAGGAATGTATATGGCATAACAGAGATTATGTATCATGAGTCAAAAGCTAAAACTCTCAGATGCATTGCTTAAAGACTAAATGCAGGAGATAGAGAGATTTTGGGGTTAGAACACCTGATTCTTATGGTCTAAAGTTCTTTGATGATGAAGGTATAGTTAAGTAAATATGAAGCAACTGATAGTAGGCTAAGCGGTGGGTTTAAAAAAGAATTATCTATGTCCTGAAAAAGATAAGATAGAATTAAAAATTCAGTTTCCCCACATTTTTGAAGTTTTCATATAGTTGTTATCAGTTGTGTGTTATGTAATACTGAACAATAAATAGTAGGTAGTTGAGTTTTAGCTTGTTTCACAAGGGGATATGCATCTGAAAATAATTTTCTCCTATCTTTTTAGGTTATTTCATAGTAATTCTATTTCTGTTATTCCTGATGGAGCATTTGATGGTAATCCACTCTTAAGAACTATGTAAGTAGTTTTGAAATTTTCTTGTAATATATAATTATGTACTGCTATGTCATTGTAATGCCAACCAAGCATCTGAATGAAGAAAAAAAATCAGGTTTTTAGAAATAGGACTTTTTGAACGTAGATTTAGTTTTGGAGTCCTTGAACTATGAAAGCTGATTTTTTTTTTTTTTTATATTTTTACAGACATTTGTATGATAATCCTCTATCTTTTGTGGGGAACTCAGCATTTCACAATTTATCTGATCTGCATTCCTTGTAAGTATTATACAAATTTTAAAACAAACCTCTATGTTTATATAATTACTTTAATGGAAAACTAGAATTTATTATCGTAGCTCCAGAAAACAAAATCGTTTATGTTCTTTTCCTGGGGTGGAAGTCCAAAGGACAGTTCTGAAAATTTATGATAGCTTTTACTTAGGTGAACACTTGGCCAAATTATCAAACTGTCAGGTACATTCACAAGATGAAAGCAATTTTATTTTTAGGTCTAGTAGTATTGTAATTTTAAGCTATCTTAAAAATAAAATGCCTATATTATCTATGAAAATTTTTTATTTTAAATTACTTATTCTCTCCCAATTTCTTAGAGTCATTCGAGGTGCAAGCATGGTGCAGCAGTTCCCCAATCTGACCGGAACTGTCCATCTGGAGAGTCTGTAAGTGTAGCTGGCCCTTTGAGGAAGGGTTGTGTAAAAATAACACACTGGCCTGCTAGTACGGTGCCAGGGTTTTCGGTGATGATGAAGACGTTATGCTGATTCTTACAAGCTCCCTTTGTGAATATCATTCATAGAGAGAGATATATTGGGTTTGAGGTTAGTTGGCTCAGGTAGAGTACAACCTCGTATGTGGAGATAAGACCTGAAAATGTCACTTAAAATATAAGGCAGTAACCAAGTGCCAAATCAGAAGCAGTACTTTAGAAATTCAGAAGGGGAGCAATCAATGTAGACCATCAGAGAATGCTTCGTGGAGGAAGTGCAGTGTTTCAGAATTGAATACTGTCAGGTTTCCCAGAGCTGGGTCTTTTATTTAGAAGGGCAAGATGTAGTAAAATGGGAAATGCTGAAAATATACTTAAGAATGGCACACAGATAATCAAATATAGCTAGAATTGCATGTTTATTATGCAATGGGGAGTGGTATGGAGAAATTTGGAAAATTATTTGGGTATAATTTTAAAATGGCGATCCTTGTACATTTGGTTATGGCAAAGTTTCTCGGTTGGTGGCAGGTGAATGGCTTACACATGCATTCAAGATCTTGATGACCTCAGCCCTCGAGACAGCCAGGTGGAGCTCGAGGTGGCCAGGGTCTTCAGCCACAAGGAACCTTACCACATTATGCCACATAAATGTTATGATTTCCATGTGTGCCAAGATATAAGGGAAAAGAAGCTGGGAAGTGCTGAGCCAAGGAGTTTAACTTGTCTCTTAAGGCAATTGGAGATGTTGAGAATGATGGAGCACGTGGTGTGAGGAGGATAAGAAAGACTAGAGGTAGAAAGAGGAGGCCGTGGAAATAATATATTTGGATAAATGGGTACATTTAACCATGAGAATTCTTTGACTGCAGCCCATCACTGGAGTTCTTCCATGTGGCCTGTCTGAGATTCCTCCACCCCTTTCTGCATCATTTTACCTTTGATCTGTATAGTAGCAGGAAAGATCGAGAGAGAGGGTCAGATGCTGGAGACACTACAGAAAGGAACACAGACCAGGGCTTGGTGATGGACTGCAGATGGGAACAGAGAAAAGGATGGGTGTAAGAGAAAATTTGAGAACATTGAGTCAAGTTGACTGATAGAAAAGACAGAAACAAGGTGTGGGGCAGGATGCCAAATTGGTTTCAAATGTTTTGGGTGAGAGGGTTGTTGACAGAGCTTGCAGGTGATTGTGGTCCGGCTGTGACTATGGATTAGTGCTTTTCTATTGGTTCATGTGATAAATCAAGCTTTTTGCTGGACAGTAGTAACATCTAGTTTCACAAGCTTTTCTGCATTACTATGAAAATGATACCAGTATTAGGGTTAATTCATCTTCTCACATGCCTAATTTTAGGGAGTCATTAGGCAGTGGGATACATAGACTCTAAGCCATAAGCAAACATGTGAGCATTTATTTTTCTATTTGAGAATTGAAAATAACATTTTGTTTACTGTCTCAACTTGAATCATTTCTTAGATGAACAATGTTTTTCCACAGGACCTTGACAGGTACAAAGATAAGCAGTATATCCAGTAATTTGTGTCAAGAACAAAAGATGCTTAGGACTTTGTAAGTTGGATTTTTCTTCCCTTTGCGTGCCTTTCTTTTATGTACTTCACATATGTTAAGTTTTATTTTTAATGAACTGTTTTCATTGGGTGATTTTAAAGTATAATTATTTCTGATTTGTTTTCTTTGTGGAAACGAGTGACCATTTTAATAGCCCCCGGGGCATGTAATGTGCATTCAAATTTGGTTTTAGAGTTGTGTAAACATCATACATCTTGTGACTTTACTTTGAACAAGGTAAAACCAAGCTAGATTCTCCTTTGATTTTTTTTCCCCCTTATCCTGACTCCTTGTCCTTATTCTAGTTTCCTCAGGGGTGTTAACTCTCCATATCCTGTTCTTTCATCCATAACCTAAGCAGAGTCCAAATCTTTCTTGGATCAGGAACCAACAAAGCATGGAGCTTTCCAAAAACGTTAAGCTAACCAAGAAATTAAAAGTAAATAAATGATGTAAAAATGTCACAAGAGCAAATAATTAAGTTACTAAGTTGTTAATAAGTAAGTATTCAGTGGAAAGAGATGGTAACAAAATAAGTAACTGATTGATTAAGCAAGTAATTAAATGGTGTTATGAAGTATCAACAAAATGATGACCACTGAGAATAAACTGGCATGGGATTAACTGAGATTTAAGTGGTTCCGATATTTAATATAAATGTTTCTTTAAAGTGAGTACACAGACCACTACTCTTTTAGTTTTGTAGTTAAATAACAACATAGAAATTATTTATGCTATAAACAATGTTATAAAAATATAAATTAAAAAATCCATAACTATCATTTAAACATAATGTTTATATTTTCTGTATTATATTTTTATATATTTACTTTTATATACTTATATTTTAAAATATATTTTATATTGTCTGTATCCAACATTATGCACTTGAAGTCTGCAAATCTTAAGCTTGTCATATCACTGAGGTGCTCTAGAAGCTTATAAGTTTTAGAAAAAAAAGTTTCTTTTCTTGTTCAGCCGTATCTCTTTATTATAGATCTTAGCGCTGCTTTCAATGCTTCTGAGTACAGCTCTTTTACTAGATTTTTCAGATATCACAACATAATTTGTTAATGTTTATTGTTTTAAGGGACTTGTCTTACAACAATATAAAAGACCTTCCAAGCTTTAATGGTTGCCATGCTCTAGAAGAAATGTAAGTTGTTCTTTGACTTATGCTTTTTGCTGTGGTGTCTTGTTAATTCATTGAGCATTTCCTATTTTAAATAAATGGTTTTTAATATTAAGAAATTAGAGATTCAGGTAATTAGCTGTTCCTATGAGTAAATGTCCCATTGTACCAGGTGTGTGCATACAAGCAGCATTTTTTAGGCACCTACCTATCAGGCATTCTCTGAAACACTGTGGGGGGAAAGCAGTGTACACACACACACAAAAAGGAAAAACGCAAACAAAAACTTGATCTTGCTCTTGAGGGAAACCAGATAGGGGTATCTACTGTGTACGTGCGTAGGACAGCTCTGATGGAGGTTGCTGGGAGGCGGGGAGACAGAGGCATTGACTCTGATCTCCTCCTTCCTCTAACTTTCTCTCTCCGGTACTTGGTATGGTTGTGTTGTCTTGGGTCCTTTCTTACTGTGTTGTCTTCCTGCTCTTTTTCCTGAGTGGAGTTGATTAAGAATTTAGATAATGTATGCATTAATTTGGGATAGAATATCAATTAGACTAACCATTTCATCTTACAGATAAGGAAACAGTAATTTCCTTTAGGTTCAACAAATCAATCAATATCACTTATGAATGAGTATTTAAACTTAGAAAAAGTTAAGAAATGTTCTTTTTCAAAAAAGAAAATTTTTCTTTTTTCCCCTTTTTCTTTTCTTTTCTTTCTTTTTTTTTTTTAGTTCTTTACAACGTAATCAGATCCACCAAATAAAAGAAGGTACTTTTCAAGGCCTGATATCCCTAAGGATTCTGTAAGTTTCTCTATGATTATTACAGAACAATTTTAATGTTAAATTTTTGTCAAGTTATAAATTAAATATATCAGCACAATTCCCATTTTAATAGATATACTTAAAGATATGATTTATTGTGTAAATATTATTGTTCAAACTTTAGCATATGGTACTTTAAAAATAATCTTTCAGTATTTTTTACCTTAGCTAATATCTGACATTGTACTTCATGAGTAAAAAAGTATAATGTATATAACCTGAGAGATACAGCTTGTTTGTTTTCAGTAGTATATGAGGTTCAAGAATCCATAAGGGCAGGGTTAGGCCAAGTGTAGTTGTGGGCCAGATCCAGCCTGCCTCCTTTTTTTTATAAATTAAATTTTATTAGAACGCAGCCATATCCTTTTTGTTCAAGTGTAGTCTAAAGCTGGTTTCATCATACTGGCAGAGTTGAAGGTTTGTAGTGGAAGCCATATGACCCCCAGAGATGAAAAATATTTACTATCTGGCTTTCTACAGAAAAAGTTTGTTGACCCCTGTACTGGGGTATCTATCATAACAAATATAGCTAATATGCAGCAGAAGCATTCATTTAAAAAATTATTTGTATCTGAGTATATATTAATGCCAAGTGCTCTGTTCAGCACTTGGGAGTATAGAGATGACTAAGACAAACTTTGTCATTGCCTTCCTAGAACTTGAGTGCAGAACACATAATTCACCAATTAGTGAACATTTTTAAAATACGAACAAATTTGAAAAACTGATAGTGAAGTGAAGTTACATATATTGAATCCTGTTTTTCTATAGATCCCCATTAAGAAATGAAAGATGCATTCTATTAGAAAACATTTTATTGGTGATTGGGTCACTGGGTTTTCCCTTGTTGCTGACAGGCTTATTGTGGATTTGGGCACTTGTGAGGAAGGACTGGCTCCTAGCTGCCATTACTTCTAGAGCACCAGTAAGCGACAACGAAAAGCTGGCCTTTTCATAATTTGGAATCAAGTTTGTCGAGTCTTCCTGTTATCCAGGAGATGTGTCATAGAATAAATTTATCCAATATCTAAATTTCCATTAAGGCTCAATTTAAGTGTGGTTGCAGATTATCTGTTTAATTCTGTAATATGAGAATTCCTCAGGGTGTGTTCCTGAATACAGTATGGCTCAGGTATTGATATGATTTTTTTCCTGCTTGGGAAAAAAAATGATATCTGAAGCTCTTCTGGAATGTTCTTGTTTGCATATTGATTATTTGTCTTCCCTCAAGGTCTTATCACTAACCTTTGAGAAGGCAAATAATATGAAACCTGTTTTTATTTTCAGCTTTGTTAGGAGCCAGGCTTTTCCTCACCTAATTAATAGTTCCAAAGGTTATACCATTTATATTTTTGAACTGGTACCAGAATGATAAGGTAGAGAAAATTCACAACTGTTTTGAAATAGATGCCAAGTGGAATTACTGCTGCATGGAACACATTCCAAGAAATAGATTTTTGTGAAGGAGAGACACTCAACATAAACATAAAAATGTCAGACAAGATTAAAGAACTTTGTTATCTTATCAAGGACAATGTGACAATTTCCTATTCTAAACTCTAAAGTATAGTCAAAGTAAGTGCAATTTGAGTTTATTTGAAATGGGTAACATGGTATTCTTATAATTGCAGAGATCTGAGTAGAAACCTGATCCATGAGATTCACGACAGAGCTTTTGCCAAGCTTGGGTCAATAACCAACCTGTAAGTTCACAACTTTAAGCAGTAATATCAAGAAAGTAATGAACGGTCTACAGAAACGTGCATTTTAGCATTGACCTAGCAGATTATTTTCCTGTATAAATGCTAAGTTGCATTGATATAGTACCAGCTACTAAGATGGCAAGATGAATACTAGATCTGTTGCTTTAGCACACTTAAGTTTCTTGAAGCTCTGCTATTTATGACGTTAACACATGTAAAGATTGTTTAATGTGATTTGTATCTTAGGAGTTAATTTGAAGTCTCATTTACATTTTAGAGATATAAGTTTTAATGAGTTAACTTCATTTCCTACGGAAGGCCTGAATGGGCTAAATCAACTGAAACTCGTGGGCAACTTCCAGCTGAAAGAAGCCTTAGCAGCAAAAGACTTTGTAAATCTCAGGTGTGTTTTTGCTTATTTTTCTTTTTTGTTGAAGTTCTGGTAGGCCCCCAAATTATAGAGTGTGCCAGTTTTTTGCTGTGGTTTCTAGATTTTTCTGGGAGGCTATAATTTAAGGGTATTTTCTACCTCAGTCCTCACAGATTGGGTAAAAAAAAAGAACATGGGTATTTATTCCGTAGTTTTTAAGAACATGAATATGAGCCCTTGATGTTGTCAAAGAGATAATGTACTCATCAGAGTGGTTTTTTTATTCAATGGATTTGCCATTAGGAACAAGATGGTGGAAACCACATAGGTGTGAACCTACAGAAAATTGATCAATACTATAATATCATAAGAGTGGGGACCTCATTAGATGTAGTGGAGAGGGCTTCGGAATATTATTGTGGGAAGAGATATCTTTTCACTATACTATGTGAACAAAGAAAGTTTAATGGTGTAAAGTCACAAATGACTTGAAACATTAATTTTAAATTATCAAATTTATGTGATAAATTGAGTGTGGTTAATTCATTTATAAAAGGAGTCTGATAAGATTTTACTTTAAATTGTAATATTACTATTAAATTTTAATATGGTTTAAGTCCTATTTTTTAAAAGCGTATCTTATATAAATGTAGAAACCCATGGTGTCATCTGATACCAGAGTTCTTTTCACAGATGAGGAAACTGAGGCCCAGAGTGGAGAATGACTAACTTAAAGCTATGACAGTCAGGTGCTCTTAGGCTGGAGTTTTCAAAGGAATTAAAATACTTTTTCAAAACAAAAGCATGTCTGTGAAGTTGCTGTTCAATGAAGAATATATGATTTTTTTCCAGGTCTTTATCTGTACCATATGCTTATCAGTGCTGTGCGTTTTGGGGTTGTGACTCTTATGTACATTCAAACACAGAAGATAAGAGCCTTCAAGACCATAATGTGGCAAAGGATAAAGGCAAGTGCATTTACTTTTTAAAATAGAGCACTCTTTATGGCATTAATCAAAATCTGTTATTATAATGTTTGTGAAGGATCAATATGAAATCTGTGAGAACAATGGCATTTACTGTGTTATTGCCATGTTTAATGTGTTATCAAGCCTCATACAAGCTGAACTTACATCACATACTACAGAGAAATTGTAGGGAAAACTCTGGTTTGTTTGAATTGCAGAAAGCTTGAATTAAACAGTTTGTGTTTTATATTCAGGTCCTGCTGATACAGCAGGTGTCACTGGCAGTGCTGAAAATGAAGAACACAGTCAAATAATTATCCACTGTACACCCTCAACAGGTATGCTCAATGCAGTTTGCTGTAGTTTCTTGCTTTAAATGAACATTAGGCAACCATATCTAAAACTTCTGGAAATAGATGTGATTTCTGTAATAAGATTGGGGTTAGATGATCTCATAAGGCTTTGGGACCTGAAATGTGGTCTATGTACGAGAAGTTTAGGCATCTCTTGCAGAATCTCTGGTTAGACCCACTGAATGAGAATCTTTCTGTTCACAAGCTCCCTAGATAAGGGTTATGCACATTAAAGATTGAGACACACTTTATAAATGATCCTTTAACTCCCTAACTACTGTTCTGCAAGAATTTTTAGTGCAACCTTTCCTTTAATTTCTGTTGAATTCATTGAAGTCAGTAGACTTGGGAAACTTACTAAACTGACTTTTGGGACTTGTAATAATGTCATCTGCCTAATATGGCGGAAAAGATGAATTTAGAATTTCACTGTTAAAGAAAAAGACAGTTGGCTAAATTGTGTGCTATGAAGTAGATTCCTTTTTTAATATATTGGCATAGGATGATTTGGACATTATTTTATAATTCAGAATCATATATATTATGATTCTTAAATGATTACTGCTGAATTGTGAGCTACTTGAGGGGCCGTGTATATATGCTTTTAATACTTAACACAGTGCCTTGTGTAGAAAAGAAGCTTAAAGCGACTGTGTATGAGTGAATAGGATTGGTGAGAATCGTTTATGTTTATACAATTTATTTTATCTAGTTTCTCTATTAATCATCGGAAGTCAACAGTGCAGCGTACGCACTAGCCCTCCTGGGATTCTTGTTTTGGATAATGTGCATAAGGAACTGACAACCCAGTGAGAAGGGAGCAGCTTTATTAAAGGGGTGACTAGACCTGAACATGTGGAGACTCCATTTCCTCCACACTGAATTTAAACCTTGGGGTCAACCAGGAGAAAAGCTGACCTGAGCTCATCTCCCCAGGCTGCAGTATGGATGAACTGCAAGCCTGCCTCCCCCACTTGCTAGTGCTAACACAGAGACACTGATGTGCCTGCTAACTCAGAAGCAGGAAGTGGAGGAAAGCAGGATCCTTTTGGAGGAGGCAGCTGGTATCCAAAGACAGAGATTGGGTGGAGTCTGCTTCCCAGGCTTTAGAGAGAAAGTAACTCCTCCCACTACTCAAACATTTCCCAGAATTTTCCCAGGTCAGCTGAGCTATTCTTCTTTGACGAAGGATGCATTCGGATACAGAAATGAAGGTGAAAGCTTCCTCTTAACCCTTCACTGAGGGGGAAATTTAAAAAATTAATTGATTAATCGGAAACAATTTTTAAAAGTTTCCTGTGTTATGTGGAAGTTAGATATAAATGGTGCAGACCTGGCTTGTTAGGCCTGTGATAGCTCAATGATTGAAATGCTATATGGGCTATATTTCATGACCCTTCAGAAAGATAAATCAACATGTCTCATAGGCAGTTTTGATACATAGTTTTCTTGTGCTTTATAGACAAAATTTTGTTTTTCTTTACTAATTTTTAAGTAAAACAGTTGTCATTTGTGACATAACTAGCATGTCAAAGTTAGTTACTGGAACATACAATTCAGCTACTAAATTAGTTCTTGCGATCCTGGTTTTTAAGTTACACAGAGTTGACTGGATATAGCTTTGTATGAATAGTTAATATCAGTGTGGTTTAGCTCCCTATACTATCTTACTGAATAACCCTCGTCAGGGCAAACACTTTGAAATCTCAGTTTCAATGGATGATAAATGGGATAATTACACTTAACTTGCTTCATCAGATTACCTTTTAAAGCCATAAGAAATGTGTAAAAAATATATGTATACATACATACACATGTATAATTATTATAAAGTATACTAGTATTAGGAAGGAAGAAGAAAAGGACCTCATGTTAAGTCAAACTATGTGCCCAGGAGCCTGCATAGGGACCTTATGAATAGAATTTTACATAAGCTGCACAACTGTATGTAACAGGCATTATTATCCACAAGTGATAAAATGAAATTTATAAAGGTTTATATTGCTCTCTCAAGAAAAAGAACAGGTTATAAACCCTAATCAAAGCCTAGTTTTTTGGATTCCAAAACCTTAGCATAATTAGTATATCAAGTAACTTTCATGTGCTAGACGCTGTGCTATGTATATTAACTTAGATATAAGAAAAAGTGAAAATTTTCTTTTAAATATCACTATATGGATTAAAAAAATTCAAGTCAGTTATTTTTAAAATAGCCTAGTCCATTGACTAAAATACCTAAGAAACAGTAATCTTTTCAACTTGGTTCAATTCAGTTTGGTAGCAGATTTAATTATCCTAGATTCATTATCTTTAGTGCCTCTCTTAAGCCATATCTTATGGAGTATGACATTTTCTAAATTGCTTTTTATTCCTCTGTTTTTCATTTTAGGTGCTTTTAAGCCCTGTGAATATTTACTGGGAAGTTGGATGATCCGTCTTACTGTGTGGTTCATTTTCTTGGTTGCATTGTTTTTCAACCTGCTTGTCATTTTAACAACATTTGCCTCTTGTACATCACTGCCTTCCTCCAAATTGTTCATAGGCCTGATTTCTGTGTCTAACTTATTCATGGGAGCCTATACCGGCATCTTAACTTTTCTGGATGCTGTGTCCTGGGGCAGATTTGCTGAATTTGGCATTTGGTGGGAGATAGGCAGTGGTTGCAAAATAGCTGGGTTTCTTGCCGTTTTCTCCTCAGAAAGTGCCATATTTTTATTAATGTTAGCAGCTATTGAAAGAAGCTTAGCTGCAAAAGAGATCATGAAAAATGGGAAAAGCAATCATCTCAAACAGTTCCGAGTTGCTGCCCTTTTTGCTTTTGTGGGTGCTGCAGTAGCAGGCTGCTTCCCACTTTTCCATGGAGGGGAATACTCTGCATCCCCCCTGTGCTTGCCATTTCCCACGGGAGAATCGCCATCACTAGGATTTACTGTAACCTTAGTGTTGTTAAACTCACTAGCATTTTTATTAATGGCCATTATCTACACTAAACTTTACTGCAACTTGGAAAAAGAGGACCTTTCGGAGAACTCACATTCTGGCATGATTAAGCATGTGGCTTGGCTGATCTTCACCAACTGCATCTTTTTCTGCCCTGTTGCATTTTTCTCATTTGCGCCATTGATCACGGCCATCTCCATCAGCCCTGAAATAATGAAGTCTGTTACTCTGATATTTTTTCCATTGCCTGCTTGCCTGAATCCAGTCCTGTATGTTTTCTTCAACCCAAAGTTTAAAGAAGATTGGAAGTTACTGAAGCGCCATATTACCAAGAAAAGTGGATCGATTTCAGTTTCCGTCAGTAGCCAAGCTGGTTGTGTGGAACAGGATTTCTACTACGACTGTGGCATGTACTCACATTTGCAGGGTAACTTGACTGTGTGTGACTGTTGCGAATCATTTCTTTTGACAAAGCCAGTGTCATGCAAACACTTAATAAAATCACATAGCTGTCCTGCGTTGGCAGTGGGTTCTTGCCAAAGACCAGATGGCTATTGGTCTGACTGTGGCACACAGTCGGCCCACTCTGATTATGCAGATGAAGAAGATTCCTTTGTCTCAGACAGTTCTGACCAGGTGCAGGCCTGTGGACGAGCCTGCTTCTATCAGAGTCGAGGATTCCCTTTGGTGCGCTATGCTTACAACCTACCAAGAGTTAAAGACTGAATTAGTGTGTTTGAGACTGTTTCCCCATCAACCAAAATCACAGTGTTTATAGAGTGAACCCTACTCCGATCTTTCATCTTGGAAGCACTTCTGTGACCACTGACCAGTGTCCCTTAGAAGGAGGAGAAGGTGGCAGTTTACTTCTTAAACCAGACATTGTCAAAGAACAAGTGCCTAAACTGTCAATTGGTGAAAACTATAGTGTACAAGCAACGTGTGGTCTATTTGGAACAAATTTGTAACTTGAAAAGATTTCATGTATATCATAACATTATAACATTAGGTTTTTCTGATCCATAAGGAGCAAAATTTTACCTATTTCTGAATTAAGCGCAAGATAAAGAACAGCTGTTAATATTTTTTTAAGACTATTTTAAAATGTGATTTTATACAACTGAAGAAAAAGTCTTGCTAATTTTACCTAATGTCTGATCATTAATCTCAGGACAACTTACTGCAGGGCCAAAAAAGGGATCATCTCCCAGTTAGGACTGTAAGAATATATGTAGGCGTTACCTTATTGCGTTTTCTGTTTCCATCTTTGACATAATAGAATCACAAATTTGTTGAAGTCATTTATAAATCTAAACCCCTGAAGATGTTTTAAAAACAATATTAACAACTGTTAGATTTTAAAAGAACAACCGAACATTTGTTTTCAGTCATTTTACGTTGCTTTGGTGCAACTGCAGTCATTTTTATCTCAGTGTTTTGCGATCACACTACTAGGGAAAAGTAAAGGGCTAATTGCATGGTGGGTTTAGTAGATTTGGCTAAACAATTAATATGGGATTTTAATAGTATCTGAGGGATTCAATGGCTCTGTAATGTTCCCATTAATAAACACTTCCTAATATCATTGGCTCTACTGGTATGTTCCAGTTTTGTTGGTATGTTATCTATAGTTTGAATTATCCAGAAATTAAATTGTGGTAAATAATTACTTTTAATTGGAAGAAATTGGGAGTGATTATGACACAAAGCACTTACATTTATTTCTTAGCTGGATTCTCTTGAACTTGTGCTATTATATGGAAGTTTTCATACATTTTCCCTTTACTGTAACTTACAAAAGAGCTTGTGCAACAGTTCAGATATTGTGTTCTTGTGAGACAAATGTGTCATTAAGAAAAAGGAAGAAAAATAAGAAATAAAGCTTAGGCCTATGTCTTTAAAAATTAAAAATTTTACTTGATCCTTATCTACAGACTTTTGACATGGCACTATGTGGAGTCTTAAAAGTTATAAATGTTCAATATGTTTTTTGAACAATATGCTAAATCAATAGCAAACCCACTGCCATATTAGTTATTCAGGATATACTAAAAAACATTAAGCTAGATTGCAGTTTAATAATTAAACTGTATATACTGTGCATATAATGAATTTTTATCTTATGTAAATTATTTTTAGAACACGAGTTGGGAAACGTGGCTTCTGTTCATTTTTGTTTAATTAAAGCTACCTCCTAAACTATAGTGGCTGCCAGTAGCAGAATGTTAAATTGTGGTTTATATACTTTTTTTTTGCATTGTAAATAGTCTTGGTTGTACATTGTCAGTGTAATAAAAACAGAATCTTTGTATATCAAAATCATGTAGTTTGTATAAAATGTAGGAGGGATTTATTTACAGTGTGTTGTAATTTTGTAAGGCCAACTATTCACAAGTTTTTAAAATTGCTATCATGTTTGTATATTTACACATTGATAAATATTAAATCATTACTTGGTAAAAATATACTAGCTAGAAGTTTTTTCTTCAAAAATTAAGTTACTGAAAACTTTTCATTGCATTCATTTAAAAAACAGAATAGCAGATACATAAAATATGCACTAAACTATGCTATACATATGGCTGGAAATACAAAATTGTATGCATTGTTTTGAATTATTAAAGTTTCTAGAAGGCAATCTGTTTTGCCTTAATATATAACTGGTACTATAATGAATTTGCTTAGTGTTAAAGCAGGTAAATTAAAGTGAAACGTTTTTTAAGCGAAGAGTGTTAGAAGAAATGATACAAGAACACTGCTGAAATTCAGATTTTATTCTGTCAAGTGGATCATACTTACAGAAAACAAATTGTGAAATTTAAGAGAATACCATCAATTAGATCTTTGTTTAAAAGCAAATGATTAAAAAACCTGCATGATACTAAGTGTAGTCAGTTGTCTAAATTCTTAAACATAATTCAGTATTTATAATCATCAAGCCCTCTTTTTCTAGATGAAAAGATAGGGGGCTTAATGAGATTTAAGTAAACACCTGAGTTATACAGCACATTAAACCTAACCAGCACCCACTTCCTCTTAATTTGAGACAGTTTGTTTGTTTTTGTTTGTTTTAAACTTGAGTATAGGTTTGGAATTCCCATAACAAAAAGTAGAATAGTATAATTATTCCTCCTCTCATCCCCTCAGCCTTCACTCCTTAACCCCTACTATCCATCACCCACCGAAATTTAGCAATTATCAACTGCATATGCTAAATATTGTTTCATCTTCATCTCACTCACTAACCCTTTCTAATCCCTCTGCCTTTTAGATTATTTTGAAGCAAATCTAAAATATATTGTTTCATCTGTAAATGTTTCAATATGTTCAGGGATAAATTGTTTTAAGTTGCGTAATATATTGCCACAGGGCTTACTGGTAATGACATTATTTTTATAAGAGATTTTTAAGCAAAATCGCTCTGCACTTATACATGGTTACAAAGCCAGCAAAAAATTATAAATTTTCTCAAATATACCATGAAAATGAACATAAACGAGTAGTAAGAAGTGAAGTTACTAAGTCAATACTCTATAACTTAAGGGGAGAATCCCTCTTTTGAGCTATTTATACATTTATATATAAATCTACCAAATTTGATTATGGCTTCTCAGTCTCAGTAATGAAAAGACACTGTAACAGCGGAGACCACTGGACCAGATTATGTTCAAGCACTAACACCAGCACCTTGCAGCTCTTTGCCTCATAGCTCCAGTATTGCGACAGCATAATGCCGTAGTTGGTCATGATGATTCTGAAGCAACAAGAGCATAATTTGCTTAGTAAAACATTTTAAGGAGGCAGAGAAGTATATGATGTTTTAGAGTCCCATACCAAGAGCTTAAAGTATAAAAGTTTTGGAGTTTAAGTGACATAACTTACTATCTACCATTTTCTCTGTCAGGTCCTATGCTAGAAACTGAGGATTAATGTAATAATATGACTGGGAGGTAGATTATTTCCCTGTTTGCCAGACGGGTAAGTTAGGACTTGGAAATGCCAAACGGCTTGTTCGAGAAAACATAATGGGTAAGAGGAAACCACTGATTAAAACGCTGGTCCCTTTCATACTAAAACTTTTTTTTTTTTTTTTTTTTTTTACAATGCTTCAGTTATGTCAGATTATGTCTGTTGGGAATAGCTTCTCAAGTTTACCACCTCCTGAAGCCCTAAAGTGGCCCAGGGCCTTTTGATACTGTTGTCATCAATTCTAGAGAGACTCATGAAAGGTATTAACCAGATATGCTGATAAATGAATGAATAGCGTAGAGAATGAAACCTCCATTAAGCCAGTTTTATTCCTTGATCAATTTTATTACTTATTTAACTTACTCCTAATCCATTTCCATTTTGTTTTAACAATTAGCATTCCATTTAAGTAGTTTAATCATGTCATATTTTATCATGGCTTCTGCCTTCTGAATTGCCCTTGGTATTATTTTTACCATATTCTCATGTCGAAATTTGCAGCTTAAAATTTCATCAAAGATTTTGTATCTTGGGTCGATAAATTTTATGGTCTGTTTTAGCCGTTGCTAATTTTCACTTTGTGACATTTCTATCAGCAATATGCATTATGAGCTGGACAAAAATCCGTATTTATTTACAAATATACACAGTTTTGTCTATCACTTCTCCCTTGCGACCTTCATCCCATCCCCACCCCTAAGAGTGCTTCTTCTGAGGTCTCACATTTTTTCTTCCCTCATAAAATTCATATCATAGGATATTTTAATTGTATAGTTTTCACAACGAAAGAATGGAGAACTTGTAAGTACGGGTTTTTTATCTGATTTATCGCTATCCAGTGCCTAGTACAGGTCTTAGCACAGTAAAGGATTACAAGAGGCCCCCACATTCACATACATAGAAAAACTAGTTCCCTTAAGACACCAGGCAAACGAGGTGTTAACCAAAAAGTAAAAAATTATCCTAAAAGTGTATTCATGGGCACATACGTAAACTTCGACAAAATTCGCCCCCAGCTTCTCCTAGACTGTGGCCGTGTGTTGAAAGAAATCAAGACTGATGCTTATCATCCTGACCTTGTAATGATATGGGGGTAGTTTCGGCTTTTGCCTCTTTGCCTTTGTAAGTATCTGCCACATTCAATGACAGCGTATTTCAGATACCAAGTGAATTGCAACACCACAAACAAAGGATAGGCCCTCAAAGTTGTCAACGGGGAGCAGGACCTCGCCGGTGAGCACAGGTAGAGAGCTAACCTGAACTCCCAGCGCGGGGTCGGAAAGGCCAGCCCACAGAAGCCGTCGCGGAGGAAGCCACTCTCCGCTGGCCGGGACAAAGCCCGCGCCGACTCCACGCGTCGCCATGGAAACGCTGGGCCTGAGCCCGCCCGGATTGGCCGGGCTCAGCCCTCGCGGGGGCTGCTGGGAAAGCACGTCCCTGCCGCCGCTCCGCCGGTTTGAACTTGGCGGGCCAGATGTGGGCGGCGGGGCGATGCGGGACTGATTCGTCCCCTTCTGATACCCGGTACCCGGCCGACTGCAGGGCCAAGTCTCGGCCCTCCTCGGGTTCCTTCTCCGCCCTCATGGCGGACGCCGGAGGGCAGGGGCTGGAGACGGTGGTGTTATGCTCACCGTCTCCACCGCTGAGCTGCAGCAATTCCACCATGTCGCTGTTGTCTCCCCTCCGCCACCAGAGCTTCCCGTTTGACGACGACGATGGTGACGGGGAGGATGAGGAAGACGTGGACGAAAATGCCCATGACTCAGAGGCCAAGGGTGCGAGCCTGAGAGGAATGGATTTACGGGGGTGCGCCAGGTAAACCCGAGGCCGCTGGGCCGATACAGCCTCTCAAGATTCCTTAGACCCTTCTATGTACCTTCTGCCGGCCAAACACGCTCCTCTCTCCCGCCTCAAAGGCTGTGCAAGCACCTGCATCGTGAGGTGTTGCTCGTTTTTGCACATAAAGAGCCCTGAGCCAGTTCTTACAAAAGCCAGTTCTTTTCTATGGTTCTTCAGTTCTTTTTCAAACTGAGAATATGATGATGGCTGCACTCTCCAGACAAAAACGCACGTAGTCTCAAACACATTTGCTACCGTTTCAAGAGTTTGATGAATAGGCTGATTGTGGACACCATAACTCTTGTCCAAACCCTTAACACCAAAATACGGTTTACTGCATCTCAGTAGTACCTGTAGCTATTTTGGGACAAAAAAAAATCTGATTGCCCGTGAAGTAGATTGTAGCAAACAGTATACTTTTTATTTCATAAATAAGGAGCTCAAGCACGGGTTAGCAATGTCAACCTCAGCATCCAGAGACAACTTTGGGTTTGATCCGAGCACTTAATGGTGGAATAGAAGTCATCGAATTGAATATTAGAACCAAAGAGATTATTAAAATCATCGTAATTTGTTTACTTCATTCAGCAAAAAGTTTGTGTCACATATTAGTATACTGGGGACTATAAACAGGATAGATATGGTCTCTACTTTCATGAAACTAAAACCTAGATCAAGTCACTCATTTTACAGATAATAAAACTGTGGCTTAGAATACAAATAAAAAGTCTGATTCAGAGGGACACACCTAGTTATTACCAGAGCTGGGCCTAGTACCAAGCTACAGATTGTGTTTTCGCTATTCTAATGCCTATGATTGGATATATAGAAATAGCAAAGGCCCTATCCCTGCGGGAATATATTTTTCTGAGGAAGGCCTGGCAAAGCAGGTCCATTCTGGGATAGGCTCATTTATGTCATCTTTAGAAAACATTTACAAGTTTCGGATTGTCAATATGTGTAAGGTATAGTACAGGAGATCCAAGAAATACAGACCAGATGACCCACCCTTTATCTGTGAGCAACAAGGTAGCCCACTTCAAATAAAGCATTCATAACTAGAGTGAGTGACTGGGATATAGAACCATAAGAAGTGACTCATATACTCAATTACAACAGTGAGTCTCTTAAGAATGAGAAGTAAAAGTACATTGGTGGGAATGGAGATCAGTGAGAATAACCAAGCAAGCCACTTGTCCAGACTGGTTTTAGCAACAAGAAACAGGCCTTTAATCAAGCTGATAGTAGAACTGATGGTAGAATTAGACTTTCAGGAATTTATTTTTGTGTGGGCCTTTGTAGGGATTCTTCAGGACTGAGCGGGCCTCAAAGATTGTCTTGTTCTACAAGACAATGTAGAACAGTTTAGCAGTCTGAGGAATGGTGGCCATCAAAACTACAGCCCAGCTATGAAGACTTTGCATTAGCTTCCAAGAACCAAAGCCCCGATCACCAGATAGAGCTTACCAAGAGAGAGGTAGACAGATTTTTGCCTCCCTTTAGCCAAAGAAGGAATGAGCTGGTGGCATTCTGGGGCCAAGGCTGCCTTCCTTATCACAGTTCATTCCCTATGAATCAAAGGAATCAGTAGGGTGTGATGTGGAAAGAATGCAGGAGTTGTCAGGCTTTGTGTATGGCAAGTGTGAGATGTTTATTTAGTGCTCAATAAATGTGTGCTGTGAGTGAAGGCCAGTTTCCTACAGATAGATGCAGTGATTCTTTTTAAATACTTCAGAAAACCTAGCACTTCTTTTCAGTAAAGACACGTGTTGAGGAAATTTCTTCATTTCTCCTCCCTACTTCTAACCTTGAGTTGATGCCTTAGACACTTGGGGTGATGGGATGAGGACAGCAGGCAGTCTAAGCGATTAGTTCAGCCATAGTTCTGGGTAATGAGCATCTTCTCTGTGGACCAGGGAGTGAACTTAGAGATGCCTAGGACTTTATGCCTTTTTTTCATCCTTCACCCACCATGGTGATCTGATTGTAGCAAACTTATAGGATAAGACTTTTTTGAGCTAGATTTAGGCATCAGCTGCACATGCTGGATATGAACTCAGGGTATTTTAGGTGTAAATAGAGCCATGCTTAGAGGATACCGTGACCTTCATGTGGACTGAGGTAAAGCCCACAGTTGCATTCAGACAAAATAATGAGAAGTATTTTTCTGGAGTCTTTTATAGTTTGTGTTGGACCTGCTGTTTATTCAACTTTATCCTGTTTTTTGTATCACTCTATCTATTAGAAAACTTATGTCTTAATAACTGTTCTGATCATAAACAGCTGCATATCAAGCCTCTCTTGATTATGGGTAGAGCTATAATATACATGCTAAACATTTTGAACATATTAACAATGTTAAGGGAAGAAATTTAATATTTAGTGTCATTTTCGAAAAGACACTTGTCACCGATTTCTTCTCTCAATATACATTTCTTAGGAGCCTAATATATCCCAGGCTATAAGCTAGACTCTTGAAATAAAGAATGAGTTAAGACATGTTTTCTGTCTGTAAGGAATTCATGGCCTATGGCAGAGATGGACAATTGACAGAAAGTCCAAGGTACTTAGTCCAGATTTTTGCAGAGAGTTTCACTGTGAGGCAATAAAGATAATGCCTGAATTCAGTCTTGAAGAGAGTGTAGGAATTAGCCATACTCTTCCTCCTACTACTGCTAAATGAAATATACTGAACATTTACTGAGTGGCTAGACCTATACTCAGTATTTCAGCATGGACCGTTTGTTTCATCCAATAGTAACTGAGGTAGCCAGTACTTTTATCTCCACTTTACAGATGAGAAATGAAAACTTAAAGAGGTTTAAAAATGTATACTATGAAGAAGCAGGTAGAGATGTTCACCCCAGATGATTTACTCCCAAATCCAAGCTTGCTCTTTGGCCACGTATAGAGATAGAGGAAAGGAATTTCAGAATTTTAGGCAAAGCTGCAGAGCACAAGGGCATGGCACATTCATCAGTCTGCCTAAAATCAAGAAGACTGAGATGTAGAGTATGGTTCAGCTATTGGCTAAAGAAGAGGCTGGAAGATAGGGCTCAATTCCTGGGTGTCAGAGGCCACGGAGTTTGAATTTCATCTTGTGGGCTGAGGAGCTACTGAAGAACTTTGAGATGGGGAGTGATAAGATAGAAGGATGCATTTGAAGGATGAACCTGGCAACACTGTGGATAACGAATTAGAATAGAGAGGCAGTTTTGTCCAGACAGTGGTTGCAAGGTTGGAGGAAAGGAAAATAAATGGCTTGAGAAAATTGAAAGTGGAATAGACAACTAGGTGATTATATGGGCGTGGTACGTAGAGGAATCAAATGTGAATAGGGAGCAGGAGGAGTCAAAGATTTGGGTTTCTGGCTTGACTACCTGGGTAGGTGGTGGTACAGTTCGCTGAGGCAGGATTATAAGAGGAGCAGTAAAATATTTCTTGGTGGGGAGGGAGTGTAGTGGGTGGATGGTGGAAGATAATTAGGCTTCTTTTAAACCGATTGAGTTTGATCTAAGTGGAGCTGTCTATCAGATTGTTGGAAATAAGGGCTTGGAGCTCAGAAGAAAGATTTGGCTTGGAATGACTGATCTGCACATCAGTGTGTAGAGATAGTTTAAACTATGAAAGTGAGAGCATATGAGTTTGTTCTTCAAGACTAGGAAGGAAAGACATATATAAAAATATATATAACACATCAACAGTGTTTCTTTCCCACTAAAGTAAAAATTCCATCAGACTATGGATGAATTAAGAAATAGCAACAGGAAAAAAATGAGCTGAAGCTATGCAGTAGAAAAAATTGTGCATTGCAGTGGGTTAGGCAGTTGGTTGCCTGAAATAGGAAAAGAGGAGTTAAGTCTGTAATAACCTAGTCTTTATTGCTGCCTTGGGTCCTGAACAACCTTTGTTTCCATGGGTGCCGATTGGTCAGCTTTTCCTGTTTTAAGAGGCTTGTGTGTTTGACCAATCCCCTGTGTTCTTTATTTACTTATGTATTACTTATATTTCCCCTCCCCACTTCTTTTTAGCTTGAGTGAGTAGTTACTTTTCCTTTAATCGGAAGAGACAGAGAGGTGCTTACGTTGTAGGAGATGACCAAACTGTGGAGAGTCATACACACTTTGTCTAAGAACTGGCAAAACTGTGGAGAGTCATACACACCTTATCTAAGAACTGGCAAAAGAGAGTCAACCAAACCCTTAAAGAGTGCCAGGGATAGAGAGAGAGAGAGAGAGAGAGAGAGAGAGAGAGAGAGAGAGAGAGAGAGAGAGAGAGATAGATAAATAAATATATACACACACACACACATACACACACACACACACACCACACACACACACATACATACACATATATATACATATGTGTGTGTGTGTGTATACACACACACACACACATACATATATATTTTTGTAAGTTTTTATTTCAAAACAATTTCAAACTTACAGAAAAGTTGAGGGTGTAAAGAACTTCTGTTCACCCTTCACCCAGAATCTCCAATCATTAACACATTTGCTTTATCGTTCTGTCTGTAAATATACATATTCTTTTTCTTCTTAACTATTTAAGTGAGGAAAAGGGAAAAGTCTACTCCAGGACCTGATTAGGATCATGTGTTGTAATTAGTTATCCAGATATATGTACGATTTTTAAGAATAAAAAATTGTCATTGAAGCAAATGGACCAGGTGTGGTTTATCCCAATAGGTTTTTTAAAATAATATAATTTTAGAAGATGAAGGAATTCAAAAGCAATTTGATTGATAAATTAATTCAAATATTGGTGTTTCTTTTCATGATTTTTCAAATGTATATATGATTTATTCATATATATTTATTTATAAAAACCATAGTATTCTAAATATATTGTTAAATTTTGCTTTCACTGTACTGCTGAGTGATTTCAATTGTTAAGCTAAAGAGTTTCGAGTTCAAGTGCTATATAGCGTCCTCTCTTTTGTAATAGTGTGGTTGTATCCAAAGATAACCAAGAAGAACAGAAACAGGTGCGCTTACCAGAAAGCAGCCTGACACCATGGGAAGTGTGGTTTGTTGGCAAAGAAAAAGAAGAACGTGACCGTCTGCAACAGAAAGCTCTAGAGGTAAATCTAGACGGTTTTCTTTTTATTTAATCCATGAGATCAAAAAGTGGAGCTGCTGTCTAAATTAAAGTGTTAATGTTATTATTCCTCAAAACACAGTTTTTGCATTTGTTTGTGTCAGTTAGCTATGTCAATTTAATTACTCATTGTAGAAACAATACATGGTTTTATCAGAACATTTCAAAAATAAAGCTAAGTGTAATTAAGAATATTAAAATCTCTAATCTCACCACCTCGAGATAACCATTGTTAATATTAAGGCGTATAGCTTTCCAGATTTTCTTCTATATAAATGTAAAAAAATAAATATATACAAGTGTATATATACAAGTACATACAGTGGAGCTTCACAGTTTGTATGTTTAACTGAAATAAATTCAATTGCATATACCTGGTAAAATTTTTAGGGAAGGAGAAAAACAAAAATTGAAATAGGTAGGAGTCTACCCCCATGAAGCACATACCCTACAGTGAGTTTGTGCTGAAAGACAGGAATCTGCTGGACTTTCAGAGCTTTTCAGTGTCTTTGTGCTTCCCTACCTTTCTTGTGGACATTTCTGTGTTTGTGATTTTTTCTGAACTCTCACTCTCCAAACTCAAAAAATAGTTTGAGATGCATTTCACATGAATCCCTCATTCTTTGAATTCTTACTCTTTGCTTTTTTGAACCTAGCAGCAAAATAGATTTGGATAATTTGGCATCCTTGAGTATCCAGACTCATCTCAATTCTCCCTGTCCAAACACAGAAAACAAGTAGATTTAAGTGGTGAGAGACACTTCTTGTTTTCAATGAAATAGGAGCAGACTCTCTTGTAACCTGCTTTTTTCTACTTGTTACATTAATATATTTCTATATGATTAAATATTTTTACAACATCATTTATAAATGGCTGGCTAAAATTATTAAAATATATTTAAAATGTATTAAATGTATATTAGAATATAGTTAACAGGTTTGTTATTGTTAGAAATTTAAATTTATTCTAATATATTAGTAACAGTGTGGACATAAAAATTCTTAGAACTATAGCTTTGCCCTCCATTATCTTCTTTGGAATAAATTTTCCATATCAGTTTTGAAACTAGTTTTTATTTCTGTGATGCGTTTTCTAATCAGGAGGGTTGGCTTGATTCAAATGATTGTAGTAACCAGTACTTTCTGCTCTTTGCCTATTGGATGATACTTTGTATCTCAAATACAGATTTATTCCTGGAAAAGTACACAGTGATATTTGTTTCCCCATAGAAGGTCCTGAGAAAGACCTTATGGTTTAATCAAGTTAGGCAGCCTTATTTAAACTTTTATGCTTCTTTCAATTTACTCATCTGTAAAATAAGTGTAAAATAATATCTATGTCACAGGATTTTTCTGAGGAGTAAAGCATTGTTGATGATGTTTTATGGTTATTGGTATCATTGTTATTTATAGCCTCGCTAAAGCTTTTTCATTTATTTTAGGAATTAGTGTGTATTGTTGAGATCCCAGACTCTTATTTCTCTTATCTCAATCTCAAGTTTTAGCATTGTTTCCATTACTTAGTGAAGCAGCTTTCAAAATATTTATTCACAGTGAGAAATATACTTTGTTTCATGTCACACACAGGTGTGCATACATACACACACATATACGTATTTGAAATAACATCTTAATTTTTGCAAAACCTAGTACTCTGTTTTATTTCTTTTTTTTTTTTTTTTTTTTTGGTAAAGACTGGTCATAATCCATTAAATTGATTTTAGACTCACAGTTTGGAAAACACTGGTATAGTGAGTTGGTGGTAAAGTGAAGCTCAGTCTGTGATATCTAGCTTCATCTCTTGTCTCACTAGAAGTCACTTATTACATTAAGAAAAGGAGGATCACTTCAGGTCATTTTTAGAGTCAGCATACAATAAAAGAAGTTAATTAAATTCATAAGGGAGTTTGGGCTTTGGAGTCATACAGAAAAAGCCTGAAATTTTAGCTATGCATTCTCACTCTGTGACCTTGAGAAAGTTACTTAACTTCTCTGAGCCTCAATCTTTTTGCCTGTAGGCTAGCAGAGTGGTTAAAAGTGTAAATTCTTGAGTTCTACTGCCTGCATTCAAAATTTGTACCTTGGACAAATCCTTAACCTCTTTCTACCTCAATTTTCTGATCAGTGAAAGAGAAAATAATATTTACTTCATACTGGTGTTATGAGGACTAAGTGAGCATCAGGAAATGGCCTAATATGTAGGAAGCACTGAGTAAAAGCTAGTTGTTGTTATGTATTAAAGGGGATAATAATAAACCACTGAAGATTTGTTTTGAGAACAGACTAAAGTAATGAATATAAAGTCCCTACCACAATGATTAAGCATGTAGCAGAGTATAATTGGTTGAAAGATTAAGACTTTTTCATGTATTTAGTAATATGACATTTCTTATGGCTACGTCATTACTTAACTCTGAAGCAATTAAAATATTTTTACATGAATCTGATCATATCAGTCATGCCAGGAATATCATGAACATATAAGCCAACTACTCACTTTATTATAAACTTATTTCAAGCTATTGTGGTATTCACATTCTTTTCATGCCTTTCTCTTTGTTTTATTTTCTAAGTCATGATTTCCTTATTTTTCTGTTCTTATTTATTATATTCTCTCATTTGCTTACAGATCATATCATTAAAAGTACAGATTTTTAGGCATAAGGAACAATTCATCTTGGATCCCCATTAAACATGAGGACCAGAAGAAGATAATTTTGCCAAGGTTTCAGTTAGTGGCTAAGCTGGGACTGGAATCCTAGTTCTTTTGATATCTAATTTAATAAGTGTTTTTTCCATAACACCAAAATGTAATTTAGAAATAAATGGATCAGACTTAGTATTTAATTTTGAATTTACCCTGGCTTTCTTATTTTCTTCCTTAAAAAATTAAAGGAAAATTTAAAGGATAGTTGTATCATTAAAAAGATCATTCCTTCTCTTAAATTTGATTTCATCAACAGATTTATTTCAGACATCTCTGTAAGATTTAGAAATTACATAAACTCATCAAAATTACCTGCTTACAACTTTTTTACATTTGTAACTGTTAAGATGACAAATATGATAAATGTTGAATATTAGTATTATGAAAAACTAGCATGTTGGTTTTGTAAGTCATATAAATTTTATTTAAATATTTCTTATTTTAAAAAATTCCATACAGACTGCCCTAAATTCTCTATGGCTTCGGGCTCATTCTAATTTTTAACATTTGCTATAACATTTTAGTACAATCTGTTCTAAATTATAAAATGTATCTAGTTTATGAATAATCCAGGTGCCTTTTTTCCACCACCTTGCCTTTGGCCATTTCATTCATCAACCCTTAATGAAAAAATGAGGTAGGATATAGAGTTCGTGAAACTCAAAACTGTCAGTTTTTCTGTTACCTTCAGTGGTGAAGAGTTCTTTGGAAGTCGACAAAAGCCATTGAAATAAAAAATGCTGTTTAGGATCCTCTTTGGGTTTTGGTTTTCCGTAATCAAGTGTTTATTCTGTGGGAAAACAGCTATAATCCTGTTGAAATTCAGCGGTGTACCAGAAGACGACATAGGGGCCTTGTGAGAGAAGACTCCAGCTGTGTCTGGAAAAGGTCTGCCTTGGTGGTGAACAGATGGAGGCATTCAGGGTGGGAAATTCTGAGAGGGCCAGCCTTGGAAGGGAGGGTTGTGTCTCAGAATGTGATGTATATTCTGGGGTGGCAAATTACTTGAGCAGACATCCTAAGATTAGAGCACTGTCTGGGTCAGTGGTAGTATTTTCTAGGTACTTTTGACCCTTCCTTTATCTTTAACTCTTATGTCAACAACTAAAATTTGTGAGCCATAAAATAGAAACACAAAGTCTGATTTTTTGTTTGTTTGTTTTTTGAGTTTAATTATGTGAAGAATCTTAAAAGGGTACATAAATATAATCAATCATATCTTTAGTTGTATATTTAAATGATTTCTTGAAAATAAAATTTGGGACTGTATAGGAAAATCAGTTGGATATATGGTTGTCAGATCTGTATCTAGACTGTCATACGCATACACAGACATACATAAATACATACAGACATATATTCCCCCTTTTTATTTCCTGACACAAGTCCAGACTTCTTCCCTTACAGCTCATATACTGTGGCAACCTCCTAATCAATCTTCCTTTAATATAATCTTTAACCTTTATCATTAGGAATTCTAAATCATCCCTTTGCTATGTATTCCTACTTCGTAGTGTTCGATTTATCCTGCCTATCTCAAAAGACCTTTATCTATCTAGTTACCACCCACCACCCCACCATCCCTTCTCTCCCTCCTAGTGAAGCCAGTTCCTCACTGTTCTTACGGTGTTCATTTCTGACCACCCTGGTCCACACCGTTTCTCTTCTCATCTTCTCTTCCCTTCTTTTCCCTTTTCTAGACACCTATTAGACAAATACCTCACAATGTAGCACTTAATTCTTTTGTGTATCTAGAAGGAGATTAGATCAGAGATTTCTGAAATTTCATCCCTGTATCGCTAGTTCATGCTATCTTTATAGCAGGTGCCCCATTAAAAAAAAAGTATTAAGTGAATAATCAAGGAATAGCATCTGCAGATGTGATGAAGAATCTTTTTAAAACCAAGATGACTATTTTACTTTGGGGGATGGGATAGGGGATAGTGTTTAAAAATTGAAGATTTTCTGAATGAGTGAGGGCAGCTATTTTCTGTGCAGCAGAATTTTAGGATGAAAGATCATGGAAGACAGGTATCCCGCAACTAGTTGTTCTAACGTGCAAAAGATACGTTCTTGGTGTCAGGTTTTATCTTCATTTCATTTAACACGCTGGAATTGTCTGAGAATTGAAAAATTGTCCTTCCCATTACCACCCATGCTCAAATAGGTTGGTCTTTGGGAAAAGGAGGGGTGGGGCGGGGGAGTGAGTTTCAGTGGAAGAGATATATATAAAAGTATCTGATTATTAGTACCTAAAAAGAAAGAAGAAAAATAACCAGTAATTGTGATAGTAGAGTCCTAGGAGTCTAGTTTAACAGCATTCTCAACTAATGCAGTAATTTAACTGATGAGTGACAGAGTGGTGGCATTCAGCTTGTAGTTTTATTTGGCCATACCTTACACATTCTTTCTCCTGAGGAAGTGCCCAAACGTGTAGATTCGAGCGACAGCAAGGCAGTTAAATAATCTGGGATATGAATGTGGTTTTGTTTTATATTCCAGCAGCTATAAAATCAGTGAAGAAAAATCTGGATTCTTTTTTTCCATAAAGGAAATTGAGTGGCATGTGTGCATTTCTTCTTTGGAATGACTCTGAATTAAAATTTTTAAATTTAGGGATTATTTAATACCTACTCTTTATCTTCATCAAGAATCTAGAAGCTTTTTATAACTAAAAAAAGTTGCAATTCCCTTGAGCTTCTGCCAATAGAGTACAGTGATGCCAAAATTTATGTGTGGGAAAGTTGATTTCAATGAGGGTAATTTAGCTGAAGTTTAGTCTAAGAAACTAGTGTATTGCTGCCAAGCAATTATTTGCATTTCTAAAAAAATGACATACTTTTTACCAGTGCTTTCTTTTCATCATAGACTAGTTAAGTAAGTTATTGTCACTAATGGTATGTTTTCTATAAAGGAACTATATTCTTATTTAATTTGGTTAACTTCAGCCTTTTTAAAAATATGTGATTAGAATACTTCTATTAAAAGTTGCCTTTCATTTGAATAAAATTCACAGGAACTAAATCAACAGCTAGAAAAAAGGAAAGAAATGGAAGAACGTGAAAAAAGAAAGATAATTGCTGAAGAAAAGCACAAGGAATGGGTTCAGAAAAAGAATGAAGAGGTAAGGAGAAAAAATGCACATATACACTGACATCATTTTTGGATATATTCTTCCCATTACTCCTCATTAAGAAGGTTTTTCCTAACCTCATGGACATTATGAAGTCTCTTTCTTCTGTCCTTTGCTCTCTGCTACTCTCCCTCTTCCCTCATGTGGCTCCGTCTTGTATCTGGTTACAGGTAATCATGAAGTCTGTCTCTAGACCTGACCTCCTAAAATCTTGAATTTCCATCATTAGGTCAGCAGGCACCTCTGAGCCTGCAAATCTAAAACAACCCATTTTTTCCCATTCTTTGGTAGAACTCCTTGATTTCTGTTATTAATCATACTGTCATCTCAGTCACCCAGACATAATCATAATTCTTCTGTTGTTTATAGTCATCCTCTCCTTTCCTTTAAATGACCACTGTCCTGTTTGTGATCTCTTTCTGTTTGATCTCATTACATCTTTAAATGTTTTTTTATTTGTTTATTTTCCCATGCTGGAAAGTAAGTTCCATAAGGGCAAAGATTTTTGTCTCTTTTGTTCATTGTCTAGCAGCTAGATCTGTACCTGATACATAATAGATCCCTCAAAATGTTTGTCAAATAAATGAATCCATCCTCTGTGTTCTTGCCAGACTAATCTTGCTGAAACAGTCAGATGTCATTTCCTAGTTCCAAATATGTTTTTCATGATTCCTCACTGACTTCTGAATAATGTTTTAACAATTCTAGCCAAGCCGTGTTTTTTCTTCCACTTGTAGTTCCTTCATTCTGTGCTGTTGCTCCTTACTACATTCTTTTGGGTGCACACACACAGGATAATCATGGCCTAAGTTCTTGGAATATTGGTTTTACTGTAAAATTTTGAGAGGAAAAATGTTATTTTTATGTTAAAGTAAGCACAGATATTTAATGGAGTAGAACATAAACTTTATATGATTTTTAAGATACACAGTATATTTCAAAGAAATCTTGAGCTTTGGACTGTGTTCTCCCACCCCTGGGGTTATGTGTTCTTGAGAAATTTTAAAAACATTTTTGTTCTTTTTCTTACTTCCTTATTTTTTAAAATATATTTCATCAGCATGGAATCTGATCATATCCTCCATTCTACCTTTCCCTTTATTATTCAACGTGGAGCATTTACTACATGAAGCATTCTCTGGATCACAAATTAAAAAATTTTTAAATATTTAACTATTTTTTTATTTATTGTAATATTTACATATTTAGAATGATACATCTTTTATTATAATATAATTTTGTGAATTTAGTCAAATGTTTCAATTGTAGGACAAAATTTTAATTTTTAATTCTAAATTTTAATTCTTAAGTATTGTTATATCTAATGCTCATTGGTATGAATAAGAGTACCTAGTAAATCATTTCAGTAAATTGAAGATGACATAGGTTTCTTCATCCAGGTATTGTAAGAAGGAAATTGACTACATATGTGTGTGTTATAGCCATTAATGTATTTGTTCTTCACTTCAGAATATTATTATTATTATTATTATTAATTTTAAGTTTACATAATCCTAAATATTCTTTGTGAGTAAATGCCAAAACCAAAGTAAGCCTCTGTGACCATTACCAACCTTTGGACAATACTTTTTTTGAAGATTATAACTTTAAAATAAAATAGTTTTACATGCACAGAATAGCATGCTCTCTCCTCTAAAAGCTTTTCTTATCTTCTAACTCCATTAAATTCATTTTACCATGCCAATCAAACATAGTTGTTGTTTGTCTAAGAATGTAAGATACTGTTAAGAGATGATATATTCTTTCTTTTAATTAGTGGTAGTAGATCTAATCCAATTATTTGAGAAAAAAATTTCTTTTTTTTTGGAGGGAAATGGCTTGCCCTGACATAAATCACTAATTATTGAAAGCAAGATTCTATAAGGTTGAGAATAGTTCAGAAATGAACCCTGAGAAATTAGGTTTATTCTGCAGAACTCTTGTGCATGTTGAAGAATAATTGATTACTTGAAATTTTTTTCTTTAAGACCTATCAGATTTCTTATTTCAGTCTTAGTTACATTTACCTCTATTTGTAAAGTCTGCTCTCCTGGTTCTTCTCTTCCCTTCTGGCATCTAGCTTTTTTCTCCTCTGTTTACATTTCATTGTGTGTGGTCCTCCGCTGCCTCCAGCTTCATTCACATTTTAGCTATATCTGTGGCGCTATTTTCTCTAAGTCGTTTTCACTGTGTTCTATCAAAAAATCAGACAAAAAGAATTTATGTATCCATTAGCAAAGCTAGTTTCTTATACTATGACTGTAAATTGTTAAATCTGTTTCAAATAAATGACTTATCTCATTTGGTACTCTTATATTTGTATTGCCGTACTAATTCATTTTTTAGATTGTGTTGCAGTGTGTTACCACATGTTTTATATAAGGGCCTTTATCTTCAGTATTTTTTAAAATTATTGAAAAATAAAATTATTTTCATTTCTCAAAACATAGAACTGATTTTTTGAATATAAAAAATAAATTCGGATCAGCAGAGCATGTGATTGATAACACCATTATCTATGCATCATTTATGAATTCAACACTTTTACTGTGTGTCAGGTACTATTGAAGGAAACAGAGTAGAAATTTAGAAACTTTAGCCAGTTGTTTTGTTAGTTTCCTTTCAAGAAACAAAGTTTCCCTCAGGTCACCATCTTTAAAAAAGGGAGATTTATTTTTGTGTTCTGTGTGGTATAGAACTGGAGTGCCAGAGATCTGAAGCCACTTAGTGGCTGGCTACTCTCTTGGCACTTCTGAGTGCCTACTCCATTCTCCTTTTGCTAACTAAAGGCATTCCATTCTCTCTTCTCTAGTTTAAATCCTACAGAGAGCATGTCTGATATTTTAAAATCAGCTTCTTTGAGCTATAATTTTTATACAATAAAATGCACCTATTTTAAGTTTGATGAAGTTTGACAAACTTATATAGCTATATAATCAGCAACACAATCAAAATGTAGAACATTTCCATCACTCTGAAAAGTTCTCTTTTGCTGCTTTGCATTCAACCTCTGCTCTCCCCTCGCCCCCCACTCCCCACCCCCAGCTAGCCCCAGCTCCAAGGAACCCATTAGTCTGCTTTCTGTCCCTACAGATTTGCTGTTTCTAGAAGTTCATATAAATGGAATTATAAAATAGGTATTCTTTTGTGTTGGGCTGCTTTTGTTTTTAAAATTCCAAGATATTTCATGTATTAAGATTGTGTGTTTTTATTGCTGAGTAGTATTCTATTGACAGAATACCACAAATTGTTTCAATCTATTCACTAGTCGATGGCCAATTGTATTGTCTCCAGTTTTGGGGTATTATTAATAAAATTCTATGATGACTTATGTACAAGCCTCTTTGTAGACATTGGTTTTCATTTCTCTTGGGTAAATGCCTAGAAACTGAATTGCTGGGTTGTATGGTAAGTATGTGTTTAACTTTATAAGAAATTACTAAACTGTTTTTTAAAGTGCTTGCACCATTTTACATTCCCACTACTATTGTGTGGAAATTCCAATTGTGCCACATCCTTGCCAAACTTAATATTGTCTGTCTGATTCATTTTAAGTCATTCTAGTAAGCATGTAATGATGTGTCATTGTTTAATTTTCATTTCCCTGAGATCTAATGATATTTAGCATCTTTTTATGAGCTTATTTATTGTATTAGTCTACTGAGGCTACCATAACAAAATACCGCAGACTGGGTATTACTACTAATTTAAACTATTAATTTTCTTAGCATTTTGGAGGCTAGAGTTCCAAAATGAAGGTAACAGCAGGGTTTGATTTCTTCTAAGGCCTCTCTCCTTGGCTTGCATATAGATGCCTTCTCTCAATACCTTCACATGCCTTTTTCTCTATGCTTGTGCATCCCCAATGTCTCTTTCTCCTCTTAGAAGGACACCAGTCCTACGTGGTTAAGGGCTCACCCTTATGACCTTAATTATCTAATTATCTTTTTAAAGGTCTTCTCTCTAAACACAGTATCATTGAGGGTTAAGGCTTCCCAGCTATATGAATTGGGTGGTAGCAGCATGGACCATTTCTGCATCTCTTTTCCTGTTTTATTTTGTGTTTAAATTTTTGTCCATTTTGTGGAAGGATTGTGTGTCTTACTAAGTTTTAGGAGTTCTTTATATATTCCTTTAAGTCTTGTTACATATATGTATTGCAAATATTTCCTGCTATTTAATCTTCTTAATGGTATGTTTTAAAGAGCAGAAGTTTTAAATTTTGGTAAAGTTCCATATTTCAGTTTTTTCTTTTATAGTTTGTGGGTTTTGTGTCATATTTAAGAAACATTTATCTATGCCAAGGGTGTAAACATATTTTTCATTGTTTTCTTCTGGAAGTTTTATAACTTTATCTTTTACCTGCATATGTATTTTGATTTAATTTTAATGTATGTTTCGAGTTCAGAGTAAAGGTTAATTTTTTTTTGCATATGGATATCCAGTTGTTTCAACATTATTTGTTGAAAGGTAATCTTTTTCCTATTCAATTACCTTGACACTTTTGTTTAAAATCAGTTGACCATGTACCTGTGGGTTTATTTCTGGACTCTCTTCTGTTCCATTGATCTGTATTCTATGCCAATACTATACTAGCCTGTTACTATAGCTTTATAATTCTTAAATTTATAATTCTTCCAATCATATAGAGTAAATCCTCCATCTTTTTCTTTTTCAAAATTGTTTTAATTACTCTGCATCTTTCCATGTACAATTTGGATTTTCTTCACAAGTCATGCTTGCTTGAATAGTGCCTGTGATACCACTGGGATTGCAGTAAATATATAGATCATTTTGGAGGAAATCACTGTATTAACATCAAATTTTAAATCTAAAACATTTTTATTTGTGTTTATATAGGTCATCTTTAATTCTCTTAATGATGTTTTTTAGGTTTCAGTGTACAGGGATTTAATACATTTTTTGTTGTTGTTGTTAAATGTACTCCTAAGTATTTCATGTTTTCGATGATGAGAGCAGTTACTTTGCCTTATTCATAATATTATAGTATAATTTCTATGCCTAGCAGAGTAATACTGGGCCCTTAAAACAAGCTTAGATGTGTTCCCTTTTTCTCTGTTTTCTAAAACAAGTTGTATACTAATTGGTGTTATTTCTTCCTTATTGTGATAGAATCCACCAGTGAAGCTATCAGAGGCTGAAGTTTTCTTTGCGGGAAAGTTTTAAATTCTGAATTGTTTTTACAAGTAAAGGGTTATTCAGATACTCTATTTCTTCTCAAGTTATTTTTGGAAAGTAGTATATTTTAAGGGATTTTGACATTTTATTTAAGTTGAATTTATTGGCATAAAATTATTTTTAACATTCTCTCATTTCAGTGTCTATATAATCTATCGTGATCTGACACCATCTGTGCGACTTTAGGCAAATTACTTAAACTCTCTGTGCCTTAGTTTCTTTATTTGTAAGGTGAGATCATAGTAGTGTCTACCTCATATTGTGGTTATAAGACTAAATTGATGTAGTACATGCATATAAAGTGTATAGAGGAGTAAAAGGCAGAGTTAGCACTGGATAAATGCCATTATAATTGAAAACAATGTAGGGACTGATTGACTCCTATTGATGAGGTAGTGGAGTCTCATGAGTCCAGCAGAGATTGAACGAGATGTGCTCCAGGGTCCTTTTTAATCTTGTAGATTTTCTGACAGTACGAAGTAGTTAGAATCCAGTATTTAGTGGATAAAAGTCAGTGGATATTGAGTTCTCAGCAAGAAAAGATTCCTTTTTTTGCAGCTATTAGTTGCCCAACAGGAAGGAAATATAGCAACTAGGGGAATGATTGGATTTTGGTTTTTAAGACCTGTTTTTCTTGAACAGCACTGGAGATACATTGTATGTAACTGATGTTTATTACTTGGGTGTTAATTGATTTGCTTATAATAAAGTATTCTAGAGGATGCTTTCAAGGGAAGAATTTCTTTTCTTGGTTCATATTTTCTGCTCCATGAAGGGTGAAGTATATGACATTTGTGTTGCATACACTTTATGCCTTGTGGATTATTTTCTAAACCTTTGGTAAAGCTAGCCATGTCATTGGTTATTTAGAATTTAGCTGTGTTGGTAGATTTCTTTTGAATGAGAAAGGAAAAACATTGAGTTATAGTCCATGTCAAATTTTTTCTGGAAAGGGCCAGATAAATATTTTAGGCTTTGCAGGCCAATACAGCCTCTGCTATAGCTAGCTCTTCAGCTTTGCTATCATGGTGCAAACGCAGCCATAGACAATAAATATGTAAATAAATGGGTGTGGCCACATTTCGGTAAAACTTTATTTAAAAATATAGGTGGCAGGTAGACCATATTTGGCCTGCAGGCTATAGCTTGCGAACCTCTGGTCTATGTAAGACTCATAAGAATTGCAGAGCCAAAGATTTGTCTGTATGTGCCCTCATAGCGGTTAATGGGCCAAAATATCATTTATTTGTCCTCTGTAACTCACTGATGGTGAAGATTATTCAAGTATTCATATTGGCAAAATGTCCAGAAAATGTGTACATATGTGGCTCCTATTTTAGAGGGTAAACATCCATTAAAACACACTAGGATTCAGGACAATCTAACAGGTTATAACTTCTGTTTACTAATTTATTCAACAAATCTTTATTGAGTGCCTGTTGTTTATTTAGCACTGTCCCAGGCTCTGAGTATACATTGATGAATAAGATCTTTGTTACTGCCATTATGAGTCTTATAACCAAGCAAAATTGACTAAAATTGACCAGGTAATTGCAGGTATGTTATATATTTTCATAAGCCACATCATGTCAATTACTGTGTTGTTATGTATTTTAAGAAATAACTGGTTTAGAAAATTATTGTGTATAGCACTCTTTTCTAGTATGAGGATAATTATAGATATTTCAATTAAAATTCATTATTTTTATTTAAGAAAAGAAAGGAAAGAGAACAAAAAATTAACAAAGAAATGGAAGAAAAAGCAGCAAAGGAACTGGAGAAAGAACATTTGCAGGAAAAAGCAAAAGAAAAATATCAAGAATGGTTAAAGAAAAAAAATGCTGAAGAATGTGAGAAGAAGAAGAAAGAAAAGGTATTCTTATTACAGTGAGCAGTTAGAATACATGGCTTTGGTATTCATATGTGCCAAAATTGGCACTGTTTTAACATAAAAATAAATGAAGCTATCCCTACTTAATTATACTATGTTCAAGCTTCAAAATTCAGAAATGAATATGCATTTGTGGTTTTCTTAGATTAAGAAATGTTAATATTCCTGTTGATATTTTTTTCAGTTAGATTCAAACTTTTTATCATTGTGAATGTTTTTAGATATTTTGATGTACTTTTATTACAGTATTTGTAAATTACTACTCTATTTTAAAACAGCAAATTGCTTTTTTTAATGACTTGTTGAGAGACAGCTACTTTCATACCGTATCCCTGAGCATGTTAAATTTTGTTCTCAAATTATAGAAATATGATTCAATATTTATCATCAGTAAGCCATTAGAGCAGGAAGCTAATAGGGAAAAGAATCAGTAGAATTTCAATAGAATTTTTAGTTACAGAATATTCCTGGAGAGTCTTTGATCTTGTCATTTTAAGGAAAAAGAAAAACAACGGCAAGCTGAATTACAGGAAAAAAAGGAAATAGCAGAAAAAAAGTTTAAGGAATGGTTGGAAAATGCAAAAAATAAACCTCGTCCAGCTGCAAAGAGCTATGGTTATGCCAATGGAAAGCTTACAGGTTGGTTTTTATGTTATGTGGCTTACATAAATATGTCTTACAGGAGTAAATATTATGCATTATATTTTCTTTTGACAGAAATAGAAATGTGTAAAAATCATTTTTTTTTCAAATTACCATTTTCTGGAAGATATTATAACATTATAATGTTCCCTTGGAGATACAACAAATTTATTGTCTTTTTCTTTAAATCAGATACATTTTAAAGGCAGTAGTTACAAACTACAAAGTAATTACTCTAACATTAACAAGTTAAATTTTCTTATGTTTCTTAGATTTTAAAGCCTTAACAGAACATATCTAAGGGGTGATTTCTCTTCTCCTAACCCTCTCTGAGGCAGAGCTTCCAGTGTCTTTGACACATTCTTTTTGCAGGGTGGAATACTAGACAGCATATGAACCATACACAAAACCGGTTAGCCTTTAGGCTTGGTCTGATTATAAATGGTAGTGCATGTTTTCCTTTGTACTTTATGTTGGAAGCTCATACCTTGCTGACAGCTGCCTTCACTTATTTAAGTGATTTATTATTAAAAATACTCCCATTCTGTTTTGTTCACACAATAGAACATATTCCAGACTTTGTTTTGACCATCTTGGTGAAGTGTGTGTTGACATATCTATGCAGTCAAAGTGGGCTGCCAGTGTCTGAATGACACATTCCTGCTGTCAGGATTTAGGCCTCTCCTACATGTCACAAGGGTCATCTGTTAGAGCTACTGAGCATGATCTCCATTTTTTTTCTTTCTTGTTTGAGAAAAGAGTAATAAGCAGTGATTTTAACTAAATGATTGGGTAGTAAAGTTAAAACTTTAGGTGGGAATAGACATACTGACTAGAAGTTAATTGCTAAAATAATGGATTGTTTTATTATTTTGCATAGTTAATGACTGTTATTCTAATAAGCAGCATATTTGGTTGCAAATGCTCTAATGCTCTTATGTCTTTATTCTTTATGCTCACATCAGTTTTACAGGTTATGAAAGAAATTTATGTGCACATAGGGACTGGAAGATTTTAATATGATTGAGAAAATGTTCCTCCTTCAGAATTATTAGATATTGGGTGTCACAACTCATTAAACACTTCATATACATTATATTAGGAGAATATTCCATGATTAGTAATCAAAGTTACAGTAAAATTATGAAATCTTAGTAGTTTGTGTGACGGTAATTTAGAATTTCAGTGACTCTAAACAAGAATCTTGATTCACTATAGCTATATACACAATGTACATTTTTTTTTCTGTAAACTTTTATGTCTGATTAGGGAATACAAGTACACAGTGGTTTCCCAGATTTAGTTAAGAAAATGAAGATTTTATTTAATTTAAGGGTTCTAAATTTAATTTCTTAGTAAAACTTTTATGAGTTTTTATATATTTTAAAAGTAACATTTTTTTCTAATCTTAGAATTACCATTTACATGTTAATTTTTACTACAGTATTCACTGTATTTGAAAAGTGTTACTTGTCTGAAAATATCGAGTTCATTTTAAATGAGTCAAATTGGTTTATCAATGATATTTTTGCCCTTATATTTTAACATTTTTCTAGGAATTTTAAAATAATTAGTTTCTTTGATCTCAAGAAATTTTGCTTTGTTCTGATTTTTTAACAATTTTAGGTTTTTACAGTGGGAATTCTTATCCAGAACCAGCCTTTTATAATCCAATTCCCTGGAAACCAATTCATATACCTCCTCCCAAAGAAGCTAAGGATCTATCAGGAAAGAAGACTAAAAGGCCTGTGAGAAGTCAGCCACATAGGTCATCATCTCTGGTAATTCATAAAGCCAGAAGCAATCTTTGCCTTGGAACTCTGTGCAGAATACAAAGATAGTAGACAAGAGAAATTGCATGCTTTTACCTATAGATATTTCATTTTAAAATCAGAAATTGTTTTTTTACTGCTCAGTCAGCAGTTCAACATTTGGTGTTGTGATTGACAAATTCAGATTTTTGTATTTACGTATAGAGTCCTTAGAGTTAATTAAGGAAGACATTTTATACATTTTCAGTTTTATAAATGCTTCAAGGTTGATCTTGGCATATTTTTTCACAGGATAAATGACTGGATACCTAACAATTGTGTTTGTATTTAACTTGTGTTAAAGCTACTGTGATACCAATAAAACCAACAATTTTTCTTGTGTTCTTTCATATTCTATGTTGTTTGTGTTTATGTTTATGAACATAATAAAATTAAGATTAAATTGTTCAAAAAAGCATTTCTAAACTACATGCTCAAGATAACTCTTAGAAGAATCTAAATCCTAGAGTAATCAAGAACAGTTTTGTTTGATGGCTTTCGATATATTTTTCCCTATGTAAATGTTTTTAAATAACTAACTGGAGGCATGTTTTGTAACAAATAAATGAGGGTTGGGGTTTTGAAAGGAAAATTTAAAAACATCGTTTATGCTCTGGATCTTAGATTGTTATTAGCAATCTTGAGACATTAATAGTATTTTGCTATACTTTGTACAAATACTAATTATAATTAGGTTGTTAATTTTGAAATTAGGATTATCAGTGCATTATATTTTGATGTTAACTGTTAAATGATATTTTACTGAAGATGAGATCACAGATCTTATTAATAAATAAATGTTAAGGATATTCAAAGGATTACTAAAATAGCACTCAGCACTTTTTGTTAAATTTTAAAAGTCTATATCTTTTTTTAGGGGATCATCAAGAAATGAAAATTTGTTGTGGCAATGTAAAGTCAGTAAGTTCATTTAAAAGCGATTTCTATTTAGAATATATTCCATGTTTCATACTGTTTTAGTCATCTGCCAGGTTTTTTGTGATTAACATTCAGTAGAGTTGTTAATCAATGCAAGGAAAACAGAAAGAGGATCTTTAAAGGGAATTCATGTCTTTAGAAATCTAGGAAAATTCTAAGCAGAGAACAGTTTGGGAAAAGCCAATAGGGGTCGTTAGGCCAAAATATTGGTGAGATTTAGAGGCCTGACCATTTTTCTCAGAACCTCTTTAGATACAATAAACCTTGCAGATGATCATTCTATTTGGGCAAATTCACCTATGTAGAGAGAATGTAGAATTTGTCAGGATAGCAGTAAACGCGTGTGAAAAACAGCACACATAGGCCTGAATTCCAGGAGTTGTAGATATAGTTATATCCAAGACATGTTCAATTTCACACAGTAGATTGAGTCATTTAGGCATATTTTAGCTATAGCCATATCCTAATAAGACTTTCCATTTAATCTGTAATTAGTTTGACCAATGTTAATTGAACATTTACTCTGCGACAGAAGTTTTGCATATCTATTTAGTAATTTAAATTGTATACTTCTTTAATTCAGCAAACATTTACAGCCTAGCCAGGAATATATGTAACAGAATAAATGCTGTAATACATTATACCTAAAATTATGTTCAGAGTTCATCTGAGAACATAGATAAGAAAACCGCCTGTGAAGGGATTAAGAAAGGCTACAAAGTGGAGATGACATTTGAGCTGGTAAAACTTAAGCAGGAATTTTCTAGATAGTTATGAGGCTGACCAGACTCATGGACATGGGGTGAAAAATAGGAGAGAAGCAAGGGTCAGAACACGCAATATATGCTGCAGAATTTGGACTTGGTCCTGTGTGAAGGCTTGCAAAGTCCTGTTTTGCTACCCCAATGAGACATTTTAAAAAGATGTTAACTACTAAACTCATTATTAAAATCTCATTTTTCTTCAAACCAATCAATATACCTGATTATCAGGAGATTAGTATTTTTAACCTGGATCAATTTTTCTTAAAGTCAATATACCTGATATTTCAGGCATTGCAAACTACATTACAACATTTGAAATTTCTGTTGTGGTTTTTAAATATCTCTTTGACTTCTACTATTACTTTGAGTGGAACTGCTCTAAAATATCTAGGTAACCTATAATGTCAGCAAATTTGTGATCCAATGGAAGTGACATAAGGATTATACCTGAATCAGTGTTTCAGTCTTGGCTTTATGGCTGCTTACCTGGAAGGTGCCTCATTGTTTTCAGTGTTCAATGCCTTATCTAATTTAGAAACTTATGGGGATAAGTGAAAGTACCTAAAAATGAGAATTTGTTTCTTTTTTATCTGATGATAATGTAAGAGATACCAATATTCTTTTTCATTAGTGATAATTGATTTACATCATAAGTGACTTTGATTTAACATGCCAATCTTGACTGATGATATTCCAAAAATAAGTTAAATTCTCAGTGCTTATCATAGACTTTCATTTATTCTTATCCTAAAACTAAAAAGGGAATGTTATTGATTTAATTTCCTTCAAATTGATTCAGTAAATATTTATCAAATACCTGCTATGGGCAAGTTAGAATTCTTGATGCTATGAATAAGGGAGGGTCCCTGCTGCTCTTACAAGATCAATGACAGTGATAGGAAACAGGTATTAAACATACAAATAATTTATTTGGGTGGAGGTGCTATAAAGAAAATAAAACAGGAGAAAAATAAAGAAAATATTGGGATAAACAGTGACTGTGTGGAGAAGAGTCCACTACTTTAGGTGGGTGGGCTTCTCTGAGGTGGTAACACATGCTGAGCTAGTCTTGCTAAAATCTGGAGAAAGAAGGAGCAGCTAATACAAAGGCCCTAAGGCGTAAATGAACTTGGTGTGTTTGAAAAAGGCCAGCTTGCCTGGAGTGGAGATAGTGATGAGGAAAACAGTAGGAGTTAAGGGTGGAAAGTCAGGCGGGGCCAGATCATATATAATCCTGAATTCAGCAGTTCAGAATTTATTCTCATTGTATTGGGAAGCCTCTGGAAGGTGTTAAGTAGAGAACTGATGTGATCTGGTTTATAGTTTGACATACTCCAGTTGCTGTGAGGAAATTGGCTGTTGGAGACAGAGAATCAAAGCAAGGAGACTCATTAGGAGAATTTTGCGGTCTCCAGGAAAGAAAGCATAATGCTTTGGATTAAGATGGCAGCTGTGACATGGTAAGAAGTAGGGTGGATTTGGGATATATTCTGCAAGTAGACCAAACAGGACTGCTAACATTTGGACATCATATTAGGGAAGGGGGAAAATGAGATATGATTTTTAGTTTTTGGCCTGATCAACTGGGTGAATGATGATAACAAATTAGAAGATGTGATAGGAACAGGTATGTGGGCTGAGGTGGGGAGAGGAGCATCCTTAAGAATTCTTCCTAGATCTGTTAGGTTTGTATTACCAACTTTATATCCCAGTGGCAATGCCAGTTAGATATTTGTATCTGATGCTCAGGGGGGAGCCAGAATTGGAGATAAAATATAAACAACATCAGTACATAGGTGCTATTTAAAAGCATGGGACTAGATCAAGTTGCCTTGGAAGAGTTTAGATAGTAAAAAGACAGGCTTGAGTATTCCAATATTTAGAAATCAAGCAGCCAATATGGATTTTGAAAAGGAGCAGCCAGTGGAGTAGAAGGGAACCCAGTAGGTTTTGATGTCGCAGAAACCACAAGTAGAGGTGTTAGAAGTGGGGAGTAGTAAACTCTGTCCAGTGCTGTTTGAGAGAGAAGTAAGAGCAGGAAAGAGCCTTCATTATTGGAATTTGTACAGTGAAGGAAGGTCATTAATGACCTCAATAGCAAACATATTGAATGCTTTCTATATGCTTGGCAGTATTCTATGTGCCTTTATATGTGCTAACTCTTAATTCTTACAACAACCCTATGAGATAGTTACTATTATTATCCACATTTTATAGTTGAGGAGGCTGAAACACAGAAAAGTCACACTTTTTATACCTAGTGAGTTACAGAAGAGGGATTAGAACTGAAGATGCCCAAGTCCAAGCTTAACCATATTCTGTTTTCCTCCTGTATAGTATATATGATAAGAAAAAACTGGCTTAAAACTACAGTCAAAGTCGGGTGAAGAGAGAATGGGAAGTAAGAAAGTAGATGCCATGCCTGCAGACAAGCCTTGGGAGAAGTTTTATAGTAAAGAGAAGATAAATGGGATGGGAGCTGGAAGAATACGTCAAGGACATTTTCTGTTTGTTTTGGTTAAGACCGGTGATATTATACATGTTTCTTTGCTGATGTCTATGATCCAGGTGAAAGATGGAACTTGAAGATTTAGGAAAGACCAAAGATGGTTTTTGGAATGCATTCTGTAAAATGCAAAAAGTGGTGGCTTATGTGGAAGCAAGGGAATTCTTTCTGTTTTGACAGGAGAGAACACAGTACGTAGGTTCAGATGAGCTGGAGTGATAGCGCTGGTGGTTAGAGGATGACACAGGTGATTCTTGTCTGATAGCTTCTGGTTTCTCGAAGTATGAAAGGGAGGCAAGGTCATCAGCAGAAGAATAAGTTGTTGCAAGTAAGAGAGAAAATGAAAAGGTAATAGAAAAATAAGCATCTTGGAGAAGGGAAAACAAATTTACCGGAGAAATGAGTGAGACTGACTTGATAGGATTTGCTATTTGATACTTTGGTCCAAAATGGAACCAAATTCTGTCATGTTTTTCACCACTTCTGGATAAAAGTTTAGCTATTTGAGTTTAGGAGGAGAGTAAGGCTTAATTAGGGATGGATAAGAAGGGCAAGTAGGATGGAAGGAGAAGGAACAAAGCATTTAAAGAGTGTTTCCAAGGGAGTAATTTCAGCTTTGAAACGTGCTACTTAACAAGAGATGAGTGATGGATGGTGAGGAAGAGGCCTTCAGCTGATGCATATTTCCAGTGCTCTTACAGAATGTTGGGTCCTGTGTACATGAAGAAAGCTGGAGAGGTAGGAGCTTGTAGTCAGAGGGTGGTGAAGACAAGGTCCAGAGCATGGCCATGTCAGTGGGTGGCCCATATGGAGTACATTGATGGAGTTGAAGATATTAAGAAACTAAGATGCCAGGATATTGGGTTTTTTAATATGCATGTTGAAATTGCCAAGAATTATTACAGAGGTAGTGGTAGAGATAAAGATGGTGAGCTGAGTGCTAGAATTTCAATGAACCAAGGTAACTTATTAGCCAGATGACAGTTAAAAAGAGCAGTACTGGCTAGTGTGGTCAGATTAATATTCTCCAGAAGAGCTGAGAGTTTTGAGGCAGGTAGGAGATAAAGTGGTTTGGAAGTGGTAGTAGGGAAAACACCTACCTGCTTCCTCCAAGCCCCCAGGTATAGACCCTGCAGTTGGGGTCTGCAAACGTAAAGCATTGTCTGGAATCTATTGCAGGCATGAACAGCTTTAAAAAGCATTGCAGGCATGGCTTAGATGGGCAGAGATCAAGGACAGAGCCACCGGTAGTGATATTGTGGAACCATTTCAGGGAGAGGCAACAGGATCAGATGAGGACAGTAGGGATAGAGAGGAGAGGAAATGTGTGAAAAATCCATTCGAAGTAGAACTTGTAAAGAGTTGTTTTAAAGCTAATTGATGATGGTAATATTAATGGAGAAAAAGAATACAGAAAACAGATTTGGGTGTAAGAAAATGAGGGTTTTTTTTTTCCTTTTAAATTCCTTACGAAAGCAGCCATATGCAAAAAGTCAAAAATCAAATAGTACAAAAAGTTTTTTGATGGAAAAAACTTCTCACTTCTCACTAACTCACAATCCTGCTCCCAGGAGAATATTTACTTGTATTATTTCTTTGCTAATTTCCTGCCCACAATTACTCAATTATTCTCTGTTCTCTTTTTCTGGAATTCATTTAAATAATTATTAGTCTCCCTAAATCAATTCTCTATTTTTTTAAGTGCTTTTTTCCCTCTCCAATCTTTTTAAAACTTTTCCTGGTGAGAGGGACTACTTTCTGTGAAACTTCTTTGATGTTATCTTCTAATTCTTGAATAAAGTTTTATGACTACCTTATTTTAAGTTTCAAGTGCTCTTTTTCTATTTCTTCCTTTTTCATAGCATCCTATATTTTATGAATGTAATGTATATTTCTCATCTCTTAAAGACATTACATTTTTTTTTTTCTTAATTGGCTCTCTTTCCTCCAGGTGTCTTTCTTACCTTCTTCATTTTCTCTTTTTTGGTCCTCAAATGTTTCTTCATCCCTGTGTGACATTTCTGTTATAATATGAATCCCTGTCTGTTCATACTTAAGAATAGGGCAACAAAAAACTGAATGGAAGCTCTGGACTCAGGTAGGGCTTGCCGATGGTGGATCTGGTTGTTGAGGGAACTTCCACATGCCTGGGAGTCTTCCCTTTAGGCTATTCAGTTTCCTAGAGAAAAATCTAATCTTCCTGAGGGATGGATATAAGCCAAGTAGGTGCCAATTTTGCTGAGTAGAGTCTGGGAAGGTGACTCTGTATATCACAGTTCATCATGTAAACTGCCACTTTACCTGTGTTTCAATCCAGCTAGTGCATAAGTCTGATTCTCCTTGGTACCTGTGTGTGTGTGTGTGTGTGTGTGTGTGTGTGTGTCTCCGTATGCTGAGCCCTTCCAAGATTCTGTAGGCTGAATCAGCACCCCCCTCCACCCCCCACCAATGTCTATTTTAGCATTTAGAAACCTTTAAATGGTAAAAGAGAAAAGGAAGGATAAAAGGCACTGGCTGAAACAGCCAGTTAAAAAAGAAGATTTGCAACTATCATTAATATTCTCAGAGATGAGAAAAAAGTACTACATCCATACTGTCCTAACCCTGGTATTCTCCTCAATTCACCTCGATTCACTTTCCACCTTCCAAAAATACATTAAAATCTTTAGTTATTGTATTCTCTTCTGGTTTTTGTTTGTTTTTCATTTTGTTTTTGACCTTTGCCTTGTGGATTTGTACCTTTTTTTTTTTCCTAACAGGAATTCCTTTGCCATCATTTAGGAGAGATTGGGGAGGGAAAAGAGGTAGTCATTTGTGATTAATCTGCAGTGTTTAATTGGAAATCTTACATTTAGTTGTGAACATATTGACATAAGGGTGCTCATGGAGGGTCAGGTTTGTTGCCCAGGTGAGAAATTTAGGTTAGGGATAGATATTTAAGTTTAGGTCAGGTATAGATATTTAGATATTCAGTTAAACATAATTACAGAAGCTGTGGAGTTAGATAACATTTCCAAAGGGGAGTTTGAAGCATGACATTGATTCATTCAACACATACTTATCAAGTGCCTACTGTGTCCTGGCAGGGAGAAGATGGACTAGGCTGGAATAAGGAAGCCACTGGAAGAACAGTAAGAAAGGTGGGAAGAGGATAAGAAGAGAGTGCTTCTACTATGAGAGGGAAGTTTTAAGGAAGGGAGAGTGGACTGTTTTCTATTATATCAAATGCTGCATAAGGGTTCAAATGGAATGAATGAAGCCTTCTTTTTTGATTATTTCACTAATATTTATTGACTTTCTAGCTCTGTGCTAGATTCTGGGGGTGTAGTGGTCAACAAGACTGACCCTATCTTAAACTTGATAGGGTTTACGTTCCAGTGGAGATGATAGTTAAACCAGTACAAACCTTAAAGCACAAGTTCTGAGGGCATACCAGAAGGAAACTAAGCTTTTTGGGGTCAGGAAATGCTTCCAGGAGGAAATGATTAAGCTGACTAGTTTTTAGTCACCCAAATAAACAAAATAGCATCTGATCATTTGGAAGGCTGGAGCCTAATTAATGAGCTTAGAACAATGGTGATTCCATGTGTAACCTTTCTTTCAAAGACCAAGGTGATGAGACAGCTTTTGGATGTCAAAAGCACTTTCAGACAGCTTGTATACATGACACACTGCTACAAAGTTACAAGGGAAATTTCTAAAATCTTAGCCATTTCTAAAGAAAATCTTGGAATTCCATGGGGAAGTAAACTTTGAAGTTTGATGCTAAGAACAGAACATCTGAGGCCCCAGGGTCTGAAGTAATACAGATGGGGCTATTTAATAAATAAATTGCTAGTGATCTAATGAGCAACTCTAAGGTTGGACTTTCAGACTTGCCTATTCGCATACCCACGGCCCAGATGAATAACAAAATATAGAGTAGTATCTTTTACACTAATGAATTACACTTTATGACTTAAACCAAAAACTAATTTTTCTACCTTCACAAAAGAACACAGCAAATAACATTCTAGTGTTTACGGTGCCGATTAGTATTCTAAATTAAATTCATGTGTTCGCTTGAGAAAAAAATAAAATATACAGTTACTTTACAGTGAATATTTACCTACTGCTGTTGATAATGGCAATCTGCCTGGGAGAGAAACATTTTCAGAAAGGGCAGTGAGTGGTATCTTGAATTTCTTCTTAAAATTAGAAGGGGGTAGGATACTCAAGGAAAAATACTCAATTCTCTGTCATTAGGGAGAATGCTGTTTTTATGTGCAGGAGGAACACTGCCCCTTTTTTTCCCAGAAACCACAGAGCCTCCTTTCCCTTTATTTTGTTAGTGTGGCTCTCAGTTGGTAGAACAACTAGCACAGAAACTTGGATAAAAAGCGCCTTCTCCCTTCCCACCAGCTTCATGGTCCTGGGAACCACCTGAGGGCCAGAGGGAGATGGAAACGATCTTTGTTTGTCTTTGGTATTGGCAACCCAGCGTGGCGTGGGAGAGGAATGTTTACCAAAACAACCATCTGGTCCACAGCTCCCACTCCCTCAGCCAAGGGTTTTCTCTCTTGTGTAGGCTGAGATGCCAAGTGTCCCATAGGTAAATCTAAACGGCATCTGTCTCAATGAAGTAGAGGAGATTCTTACCAATTTCTTCAGCTGTCCAATGAAGACATTAAACGACATGATCTTGAAGGCCTCTTTCTGCTCTAAGTTTCTATTATTCTGAGTAGTTCACTTTTGTAGTTTTAGAACGTGCATTTAGGTCACTGCTTATCCCTGGTTAAGGATGGTGAGGGCAATATCCTTTCCCTCTTAGACTGTGATGTAAAAACAACCAACTTTAGGAAGCCTTTCTATGGACCAGGCCCAGTTTCTACCAGGAGGCAGTCTGGCTCTGGGAAGCAGCAGACATTCTCCCGAATGTGAATACGTGCTCTGCTACTTACATGGTGGGAACTAGACATGTGTCCACGACTCTAAGCCTCAGACGCAACCAAGTGCAGTGTAGGACCCTGGATGGGATCTTGGAAGAGACATCTGAACAAAGCCAAAAGTTTAGCTAACAGTATTTTACCAATATGATTTCTTGGTTTTGATAAATGTACCATGGTTACATCTGAGGGGAAGGTGAGTGAAGGGTATGTGGAAACTCTCAATACTACCTTTCTAGCTCTTTTATAAATCAAAATTACTTTAAGCTAAAAACTATGCTGCCCTTGAAATTCATACTTATAAATTCAGAAGCTTTGTTTATTCTTATAAATACTGAATACTTTGTTACTCTATTTTAACATAACTTGTCATTCTGTAGGAGAGCATTTAGACATAGATATAAATGCTTGCAACTTATTTAAAGTAAGGGCTTCACTCTATTTGTAGATCTTAAACAGAACAAAAGTCAAATTGAATAATAATTAAGGTTATGAATGTGCACGGATGGCTACATTTCATTCGACATAATGTTTTACAGATCAGAGAAGAACTCGTGTTTGGAAAATTCCCAATAGAATGTCATAGAGAAAAATATAATTTCAGATTAAACTTGTAAAAGAGAAATGTAATTTCATAGGGGGAAACTCATTGGGGGAAATTCAGCCTATTTTTTATGTTATAATGTCTTCTATTAAAAATATATTCATATATACTTATATATATTCAAGTAAAACAATTTTTTTTTACCTAAACCATCTGTAAGAATTTGAAATCATGAAATAACATAACTTACAGACTATTAAAATATTCCAATTTAAATTAGGATGGGCAATGTCAGAATTTATAAATTGGTGGTCCATGAGCTGTATTTAATTTAACCCTGGGGTATGTTTTCATTGTCTAGCACAATTTAAATTTTTTTAATTTGTTGTCACTATTTAAAATAGTGAGCTTTTACATGAAGGCCTGAGTTTCCATTCTCTCTTACACAGTAAAATCTGATGGCACTGAGCATACCATCTGACATGACAGCACTTGGCAAGGACGAGAGGTAGTAGATGTCTGTTATAAGGTGTGTCCTTTCCAGTTTGCCATAGTTCCTTTGTTGTTGTAGTATCTAGATTTTTAAAACTTGAGGTGAAATTCACATAACATAAAATTAACCATTTCAAAGTGAACAATTCCGTGGCATATAATACAGTCATGATGTTGTGCAACCATCACCTCCATCTAGTTCCAAAACTTTTCATCACCCCAAAATAAAACTCCATTCCAAATAAGCAGTTACTCCCCATTCTCCCTCCCACAGCCCCCAGCAACCACCAATCTGTTTTCTTTCTCTTTGGATTTACCTATTCTGGATATTTCGTATAAATGTTATCACAATATTGACCTTTTGTGTCTGGCTTCCTTCACTTAGCGTATTGTTTTCAAGGTTCATCATTGTTGTAGCATTTATCAGTACTTTTTATGGCTAAATACAAAAAGGTTTGTTGTGGATGTTTGGTTGTTTCTACCTTTTGTCTATTACGAATAGTACTATTATGAACATTTATGTACCAGATTTTGTTTGAACAAATATCACATTTTTGATGTTTTCTGTAGACACTACACTTGTTTCAGCTACAGTTCTTACACTGCCCCACACATTGGCCTGCTTTATTCACTTGCTTTCTCATCCTGTCCCATCAGCTTTTGTATTTACACTTTCTGGTTCATGTCATAGGGTTGGGTCTATCCATTTCCCCTCCATTCCTTCAGTTTCTTCCAGCGCAAAACTTGAACTGATTAATGAAAAATTTTCCTCATTTGTCTAAAAATTTACCTCTATGCTAGATTTCTGGGTCTTTTCTCCCTCAATTTTGGTCATTCTCTGAGAAATACTAATTATGGATGAGGATTTTTATTTTCTCTTATTTTTGGCATTAAAACATTGGACAGGTTAAGAAGATCTAAAATTGGGGCCAGAGCTTTGCTCCTTTTACAGTAAGAAGTGACTTTATATACACATCTGGGTTTAATTATAGTTGGCATTTCTGAACTCAGGCGAAATATGCATTGCTGAGGTGTCATGAGTTTCTGGCAGTCCACGAGTATAATTACTCAAATGTATAGTCACCCCTCTGGCTTTCTTTAACTTGGCCTCGAGGTCGGTGTTACCTCCCTCATCCTGCCCCCACACTCCTGGGAATACCTCTTTTTCACTTCAATCCCTATCAGTGCTCTCTCTGATTCCCCCTTATTTGCCATTTAATCATTCACTCTAAATAATATGACTTAACTTCTTTATGGTTGTATCTTGCCTCCCTAACGAGATTATAAAGCCTCACTGAACGAAATCTAGTTTTGTTTATTCTTTATATGCTTCAGTGCAGAGCATATGTAATAGTCATGCAATAAATATTTGAACTAGTGACTCACCAAATCAAAGAAATACCCTTTTAAGTATATCTAACTTCTCAGGATCATTCAGTTGAGCAAGTTTAAAAGTGTTCAAATTCATTTTTTAGTATAATACTCATCATTAAGTTATAGAAACTAAATTTTTTTATCTAATCAATGTATTAGTATAAGTTGACGATTCTAAAAATGTATGTTGCAAACCAACTGCATCAGAATTGCCTGTGATATTGGTTAAAAATGGAGATCCTTGAACCTCATCACTGAATTTGTACACTAATGCAGTCTAATGGTTTAGCCCAGGAATAGGAATTTTAAAAAGTTCTCCTGGAGTCTTATGTCCTTTAAATTTTGAGAACCAATGGCATTGAGAAGATGATAACTTTACTCGGAATAAATAACTCAGGTAGATTGGAAGTTCGACTTAAGTTGGTATATGGGTACAATAAATAATGGAATTGTGTATTTAATGAATGATAATTTTAATCTGATGATTTGAGAAGTTAAATTTTTTAACACAAGTCTAACAAAGAATGTTACTGATGTATAGTTTTAAGAGCATGGAATTAAAATTCTAGAAATTTACCAAATCTCCACTAACCTGAGAAATACTGAGATGAAACAGAAAAAAATCATTGAAAAACACCACTGTATATGATTAACACTTAAGTTACTCCTGGGTCACAAGTGGTTAATGAAATGCTACTCTTTCAAAAGCTGAAAATGCAGTTGAAAAATTACTGCATGATGCCCTCCAAGTTATAGTTAGTGTTTATTGATATTTTAAAAACCCTGCATCATTTATTGCTATTGTGAAGAAGTTCTGGAATGTGTTCAGCAGAGGTTTTTCAAGGTATTGCCTTCAGATAATGCCGACTTTATCTGTGTCCTAGGAGTTAAACAAACAAACCATTAATAAGTAATCCAGCACTATAATGAACCGATCACCAAACTAAAGTGACAGAGTACATTGCTTGATGGTAGCAAATCAAAATAAAACAAGTCTGTTAAATGTAGATAATGTAAGGGAATAAAGGCAAGCCATTGAGCAAGGGTTTTTTGTTAGAAAAATCAGTTTTCTGGCTGTGTTTTTTATCTGCGTTACAACGTTTTCCTCCCTCTTGACCTTTTGACATTTTGCACTTTAAAAATTTTTTTAAATATATATTTTTTAATTTTCCAATTACAGTTGACATACCATTCTGTACTTCTTAAACATATTACTTTATGTAGGCCCTGTTTGGATAGTGTAGCAATGGTGTCTTTCATTTATTCTGCAAAGATGCTTACAATATATTTTTCTTGTGGGATTATATTTAATTTTTCTCTATAGATGAACTATTCACTATGTGATTTGGCAGAAGCAGAGCTTCCTTTAACCTCACGCTAATAAAATGGAGCTGTCATTTGTACAGACCTAAATATGTACCAAGGCTGAGTGGCTTGTCACACCATTGCATTTAATCCTCACTAGAATCAACTTGTGTGGAAAGGAAAATTAGGGGACAGAGTGTAGTAACCAATTTAAGATCATCTGATATCTGTTTTTTGTTTTTGTTTTTGTTTTTGTTTTTGTTTTGTATATCTGTGTGGCCCTGTTGGCAGGAAAAGGGAGGGTTTTCCACTTCCAAACTCAATTTTCTCCCTCCCTCACTTAATGGATGACATAAAGCTACAAACATTTGCATGTTGAAAAAAGGAAGGTCTGCTTAGGTTGGTAGTCTGGCAAATCAAGTCTTAACTCCTGTTAGAACTGAAAGCAGAACTGGGGACAAGTTCAAGGTTGAGAATCTGGATTGCTTTTTCTGGTTCTTTGAGTGAAACAGTGTGACCTTATTATTTTGTTTCCATTTCCAGTCCCAAGAACTCCAGGTATACCCAGCATCAAAATAAATATAAATAACACTTTCCAAAATCAAATAAGTGATTTTTGGATTATCTGAGTCACTGGGTCCTCTCCACTAATGTGTTTAATCTAGAGCTGATGATAGATACCACATATGATAAGCTATTCTTTGATGAAAAAATGTGATGTGTAATTCCTTGTAGGAGTTTTTGTTTTTACAAGTTTTGGTTATGACATGCCTGTTTTTGAAGAATGCCCCATTCAGTCCTCTGAATTATAGAATGTCATTTGAAATGCTTAGATATTTAAGGGAAGGAAGACTAAGTCATGTTTCAGAAAAAAAAGTCCAACAGGGAGTAACAACTTATGACAGACTGGACAACATAAAGTATAAACTATGGTTGTTGGAATAATAAGTTAGCAATCATAAACGACTCCCATCAAAATGAAACATGCACCCTTTTCCTGTCTCCCCACTTTATTCTTTTACATACAACTTTTATAATGCACTTGTCAGGCCAGTTGCTAAATTCACATTTGTATGCTGACCATGAGGAC
>CM053510.1:22078857-22119062 GCA_028627145.1 Eidolon dupreanum
AGTAGTAGCAGCTAAAACTCTGAACATAGAATACTATGTTCCTAGCACCTTGCAAAGCCCTTTATGAGCATAGCTCACAGAATTTATTTAACACCTCCACTGGATAGGTGCTGTTATACTCGTTTTACTGGTGACTTTTTGTCTGTATAAAATTGTTTAAAACGCTGATACCCAACTCTTCAGTTTTTAGAGAAAACATTCTTTCTTGAAAGTCATAATTGTTATGCTTTACTTGTTAATTTCTCCTTAATTTTCATAAAATGTTTTTATCTACTTTATAACTTAGACATATTATGAGCTAGGAACTCCCACTATACTATTTGCTGGGAATACAGTGATCAATAGGGTATTTTCCCCATCCTCAGAGCTCATATATAGGAGGGAAGGCAAAATATACACAAAAATTAGTGCATAATAAATTCAGTGATAGAAATATGTAAGTTATAGAGATAGAAGAAAGGAGAAAATGTGGATATTAAAGAAGGATATCAAAGGACACTCTAGATGAGCTATTATGTGAATTAGAAATTAAAGGACAAAAAGAGTTAATCAGATTAGCAAAAGGAAAAGGCATCCCACAGACAGCAAGCAACGTGGGCAAAGGCATAGAGGCATGAAAACACTTGATATATGATGTAAATAACCCAGTATATTATATATATATTATTGGCAATAAAGTTCGAAGTGGAAGGGAAGGAAAAGAAGGTAGGTATCTGATTGTGAAGGGCCAAGGAAGTAGTAATAAGGGGTTTAGACTTTATTCCATAGGTAATGAGTTTGTATAGGGTCTTTAGTGGTTGAGAAACAAGAACAGCTTATGTTTTAGAAAACTCAATACAATATAACAGTCACTCTAAGCAAAAAAACACTTGAGTCCTTGAAGTTAGACTCAGGTAGTATGTAGTGAGAGGTGAGGGAAGATTTGAGAGATATTTAGGGGTCAAAATCAGGATTTTTTTTGAAGGAGAGGGCAAGAGAAAAGAATCTAGGATGACAGGTTTTAGAGTTGGGAGAGGTATTACCTACATCTAGACTCAGTGGTGGTAACATTCTCCCTTTCTCCAGAATAACAGAATAAAGCAGTTTTACTTCTCTCCCTTAAAAGAAGTTGAGAGGTAGATAGATGGTTTAGATTGATATGGCTTCATAGGGTCAGTAGGAACTAATGCCCATACTTTCTGCTTTATTCTCTCATTGTATAGCTTCCAACCTCAAAGTCACCTCTTGTTCTAAGATGAATGCTTGAGCTCCAGTCATCCAACATTATGTCCATGCTGCAGGACAGAAGATGGAAGAAAGACAGAAGCACAGAGATGGGCCCTCCCCAGCTGAATTCTGGGCAGCATTGTGCCAGATAAAAATGGGGTTTTTACTGTGGAGGCAGGTAGAGAGGAAGAATGATTCTGGCATCTAGTAGTATATGTTTCATGAGACTTGGTGAAAGATGATGCACAAAGAGAAAATCAAGGAAAAAATCTTTTGCAGAGTAATGAAAAGAAATAAACAGGAAGAGGATCTGGTGAGAAGGAATGATTGGAGAGGAAGAAGTATAATGAGAAAATGATGAAGCCAACGAGAGAAAAAGTGTCAGATTACATAAGAAATAAGAAATGTCCATTAGATTTGGTAGGTGGAGGTCATCACTGTTGGTTTTCTAAAGACCAGTTTTGTTGGAGATGTGGAGGCAGACACAGACTACAATGGGCTAGAGCATGAATCAAAGATTAGAAAACAGATGAGTATAGACAACATCTTTTAAAAATGTGGCAGGTCTAAGAGAAGGCTGTAGCTAAGAGAGAGAATCCAGGATTAAGTAAGTGTTTAAAGATGACAGATACTTGAATATGTTATTGTATGGTGAGAAGGAGCATGTATAAAAGAGGAGGATGAAGATACACATCAGAGTCCTGATTCCATCAGCATGTCAGGATAGACATCCTGAAATTTAGACAGCTAAAATTAAGGAATAAAATTAAAAAAAAAAAAAATATATATATATATATATATATATACACACACACACACACACACACACACACACACACACACACACACACACACACACATATATATAGCTGAATTGCCATGAAATGAAGGAATCTACGAATACTTAAAACTATGTGAAAGAAGGAACCCTGGATGATAATCCTGCACCAAAGCTGGCTTCTGCTCTGAGGTTTTCTGAACCCTGGAGAAGCTGAGTTTCTTTTTTGAAGGCTGCCTTGAACGTGGGGTACAAGACCTAACACTGAGGTCCTGCCCATGCAGCATTCCCAGGAGAAGAAACGAGCATGAAGTTGGGACTCTGAAAGGTAAAGAATTCATCTAAAGGTGAACAAGAAAGGCCCCTTGCCATGCAGAAGGAGGCAGAAGGAAAGCTTCCCTCTCTCAACGGTGGTGCCGGATGGAGGTGGAGAATACCACCTGAGAATTTGTAAGTACACACTTGTCTGTAACGGCACAAGTGAGGCATTTAATTTTAAAGTGGTTCTTAACTGATGGTGTTTCCAAGTTACTGACAAAAGCAAATATAATTTTTTTTTTTCTGAAGGAAATCAGCTCTAAAACAAACCTCAATTGCCCCCAAAGTTCTAGGGAAAATTTGCAGCTCACAGTTAAAAGTCACAAAATACATGAGGACACAGTTTAAGACTTTTGCTTCCAGCCAAGACAGAGTAACAGGGACCTACCTCATTTCTGTTAGGGAGAACAAGGTGTGGAAGGGCTTGCTTTATCAAGATTGAGGACTCACTATAAAGCTATAATGATTAAGACATTATACTGACTCACAGGTAGGCAAATAGATCTGTGGATCAGAATAAAGAGTCTAGAAATAAACCCACTGATGCATGCAAGTTTGATTCATGATGAGATCATTGCAATCACTGAAGAAAAAGATCAACTATTCAATAAATGATGCTGGCACAATCTATGTAGTGTAAAAAAAATGAAATTGAGTACCTACCTTATACCATATATGAAAATCAATTTTTGGTGAATGAAAGACTTTACTCTGTGCATAAGCACAGAACTTTTAGAAGACTATGTAGTTTAATATAACCTCTTGATACAGAAGGAGTTTTAAGACTTTAAACAAATAAAATGCAAATTATAGAGGAAAAGATTGATAAATTCATCTAATGTACATAACTTCAGTTTGTCAAAACACATAATAAAGTCAAAAAACAAGACATTAAGTAACAGATATTTTTAACTCATTTCCAACAAGGGATCAACACCTCAAAAATATAAATAACTTTTATGAATATTTGAGATGTAGATATCCTAACAGAAAAATTGCCAAAATATATAAATAGGGGTTTCATGGAAGAGGAAACACAAATGGCCAATAAACAGGAAAATATACTCCATCTCATTGGTAACCATGGAAAGTCAAATTCAAGCTAAGAGCTACCATGTAATATTAATGAATTGAAAAAAAAATTTAAGTTCATTTGTCTCAAGTTATCAAGGCCATAGAGCAATATAACTTACATGACCTTTTGGTGAATGTAGAAATTGAGAGAGTTGCACTGGAACATGATTTATAATTACCTAGACAAGTTAAAACATGCATATACTTTGCAGCCCAGCAATGTTACTCACAGGTATGTATCCTAAAGCAGTTCTGATTTTTTTTTTTTTGATTGGGGTCAGAACACACTGGTGGGTGAAATAACCTTTTTTTTTTTTTTTAAATGAGAACAGGATATGCTAGAAATAGAACAGAATAGAAATATAAACAATCAGAATATATATAATGTTATATATTTTTTGTTAAATTTTTGGATTGCTAATAGTAAGCTTTCATATTATTCTGTTAATCATTTTGAGTTGTGTTGTAAAATGTATTTCATATTATGAGTTGTGTTTAAAAAACTTTGAAAGTCACTGCCCTAAAGATATCCTTTATATGCACTAGGACACAATTAAAAGTATTAATTGTTAATAGTATTACTTATAATAACAAAAAACTGAAAACAGCTCAAATATCCAACAACAATTGCATGATAAATAAATTGTGGATTAGTCATGTAATGGAATATTCTACAGAAATAAAAATGAAGGAAACTTGTGTATTAGTTATGAAATGAAATATTCAACGGAAGTGAAAATAAAGGCAGTACCACTATACACACCCCAAATGGGTTAATATTAAAGCATAATATTGACTAAAATAAGTCACAGCATATAAATCAGTACGATTCCATTGACTTAAAATTAAGAACTGAGCATAACTAAATATGTTGCTTAAATCTACATGCATAGGTGTTAAAACTATAAAAAAAGGCCAGAGCTTACTCTTGAGTGGGCGGGAGAGACAATACAGATATATACAAAGTATGTTTGAAGGTGCCGATAGTGCTGTATTAACCTGGGTGATAAGCATATATGTGCTTGCATTTTTATTATTATTTAATCTAAACACATATGTTTATATGCACAATTTAAAATAACTAAGATAGATTCAAGCAAGAGAGAAGTTAATTAAGATCCTTGAAGCAATGCATCAGAATGGGCTTCAGAACAAGCAAATGGACATTTCTTAAACAGAAAGAAGGGCAACGCATCCTCTGAAGGAAGAGCAGGAAGAGGCCAGATGGGAGCAGAGGCAGGTGTGCTTTCAGGTGTGTGCTCTGAGTGGGAAGATACAGTGAGAAGCTTGAGGGATTGTCTGATTGATTCTCTTTTCATGGATGTAGGAGGTGAGTGAGTGCTGAGAATGAAGAGATCAGTTCAGGTAGAAGGCGTGGGGAGGGCAGCAAAGACTTAGAATTTCACAGTGGAGCAAAGATGTCACCAATGACACCTGGAGGTGATTTTCATGGTTACCTAGGAGAAATCGTTTTTTAAATTTTAATAGTTATGAGTTTATTTTAATGCAAATGTTTCTTTTTACTTTTGATAGATTTAAAATTTTATTATATATTAGGAAAAAACAATGAGCATAACTAAATATTTCTTGGAGATTACTTATAAAGCAAAAGTGCTGTTTAAAAACTGAGTTAATTTGAAGAAAGGTATTCAGTAAGTAGCTCAGGTCCTAGTTTTTGAATATTTTATTTTATTAGTTTCAAATATACAGTACATCGGTAAAACGATCCCCTTAATTGCTCTTTCTCTCCTCTGGCTCTCTGCCTAGCCATTACATTAATGCTGACTGCATTCCCTGTGCTGTGCTCCCCATCCCCGGGACCATCTATCAACTACTAATTTGTACTTCTTTAACCCTTCACCCATTTCTCCCAGACCCTCAATACCCCTTCCCTCTGGCCGTCACCAGATTGTCCTCTATATTTGTGAGTCTGTTTTTCATTAGTTTGTTCTTTGTGTCTCTTAGATTCCGCATATAAGTGAAATCATATAGTATTTATTTTTCTCTGTCTGACTTATTTCACTCAGCATAATAACCTCTAGGTCCATCCATGTCATTGCAAATGAAAGGATTTCATTCATTTTAATGTCTGAGTAATATTCCATCGTGTATATGAACCATACCTTCTTTATCCAATCATCTGTTGATGGGCATTTAGGTTCCTTCCATATCTTGGCTATTGTAAATTGTGCTGCTGTGAACATAGGGGTGCATAGATATTTACAAATTATTGTTTTGGTTTTCTTTGGATAAATACCCAGAAGTGCAATTGCTGAGTCAAAAAGTATATCCATTTTTAATTTTTTGAGAAACCTCCAGACTGTTTTCCATAGTGGCTGTACCAATTTGCAATCCCACCAACAGTGTATGAGGGTTCCCTTTTCTCCACATCCTCGCCAACACTTGCTGTTCTTTGATTTATTGCTGATAGCCATTCTGCCAGGTGTGAGATGATATCTCATTGTGGTTTTAATTTTCATTTCTCTGATGATTCGTGACCTTGAGCATCTTTTTATATGTCTATTGGCCATCTGTATTTCCTCTTTGGAGAAGTATCTATTCAGGTCTTCTGTCCATTTTTTAATAGTATTGTTTTGTTGTTGTTGTTGAGTTGTGCTCAGGTGCTACTTTGATACAGTAAAAATCCCAAAGGTGATACTCAAAATTTTGGGAAACTTTGATACATAAAATATCCAGCAGGGTGATTGGGAAAAGAGGCATACCATGAGTGAAAAGACTGGTGAGTAGTACTAAGACCCCAACTGTACCTGAAAGCACGGCTTTGCAGAGGCTCAGACCTTAACTCTTCATTGAGAAGGTCCTGTGCTTTCATGGGGATGTTGTCAATAACTTCGGAAAAAAATTGTATTTCCCAGAAAGATAAACAAAATAAGTTGGAGAGTGAAACAGTACATTCTTGAATTCAGTAACTCTAGCCTCTCATTGGGCTGCATATGGGAGAGGGGGGGATGACAACATGTATAATATTAACAATATCATAGCACAGTCATAAAAGTACGAACTCTGCTATGGAAACAAATGAGAGTTGCTAACGAGGAGAGTTGGAGAAGACACACTTGAGGTGATGGTTCACCAGGTGGGCAGGAAAGTTACATGAGACAAAAGCTCAGAGGCATAGAAAGGTATGATGAGTAGAGGGTATGAGAGATGATCCAAAAACGACTTCCTAACTAGATGAACTCTTACTAGTCTGCCTTGATGGATAAATGTTGTTCTAGTCACTAGAGTGATGTATTTTTACTCATATTTTAATACCGTGAAATATTTTCTGCGAGGGTTAAGGCAAGCTGTTATCATGCTTACATTTGTTGGTAACCCAGTGTCGACTGTGGGAGTGAGTCACAGAATTGAGCACAGAATTTTTCATAAGAGCAGCCACATATTTGGAACTAGAGTGTTCTAGGGGAATGGCCCAGGCAACCAGAGGCTACTGATTAATTAGAGAGGGAAGCGAGCAGGTTCCCAGAGGGACTGACTTGGGGGGAAGGACCTTCACAAATTCATTCATCAAATATCTTTTGATTGTGCACTAGTGCTAGTTGGGAATACAACTGATCTATAATAGACATGGAGCTTACATGGAAGAGACTTATGTGAACTAGCAAACCATCAGTGTTCATTCGGCCTTTTCAAAAGCCATTGGAAATGCCAGGATGAAAAGAGCTAAGAATTTAGAGGCTGTACGGGTTTTGTTCACTGAAAAAAATCCTTTGTCTATTTATTATGTTGCTTCTTTAGACTCTCCACAGAGCCAGCTGGTGAGACTGTGGTATGTTCTTATATTTGAAAAAATGCTCCCAAATTGCTGCTTTCCTAGAACCATCCTACTTTGCCACTATTCCCAGGCATGCTTATGGGAATGCCAGATGGCCTTGATGACAATATCCACTGGCTTTTCCTTAATGTTAGCAAATATGTACTAATTTGTTCAATTCTTTCAAACACTCTGAACAACAGGATAGGCATGGAAAACATAAGAGAAAGTACAGAACTTCAAAGTTCATATTCTTTGAATTCTTGACATCTCAAGATTATATCCAATAGATGTTGACAGTTTTCTAACTTGGGGTCTCTGGAGTCCTAGAGGGTCAGTAGCTACCCTTCAGGGTGGAGCACAGATACCCTGCTGTTGTATGGAAAAATGTGTGGGTGTGGGTCCATAACCCTCATCAGATTCTCAGAGGAATCCCCCCTAAGTCAAGAATCCTACAAATTCATTGAAAGTACTTCCATGAGTGCTTTCTATGAGAATATTCATGGATAACTTTACATTATCACAGAACATGAGGCAGTGAGGCAGAACCACATGGAAGGCTTTGCCTCTATTCCAGTTTCCTTACAACCAGCCATGTGACATTGTACAAGTCTGGGCCCCATTTGAGACTCAGTTTATTAAAATGGAGGAAAGGGCACTTTATACTTCCTAGTGTTTTTGTGTCAAATGATCAGATCTATGTGAAAAAAAATGCTATAGAAACTTCAAGGTGTTATCTAAAAGCAAGAGGCTTTAAAAAATATTTACTGTCTGTACCTGTAGCCAGCGTTGTGATCTTGGTCACTAGAGGGAGCTTTAGGATTCAGGGGAAAGAGAATCTTGGGATGGCTCTCCTTGAAAATGAGGCCTCTATAAGGAATTCGTGAAAAAACTTCTGCCCTTTAAAAATAGCCACTTGGATTTTACTTTATTTTTAAAATTTACATAAGGTCCATAAAAGCAAATATGACCACAGTTCCTTGTGACACCTGTTTCCCCACCCATTAACCAATAGGATTCTTCCTTCTGACTTTATGATAAATTTAGTTTATGGAACATTCTACTATTTATGTAAAATCACTCTAAAAGCAAAAAGAGGTAGAACACAACTTTCCAGGAGGCCTGGAAAGAAAGTGGTTTTCCATTTGCAAAAATGATTCATGGTGAATTCTATGGCACATGGCAAAGATTGCTTCAAGAGTTGTGTACCCCAGCGGGATAGGGAAGTACATCGTGTAGCTTTGGCATGCACTTAGAACTCTTTGGATTTCCTGGTGGCACTCTCTGTAGTTCTCAACTGGTGTGTTTTTCTCATGTTAGGGCTAGAGCGAGAGGAATCTTATTCGTTTAAAAGAGCTTGACTGTTACACCGGAGGACTCAGACTGGTGTAAAGGAGGTAAGAGAGTGAAGGACACCAACCCTACAGTTAGGGAGGCAGAATTTCACTGACACTATGTGTTTGGGGGACAATTTTTGTCCCCTTTTAGGACCACAGTTTCTCTCTCTTTCTGACCACTATCATCCTCTCTACCCCACATATATATGCCCATGATCAGATGATCTTTAGGTGACCAGAATCAGGCCCCAGATCATGAAAGGCAAAGTTTTGTAAGAGCACAAAGCTCTTAGATTTATCAGATTTTCAATCCAAATTTATCTGAAGAAGGTGAAGTCTTGTTATTTCTCATCTTTGTAGGCCTTCAGGTTGTCTTTCAGTCCTGAAGTAAAACAGATGCCTGCAGAAAACAGTAAAAATCATTTTTTTCCCATGCATGTGCATGGATCCATGTAATGACTTCATTGCTAATATCCATTAACAAAACTGGCCAATGAAATTGTCAAGCAGATCTGCCAAATTTTCTTGATTCTGAGGTTTTCCCCTGCCCTCCTCAATTTTACTTTTCAAAAATGGGGACACGTCTGTGATTTTTTTTTTAGATTCTTTTCTTAAAAAATTAAGTTTAGTGGGGTAACATTGGTTAATACAATTATGTAATTTTCAGGTGTACATTATCATTTGACATCTGTACTGCGACTTATTTAAAGAAGTGTTGAGCAACCCTCCTGAAAAGCTATTTCTTAAATCTATGGTGTTTCCTGCAACCAATGGCCTTTTTGAATTGAGGAAGTATACTAGGAAATAGTTTATTTTTGTTTTGTGTTTTTCTCACACCTGGAGGCTCACAAAGCTCTCCTCTGTTGCCATACTCATGTTCTCACTGTGGCTCATGGAAAAGTACTTGCTCAGAAGTCACCTCAACAGGAAGGGACTTCTCTGCTGACAGAGAGGCTGCAAGTTATAAAGGATGAAGCCCTGCTAGGCTCATTCATTGCAGTTTATGAGAAACAGCTGCCTTTCCTTGTAGAGACACTTGTTGAAGGTTTTCCGCTCTGTGGACTCTGAGAAAGAAGATAGCTGCCAAGAAGGACTCCTGATGGCTAACTCCGCTCAAATTTAAAAACAGAACCTAGAAGTCATTTTTAAACAGGGGCCTCTCACACAAACTGCACTTCAGGGAGAAGCCTGCACTGAACTGCCTACACTGTGTTCCTGCCACCTGTGCCAGCCCTTGTAAAGGAGTTTCCTGGAATAATATTTCAACTAATAGGACTGAGGCTTTCCCTAATCTGAGCTGCAGCAGCTATACCCCCATCAGTTTCTTCACTGACCAGAGTGGCTTTATTCTGACCAATCAGAACAGTGTCTATTGGACCAAACAAACTTCAAGGATTTGGTGTTCTCATTTGCATGGGGATGGACCAATCAGGGACTGGGATGGGGCCTTCTGTTTATATAAGTCAGCTCCCCTCTGGCTCAGAGACCTCCCTTTCCACTCAAGGCTGTTCACTGCTGGTTTTCAGCTGGAGCTGAAACATGGAAGATGAAGCATTTAAAATGTCTCGACTTAGCAGAGTGGAGTGGACCAGAGCAGGTGGACCAGAGCAGAGCAGACCTGTCCAGCTGGAGAGGGGCCTGACCCCAGGGCCACCTTCTAGGCATGCTGTTTCGTAATTGAGCTGTAACATTGTTGAGCTGTTCCACCGCGGGCTGTGTCACAGTTGAGCTGTTTGTACTGAATAAAGTTTCCCTCCTCCCTGCACCTCAAATCGGGGATTCCTGTTAGCGTTGAACTGGTGCCAATGACTACTAGTTGACCACTCCTTTCCCCTGAAGTCTAATAAATAAGGTAGGCCAAAATATGCCAGTGGCTCTACGAGCCCATTTTAAGCCGGGCTGTGAGCAATAGGACATTTTGTGAAAAAAATGCCGGCACTTAATCGATGATTCCAATAATAATTACAATCAGAGTAATTTCCTCCCTTTTTTGTTTTCCAGAGGTTGCTGTTTCTTCTGAAAGCTTTCAGGTGGTGAAGGTCAGAAGGTGAGCAACAGAATCATTGTTCCCTAGTTTGTTCCCTAGTTCAGGATTTCTCAAATTTTAAGGTACATACAAATCATTGGGATCTTATTACAATGCAGATTCTGATTCAATAGATCTGGAAGTGGGAGGAGCTGGTGATACTGATGTGGCTTGGTCTTTGGACCACACTGAGTAGCAAGACCCTAGTTAATTTTTATCTCTATTTCCTGTTTCCAGCTGATGCAAGTTGGCAGGACAAAGAATACCTTTTTTAATCTTGATTCTCAGACACTGTCAGAAATGACAAATGAATAAGTAATGATTTCAAAGCCCACAGGAAATCATGAGGTCACAGATTCTGTCTTTTGAATTAGCAATTAAGTTGGCAAATCATGACTTTGAATTCTAATTTATTGCAAAACAAAGCAGAATATTGAGAATAGACCCGTAGTGTGCACAAACGCACAGGGCAGAATTCAAGCATATCTGATTTTTCTTATGAGATCGCAAAGCAACGATTTGTTTGAGGTCATTTTTTTTATGGCAAGCATTATGACAAGTACTATATTTAAGTTGAAATCTGGTGGGGAATGCATGAATGTTTGTGTACTAATTCCTTTGGCTCTGAATCCTCTGTGTACCTTGTCTTTGCCCTCACTGCTGGGATTTCAGTCTAATTATTGCTTAGGCAAAGAATGAAACTCCTTCAGGTGTGAAGAAATTTCTGATTTTTCTTGAATATTCTCAGGAGAGCTGCTTTTTGGAACTGCCATACTGGGTTTTTAAACCTTTAATTTGGCTCATTCTATATGTTGCTTTGGACCTGCTATTTCTATAATTTCTGTTTTTTGGTTAAACTATAAATGTGTTATAATTATAGGTCATTCCTTCTATTTTATAATACTGGAAAACGAAGTGAACTTTAAACTCATCGAGTCCAATATCCTCTTTAATGTATGAATTTCTATAAGCCAGCCTCTTGCTCGAAACGTTTGGTGATGGGGATATCTTACTACTTTATATTCTATCCTTTGAACAGCTCTGTTAGGAGGCCTTTCTTAATATTGGGCTAAGAGTTATCTCTCTGTGGCTTTTGCATACGAGCTCGGTTTTACTCAGTGGGGTCAATCTTTTGTCTTGAGCAGGATATGGACATAGTACATATTGTTGGGCAAGCGACTTGTTCAGGTCCAGAACTTGCATGGCAGTTCCTTATGCAACAGACTAACTTTCAGCTCTGGAGATGAGTAAACCTGGGGCAAGGTCCAGAAGTGCACTTCGAGAAATTGCGTAGGCCAGGACAGTTACTGCTCATAGGATTTTACCGCAGTTCATTGCAGGGGCTTAACATTTCCTGCATTTTGTTCTTGTGTGCAGCCTGAATTAATCCTAAAATGCAATGCAGAATGAGGATTCATGATTACTCATGAATTTTTATACAACTAAATTATTCAATAGGAATCTTAGAAATGGCTCCAATTCCCAAAATATTTGTCTTTTTTCATTCATTCTCACCTAAAGCCAAATTTTAAAGCTAACAAAGTTGGAATCCAGTCTTCTCCTAGCCTCTTTTCAGAAACATTCTTCCTTCCTATTTTATGCTCTAAGGTTTTCCCTTTGCAATATCTTTCTATGCCTTGGGACATTCATTACTTCTTCCTTGCCCTTTTCTCTCATCAAAACTCACCTGTTTTCTGTCTGATTCTCTTAGTATCTGGCTTTATCCAATGTGACACTGACTAGTAATGGGTTTTAGTCCTCTTAATAAATCCTTGACAATATATAAGATACTTCTTGCTATCTGCCTGCCTCAGCATCGTAATTCCTTAATCCAGTCAAACACATGTCTCCAGATGGCCCTTAGATAGTGGCTTTTCAGTAGGGAGATATAGGGACCATGATAAGATAATGGATGAGAACTTTGGTCTGTGGGCCCCTTAGTACTACTTCACAAAAATGCATCTCCTCATTATATGAGACTACTTCTGTTTTCCATAAAGAATAACAACAACAGCTCTTACTGCATGTGATTATTAATCATAGTTAGTTACAATATTCTAGGACTTAATAGATTTCTCATTTAATGTTCATGACAACCTTGTGATATAGGAATACTTATTCTCATTTTACTGATGAGCAAACCGCAGTTCAGAGAGGCTGGGTAATTTGCTTAGCATCACACAGCTAGACATTGCAGAGATAGGGTCCAAACCAGGGTCTGACTGAGGTCTGTGCTCTTAACCATGAGCCTCCTTTTCTCTGATCAACTAACAGAGCAGAAGCCTAAGATCAGTGAGATTCCCCAGACAAGCTCTGCTGTGTCCACCTTGAATATAACCTTTCTACTTCATCTAAGTATGAAGAAACTACCGCTCTGCTCATCCCTATCCTCTCAGCTCTCACCTCTCTCACTTTTCCATGCTGAGAAAAGCTTCTGTCTTCTGCATGCACAAGAATAATGAGTATTTGTTATTTAATTACAAAGATTTGTTATAGAATGGCAGGAGGGAAACTAACACATCCCATCTGGGTTTACTTAAAAAGAACTGTGTTCCTGAGTATATGTGGTTTTTTTTTGGGGGGGGGGGCAGGGTGCAGGGAGAGGAACAGTTCCAGCAACTCTTTGGTGCATGAAGCATGGTATGGTTTAATAGGATTCAGGTGACTGAGACATCTTGGTGTTATTTCTGAGAAAGCAAGATGGTTCATCCCTTTTAATGAACTGGAAACAGAGTTGCTACAGTGTTAGCCTTAGCAGGTGGGTTTATACCTGTGCCTGGATTTGTTATTTTTTTTTAAAAGGACATCCCTTTGGGACAAAGAATAAAAAGATACCAAAATGCTGTTTTCAGGATAAATGCATCCTTTTGCAAAAATTTCACAGGGTTTCCCAGAGTGGCCACCCACAGAGGCAGCAACATCTGGTTGTCATACTGTCACAACAGGGGAGAGCAATGCTTGGGCACAGGGCAAAACAGAATGTTCCTTATAATTTGATGGAAGACACGTAGTTATACTGAAGCCATGAGGCAACAGATCTCCCTAGGCCCAGGAAAACGCCAAACTGAGTAAGACTATAGGACCCTAGGTGCAGCCATATATTTCCTGTGACACCTTAGTAATTTTGAAAAAGACACACATAAATCAGAAAAATATGCATCTCCAGAGAGGTGGTTGCATGTTTTCAGAATAAAGGGAGAATGAATTACTATTTTACAAGAATAATAAACATCTCCATCCTTGGAAATATATTTAGCTGAGGCCCTGATCTCCATGAAGGACAATTTTCATTCATCCATCCATTTATTTATCAAATATTTACCAAGTGTCACTTCTGCGCTGGAACCTGTCCTATGTGCTTGATACACGACAAGGAAGAAGAAATTATTTCTATTGTTGGAAAATTCATAGACCAGCAAGAAAGACTCATAGAATAAAATTATTGTGGTTCGGTGTGCTTACAGAAACCCTGAGAAGGTCACCTAACTGGCCTGAAGGCATCCATGAAAGCCTCCTGGAGGAGGTGTCATCTCAGCTGTGTCTTGAAGCACAATCAGGAGTAATCCTCCAGAAATCTATATATTTACATTATATCACTTTGCCATCTAGATGAAAAAACTAAATAGATATTGTGTATGTATGTGGAGAGGGGGAAGACATAAAGTGAGTATTAAGTAAAAAATAGGAATTTAAACATCCAACCAGGAATGTTAAGGAGGAGTGCCAGCTATTATGGGCTCTGGCTTTGGATGACTGGGATCCTTACCACTTTCTGGGTGTGTGTTCCTGAGCAAATTGCTAGCATTTTAACATCCAGTGCCTCATAGGTTTTTCAGATTTCAAAGAGAGAACACTTGTAAAGCTTTTGCTCAGGTGCTGGCTTATTTAAATGTCAATAAATGTAGACTTGTTATTAATGCCATTATTATCTTTAGCAGTGTTCTTTCACTGATTACCCTCTTAAGCTCCCTGAATCTCCTGTCCCTGATTTTTGCCTCCAGGGAAAAAATAGTGAAATAAGAAAAAAAATAAAGCAAAAAGAATATAAAAAATCAGGGTATGATGGTGATTTTCATCCTCCCCTTCAGAGTTGATAGAATTAACATATCCTCCAAAGAAAAGGAACACACTACCCTTTTCTCCATCCTATCGCAAATACTGCTTTCAGCCTTTTGATCTCTTTGTTCAGAAAGGCAAAAGCATTAGTGACATGCAGTTATAAAGTACAATTTAGAAAACTTTTATTTCTGCTGTTACTAAATAACCTGAAGCCCTCTTACTAGAAAGCTCCTTTTACTAATTGCAACAAATACACTCCCCATGAGGGAATAAAGGGAGTGTGGTGGAGAGACTATGAAAACCAAAGGAGAAAGAATAAGTTGATGCTGTAGCTACATGTGGGGATAGGAGATGAGGCCATGGGTCTGCCTAAGGTGAACAGTTGGAACTGAGATCCCTTTATAAATCTGGAACTATCAAGCGGTTATGTCTTCACTAAAGCATGTCTAGAAAAAAATCTACACTTTACCAAATATATATGCATTGATCTCTGCCACTTTATATAGGAGACTTGAGCATCTATGGATTTGGGCATCTTCCGGGGATCCTGGAACCAATACCCTGTGGATTCTGAGGGACAACTGTAGTAGGTATGTCTGGGGGAGTCAAAAGTTATAAATGGATTTTCAACTGCATGTGAGTCACTGCCCCTAGCTCCTGCATTGTTCAAAGGTCAACTGCATTTAATAACATAACCTCAAATATGTTTAAAGCAGAAATCAATTGATCTATAAAGAGACATTTGAAAATCTATATGTAGTAGGTTTTTTAAAAATCTCAGTAAATAATAGACTAAAAAGTTAAAAATTAGTATAGATATTGAAGGTTTGAAAAACCCAATCAACTAGCTTATAGTCTACGTATATGTAAGCCAACAATTGACTTCTTGCTAGACCACAAAGGAAATCTTATCAAATACCAAAGACTCAGTAACATACAGGATATATTCTCTGACCACACTCCAATAAAATATGAACTTGAAAAGAAAAAGATACTTGAAATTACTTTATATATTTGAAAATAGAAAGAAGGAAAGACACTTCTAAAGACTCTTTGGTCAATGCAACAGTCAGAATAGTATAAATTACGCTGCAATAATGTACAGACCTAAAACATTTCAGTATCTTAAAATAATGATCTATTTCCTACTCATGTTACATTTCCAATGGGGGCTCCACTCCATGTTTTCCTCACTCTAAGACCCAAATGGATGGAGCATCCACCACCTGGCAGATTACCAGTTGCAGTGGTGGAGGGAAGAGTATGTGGCTTTTATTTTATTTTTTAAAAAATTAATTAATTAATTAATTTTAATGGTGACATTGATTAACAAAATCCAGTAAGTTTCACCTGTACACTTTAACAGTAAGGTATATATATATTCACATTGTGTGTTCACCTTCCATAGTTAGATTTCTTTCTGTCACCACATATTTGACCCCTTTTACCCCATCTACCACCCCCCTCCCCTATGGTAACCACTAGTTTATAGTCCATGTCCATGAGTCTCTGTTTGTTTATCCTGTTCACTTGTGATATCATGTGATTTTCAACTTTTTCTGTCCGGCTTATTCCACTTAGCATGATTATCTCAAGGTCCATTCATGTTGTCACAAATGGCAGTATTTCATACTTCTTATAGCTGAGTAATGTTCCATTGTATATATGTACCACAGCTTCTTTATCCAATCATCTATCATAGCTTTTAGGTTTTCTCCCCCAAAGGGACACATATCACTTTCACTAATATTATGTTAGCCAAATAACATCTACTGTTATGGCTGACTTCAGGAGGGTAAGGATCTGACCAGAAAGAAAAGAACTGGACAGATCAGTGACTGGCACTAATGATTATCACAAAGAGAAAATAATTATGAAAATGATGAAACACTTATACCTAAAAAGAATGAAAATGTGGCATATTAAAACTTGTGGGATGTAGCTAAAGCAGTACTTATAGTAAAATTTATAGGCTTAAAAGATTATATTAGAGAAAGAAAACTGAAAATTAAGGAGCTACCCATCTATATACGAAAATAAAGTAACCCAAAAATCGTGGGGAAAAAAAGTAAAAGATGAGATAAATTAAATAATTACAGAAAACAAAACAAAACAATACAGAGAATTGAAAAAATAAAACTGCTGTCTTATTGGACTCTTCGGAAGCAGACTCTAAGATGAAGATGAGTGTGTCCCAGACCTATTCATCTATCCCTGATTAATAGACCTATTATCTATTCTCACCCTAGAGAAGCACGTAGGGGGTGATGAAAGCCAGTCAGAGAAAAAGAAGGTAAGCAATTGCATAATTTCAAGCCAGGTCTCACAGAAAACAGCCTCAACCTGATCCCACAGAGGGCTTCTGAAATACGAATTAATTTTGGAACTATTCCATGTGGCGGCAGTGGGTGGGGGTGGTTTATACTCCCACAGCTGTTGGTTACTGGCTAAGTGTTAACTGGAGGGGATGTGAATCCCCAGATACTTTGATTTCTCTGCATAGGTGGGAAAAGTGACTCCAGTAGCCTGAGGACAGTCCTCTGAAGAATAGTTTTAGATCCTGGACATTGGAAGCAAGACCACTAGGAATCTGGAAGAGGGGTAAAAAGACACTAGGGAATCTGAGGGTGGGGGAGGGGAAGGGTAGGAACAGTATTACTCCAATTAGTTCTTTGAAAAAAAGAAATATTTAGCAAACTTTTTTTGAAAAAAAAAAATTCAGCATTCACAAAGTGTTAGAAATGAAAAAGGAGTCATAACTACAGATATGGAATAAAGATAAAAAAGATAGTATTATGTCAATAAGCTTGAAAACACAGAAATGATCAATGTCTTAGAAAAATATGACTCATCAGAACTATCCCAAGAAGAAATGGAAACAGGAATACAAACTTTACCACTAAAGAAATGGAATCAATTGATAAAAGTTTACCCCCATCCCTCCGTAGGACCAGATGAGTTTGGCTAACCACACATAAAACAGAAAATTGCATACTGATGACAAGTTTATCAAAGAATAGAAAATAAGGGAACATTTTCCACTCATACAAGGAGAGTATAATAAAGGAAGATTATAAATCAGCCACATTTATAAATATATGTGCATAAATAAAATGCTAGAAAATTAATAAATGTGTTAAAATAAATTGGATTTAACATAGGAGTGCGAGGATGGCTTGACGTTAAAAAGGTTAAAGGATAAGAATCATGTGATTGTCTAAATAACATTTGATAAGATTTAATACCTATTCATGATTAACCACACTCTTAGCCAACTCTTAGAGAAATAGAATTAGAAGAAAACTTAATGAAGAGTGTCTACTAAAAACCTACAGTAAACATTTTTAAGAATGAAATGTTAAATTGTTTTTCTTTGAATGTGGGTACAAGACAGAGACTCCTGTCAGTGGGGTAAAGAAAAGGCTAAAGAAATGGAGAAACATACCATGTTCATTGACATGATGACTCAGTATTGAGTCGATATTAAGTTCCCCAAATTAGCTTGCAAATTACAATAAAAATCTTAATAGAGTTTTTCCTGAAACTTAGAGGATCCTAAAATTGACATGAAAGGGCAAAGGTCAATATAAAAATAAAGAGGTGGGTAGGGGAGGGTATTAGAATTGTTCTAGCAGATATAAACTTATAATAAAAGTTTAGTAATTAAGATATGTAGTCATGAGAGAGATGGACAGAACAGTAAGTCAACCAACACAGATGGGTAAACTTGACGTATGAGAAATATGCCATTTCTAGTGTGTAAAGAATGGGGGTTTTGGGAGTTAAGTGAGCCTAGGGAAATTGGTTATCTATTTGAAAAAAAATATATATTTTAAAGTCCTACCTCATATCTTAATCAAAAATAAATTCTAGATAAATTATAAACCTAAATATGATAATCGAATGTTTAAAACTTATAGAAGAAAATACGGGATAAATATTTTTATGATTTGAGGGACTTTTATTCTTAAACAATGTTTTAGTTTTTGATTCCTAGATAAGACAGATGAAAAAATAAATATAACACCATTAAAGTAAAAATAAAACTTCTGGGTATTAACAGCAGTTACTGTTTGTGAGGATTAAATATATTACACAAAAAACACTTAAGGTTTAGTATTAGGTATTTGCCATTATTATTTTTTTAAAGGGTATTTTTCCCCACAATGATTACCATGTATTTTTTCTCTTTAAGACACGTATTATAGATATGCAGCAAATCACCTAACAAATGGGAGAGAATATTTTCTGAAAAACAACATGAAAATAAGTATTTCATCCTTAGGCAAACTTGGCTATTATTTTAATATAGGAATCTCTTTCATGGGAACCAATCTTCATTTGCGTGAATTCTGTGGTTTGTGGTCTTTTTTTTGGTAATGTTAATGTGGAACAAATTCCTCCTGGTGACTTGTTTTGTGTGCTGGAGAATGCTGCTACTGGCTCTCATAAGAATGTAACTGCTGGCAGCCCCTCTCCTCCCACCCCCTCCGCCCCCAGCAGGTCTGACAATGCAGTACTGCTGCGGGCTGAACGGGTTAGTATAGAAACCAGCAGCCTTTTTTGTACTCAACTTTTGACCCTAGGTCATCATTTTGCTTTTCCATCTGTGTCCTTCCACATTTGTCTCTTGCAGGCTCCTGAAAGAAACAAGTGAACTTGTATTCTTGCTTCTAAGTTAGACTACACCAAAATATTGGGGTAACCAGAAGAGAAATATTTATAGAAGCTCTGGAGGTCTTAGACAGTCATCATTTGACAGATAAAAATCAGACGAATCTGGGTTTATGTTGATCATGGAGGTGAAGGGTGGCTTAAAAAAAAGTCATTCCTTAAAATGATGTTATTTCTAGCCCCTTGGCTGAATCCCTACAGTTTCAAAAGGCGATCTCTCTAAACTCATGCTCTTCCACATTACAAATAAACTATTACCGTGCACTCCTTAAGCAGCAGCAAGAGCTGTTTTTGCTTCAACCCATAGCACAGTTCAGAAGGTCAGATGTGACCACAGTATCTCCTGTTATTTCAGGGCTTACATGTGTTTGCCTTGGCACTATTTCTCTGGCATTTGGTTTCCTTTATTTTTCCATGGGTTTGGCTCGCAAGAATCAAAGAAGCATAGTTTTGAAAATAAGTGAAGTTTGTAAAGATGAAATATTCTGAACTGACGGTGACTAGACGTATGGGGAGGGAACCGACACCTCCTCATTTACGTTCAGGAGCATGGCCCTGACCCTGCTCACGGTGAATCTGAGTAATGACGAAGGCAGAGGGCTCTCCCACTTTCAAAGCCTGGCCAGGACCTCCCAACTCTGCTCCCTGAGATAGCAAGCTCAGCTGTCTTGGTTCAAGATGCTCAAGAGAGAGGACGCCTCCCTTGATGAAACGTTTTCCATTTCAGCCTCAGTGACAGCTGATTGTTGTTGATGGGAAGGTACTGTGTGATTGGCCCTTTGCCGTGGCTTGTTTTGGTACCTGGGGGAGCTCTTTGAAGAATGTGAGTCTGGGAAATAGGTATTCACTCCATGTGAGACGTGATTAGAATTACTACTGGCAGGGGAACCTCAGGGCCAGATTTTGTCGATTTGTAGGGGCCATATGGTAGAAGAGGCAGTAGGCTGGGTGGGAAGGGATGGAGTGTAGTAGTGGTTCCCAAGCTCATCTGCACCCTGGGATCCCCTAGGGAGCATCAAAAACTACTCTTACCAGTATTTTGCCGCAGGAGATTGTGATTTAATTGGTCTGCATAATCACCTGGACTTTGGAAATTTTCAAATGTCCCCCAGGTCATTTAGAACCACTGTTGTGGTGGTTAAGAGCCAGTGCATCAAAGTTGCACAACTCTGGTTTGAGTCTGAACTCCAACATTTAATAGCTATGTGACTGACGGAACCAAGAAAACTTTCTGAGCCTCAGCTTTCTCATCTTTAATATGGGGATGATCTATTTTTCCTATGTGGTTGATAAGGAATACAAATATGCTACATTTTTCTTACAAAAAAATGTTGCATCAACAGCAATCTGAGTAGCAGTGCAAGCTGCACCATTTCCTAGCCATGTACTAAAGAGGAGGCAGGGTCGAGTAACTGGTATGGGTTTGGGAGTCATATTGGCCTGGGTTTGAATTCTGGCTCCACTATTTGATCTTAGGCAATTGTCTTTAAGTCTTCATTCCCCTCGTTGATAAAATGAGAATTTGTTCTTACTCTATAGTGTTGATATGAGGCTTAAATGATACAATACACTTAGCATTTAGGTTGAACAATATGAAATTCCTTACTTTGTGTGAGTTAAAATGATAGAATATCATCAATCTCATGTGTTTAACCTAATATTAAGTCTTCAAAAATGTTAGTGTTAGTAAGGGTTGTTATGACTATTAGTATGACTTAGAGGGAATTACTTCAGAGGGTCTCAGATTCTTCATCCATAAAATGGACATGTTATAGCATACTTCATAGCATTCTATAAGATTTAAATGAGATGATGTTTGTGGAATCACTTTAAATATTATGAAATATGAGGAAATCATGATAACTTTAATATTCTTGGAAACTGAGCATCTCATGTACATAACGGTAAATGTTTATTCTGGGAAATTAAATATTCTGTATGCCCATTATGAAGCTTGGGAAGGGAATGGAGTCACACAGAACTTGGCCGTTGGGATTCAGAAAGGAAATCATTTTCTAAGCCTACTCTAGGTTCACCATCACTCCAGCATCATGGAGAACAGAAGAATGGTGAAGCCCATGGATCCTGCCAAAGGCTAGCTCACCTTATGATTGAGGAGATGTATCACACGTCTGTGTAGGAATAACTAACATGTATATAATGCTTACCACAGGCTCTGCTGTAGTTTCCTCTGTGTATGAACTCATTTCATCCATAGAAGATCTCAATTTTTCATGGGTGAGAAAAGTATCCCAATTTTTATTCCAGTTTTTCACAGGTGAGGAAACGGAGGCACAGAGAGATTAAATAACATGTCCAAGTCACACAGGCAAATTAATAAAAGACATTCAAGAAGTGATGATTGTGAAAAATATCTGTGGCAATGAATATGTTCAAGATCATAACAAATTATAACAAATACCAAAATATTTTATCTAGAGCTCTTTTGTATTTCTCTACCCTTCTCTTTTGTTGTAGACCTTTTAACTAGAGCATAAACATTCCTCACAGAAAATGTTTCATGGCTTATGCTGAGGAGGGGTTACCCATAGCTTTGGTTCTTGACCTCATTTTCATCCCCGACACTTTGGGTGGCCTTGGGTAAGAAAAATAACTTCCCCATGTCTGTAGTTTCTCCACCTTTAACATGGGTCTAATAAAGCATGCTGTGGAGCCTAATTATCATAAAACCATTTTTAATGTGTTCCCGTGATGCCGACTAGAAACCCAAAGGGCCACCCAGATTTTAGCCCTGTGGTAAAATCTTGGCTTCTTTTGGACAGAGACAAGAGTATTGCTTCTTGGTGGGCTTCCAAACCCTCTTTCTGTCTGCTCTTCGCATAGGGCAGTGCCTGGTCTTTTTTTTCACATGCATCATTACTTGGAGTAAGTTACCATAAATACCCTGTGGTCAAGGAGTAAGTGATACCATTTATTACAAAGTTACTTGGGAAATGTTTTCAACTAATAGGGATCATTAAGGCAGTGACAATGTCACTTGATATGCTCATGATCCAATAGGGAGAATACTGTTCCATGTAGGAAAAACTTACAAAGGATTGACTTTCATTCAGGACAGAGACAGTGGCTCCTGTGGATTCTAGAGCCTTGCCTCCCTAACAGTCTAGCAGCATGGATATCACTTGGGAGCCTGTCAGAAATGCAGAATCTCAGGCCCCACTCCAGGAATACTGCCTCGGCTTCTGCATCCTAACAAAATCCACACATGGTCAGAATGCCTGTTAAAGCTTGAGAAACATCGCTTCACTCAGAACTGTAACAGTGATGACAGTGTATGTGTTGGAGCTGGGAATCCAGTTAAGGTTTATCAGACTCCAAGTCCATGTTCTCTCTCCTCTGCTGCTCTGCCTCCTCTCAGGCAATGCAGATAGGATTTGATTTATTGCTGAGATGCAATCTGACCTTCTGGTAAGAAGTTTGACCATGGGTATGTACTCCTTAGTTCAAGAAATTTCTGGATAAAAGCAGCTTTAATCACAGCGTTTGTAATCTTGTTAAATTTTGATTTTATCTTTGTTTAAAAAAGCTTGAGCTATTTCCTTACCTGAAAAAAAAATGTGAGAGAGATTGGGGTGCAGAGGGAGATAGGAAGTAGAGAAAGAAAAGAGAAAGGAAAAAAGGAGAGATGAAAAAGCAGGCACGTGAGGAAACTCAGTGTTTATTTTAAGATGAAAGTTATCCATCCTGATTGCTGGGTAAACAAATTTTTTGTTAACTTTTAGGGGCTGATGTTTTATTTAAATTTTTTTTTCAATGGAAATCTTTTTGAAATATTTGAGCAGTATCAGTGAAAGAGTATGCCAGAGCAATGTATTTCCTTTTTTCATCTTCCTTTGAACTTATTTATTTTTATAGACTATTAAAATGACCAAACTAGGATGCTACCCTATAAATCTTCATATCATTATGACTTGGTCTGATAGCTAATCTCATGAGGCTGCACATAACTGTCACATTTTTTCTTTTTAACATAACTTGTACAATAGCCAAAACAATCTTTGAAAAAAATGCAAATTTGAACTCCTGATGAATTTCTTTACCTAGGCATGTGATTATCAATGGATGTTACCATAAAAAGACAACCAACCAGATATTATGTTCTTCCCACTGGAAATACAACACCACCTAGGAAATATTCCTACTAAAAGATAGAAGCTGAATCTCATCAAGATTCTGTATCTAATTACCAGTGTACAGGCAATAGAGAGTTCACTTAGTTGTCAACTGGGCCTTTTGGACTGTTTGCTCTTGGGTCACTCTGTCTTGGAATCCAGCTGCCACGCTTCGAGAAGTTCAAGCCACATGGAGCAGCTACATGCAGGTACTTCTGTTGACAGCTCCAGCTGGGCTCCCAGCTGATAGTTGTCATCAGCTGTCAGGATATGAATGCACCATCTTCATTGTCCAGCTGATACATGACTACAACTGCATGAGACATCCCAAATGAGAACTGCCCAGCTGATCCCAATCAACCCACAGAACCAAGAGAATTAATAATAAATGTTTGGGGCATTAAATTTTGGGATTATTTGTTATGGATTGAATGTGTCTCCTTCCTCCCTAGATTCATAAGTTGAAGACCTAACCTCTAATGCCAGGAGGTAGGGCCTTTGGATGGTAATTAGGTGGGACTCCCATGATGGGATTAGTGTCCTTAAAAGAAGAGGCTCCTCTCTGTCCACCATGTGAAGACACCTTGAGAAAGTGGCCGCCTGTAAGTCAGGAAGTGGGTTCTCACCAGGAACTCAATCTGCTGACACCTTGTTCTTGGATTCCCAGCTTCAAGAACAGTGAAAAACAAATGTCTGTTGTTTAAGCTACCTGGTCTACAGTGCTTTGTTATAGCAGCACAAGCTGAGTAAGGCAATTAGCAACAGTCAGATCAGTGAGTAGTGCTCCGTTGGCTGTGGGAGAGGAGGCTAAGATGATCCCAGATTTTGGGCTTGGGAAAGTGTGTGGATGATGGTGTTATTCATAGAACTAGGAAACCTAGAGGAGGAGCTATTTGGGGATAAGAGGACAGGAAGAAATAATGTAAATGTTTTTCATGATTATTCTAATAATATATGTTAATATTAGAAAAAAATGGAACATACAAAAAAAATTAAAGGAAGATAATTAAAAAAACACTTTTAATCCTACTATACTGAGCTAACCACTCTCATCATTTGTTGTAGTTCCCTCTAGTGTTGGTTGTTCTTTTTTTTTTTTCAGTGAAAAAAATTTTTATATTTAGAATTAACCAGCTGGACTCAGTTTAGATGATCTCAATTTTGTTGGCAACATCCAAAGCATCATAGTTGGGAGCGAAGTGAACAAATGCCTCCATCAGGCCTGACCAGGGTGTTGACCTTGGCCATGTCAATATCATAGAGCTTCTTCACAGCCTGTTTGATCTAGTGCTTAATGGCTTTGACATCCAGAATGAACAAAAGTGTTTTGTTGTCTTCTTCATGGCTGACTCGGTAGTCAGAGGAATGTGATGATGGCATAGTGATCAAGCTTGTTACTTTTGGGGGCGCTCTTCTGAAAATATATGGGCTGCCTTAGGATCCAAAGTGTCTCAGGCCATGGGAAGGTGGGTAACGTGCAGATGTGCATGTGTGTGTGTGTGTGTATGCCTGTTGGATGCCTTTTGGCACTCCTTTTCCTTCAAAGCCTTTGCTTTGGCTTCATCATATGCTTTTGGTACCATCTTCATGAAAAGGCTGTTTGTTCCCTTTTTTTTTTTTTTTTAATGCAGGGGCTATTTCCCCCAAACTATCTTAAAACATACTAACCCGGCAGACTTTTTAGAGAGGATTTATTTAACCCAAGACCTTAGACTAAAAAAATTCAACATGAACCTTGAGCTGCAATCTGACTTCCTTCTGTAAAATTTCAAATAAAAGTAAATGAAATAAATGTTGCTGTTGGGAATTATTTATTTTGGAAAAACAGCTTGTTGTTTTCACCAGAGCTAAATCTTCTGGGAAATCCTGGACATTCATCCATGTGACGGAATTCCTGGCCTGTGATTCAAGTGGCAGATGAAGTTATCCTTTTAGCGCTTGCAAGAAACACAATTCGCTGGATAATCATTTGTCTATAGAGTCTAAATGGAAAAAGCAAAATGAAATGAAACATTCAGGGAAACAATATGAACCTCTGGTTGTGCCATACACTCTTATTCATTCATTTACTCTTTTGTTCTTCAGGAAGTGTTTATTGTCTGTATTTAGTGGGTCACATTGGAAAACATATTTCTCAAGTGACCCATGACCAAAAGTTTAAAAGTCACTAGAAGACTTTATGAGATGAGTCTGTAAGTAATTGGCCAACAACTGTGAAAATAGAGGAATTTGAGATTTTTATGGCAGAGGGCTTCAGAATGGAAATGGCTTCTCCCTGGGGCTGGAGGAATAGGAGTGGAACTGCTACTTCGTACTTCTGCCAAAGGGATCCACTTAGTCCTTAGTGATTCTCCTCTTCTCCAGCCTAACTTAATTTAGGGTATTTGTATTCTTCCCCGCCCTTCTTATTTCTTCTTTTCTATTCTTTTTCTCTTCCCTTCTTTCTTTCCCCTTCTACTTTTCTCTCAATCTATCCCCCTATATTTTCTCCTCTATTTTTCTCCTCTAACTCCCTTTCCTTCCACCATGTTGCCTTGGGGGTACAGATTAAATTGGCATGCTTCCTCTCATGTCACATTAAAGATATTTAAGATATCATTAAGCCCTTAAACTAAATGCTGTAGATACTTTATATTCAAAGTGTAGCCCAAGGCCAGCAACCTCAGCATCACCTGTGAGCTTGTTAGAACGCAGCATCCCAGGCCCTGCCCTAGACTCACTGAAACAGAATCTACATTTTAATGAGCCTCTGTGATTCTTATGAGCATTGGAGTGTGAGAAGCACTGCTATAGCACTGATCATCTTAAATCGACCTTTCGAAAATCTGTCTTCAAACCATTAAACCCAATTATCCACAGATACTTCATATCAACATGGTCACAGAAGAAACTTCACTTCATTGGAAAATAGATAACATTAGAGGTGGGAAAGGTATGGAAATGTGAGGGTCTGGATGCCTAGATGGGGCGGTCATGGCTTTCTCTTGAACTCCTGACAAAAAACATTTAGTTATGGAGACAAATGTGTGGCTGGCCTGATAATTATCAGGTCATTTATTATTTGTTCAGAAATGGTAGATGATGTGGTTTGTGTTTTCAGGACCTGTTGTATGTTGTCAGATGCCAGCCTGAGCACACGTTGGTTCGTCTCAGTTGACTCAGAAAGGGGCATCGTTCTACCTGTTTTTTTCCACCCCCCTTGGAAACATGGAAAGAGTTGGAGGTCATCAACTGAGAATGAATTTGTTACAAGACAATCCCAGGTTAACACCTGCTTCCAAGAAAAAATTATTAATAGTGGCCACTTTCATGTTCAGATGTGTCTCTAGTTGAACAATAAATTGTCACACTGGTTATGATAGGTTGTAGAGGAGAGCCGACTTCTCTTAAGGACTGGGAGAAAATGAATCTAACAAGGTAGAGAGAGAAACACCTCTTGTTCTATTTGTCATCAAGGCCTAAAGCCAGGAAAACATCCTCCCTCAATCAGTGACTCTTGTACTAGATATCTGGGGGCATGTTGGTCACCTGGCCTGTTTTGAGCAATTCCGTTTGGTGCCAGTTCTAAGATCACATTCTGTCATCTTGGTCTAATTTCTGACTTCTCTAGTCTTGGTTGTGTATTTGGTTATGCTTCTTCATCCAGGACCAGACTGTGTTTTTGACTCCCTTGAACTTCTGTTGCCATCAGTGACACAATGAAGACTGCGTTTCTGTAAATCTTAGATGGCTTCTTTAGTCTTTATGTCTCCTGATTCATATTTAGAATGGGAAATATGGTGCTCCAAATAGCTGAAATGCCCTGTACTCCAGATTGGAAATAGAAGGCTAAGGCTAATCTCTAAGTACTAGCAAGTAGACAAAGCATTTTTAGATCAATGTATTGCATTGAAATTCTGAAACAGAATTTGGTTGGTTAAGAGTGGAACGATGGAGAGGCCTCAATATACATGCTTACCAAGACTCCCCAGCATACTCATTCTCAATTCTTGCTCACACATTTCAAGGGCCATAAAGCAGATTACATGATCCCAACTCTAGGTTCTATAGCTCCTTCTCAAACTTGACTCCTGCATATTTAAGGTGGGGCTCAGAAAAATGCTTTCTCTTCTCCTGTTCCATCCAGAAGCTGCTAGGCGAACAGTCTAGTGGTGCTAATGACACTTCAGAGACGAGTTTTATTTGTCAATCCAGGGCAGGCTCTGGCAGATCTGGGGTGAGGGAGCACAAACAGGTGGGCTCTGAGGGATGTCTATGTTTGGCTGGAACACTTTTGGTGCTGTCTTGGGGAGCTGGTATTTGTTTTTCCAGTCATGCTTAGTCCTGAGAGGTGTTAGATTTCTTTAAAGCCTCATGACTCATGACCCTAGGAGAGTTCAGATTCCACTTCCCTACCTCCTCAACTCCATTTGCCTTTTTTTTTTTCACAATGAAAATAGCAAAATGTCTTAGAGTGGGTCCTTGTTGAAGAGGATGTCTCTGATCAGTTTGGGGAAAGCACTTTACAAGCTCAGAAGTGCTACACAGTTGGGAGGAGGGATTGTCATTCCAAGGAATTTGTTTGGGTTGATTTCCCACAAATGTTTTCAAATGACCAAACAAGGCTTATCTTTCAGAACTCCCATTGAAGGCTTATCTCCTTCTTCCACATTTGCTGCCAGGACGCAAAGTGTTTGGAATTATCTTCAGAGCCAGTTTAGGAGACAAGTGAGAGATTCGGTCTTTGTAAAGTTTTACCTCATATTTAACATAAACACCCCTGTCTGGCTTGTTTGGCAGGCTCATTCATAAGACTTGGTACAAAATGCCAGTTGGCTTTTACAGAAATCAAAAGTTCCCTTCAAAAGTTGTAGTCTTGCCATTATTGAATAGTATATTCAAATAGAATATACTAAGACTTTTCAAGCAAGTTCCAAAGAGGGATTTTAGAAATTCACTGAATTATTGTCATGTTTTTGGGGTGAGGGTCCAGCCTGAAGAGGTGACCATCTTAGAATTCAATACTTGTCTTAAATATACACACACCCATGCACAACAATAAATATATTACACAGATCTCAATCAGGTCACCTTTTACCATTTCCCTAGTGTATTATTACATGGTTTTTGTTTGTTTATTTTTGGCAGAAGTAGCCAATAAGTAACCAGTAATTCATTTCTAAATATATATTTATTAATATTTTATTAATATTTATTGGTATTTTTTAAATTCATTCAGTCTGTCAAAATCTGCTCGGTATTTGACTTTTAGGGGCAAAGGAGACATGGTCACTGCCCTTGTTCAAATGGGAGAGATGGTTGAACATTAATCAGAGGATCACCAAATAAAAGTCAACAGAACAAAGCCCACTGTGATAAGTGCCATGGAGGAGAGGAACATAATGGAACTGGGAAACAGTGTAAAGGAGAACTTCCCTGGTCAGGGAGGATCTGAAGGAGGACAGCAGTGGTTTGGTGAGGGAGAGGGGAGCACAAGAGCTTTCCAGAGGGATAGATCAGATTACGTAGAGCCCCTACAGCAGGAGGGATGACTGGGAGTCGAAGGAACAGAAAGATGTCCAGCGTGACTGCTGCTTAAAGCATAGCAGGAAATGAGAACAGAGGCATCAGCAATGGAAAGACCACGTGGGACCTGATAGGTAGGGTGACCACATCATTTATCATTCAAACCAAAACTTGTAAAAAATCAGTAACAACCAAAATTGGCATAAATCCCAACTATTCTGGGCAAACCAGGACATACGCTCCTCTGACTTAAAGACCATGCTAGAGATTTGAGTCTTCATCCTAAAAGCAATGCTAAGCAGGGTTTAAGGTTGGAGATGGGAATGAGCACATGATCACATCTGTATTTTGAAAAGATCTTTCCAGTTACACTTTGGAGACAGAAATGGTGTTTTTTTCCTTAAATGCCAAGAGTCCCTGTTTGATTTGGAGAAATCTTCTTTATTCTCCAATCTTCTTTCTCTACTCTCATCCCAGTGCTCACACACATCTGTGTAGCAGCTGCAGAACTGAGATTCCAGAGGCTCTGGCTAATTTGTAGAATGATGAGGATGGAGCCTAGCAATGGAGTGTTCCCATTAGTGCTGCTTGTGTTCACATTGTAAGCTTGATGCCTTCCACATGCTCCTGTTTTATTTCGATCCTCCAAGGGCCGGGCCAGAAATTAACTCTTTGGAGGAACCTGGCCCAACCTAGTGTCTTTCATTGCTAAATTTTTTAGATAAACAGACCCTGTGCTTATAAATCAGTGAGGACCATATCTTGGACCCACAAGGGGCTTTGTTCACACGCCAAAGTCCCTTCTAGAATCTCTTCTCTGTCTCTTGCAGAGCCACAGAGTTGGAAGGGCTTTTAGAGATCTGAATCCCTTCTATGGTCTGTTGAGCAGTAGTTGTCCCAGCTCTGAACACTTCTAGGGACCTCAAACACAGTCTCTCGTGGTGTTCTGTCCTGGCTTTGCTCGCTGCTATCTCTGGTGCCACCACTTTGGTCCTAGCCACCATCTCCCTGCTTCCACTTCAGCCTCTCTCTAACTGGTCCTCCATATGACAGCCAGAGTACACTTTTAAACAAAAGTCAGGCAAGTCAGTCCCTGCCTGAGCCTCTTCAACAGCTTTTCACTGCCTTTTGATTAAAATCCTTTGCTTTACTATGCCCACAGAGTCCTACTTTCTGCCTCGATTTCTCCACCTTTTCTCTCTCATTGTTCTTACACATGCTCCAGTACCACTTGCCTCCTTTCATTTTTACAGTCACACAAACTCTTTTTTTTTTTGACTCGAAGCTGTTGCCTGGGACACACTTCCCATGACTGTTTACGTAACTGGCTCCTTCTCATTCTTTAGATCTCTGTTGAAGTGTCACCTACACAGAAAGGTTTTTCCTGGCCATCTATTTACAGTGGGTCCCTCTTACTAATCTTTATCTGAGGACCTTTTCCCGCTTACTTCATAGCACACAATTTATAATTTTTAATTAGTTTATTGGACTGTTTTGTTTCAGCCCTTCTCTCTGACTAAAATGTGACCACCCTGAGGGTGGGGATCTTGACTGCCTCGTTCGATGCTGTGTCCTCAGCACCTAGCACAGTGCTGGCACACAGTAGTTGTGCTCAATAAGTATTTATGGAGTAAGTGAACAAAGGGTAGTGGTAACTTTTTGTTTAACAACTCTACTTGCTATAAAGTAATTTTAAAATTTAAACCTTATAGTTATGGTTACCTTTTATTACAGTTCTCTTTGGAATTTCCTTTTCATAATGAAGACCCACCCCCCCCTACCCTCCAGGTATTTGAAGAACATTTTCCTATCCATTTTAAGACTTATTTTCTTTAGTCAAAACATCTCCAGCTCTTTTAACTCTTACCCTGTGAAGTGCCATCTTGTTTGATTCAGCCTTTTGTTCTCTCAGCCTAGCAAATTCTTTTTGGATTCAGTCTGTCATTTACCACAGTGATTATGCCTCCCATCTCTTGGGCCACTTACAAATTTGATAAATATGCTAGCTAAGCCCTCAGCCAGTTCACAAGCAAATATGTTGAATGCCTCTAGAGAGAGTTCTTTCTTTAGGCATTGAAACCTTAATGAGCCCATGGAAAAAATGAGAGATCCTGGCATGTAAACAGATAGCAAAGAGTTTAAGACTTCAACCAAGAAACAAATTTTTCCACAGCTGTCTAGATGATATTTCCAGTTGGATGTATTGCCTGCTTCATACACATATTTGAAAAGAAACTTATAAATTATGGTACATAATAAGTGGCCATTTAAATGGTCATTTTGAAAACTATGTAGGAACACAAAATCATTATTCTGCTCTGTGATATACAGTTAATGTAAAAAGCATAATACAAAATTATAAGCAAATTTTCTCCTCTGTTTTGAAATATGTGGTTTTTGTATTTATATTGAAAAACATATATTTATAGGAAGATTTTACTTATATTCCTATTCTAAAAAATCAGTGCTTTCTATTACAGAACCTCCCCTTGTCCTAGAAATATGAATTAGGGGATGTCTTGTAGGTAAGAGAAGGCACACAATCTTTTCGAGATTGAATCAACTCCCTCCTATTTGATCACCCAGAGGGCTTAGTAATATATTTGCATCTTATTTTCTAAGTTTATGGTTTCTTTCTTTTTAATGGTACTGATACTTTATCTATGAAGCTTGTTTTTAGGAAAAAAATGTGAAATAATTTTTTTTTAATTTCCCTTTTTCTTTTCTCTGTCCTCAGGTAATGACTACGGCCATGTCTTTAAGTTCCAGACCACCTTTTCAGCTCTCCTGACGTGCACCAACGCTTACGTATTTTGCATACTCTTTCTTCATAGCGTATATCTCCATCCCACTAGGAATATTTCCTTGACTCCAGAAGTAATATTGATCATTATAATAGCTTATAAAGTTCAGAAAAATATAAAGAAGAAGGAAACATCACTCATTCATTGTACAATCACCCAGAAAAAGCCCCTGTATTAAAAAAAAATCATAAATCTATTTGGTGTAAGAAGCTTATGGGTGATGATAATGCCTTAGTCTTTCCTTCCCCTGTGGTAACTCTTTTTCATTCAAAACTAACTGGTCTTTAAATTCCTGAATTTTAAGGCATGGCTTATTGGTGGATATTTTATTCACTGTAATTAATGGGACAGCCAGAGCATTTTCTTAGGGAGACTGTTTGCCTTCTTCAAATGAAACCAGTAAGACAACTGCTTACTCCACCCTATTGAAAATCCATTTCTTCTCTTCAAGATCCCATGTGGAGAAGATGCAACCTAATACTCTTCCCCTATTTTTTCATTCAATTATTAATCTCGGTCCTCACTTTCCACTCATAGGCAGCTCTCCAATTCCCAGGGATGTTTATTAGGGCAGGCCACCCAGTTAGTCTAAATCTTCTCTGAATCCCTATTATACTTTATTGTCTCTTCTAGTTGTCTTTTTCCAGCCACGTATTTTTCTCAAGTTGTATCTTAAAAAGAAGGCCTGCCTTTCATCCAGGCATGACTCCAAGGGACAAATTTGTGCTTTACACAGAAAATTTTTATTTAAGCAGAATGCTTGAGGACCTTAGGGCTGATGTATTTTACTGTAAATGTATAATCAAAACTAATCAGATCCCCACCCCCCCCACCACAATATACTCAATACAACTGATTTTTGTTTCATGTTGCAATAATAAAGACTAGAGAATATCATAAAAATTTCCATACTTTTCGAAGTACTTACAGTTTCAGCATTCTGAACAGGATTCTTATTGCCAAAATTTTACCATTGAAGCAAGAATATAGGATCTAAGTTTTCATCTTTTTTCTCATTCTTTATCTGCAAGACTTGGCCTTTAGTTATCAATAGCACTCGAGGTGTCTAAGTTGATGATGAAAGCAATAATGAAAGATGATGTCAGTGAAGCAAGAGCATTTCAAAGTCATGGCAGGACCTGCTCATGTGATTAGGAGGGATAGCATGGCAGCAGCTTCAGATCAGGGAGTTTGAAGCACTGAGCTTCCAAGGAAGAGTGTAAATCATGTGCAGTTTTTCATGGGGTACATACGGGGTGGTGCACTGAGGTGCTGGGTCCCATAGACTCAACTCTTGACTAGGGACAGAAACTCATTTCATTGTAGTTCCCTCCATCCCCAACATCTATTTATTCATTTTCTTTTGAATTTCTCTGGACGTATGACTGAGAAGCTACTGTTGAACATGTAATAGGTAAAAATATTAAATAAAGATTCAGAGTCTGGCACATAGAAAGCATTCAATAAATATTAGGTGGCTGGATAAATTACAACACAGATTTGAACCCTGCCTTTACCTCTAATTTCTTGACTGAACTTGGAAAGCTAATTAATCTCTTTAAGCCCTTGTTTTCTCATCTGTAAAATGATGATAGGATTGTATGCAAGGGTAAATGAACTAATGCACATAAAATGCAGAGTACAGTGATTTTTAAAAAGTAAAATAGTAGCAATAGCAGTAATCTCAGTAATACTTGCTATTATTATTAGTCTGTAATGCCAGTAAATTAAGACTCCTTCTAGTTATATTTTAGTGTATTGAATTTTCTATTATACTTTACCTCTGTTTTCACAGTCTAATTGCCCAATACACATCTGAGAATGATGCAGGGCCTCAATAAATATCTGTTGCTGTGACCTTCTAAAGACAAAATTTAAATCTATTCTTTTCATTCTTCTTCTAGACCTTCAGACAATATTGCCTCCCTCATTATTCACTGGATTATTACAGTGAAGCTGATTAATGGTGGCAAAAATGTTTCATGTATGACAGATGCCAGATAACTCCTATAATGAAAAAATTTCCATTTATGTAATGGGTGTATTTCTGGGAAGGAAATAATGAATTCAAGAAGTCCATCTGCCCCAACCAGAGCAATGACCTCTAGTGGCCCAATGGAGTCTGGAGAAGAAGGAAACATGTTCCTTGAGAGAAAATGATCAAGCTCTGCAGAAACATCTTAAATTTACAAAGTCCTGTCCCCATTTTGCACTTCTTGCTCTTACAGTGAGCCATATCATATCTTCTGGTAATCATGCTTGTGTGTTGTTCCCATTCCCCTGCCCCTGCCCCTTGATTCTGGGCTTGGCCAACTGACTTGCTTTGGCCAATAGGATATTCATAAATATGAAGCAAACAGAGGATTGATAAAAACTTGCATATGGGAGCACATCCTCTAGAAATACTTCTTCTTACAATTCAGGCTTAGGGATAGACCACTGAATAATGTGAGACCATGTGGGAAAAGACCCTGAAGGATCAGAACCAATTTAGACATTCCTACGTCAGCTGGGCTCAGCTGAATGTAGCGCCCAAGTGACTTCAGCTATCCTCTAAGGAGCAGATAAACTTCACAGGTAAGCCCAGTCAACCCACAGACTTGTTACTTCAAGCCATCAAATTTTGGGTGGTTTGTTTATGTAACAATAGATAATTAAAACATAGTCTCTTTCCTTCCTTCCTTCAGTACCCATGAACAGACCAAATGAAAGCATATATCTCCAAAAACTATCTTAGTTTTCACAGTAGTCAGCTTTTGTGTAGCCTGGGAAGAGATTATACATCTCCTCAGATGTCTTCATTTTGTAGATGGAAATACTGAGGCTCAGAGGGAGTAAGTAACTTGTCCAAAATCACTCATTTAGATCTTCCAATCAGCATCTAATGTACCTTTCATAAAGAGACTTCAGAATATCTTCAGTTTCAAAGGAAATTTCAAACTCAAATCATGTCATGATGTCCAACTTATATGTAACAGTTTTTATCTACTCACATAACAATCTCTGCTGACTGGACATGATTCTTTTCTAATTTGAAATAATTTGAATATTTCATAAGAGTCATGTTGTCCATGGAAATTAACAGCTAACTGAGCCCAGGAAATAAAATGCTGGCAGAAATACAGATATCTTAAGAAAGAACAGAGAAATAATTCATACCGATTCTTTTTAAAATATTTTTAAATTACAGTTGACATACAATATTATATTTGTTTTTTTTGTATAACATAGTGATTAGACATTTATATTACAAAGTGATCACCCCGATAAGTCCAGTACCCATCTGACACCATACACAGTTATTACAATATTATTGACTATATTCCCTATGCTGTACTTTGATTCTTGCTAAAAGTACACATGCATACAGCACTATCAGTTGAGTACACTTTTTTTGTGCCAGGCACTGTAGTAGACGCTGGGAGTCAATGGGGGAATGAGATAGTCCTTGCCCTCAAGAGCATTTTACTCAATGGTTACATGATGTATTCAGGCTCACAAAGGTAGTCAGTGTGTTAGATCTAGGGCTACATCTCAGGGCTGGTCACCCTAGTGGCTGCCAACCAAATGCCTGATTGCCCTCTGGAGGTTGTGAGCCATGTTTGCTTAAATTCAACAATTATTGCCTCAACAGGTGACATAGTTTTCTGGTCCCTCCTTTTAAGATTATAGTCATGAATTCTGAGGCTTTGCCATAGTTTACTCTGTCTGAAACTCCCCTTTATGTGTTAAGGAAAGCTTTCTTATAGATTAGATTCAGTTTTCTCTCTCTCATTCACTGTGGCAGGGGTATGATCTATGCTATAGTGTTACAGTTGCATTCCTAAGAAGCCTCTTTATAAAAATCACTTTAAAAATAATTATTTCAAAGAGAAAATAGGGGATTTGGGGCTGGATCATTTAGATTCACAATAATAGAGTGATTTTGCCTGCGGGCATTTCAATAATACTGGTGTTTTTATAGCTTTAAGTCTATAGTTATAAAACTAAATATCCCTGGGCAAATCCAGCTTTGATTACATCTAGCTTTTTGATCAAGAGGAATGGCCTTTGTTTTTCAATCCTCACCAAGACTATCATTGGCAAAAGGCTTTTTAGCCATTTTTATCACAGTTTCCACCCATTGTTGTATAAACATATCACAAAATCACTCAAAGCAGCTGACAGCAGGTTTTTTTTCTCTTTGTCTGATATGATGTTAGTTCTAGCATTACAATAATGTGCGTAATGAAAATCACATGTTCTATTATTGATTTGGCAAATATTTTTTGATGTCTACATGGTCAAGTACTAAGCGGGACACTGGGGATATAGCAGTAAACAAGAAAGACAAGCCTTTGCTATCACGGAGCTTGCGATAATTCAATGGAGGAGATGGGATGGTCCATAAACAGATAAATACACAATATAATGTCATGCGGTGTAAGTGGTAAGGAAAAAAAAATAGTGTTGGAGAGGGACCAGTGGCTGGATCATGCTGAGCCTTGGGGGACACTAAAGGCACTATGGATTTTATTCTGAATGTGATGGAAGCTATTAGAAGTTTTTGAGCAGAGGAATGACACAGTATATTAATATTTTAGATTACTCTGGCTACTTTAGAACAGATTATAGAGGTTAAAGGCAAAGATGGGGAAAGTTAGGAGACCATCGTAGTCTGGGTTCCTCCATAAAGCTGAGCCGTGACAAGGGCTGTGTGTAGGTAGTTTGTTTGGGGAAATGATCCAAGGAACAGAAGTGGAGGACTGGAAAGTGTAAGACAAGAAAGAAGGCAACATCAAGCCAGTGGTGTGGACAATTCTGACATATTCTATGGACAACTGGGGCTATATTTCACTAGGGACCTCTAAGAGGCCAAGTGGGAATTCACCTCTGAATTGTAAAGTTTCTGTACCCCGCTGGCCCAGGGTCACCCACTGTGATGTTAACTCACTGGCACTGCCAGGTTTGTACATGAGACGGAGTGACTGAATAGTTCCCACAAGCATCCCACATTCCAAAAGGCAGGGCCAGTAGTAAGAGTTCTGTGGTGCAGTTGAGGGAAGGTTACACTCAAGTGGTATCTGATACAGAAGCAGATGCCATGAGAGATGATGGGAGCTCAGATTTGGATGGCAGTGGTAAGGTGGTGAGAAGCAGACAGATCCATTTTGTGGGCATCAAAGTTTACCATTTAAAGAAAAGAAATTGATGAATGGAGCTTTAATAACCTACAAACAAGTCTCTTTCACCTTATATGTCTACTTTGTTTAACATATTTGATAGATTGTACAGGCGAATCAAGGTGGTATAATGAGAACAAACTTGAACTTGCTATATATTTGGATGGGAAGATACACTTTGTTTTAGACAAATGTCTGAAAGTATAGAAGAATTAAGGACAATTTCAAAACATGTCTGTTTAAAAGTTAAAAAACAAAAGATTATCCTGTCATTGGTCATGGTTATTCAAGTTTCTTATATCATGCTAACTGAAGACCAGGAATACAATTTTCATGGTATGAAACTCAACATTTTGAAAAATAATATGCATTGAGATGTTTCTTATGTAAAGAGAAACATCTGTAATTTGTTTTAAAAGATTACCTGGTTGATGAAGGTGCTTAGGAGAGTGATTCTGCAGAAAAGCAGTCCAAAGAATGTTGCCAAAAGCCATAGTAAAGAGATTGAGTAGAAATGCATTATGGTGTCAGAGGTTGCTAACACTTTTACTACTACTACTACTACTACTACTACTACTACTCATTTCATGAGTCCTCTTTTATGCAAGCACTATACCAAGCCCTATACATACATATGCATTGATAAAGGACAGGTATTTTCTTAGTAGATGATGTGAGAATTCTCTGTGGAGAGAGACATTTTTGCAGAAAAGTTTCTTTAGCTCATTTAGGTGTGGAAAGAAGCTTCTGGGGTCTGGAGTTGGAGGTGTCAGGTTATTCCCAAGTTTAAAAATAAGGGAGACTTTTTGTGTTTGTGAGTGAGATAAAAGGGAGATTAGAGAGGATCCAAGAACCGTTGTATGTAGTAGGTAAGGGAAGAAGAGACATCAATGGCTTGAACCAGGAGAAGGGACTTGAGAATTAAAACCTGTCTAATGGGGACTCTTTCAAGGGAATCACTTATACTCCTTTACTGTGAGCCCTCCTGCTGACAACTCTTTATTATAATTATGAGTCATGATTTGCAGAGAAAATGCTGTTTGGTTTCAAGGTGGACTTCCAGCTTACATACTCAGGCTTTGCAAATAAGTTGGAGAAAGGCTAATAACTGGTTTATGCTCAAGAGGGAATAGAAAGTGATTAAGAATATGGATTTGAATCCTAGCTCTACCATGTTTTAGTTTTTCTCCATCTGCCTTTCCTTGTCTCTTCTCAGCATTACTCTGTGCCCTGGGAGGCTGACCTCTATGTTCTATGTCACTTGGACTCCCCAAACTCTGACTTCCAGTTGAGTTTAATCAATGAAATGGAAGGTGCTGGCAGAAAGTTAGAGGATGGGAGAAAAGAGAGATCAGAATATTACTTTCCTCTCTCCTCTTCTGCCACACCGTGGTTTTGGTAGTGGCTGGGGTTTCTCTATCTATGGCTCTCTCTCCATGTGTACAGCTCTCACCTGGCTTTGCTGTATCAGTCTCTTCTCTTGTCTCTTCAAGCCTGGAGATGGTAATGACTTTCTGTTGGGTAGTCACTGGATCCATTACTATATTTGTCCCCTCAATTCTGCCACACATTAAATATTCTGTTCCCCTTTGAACATGCCTACCTCCTTAATTGTTACAGTGAGTGAGCTTGTGTAAGCATTTAACTGTTTTGTGCCTCTTTTCACATCTGCAAAATGGGGTTGGTATTACTATATGCCACATGGGATTGATAGGCGGGAGATTAAACAAATTAACATATATAATAGTACTTTGCATATAATAAGTTATATAGTAATAATAAGTATTGATATCACTTATTGCACTGATAGCAAGTAAAGTTTCTCATTTAATTCTTAAAACAACTTTATAATGTAGGTATTATTTTTCTTATTTTACACATGTAAAAAAATAAGGCCTAATGAAATTTTGATAACAGAATTATGATTCAAAAACCAGGTCAAATTCAGAGTTATTTTTTCACTTCATTGCATAAAATGAGATTTCTCACTTAGTTAAAGGAGAGAGAATAAATAGTAAGATTAATAGCTAGTAAAAAGCATATTGAAATACTCTAGTGATGAGAGACTATTTGGTAGATTTGTTTTTAAAGAAACCAACCTTCTAGAAGTGACTTTGGACAGTAAAAGAACATTTATCAATGTCATGCCGATCATGCTATGAAATATGGCATTTCCCACCCCAAAAAGAGCTTGTCAGTTATATTTTTGTATATTTTTCAAGCCAATTGGTTATTCTTTTGCTTTCAAGGACCTTTCCCTTTTAGTATTCTTTTGTGTCTTTAAGTCTTAATTCTGGCAAAGGACTATTTTCATCTTCCTCATTGCCCACTGAAAAGATCTGAAATCATGTGATTAATGAAACAGTTCTTATTCTCATTTTCCAAGGCAGGGCTTTTGTACTGAAAGGCAGATGAAAAAGTGAAACTGGAAGGGCTCAGTTTCACATTAAACCTTCACTTAACAAGCTGACTGTTGCATGAGGGGAGACAAGGAGACAATGGGTGTAATCAAACTGGATTTGTCTAAGCCAGCGATAGAGGGTCTCCTGAAATTTCTTTTGAAGGAAATAAACTCCTTTTGGCTTCTATAGCTTGGGGGAGGTATTATCTTTCAGATTGAAAACAGAATGATGGGCCCCAGACAGAGATAACCTAGTAAAATACGTGTGCCAAGTTCTAGTCAACAGTCTCCTCTGTGGCAGCTGACCAGAAGGAGGGGGTGCAGGGTAGCAGTGTCAGAAAGAATGATGGTTGCAGACAGCAGCAAGATGGCCGAATAAGATGCCCTTCATTTGTATTCCCTGTCAAGGATGACAATTTGGCATTCATTTGCAGACAAAAGTGCCTTTGTGGGAACTGTGAGATCCAGCACCATATGCCAAGGGACCCATGAGGAGTACTGCCCACCTGTGTGTGGTCAAATAGGCATATGGACCTCCGTCCCAGCTGTAGACTCTGCAGTGGCCCATGAACCGGCTCTAGCTGGGAGCCCTAGAGAACACTGTCTTAGGTGATCTCACCTGTGGATAAGAAAGCCTTGTGGATGCTCAAGAGTCCAGCAGAAAAGTTCCAATACACCACTGGAGCTGAGAGAGAGAGAGAGAGAGAGAGAGAGAGAGAGAGAGAGAGAGAGAGAGAGAGAGAGAGAGAGAGAGAGAGAGAGAGAGAGAGAGAAAGAAGAGAAGAGAAGAGAAGAGAAGAGAAGAGAAGAGAAGAGAAGAGAAGAGAAGAGAAGAGAAGAGAAAAGAGAAGGGAGAAAAATGAGTCTGGAAGTACTGAAGAGGGTAAGAGGAACAGTTTGACTTTACTCTGTTGCTCTTCTCCCAAGGCAGCACAACTCAGTGACATGAGACC
>CM053510.1:22119562-22143688 GCA_028627145.1 Eidolon dupreanum
AGAGAGAGAGAGAGAGAGAAAGAAGAGAAGAGAAGAGAAGAGAAGAGAAGAGAAGAGAAGAGAAGAGAAGAGAAGAGAAGAGAAGAGAAAAGAGAAGGGAGAAAAATGAGTCTGGAAGTACTGAAGAGGGTAAGAGGAACAGTTTGACTTTACTCTGTTGCTCTTCTCCCAAGGCAGCACAACTCAGTGACATGAGACCTTCTTGGCTGTGATTTCTCCTACTGGGGAAAGTGAGAGTGTGTAAGTGAGCATCCAGCTTCCCCAGTTGTGCAGGACTCTGCCAGAGAGGCCCATTTATCTCTCACCGAATTCAGAAAAATTGATATTATTAAAATGTTCAAATTATCCAAAGCCACCTATAAATTGAACACAGTCTTGTCAAAACTACAATGGCTTTTTTGCAGAAATTAAAAAAAAAACCTGAAATTCATATAGAATCACAAAAGACCTCAAATAGCCAAAGTAATTCTGAGAAAGAACAAAACTAGACGTGTCACACATCTTGATTTTAATTTTTTTAAATTTCCTTTTACATCTTGATTTTCAAACTATATAACAAAGCTATAGTAATCAGAACCATGTGGTACTGGCATAAATACAGACATGTAAACCGATGGAATAGAACTGAGAACCCAGAGATAATCCCCCTGCAGATATGGTGAACTAATATTTGACCAGGGAACCAAGAAAACTGAATGGGAAAGGATAGTCTCTTTAATAAATGATATTGGGGAAAAAAAATCACATGCAGAAGAATGAAATTGGAACCCAGTCTAATATAGCTCACAAAAATTAACTTGAAGTGGATTCCACTGTGTGTGTGTATGTACACACACACACTCACACACACACACACACACACACACACACACACACAATGGAATATTATTCAACCATGAGAAAGAAGGAAATCCTGCCATCTGTGACAATATGGGTGGACCTTGAGGGCATTACGCTAAGTGAAAAAACTATGACAGAGAAAGACAAATAATGTATTGATATCACTTATATGTGGAATCTAAAAAAGCTGAACTCAGAGAAACAGTAGAATGGTGGTTGTCAGGGGCTGGAGGGTTGGGGAAATGGGGAGATGTTGGTCAAAATGTATGAACTCTGGTTAGAAAAGGAATAAATTCTGGGACTGTAATGTATAGCATGGTGATTCTAGTTAACAATACTATATTATATACTTGAAAGTTGCTGAGAGAATTAAATATTCTCACCACAAAAAAGATTCAACAATTATCTAAGGGGATGGAAGTGTTAGTTAATCCTACCATGGTAATCATTTTGCAATACATGTGTGTCGAATCATCACATTGTACACCTTAAATGTACTCAATGTTAAATGCCAGTTATATCTTGACAAAAGTTGAAAAAGAATAATGGTTATATCCAAAAAGAAACATTAAGTGCAGAAAATTATAAATTTACTATATGCATATTTGCAAAAGGAAAAAATATATATTTCAAAAAGAAACACAAACACACACACACACACGCACACACACACACACACACACAATCTTCCACAGAGAAAAATAATTCATTTGGAAACTAATAGGGGAAAGATTAGATAGCATGAGAAAAAATTCAGATATAATATATTTGATTTGGTATGACTTTGGACAGAGGTCATCATTCACTTGTCTCTCTGTATAAATTCATATCAAATTCATCAACCTCCTTCCTTTTAATAATCCTATCAAACTTGGCTGATGTGGGGTGGTGCCTGCTTAGCACATGTAGGCTAATTGTGATAAGAAACAATCTTCCCAACTCAGGGACAAGTACAAGCAAACTTTATTTTGTGTTCACTTCATGGTCCAATGAAGATCATTAGAGCAGATTTATAAGATTTATTTCCTTTTGTCTTAAAATCTATTAAACCAGTCCTTTTCCCCCTCTCTTAACTATGGGAGTTTTGCAATCAGAAATAATCATTGTCAGTGTGACCTTCATCATCATTGTCGTTATCGTCCTTATCATTATTACCAACAGGTGAATAAGAGCAGTCACCATTCACTGAATGTTAATATGTTTCAGTTATCATGGCAAACATTGCACATAGTTTATCTCACTGATCCTTTACAAGGAATGATCATAAGGAATGCTTTGTTTACTCCCATTTAATAGATTAGGAAGCTGAGGTTTAGAATCACATAGTCAGGAAAGTAGAGCTTTCAGACCCATATTGATTTAAATCCTGGGTTTTATATTCTTTACCATTTCTTTATAGTATCCTAATATGTCTTAATATAGAGAAGAAAATTGAAAAAAGGTTGGAGGAGACTATCAATCCAATTTACTTTTTACTTAGAATGAAGTGGAGGAAGCACTGGAAGACTTAGTCAATTCTTAGGGATTGACCCCAGTGCCACCATGATCTTTAAGCCCTGTAACCTGAGTGTACCAACACATGCGAACTATCTCTTTTTCCCATTGACCTAGGTGTGAAACCCAGTCTTTCCTGTGCTTGCACAAAAGTTCCACTCACACAAAGCCTTATAGGTATTTACTAGATTTTACTGAAATTTTGAGATGTGTTTAGGGACTGAAGAACTGTTTATCAAAAAGCTAAGAACTTCAAATTGAGTATCAGGTATCCCTGTTCCCAGCTGTCCCCCCGCCCTCCCCTGCTGAGCCCCAGGACCTGGGTGCTTTGCCCCAGCTTCTCTCCTAGACCCTTTCGTCTCTGTCCTGGACTGCTCCACCAAACTCCACATTTTTTTCTTTTTACTCTAGTAAGTGGAGCCATTCATTTTTCTCCTTTGTGAATCCAAATCCATCAAGGTGGTCAGTAGTGCACAGGGCTTTTCATATAACAGATTTCACCTTCCTTAGAAGACAAAAGTTCCTGTCCCACACTCTCTAGAGCCACCACCCTAGAGAGACTGGACTCATTTCTGCCAGGACCCCGCAGAGCCTTGGATCAATGCTAATGGTAACTCCAGCATCCCACGTCTCCCCTGACAGCCTGAATCAGGCAGATTCCCTGGAGACTAGTTTGACTGGGACTGGGTCTAGGTCACTACCTACTCCTGCCTCTGGGGTACGCTGGGGTTTCTGGAACCTGGAGGCCCGCTTTGGGCTTTTGGGCTCCTTAAAGGGCATTTGGCACCCTGTAAACACTGCTTATTAAAGGAAACAGTAGGACTGCTCTCCCTTTAATAGTCTGACCATGGAAAGTTTGACCCACTTGGGGAGGGTCTGGACTTTGAGATGCTGGCGGAGCCTGTTTGGCAAGCCAGTAACAAGGCTACAGAGGGAAGACATGGCCATTTGAGCTCGGAAGCCAAGTTCCTGGTGGTCAGGAAAGCCCAGTGAAGGCGCTATAAAAAATAATAACAGCAGTTAAGCCATTCGAGGGTCCAGCTTTGAGCTGAAATTCCAGATTTTGCTTTCCCTCCCCCCCACTCTTGAGGTTTGGCTCACCGCTTTTTCCCCTCTCCAGAGATCCTGTTGACACATGAGTGTTATTAAGGCTTTTGGAGGGAGGGGCGAAGGGTGACCATATCACAAAAGAAGGCTAATTAGCTGGGACTCCCTCATCTACTCCCTCCAGCTGGCCCCAATCTTTTTGGTTTTGAGTTCTTCCTAATGGATCTTGGCATTGATGGCCTGCCTCTCTTTTCAAAAATAATTAAAACCAACGGAATTCAAATTAGGTCCTTTCTTGATGTCAGTGCTGTTTTGCCCTAGTTTGTGAGGTCTGCAGAAGCGAAGTGTCATTAGGATATTTTGGCTCCCTACCTGGACCTGAACCCAGTTAACTCCTCCTGCAGAGTATGACATCCCCTAAAGCAGAAGTGACAAATTCCGGGTACATGTGAGGCTTCTCCCACTCTCAAACTCGTGGCAGAAATTACTTATGTACCAAGGCAGTTTTTTTTTTTTCCAGCTAAGCCTAAGCAAAGTCTCATAATTCTCCTCTCTTTCTTCTTTTTTAAATTTTATTATTTTTTAATTGGGGTAACACTGGTTAAAGCATTATATAAATTTCAGGTGTACAACATTATGATTTGATATCTGTATACTCTATTCCTTGCTCACTGCCAAAAGTCTAATTCCATTGGTTACTATATCTTTGAGCCCTTTTACACATTTCACTCACCCCTCTGGTAACCACCATTCTCTTGTATCTGTATCTATGAGATTTTTTTTTTTTTAGTTTGTTTGTTATTTTTTTGTTTTATATTGCACATATGAGTGAAATTATGTGTGGAAAGAATGATTTTCGTCTTTTTGTGTCTGATTATTTCACTTAGCATAGTACCCTCAAGATCTGTCCATGTTGTAGCAAATGGCACTATTTTATCTTTTTTTATGGCTAAGTAGTATCCCATTGTGTGTATTTATGTGTGTGTATGTAAGTGTGTATATATATACATATACATATATATACACCACATCTTTTTAATCCATTCATTTATTAATGGATGCATAGGTTATTTCTGTATCTCGGTTATTGTAAATAATGCTGCAGTGAACATAGGGGTGTGTGTATATATATATATATATATATACACATATATATATACATATATATGTGTATATATATACATATATATATATATTTGAATTAGTGTTTTTATATTCTTCAGATAAATACCTAGAGGAAGAATTAGTGGATTTGTGATCCTCCTTAATGCGAGACTCCCAGGAGCTACTACCAGTAATCGAGGTTGGTGTAGGGGTTGGAATCTATTTAACATCCTTGTTCTTACCTTAAAACGCTCTGAGGCCCGGAAGGCACTACCTCCTTGGTAGGTGCTTGGTCAAAGGCAAGGTTAATTGGGTAAATTGAAGGTTTGCTTCTGAGTCCAGAAGAAACCCCTTCCTAGGCCTTCAGGCTTCTCATACCTTCCTTCTCTTCTCTCTTTCATCTACCTTCCTACTTCCTCTTCTTTAAATGCATTCTAGCTTCCCGGGGCAGGTGCTCTGTTTTCCAGGCTACCTACTGTCACTGATTAAAAGTTCCACCTAATCCAACTGAGACTTTATCAGCCAGATCTATTCCACTTATGGTGAATCTTTTGGGTTAGGCCTTCAGTTAAAGTGAAAAATATAATACCTAGAAGAAACTGAGCTGTTTGGAGTTTCTTGATGGTCACAGCAGAGTGGTTAGGACTTGATGTACTAGGATAGACAGAGCTAGACTTAAATTACAGCTGGATCACTTACTTGCTGTGTGACCTTTGAGAAATTAATTGAACCTCTTTGAACATCTATTTCTTCCTCAGTAAAATAAGAAGCTCTTATCTCATGTTGTATTGTGAGGATAAAATGAGTTCATATCTGTAAGGAACTTGGTGTAGTTTGGCAAATTCTGGGCACACGTGAGGCCCCTCCCATCCCCAAACTTGTGGCAGACATTATTAAGGGATCAACACACTTGATAAACTTGTGTTGCTTTTATCCTCTATTTATTGTCTGCTTGACAGAGAAGGAATATGAGTTGTCCAAGGTCACACAGCAGAGCTGGGCTTTGATTCTAGGTCTGCTGGACTTCATAGAGTATGTTCTTAACCACTTTGAGCCTCCTAGTTGAACTTAGAGAAGCTACTCTGATCTTTGCTTCCTGGAGGGAGAAGAGTGTTCTCACCTATAAAATGAAGATAATATATCTCATTGAATTAGTGGAATGATTGAGTTAATGCTTGTAGCATAGGGCTTGCTTTGTTGTAAATCTGTGCTATCACATATATGTCATCATCATCATCAGTCATCAATTATCATCATCATCATTATTATTTTTTTAAATGAATCTACTCAATCTTTTCCAGCATCCAGCACTGTAGTTGGCACATCACAAGTATTCAATATGTGTGAGTAGCTCTGTTGGGGCAACATATGGTATTATTACTCCAGTAAGGGAGGAGGAGCGAATGACTCTCTGGGCTGAGAACTCTGGCTGACCTTCTGGCATCCTCATAAACAATTCCAGGAAACCTCTTACTAGCTACCTTGGGAAAAGCTTGGAGAAGTAACTCAGCCAAACGAGGATCAGAAGCTCTTCCCAGTCCTTGCAGGATCTTGGCTGTTTGTGACCATCCTGCAGGGATTGGCCTTCTAACTGGTCAGTGAGATAAGAACTGTTCTTATGTTTATGAAGGAATAGCTATTAGGCTTCCTGTGTATAGAAAGGGCTGATGATTAGATCATGTAGGAAAGGGGAATCTCATTAATTGTTGTGTCCCTGTCTTTAACACCCAATGCCTGAAATAGACCACTCCTATTGAGATTGTTGAGAGAGGTGTATTTTGTTACCAAGAGCTCTAAGAAAAGCAGAATTTCCTGAGCTTTGGCCTCAACTGTACTCAGATAAATGCTAATATAAGATTTATTATCCAGATTATTACACTTTCCCATCCCTGGGGAGAGAATCACCATGATTCTGGCAGTCTTCCTGATGCTCTTATTGATCATCTCCAAAACATGTTAGTTCCAGTGGCAGCAGTTTGTATTTCTTTTGGCCAAATGAAGGCAGTATACCTTGCTTCTAGTTTGCACATATCTGCTATTCCTCCTGGTTTACCTACTTAAAAAATGTTTTTAAAAAACTTTTCATTTCCAAATAATTGTATATTTACAGAAAAGTTGCAATGATGATATAATGTTCCCATAAACCTTCACTCGACTTTCCTTAGCGTCTTACACAATTATGGTATGTTTGTCGAAACTAAGGAGTTAACATTGGTACCATGCTATTAACTAAGCCACACATTTTTTTGGATTTTATCAGTTATTCCACTAGTGTCTTTTTTTTGGTCCTATGATTCAATCCAGGACTTCACATCTTTAGAGTGTCATGTGTCCTTAGTCCTCTCTGATCTCTGACAGTTTCTGAGTTTTTCTTTATTTTTTATTTCATGACATTAATAAATATTTTGCAGAATATATCTCTATTTGGGCTTGTACCTATTTATTCAATGATGTACCTATTTATTTCAATAATTTTTTAAATTTTATAGTACTTTTAGGCTTACAAAAATGGCAAAGAGAACAGAGAGTTCTACATAACCCACACCCAGTTTTTCTTATTAACATATTATATTATTATGATATAATTTTCACTATTAGTAAACTGACATTGATATATTATTAACTAAACTCCATAGTTTATTAGATGTCTTTAGTTTTTAACTGTCCTTTTTCTATTGCAGGATCCCATCCGGATTGCCAAACTACATTTAGTGGTCATTTCTCCTCAGGCTCCTCTGGTCTGTGGCAGTTTCTCAGACTTTTCTAGTTTTGAGGCCTACTGGTCAGGTATTTTGTAGATTGTCCTTTCGTTGGGATTTAGCTAATATTTTTCTCATAATTAGACCGGGGTTGTTGTTTGATGGGAGGAGGAGTATAGAGGTAAAGTGCCATTCTTATCATATCATATAAAAGATATATACTATCAGCATAATTTATGAATGATGATGTTGACCTCAGTATCTTGGCCAAGGTAGGTGTTCATTAGGTTTCTCCATTGTAAATTTACCCCTTCCACCCTTTCCATACTGTACTACTTATAAGAAAGTCACTATGCACAGTACACATTTAAGGATTTAAGAAGTAGGGAGTTATACTCTACCTCCTCGAGGGCAGAGTATCTACATATATTATTCGGAATTCTTCTGCATGTAAGATTTGTCTAATCTCTCCTACTTATTTATATCAATATGGACTTGATATTTATCTAATACTTTGGGTTATAATACAATATTACTTTCCTTGTTGCGTTGCTCAAATTGTTTTAATGTTGGTCATTGGGAGCTCTGTCACTTGGCTCCCGTATTACCTGACACAACTCATTCATTGTTTTATTCATTCATTCATTAGAGAGTTCTTTACTTTCTGGCACTATAAGATGCTTCAGGCTCATCCTACATAAATCTGTCTCAGTTCTAAAATCAGCCATTTCTCCAAAAGCTCTGGTTTCTTTTATTGGAGAATAGTATTAGAAACCAAGATCAGAGTGGTAGGCATGCTCATTGCTGGTGGGGTGTTGTTGCTTCCAGGCCCTCTCAGCTGACCAAGAAGGAAATAAATATATGTGTGTATAGCAACCCATGTATCTATTAGTATTTCTATATGTAACTATCTGTATCTATATTAAGCCAAACATGAATTCATACTGATGTCTCCAATTCTAATCCAGCCTTCTTTCTTTGCTTATTTATAAATTCTCTCTGCAACAATAAGAAACCTGGATCCTATCATCTGCCATTCATTTACTTAATTGTGAATTCTGGTATACATGTATAGTGGTTAGAGATTTGTTAACCTATATCCCTGTGGAAAAGAATTTTATCAACTAGAGCACAGTATTCTGTACAGTTATGTGCCCCCTTAGTCTCATTACTGAGATCAGCATCTTTTGCTCCATACCCTTCATTGAGTTTTGTTTCATTCATTTGCAGTTCAGGTAGATTTTATTTTTGTCACATTCTGCATTCCGTCTGGGAGTTCCCTGACTTCCTAAATGATTTATTTTTAATTTACATATATCAAAAGTCACGCTGTGTTGAAAAGTGCTATGGATTTTGACAAATACCTAGTGTTGCCTATTTATTCTTTCTATTTGCTGTTAAGGTATGATTTTCAAAACATTATTTTTATATAAATATAAGGTATATCAGAGATTGTATTTAATTTATTAATTACTGAAGGAAATTGTAAGATATTAAAACCAGTCCAAATAGCATTTCAGAAACCAATATTAGGGTAAGAGTGCTAAATTAGATATAAAACTGGTTATTGTCCATCTAGGTCATAAACCATAAATTCTGAGATTATCTCTTCCATGGGAGAAAAATTATTTCCATCTCAGCCATACAAAAATGTACAAGCTAGCCTCTGCTCCTATAGGGCTATAAAATATCTCAGACAATAGATTATCAAGAAGAGCCCTGCACTGGGAAAACATCCAGAAATCCTTTATCAAGTTTTAGATAATTTTTCTGATATTAAGTTGGTAAAAATAAATAAATAAATAAAGTATTCAACAAAACTACATAGTTAGAAATGGGCAAAAATTGTTAAAGAGGTAAATTTGAGAGAAAAGTAAGAATAGAATAAATCCAGGTGTAAAGTTAGACTCAGAAATTTATACCTGAGAATGTTGTACAACTTCTAAAGGAGAATGGCAAATTCAACATTAGCTTTCTAGCTCTCAGGGCAAAGAGGGAGTTAGGGGACTCCTAATATTTGTCATGTTCGTAGATAGTTCTGAAACATGCAGACTTTGGGTTTGAATTTTCATTGGGACAGAAAAAAAAGAATCTCTTGGTAAATCATTGGCAGAAATGTTTGTAGTTTCAAAAAATGAAAAATTTGTGAGACGAGAAGAGACCTCAGATAAAGCCAAGATTTTTTTTTTTTAAATGCAAATACTCTCTTAGGTACTTCTATTCAGAATCCTTTGCAAATTAAACCAAGGCCATGGGTCCAAACCTTCTATAAACCAAACAGAAGAGAGGTAGCTTTTTTTGATATTGCCCACTAAAATGTGTCTGGCTAGGTTAATTTTCTGTAAATATCACTCGAAGAGTTGATAACATTGTATTAATGGTGATAGAATGTTAAATCCTCACTAAATTGTCTGTCACTAGAGTTGGTCTTCTCAGTCCCCTGAAAGATACATGCTCAAGGTCGGCAGGACTGAGAACTGATAAGAGATCTCTTTAGGCAAGGAACAGGGCCCAGAACAGAACATGATAGGACAACCAAGGTAGAATCAGATTCCTGATGTTACTTCTAGTTGTCTGGACATTTTCTTGGTTAATCTTCCTATTGTGGTTTTGCATTTTAGATAAAGGTCCTTTTGAAATATCTAACCTTTGTTCCTTTGTCTGCATTTAGGCTGTAGAGACAGGGAAACATTAAATCTTTACAGGCAGCATTCGAAGTATCAGGAGACAAATTCTAGAGGGGGAGGTAAATACCAGAGGCTAAAAGTTGAGGTTACTTGTGTGGCTGGGTCTTCTCCAGAGCTCTACTTCCGAGGAGCACATCTCTGCTCTGGTTTTAGAAGGAAAACTTTATGATTGGTTCTTTTAAAGGTGACTCCCTTACTGTATCTTTTTGGAGAAGTGGAGTTGAGATCCTTTTTGCCTGAATCACCATCTCTCAGTCAAGAAGAAGCACTGTGGGATTTCTTCCCCATACAGGATTAATGGAAAATGGCTTTTCTTTTTAAAAGGGTGTTGGAAATACAATACCTTCACTGGTCTCACATTCAGACAGATCACTTCCAAGATAAGCATTTTTTTATTGGACTGTTTTCATTTTCCCAGTGAGGTCACCACTCTGCCTCCCCAGGAGGCCTCCCACACAGGGAACATCACACCACCCACTCAGCCCTGGAGGTCCTATCTGGCTGCTCTGGCACGTGTCCCGAGCTTGAGACATAGTGAGAGTAGATATGGCTCCTCCTTGTCTCACCCACAAAGATGTGAATCTCAGCACTTTGAGTGACAGTTTTGTGGCTTACAGATGGTGAGAAGTGCTCATGGAACCGAGGGGCAATCATTTTATCTGAGGGTGCTATTTAAACTCCAAACGTTGAGTTTAAGACTGCAAAACTTTGAGGAGTTTTTCATTTTCATCGGTATTTCTTTATTATAAATTACCATAATGAGTAATTTCTGAAATATTCTGAAGGCCAAGGTCATTATGCCTTTCAAAGAGGAGAAAATTCTAAACATCACAAAAATCCACTGTCATATCTATACCCAGATATTATTTTTTCATTATTTACATCATCACTACCATTACAAAAAACAACAAAACAGAACTGCCTATGGCTGCCTAAAAATGTCTCCTTCATAGTTCCTGGTATTTTACTTATAAAAGATATTTCTGAGTTAAGAATCTCCCTTTAACATTATAATTATCCTCAACATTGATGTATGTGAGATAGCAGTCATTAACAGTTCAGTGTTGTTTAATTATATAACTTGTTTTTTTCCTAACATCCAATGATCAGCCCCTAAGTAAATGGAGATTTTATTGGAAAGGAGTGGGAGTGGGAGTGAGAAGGACTTAAATCGGGGAACACTGGACCATATTAAGAGTCCCTTTAGCATTAAGACTTTCCCCTTATTGAAATAATCCTTTCCTTAAAAAAAAATTACATCCTGTATTTAAGCCAATCTGAAGTATAATATGTGGCTATATTAATATACACCTGAGGTGAGTCACCTATTACTGACAGAGTCTCAACTTCAATTTAAGTAGTGACAAGAGAGCAGTTTAAGTGAATGGCTTATTGTTCCTTGTCTAGCTCTTAGAGTTCAAGCTATTGGTCGCTGTGATCACAGGGTGACTTAGGAAGGGAAAGTAGTATTCCAGCTTCTGAAGTCTCACAGGCAATCAGCATACAGCACACTCTGCAACCCCCTCAGCTCTGATAGGATCTGTCACCCTTCCACCCTACCATCTTCAGCTCTCTCCCTTAGATGATGTTTGATCCACTGTGACATAGCCTCATTCAGTAATTTACTCATTCATTCCCAAGCATGTATAACTGTTGGTCGTTAAATTGCAAACAACAGAAGCTGACTTTGACTAACTTTATTTAAAAGGAATATATTGGAAGATTAGCAAGAACTGAATAGCAAAGCTGTGGTAGTTTGCAGATATGACCACACTTTTCCATTCCTCTTTGTATCCACAGTCTTTGCAATGTGACTCTGCAGCCCCTCCCATCAAGGAACAGAGCCTAGTTCCCACCCCTTTGAACCTGGGCTGGTTCTGTGACTTGCTTTGGTCAACACAATGCAGTGAAAATGACGATGTGACAAGTCTGAGCCTAGGCAAGCAACAATGTCAGGCAGGTAACAGGGTGGTTACTGCTGTCAGAGAGGGGCTTTGAGATCCAGGGGAGGGACACCTAAGCCAGACTCACTACCAGGAAGAGATTCTTGGAGGAGACTACATTGGAACCCAGTTCTGTGAGATAAATAATAAGCTAAGTGAAGAGGCAGGAGTGGTGAGCAACACTGAGCTCCTTCCAGGCACTTGGATTGGCATGAGTGAAAACCTAGAGTGGGGGAGAGTTTTAAACTCTCACTGTGGGCCAAATTTATACCATGCTATATCTGGTGTGGTCCAACTTCTTAAGAAAAGAATTGCATTCACAAATTCCACCAGTTTCTATTGTTTTACCTCCTTCCATTACAGTGAGCCTTGCATGCTTGCTAAGGAATGTTTATTTTCTCCTATAAGCAATGGGGAGCTATTGTGGGTAGTTGAGCAAGGGGGGTGGTCCCGTACAGATTTGTGTTTTGAAAAACTTATTCTGGCAGCAAGCAGAAAGAAGGAAGATGGTAAGGGGCAAGAAAGGATTCAGGGAGACCAATTAGGAAGCTACTGCTGTTTTCTAGACAAGAAGTAATGGCTTCCACTAAGGGAATGGAATGAGAAAATGGCAAGGATGGTACGGATCTTTTTATGATGTCCTCAAAGCCTCTATGGAGAGACCAATTGCTTCTAGCTTTAAAACTACTGTTCTTCCCTTAAAGCAAAGTCATAATTTAGAAAGCCTCTGTGTCTGATAACAGATCTTTCTTTATGTCAAGTAAGACATACACCTGTTATGGAGAAATTGGTAATAAGCTTAAATCTACATGATGTTGAGACACCAAATCCCTCCTTATTCTTGCTTAGAATAATAAACAGTTCTCTTTGGATCCACTCAGCTTGCCAGAGAGCCAAGCAGTTTCCACACTCACTTAGAGTCATGGTGTGAGATGGGAGGGCTGTCTAAGGCCAACCCTGAACTAGAACCAGATGGAAAAAGATTCTTGCCAGAAGAGACCGTCATCCAAACCTTTTGCTTTTCAGTGATCAGAGGTTGAATGTTCAGAGAAAGTGCATCTGCTGCCTTAGTCACAACTGGATCGACTGAAATAACAATGCAAGGAGGTGTCTGCCTTGTGAGAGATGAAAGGAGCAGTTGTCAAGAGATCCATGCTAACCTTCTGAGGAGGGAACGAAGGGGTGGTGTTCTTGCTCAAAAGGCTTTGGACAGAAAGCAAAGAAAAAAGATTGATTTGAAATTTCTTCCTTTAATATGATTGAGTAGGCTTGGAAAATAGATGCAGATCTCTAAGATGTGTACGAGTTGGGAGGGTAAAAAATATGAATTTATAGTTGAGAGAAGAAGTGCATTTTTGTTAGCTAGTACTTTAAAAAAATTTATAAATATCAATAATTTAATTAGTATGTTATTTACCTGTTATGAGCATGAAAAGTCACAGCAGACCGAGCATATGACCGTTTCGCTCTGGTTGGGAAGCCAAGGTATTTGCATAGAGAAATGCTCATATTAAAACAAGGAATAAAAGCTAATAGCAATGAGAATCTATTGGTGTTGGTGAAGAGAAGAAGTTCCTAAGGAAGGCAATTTGGTAATAAAATCTAATTTTAAATGTTTATTTTTATCTGTAACTGATACCATTGAGTCACAGAGCTTCATTGACATGATTGAAAGACTTTGTATATTACAGAGCTTTACAGTTTGGTCTCCTTACCAGGCCACATTGCCTACACAATGTATGCTCAATGTATTATTTGTTTTTCATAATCTTGTAATTATATTGTCAATTGCATATATTTATTGTATTGTGACTTTGAATGTGTATGCATATTTAAAGTATTGATCTAAGTGAAACATTTCAAATATATTGTGTTATATAATCCTGTTTCTCCATTTTTCTATTTTCATTTTATTTATATACTAAACTAAGCAGCTCCAGAAATGGAAGGGAAACTATCCTCTTTCTACAGTGGAGAGTTCCTGATTATAATGTAGGAAATGTTAGGGCATTGATTAATTACCAAATATTGACGACTACTCTTTATTGAAGAACTATTTTGTGTCAGTTACTTTACCCATATCCTTTAAAATTAAAAAAAAATTAAAGTAAATGTATTTATAGCAGAGATTGTAGGAAAATCAGATGAGAAAGAAAATGTTACCTATAATGTGGCAGGAAATCTCATCACTGTTAAAAGGTGACTGTAGTGACTCCGAGACATGATACCACTAAGTCGAATGAGCAGCCACCTCTGCTTTACTCCAGTCAGTGAGGCTGAGGCCACGGGAGAAAGGTGAGGAAGACACTTTTTAAGGGAATAAAGGTAAGAGAGGTCTCTGCATTGCTGGACACTGCTCCTTGATAAAGGAGCATAATTCTGAGGTACCAGTGAGGGGACAAGGGCATCCCAGAAGAGGAGTGGGCAGGATCACTGAGCGACTTTTTACCTAGAGCTGGCTGTCCTTTAGAAAGTGCACCTAGCCTTTTCTGTCAGACTTTTTCTTTCCTGGTGAGAAGCCCAGGCCTCTTCTAAGCCGCCAGCCCTACCTTGCTCACACCTAATGATGAGAGCCAGCAGGAGAGCAGTGTTAACCCTACCTGACCAGGAGATAGAGGCCTGGCCAGCCGTGCCCTTGCTCAGACCCAAACAACAAGGCATCTGCTCTCTTCCCTGTGCTTTTGTTCTTTTGCTGACCTGTCTACTGTATCTTCATTATGTGCTTCTCTCCTCTTGTCCAAAGGTCAGGGAGAAGTATTTCGTTTGATGAAGACATTGCCTTTGCCTGGTGAAATTATCTCCTTTCAGCGAAATGTTTCCAGGGGGGATATAAATGAAAAGCAACGAGATGCTGTATTTAAAAGCAGAACCCTCACGAGACTGACTTGCCAAGTCCCCGCCATATAACATAGCAAACATACCAGCTGCACTCATATCCCGCATTAAATATACCTTTTGTTTTATGAATTTTTGTAAGGGATTTTATATTAGAAATTATTTGGTGCTATATTACTCATTTAATTTATGATTGGCTATGAGTTCCTGACAATTACAGTGTATTCTTTGGGGAATTTGTAAAGTGAGAAAATCGAACCTGTAAATTGTATTTGATGGAATGAAATCCTAATGAAAACTATATTTAACAGTGAATGAAGCTTGGCATGCTGGTACATTTTGTAGACATTTAATTAAACATTTATTAATTTTTACATTTATTGTTTTCTTAGGGTAGGTTCGAAGCCAACAACTGCTTTTCTGTCTGGGTCTCATGCATTTTTCTAGGCCTCTGTAAAGCTCTTGCCTCTGGGATCTCATTGCACTGGGAAAGTTCTTATACAATAGTGATTTTCAAACATTTTGGCTTCAGAACCCTTCTACACTCTGGAAAATGATTGAGGATCCCAAAGAACTTTATTATTTTTTATTTTTAAATGCAGATGTGTCTGTTAATATTTATTGTACTAGAAATAACAACTGAGAAATTTAAAAATCATTTTTCTACTAATTTATTTTAAAATAACAATCATAAACTGATTACATTTTACATAATGGAAAACAGATTCTTATGTCTTCTACCTTCAATGTGTTGTTATATCTTATTTTGCTCGCAGCATAAGAAAATAATTTAGCCTCATGCAGATATGTAGTTGGAAAAGGGAAATGTATTTTTATAGACTTCGTTGACACTGAGTCAAAATTCGATTGCCAATTTTTAAAAAAATTAGTCATAATGTGGAATCTGAAACCATATCAATGAAATTTTCATACTATTACGTTACCTTAAATCCATGGGCTATTTGGCACTATGAATCAATGTTTTACCTGTGCATGCGTTCGCAACATGATGCATTGGACATTTGAAAAATATTGGCTCACTGAATTATGCAGATCATCCAAACGTTGATACTTTTTAAAAATATGATATCAAAATATCACATTCATGAACGCCACCAAAGAGCTTATCAGAAAAGTGTTTTAGGTATTGAAAAGCTGGCAGGTTAACAGAGGCATGTATGTTTTCCAAAATTCTAATTTTCATTTGAAACTCAGATGTTATCATTGGCAACAAACACTGTTAGTTGTATTCCTTTACGTAACAGGCTCACTTATTAGTTTTTGAGAACATTGCTGCCAATGACCCAAGTCTGAATGCCCATAGTTTTTCATTTGTTCTTTCAAGTACAAATGGTAATCCATGAAAAAAGAGTGTAGTTAGGATTACAACTCAAACAATTGTGCAAGTGCCTTTCCTTGAGATAACAGTGGTACTTGGACGTGTGTAGAGATGTTATGCCATCTTCTCATTTCCTCACGCACAATTTTAAAAAAGACATGTACTCAACGGTTGAGATTTAATAAAATTAATTATTCTGCTTCATCAAAGACCTGCTTAAGTGAAACAGCATTTTTGTCTAACATGAGCGGATTGCACTGAAGAATGCAATGACCACTGATGCACTTTGGTACAGTGCATTCATCCTATGACATTGGCAGTTTTTCCCACCTTTTTCACCATCGTTGCAAATGGAAACTAATGTCTTAGTGTAATTGTAAATATTGTTTTGACCTTGAGGATCCCCTGTCAGGGACACAAATCTTACTTTGACAACCATTGTGATACTCAGCCCTGAAATAAGCACATTTATTATATGCCAGGCACATAATAAATGTTCCATCAATTGTAACTAAAACTATGTTTTCCTTGCATTTCTAAACATGATTTTTTCTCTTTTTAAAAATAGGGTTAATATCACTTCATAGGGAGGTTGTGGAGATTAAATGTGGAGAAGTATGTAAGATGCTTAACATAGTGTCTGGCACATAATTGCATGATAAATATGAAGTATTACTATTAATATTGCTAATAATAAGTCACATGAAAACTTGTTCTGGGGAGCACCAGCAGGATGCCTTCGTATCCCTACTACCAGTCTTGACTGGACTCTTTCCTATTGAGCCTCTTAAATGAGGCGCTTCTTTTCCCTTCTTATCATCATCCTCTAGGCTCAGGCTACTGCTGCTTCTGGGATTTGCTGCTCCCGTGTACTTTGGGAAAAGGGCCTTTGCCAGGAATTCCTATTTGTTCAAGGGTCACAGAAAACTGCAGTCATTTTTTTTTCCAGCTCTTGCAATCTAGTCTAGACACTCTGAGGAGGTGGAGGATATAATTACAGCTTGAAACACTTCACATGCACCAGCAACTCAGCTTCTTCTGCGTGTGTGTGACTCAGGCCCCAAAGGTCACTGAAATCTGACGATTCACTCATCCAGAGAAGCTGAAAGTGAAACCCTAGTGGTCCGGAGTCCAGCTGCCTTTACCACACAGCACCCTTTATGCAAAACTAATTTCTCCATTGGGTCCAGTTCATTTCGAAGCCACAACCTCTGTGTACCGCACTGTGCCAGCTACCGTGCTGTGCTGGTTATTTTCTGTGGGCCACACCAGGCTCATTCCTACTTTCCTCTGCCCTGCTCTGCACCTGGGAGGTTGACCTTTGTTGATGAGATCACCAGGCTCTTTGCCCTCTGGCCTCCAGTTGGAGACTGCCTATGACAGACACTGGCAGGATGAAGGGTAGAGGTCAGGAGAGAAACAGGTCGGCTTCCCTGCTCATTGCTTCCCTTCTCCTTCGGCTGTAGCTTCTGTCTACTGACCTCCCTTTCACTGTTGTGGCTGTTCTCACCATAATCGGGTAATATCATTTTCTCCCCTTGTCCCTTCCACAGTGGTAACAGCCTCCCTCTGTGGCCAGTCTGTGGCATGTCATTACCTCCTGCCATTCTCTTGTCCTGCCTGCCTGCACCTCTTCATTACACTCTTTCCAGTTAAGACTTTGAGTGTGCCATCTGTTCTCTGGCTGGACCCTGACTGACACTGACAGGATCCTGTCCCTGAGAAGCTCACAGTCTGCTTAGACTAGTTATCCCAAACGTCCTCACAGCTGCTGTTACAGCCCAGACCAGCTCTATTATTACACGCTGAATATTTCTGCATAGCTTGCCTCGCTTTTTTTTTTTTTACCACACATTAATTCAAGTAAAAAAGTGACTTTTTAAATTTATATTTATCATCTGCCTGCTTATCTATTTATCTTTCTGTCGTCTATCATCTATCTAAATTGAGTTATAATTGACATGTAGCCTATAACAAGAGACTTTTTTTTTTTATCACCATCTAAATATAAAATGAGTATACTTGCCCAAAATAGAAGACAAAGGTAAAACAAAACACTTTTGTTAAATTCTAGCTCAGTATTTCTTGGTTAAGGGCAAATACTCTGGATACTCTGCCTAGGTTGGAATCCAGGTTCTCCTGCTTTTCAGCTGTGTGACCATGAGTGAGTCACATAACCTCTCTGTGCCTCAGTTTCTTCATCTATAAACTGAGAATCATGAATCTGTCTACTTCATAGGGTTGTGAGGATTGGCTGAATGAATTTATTAATTATGTATATGTCTAGAGAATATATATAAAGCCCTATAGAACACTGCCAGGAACACAGATAGTACTATTTGAAATTAAGCTGCCGTTTTGATGATGGTGGTGGTGATAAATTACCTAACTCAGGCTTTGAGCTGAAGGGCTATTAGCAAAGGGCTGAAGACACGTCAGACCCAGACTGGGACTTTTTCTCTGATGTAATCAGATTTAGAAAGAAATTGAAAGCAATAACTTCCTTATCAATGTACTTTGTTTCTCTACGTACCATCTAAAATTATTGATATACCAAAAGCTAGCCTCACGTACCACCAGTGGAATACTTACACTTTAGGAAACAGGGAAACAAATAACTGTTATGGTACAGCAAACAATAAACAAAATGTAGCAGGCAATGCAGAGAAATGAGTGACAAACTTGAGGATGGAGAGTTGAAGGGAAGCTGTTGGCCAAGTTTATCAGAGTCTGAATTGCAGTTGGAAAACTGGCAGAGAAAAGGGCTTTTGGTGGGTAGAAGGAATAGCTTTTCTGAAGGCAGGTGGGTAACTTAGTGTGGTATGTTCAGAAAAAGACAAAATTCACAAAGATATAGGAACTTCCTAATGAGGAGGTAGCAATGGCTTAGGAAGTGCTGTCTAGAGAAGCAGTTTTCAAAGTGTGGTTTCCAGAACTGCCGCATCAACAAAACTTGAGAACTTGCTAGAAATGTGAATTATCAGGGTCTCAGAACTACTGAATCAGGCACTCTGGAGGTTAGGCCCTCCCAGCAATCTTGGGTTTAATGAGCCTTCCAGGTAAGTCTTATGCCTGCTAGAGTTTGAGAACCTCTGGCCTAGAGGAAGGTGGGAGAGTATTAGCAATAACCAAGCATGAGATTTTCACACAATAATGGTAAGAATCATTTATCAAGCACTTTCTATGTGCCAGGTGTTGTCCTGATCACTCTACCTGTTCTATCTCCTGTAATTCTCACAATAGTCCTGACAGGTAGATGTACTGTTATGCCTATTTTACAAATTCGCAAATTGAGGCTTGGGTTGAAGTTTGACAAACCTTTGTTCCCAAGGCAATGAAGCCTAGAATAATGAGGACATAGAGTGGTGGAAAGATAGCCAGAGGATGGATATGAAACAATTGTCAGAGATTGTCTACAGCACTGTTGTCCAATGGAACTTTCTATGATGGTGGCAATGTTCTGCATGTGCACAGTCCGATGTGATAGCCACTAGCCACATGTACTTGACTACTGACTATTAGTGTGACAGAGGAATGGAATTTTAAATTATATTTAATTTTAATGAATTTAAATGTAAATAGCCACATAAGGCTAGTGGTTACCATCTTAGACAGTGCAGATCTAAAGTTACAGAGTGAGTAAGTTCAAGGACAGAACTTGACCTTAGGTCTGTCTGACTTTCAAAGCCATGGGCTTGCCTACTGTTGTTTTTAACACAGAGACTCTGTGGCCCAGTGTCTGAGAAGGACTTGGGATCTCTTCCAGGTCAAGTCCCTGGGAAATTACCTCTTGACCCAGGATGGCTCTCTGGGCACTCTATCCTTACCTTAGTAGTGTTTCCAAGTGGTGGGAGGGAAGGCATAGAAAAGAGCTACAACCAGCTAGTTTCAAAATGTTCCCTTGGTACGGATGAGAGCTGACTGGTGGCTTGCAGAGCAGGGATTGCATGCTAAACTCATCTTTCCTGAGCCTTTATCCCTGATGGCCCTATGACAGTATTAGACATTGGGTGGCCCATCCAAGAGACTGCAGGAGGTCTTCTGGAAAAGATGTTTTTTAAATTAGATTCCAAAACTTGAGCACATTTTACTTTTTTATTTGCTTGATTCTCCATGAAGCTGATGGAACATTGAAAACTCCTGCTCCCAGGAATTCTTGGCCTCATCAGCTCTATAAACTGTTCAAATCCACCCCCTGCCTTCTTTTCACCATCCAATGACCTCACTATTCTAGGCCAGGGCTTGGCAAACTTTTTTCTGTAACGAGCCAGGTAGTAAATATTTTTGCCTTTGCGAGCCATGTAAGTCCTCTGTTTCATATTCTTTCTTTTTTTTTTTTTTAGACAACCCTTTAAAGATGTAAAAATCAGTCTTAACTCTTGAGCAAGACTGGGCTCACCAGCCACTGGTCGCTCTTTCTTTTAGGCTCTTTTGCCTTGGGAACAAATGTTTATCAAACTTCAATGGGCACAAGACTATTCTTGGTGAGCCGGTTGAAACCACAGATTCCTGTGCTCCTCTGGTATTATGATTTAGTGGGATTGAACTATAGTGTAGGAACTGCATGGTTTAACAAACATTCTAAGTGACCATTCTAATTTAAATGGCTGTGGTCCATCTTTTGAGAAATACTGTTAGAGGTGGAAGGGCACTTAGAGCTCATTCAGTGACCAACCCCATGAGGGAATTGAGGTCTAGGAAGGGGATGGGATCTATCCTGAGGATTTCTGAGTTAGGGCCATAGGAGAGTGAGCTGGAGGAGGATTACACTGCTAAAGGCAGAGTGAGGAGGTGGAGAGAAACTGGAACTTTGGTAATTAAATTTAGCTGTTGGGAACAAGCCACGTCTGACAGTAGTCAAACTGTGCCACTTTCAACAAACTTTTATTACTTATGCCAATCTGAGTCCAATAGTTGATACAGACCCCACTTTCCACCAGCCTTCTTTGATCTGCTTCTATTGAACTGTCTTTGAAGGAATACTCCCTAAGTATCATCCACATGTTTAACCCTTTAAATATCAAGGCCTTTGGAATACATTGGGTAGGTCACACCTACCTCCCTACACCTGAAGGCAATGTGTGTAGAGCCGAAAGTGGGCGAGGTCCAGAATTGAGAAATTTGGCTTCTATTCTTGCTTCTATCATCATATAACTGTTTGAAAATGGGCAAATTACTTAACTTCTCCAGGCTTACAGTTTTCATCTGGAAAATGAGGGGAGTGGAAAGAATTATTTTTGGCCCCTTTTGGTCTAAATATTACCATTGTATTCTAATTGTCAACACTACTCTCCTTCATTTTCACAGTTCACTCTGTTCCTCTTCCTCTTCCTCTTTCGCCTCCCCTTCTTTTTCATTTTCTTTCTTTCTTCTTTCCTTTCTCCCTCCCTCCCTTCTCTTCTTTTTCTTTCTTTCCAGAGAAGAAACACACACACACACACACACACGCACACACACACACACACACACACACACACAAATGAGACCATTGACTTTGGCCCAGTCTATTCTTTACTGGCAGAAATTATATCCCTAGGAGCTCATGTATGTTCATATTTGAATCAACAGCCCTCAAAGGTTTCTCTAGGGAACTTAAACATTTCCTTCCTGATTGGAAGAACAGGGCTGATAGACACAATATGAATTTTGATTGGATGGAAACACTTTTTTTTTTTTCATTTGGTAAAAAATAATCACGTCAGTCAGTTGAACAGCAGCAGCAACAACAAAATGCACTGGCCTCACAATTCGTTAGTGCTGGTGGAATGAATTACCTGTTGGTGGAATGAATTACTTATGCTCGATACCCGTGGGAGACCAGCCACCCCCTCTTGGCAGGTTTTTCTCTTTCTCTTCACCGAGGGAGGACATTACTTAATTCTGCCTTCAACTTGTTGTGACAGGAGCCAGAGAAGCCTAGGTGATTAGAGCTCACACTCACGTGAAATCATTCTTGTTTGACTTTTAATAATGTTTGTTCTTTTTTCTTTTAGATCTAAGCATTACACGTTCAAAGCAGAAAATGTAGTAAAACAGAAAACACACAAAGGAAAAAAGCAGCACCACAGTCACCAGTAATCCCACCGCCCAGAGGTGACCACATGCAGTTTTTTAGCTGTTTTGTTTCAACAACTTCTTCTCTAATCACCAAAGCAATATATGCCCAATGCTCAAGCAAACACTCAAAAGAAAAATTAATCACTGCTAATCCCACAGCCGATGATAGTCACACGAAGCCTTTGAATGCCCTGCCCCACCCCGGCCGCCCAGCCTGCTGCCTTTCCTCACGTTTGCTTTGTTTCCACGCGCCAGGATTTCACGTTCTGTGAACTGAAGGCATTTGGGTCTGGCAGAAAGGCACAGGCGTGTTTGCTTTAGTGCTCTGGAGCAATGCCTCCCTAAAGGCTGGACCCCAAGCAGGGTCTGTGCACAGGAAAACCAGCTCCGTAGAAACACACAGCCCGCATGAACCCCCTCTCCTCTCCTCCTCTCATCAGAATTTAAACGGAGGGTCTGGAACTCTCTCACATGGGGTATTCAAAATGGTTTGAATACCAGCTGTATTCACAGGCAGTAATATGGCCTAAAATGTTGTTTTAAGTGCAGAGTTAGCTTCTGATGCCATAATGTAACTAACCATCTTCCTCCCCAAACCAGTTCCCATTTCCTGTCTTTTTTCCTTCTGCAAGAAAGATCCTGACTCTCCTTTTTGCCCAAGCACCACTTTCTCTGCCTCCATCTTTTCTGCCTACTAAAGGTCCTGAATATTTCCTTTCTAGGTATGTGATAAAAAACAGTGAGATAAACATTCCATTGGCTTTGGAGTCAGTTTGACTTGTATTTAAATTCTGCTCCTGCCACTTAGCAGCATGTGACTTGGATAAATTAACTAACCTCCTTGAACCTCTGTTTCAGGCTCTGTAAAAGGTGATAGTGGCCATTATGTATTGAGTTTACTGGGTACATAACACTCTTCTCATTAATTTGTGTATATTAACTTGCTTAATCCTCATGACCACATTATAGAATCTTTATTTTACTGGCCAAAAAAAAAAAAACTGGCCCAGAGAGGTTAAGCCACTTGCCTCAGGTCACACAGCTAAGTGGCCAAGTCAGAGTTTAGACTCATAGTCTGTCCCTAATCATTCCTCTAACTCCTCCAGTGGAGGAAACACCTTCTCCAAAAGGAATTGTGAAGGTTTAATGAAACTTTAGGTATAGTGCCAGAACAGAACAGATCAATCCACATGCTTTTCTTTTAAAAAAGACTTAGAAAAATTTCCTTTCTGCATTGTATTATTCCTCTCCTACTCTTTTTTTTGCGGGGGGGAGGGCGGGGGGGAGTATGTGTTGCAAAAATTGATATTTTAGAAATAAAAATAGTCCAGAAATTTTTAATGGCCTTGTCATAAAAACATGATTGTATACTGTGCATTTACTATGTTCTAGGTACTGTGCTGAAGATTTTTAATGAATGATCTTAATGAGTCCTTATGGTAGCCCTGTGAGGTGCACCATAGTTTCTCTATCCTGTGAATGACATGATTCTGCTTGGCATGGTTAGGTAACCTGGCCAAGGTCATGTAGGTGAGTGATAGAGCCAAGATTCAAACTGAATCTACTTCATTGCAGAGCCTAAACTATTAATCATTTTTGCTAGAAGATGTCATTCTTCATGTGTTAATGCCTTTCTTGGGGCGTGTGGGGGAGGTTGGGCAGAAATACATGGGATTGTCTTTTAAAATATGTGAAATGGTCATCCAAAGAGGGACCTTGGTAAATATTGCTCTGGCATCTGGGGATGGGGGTATCCCTGCAGAGCCCTGAGTCATGGTGACATCAGATCTGCAGCAACGGCATGGGCGTGAGGCTGAAAGCATTTGTAGGGACTTGATGACCTGGATCCCTAACCTTCTCCTTGCATTCACTTAAGAGCTAGCACACTGACAGACATAGGGGAGGAGAAGCCTTTCAGATACTTTCTTAGCACAGGGACCAGAGTGTGGGAGTTTAGGGCATAGGTGATGAGATGAAGAAATAAAGGTAGAATCATAATAAACCTTGAGGGAAATGTAGTTTGGGCTATAAGGCTTTTCTTCTTTTCTTCCCATCCTTTCCTTTCCTTTCCTTTCCTTTCC